>CM053574.1:56469504-56633588 GCA_028646485.1 Cryptoprocta ferox
TATCACTCAGGTCTCGAATTCTCTTTTCGTGTTCCTGTATCAATTTCTCTCTCTTTTTCTTGGCTTCCTCTTTTGCTAGAACTGTGTCTTCTAATTCACTTATTCTCCTCTCTGCCTCTTCAATCCGTGCAGTGGCCGCCTCCATTTTGTTATGCACCTCATTTATAGCCTTTTTTAACTCGTCACAGCTATTTTGAAGGTCCCTAGTCTGTGTATCAATAGCTTCTTTGATGTTTTTTTCAAGTTCAGCAATTAATTTTATGACAATTATTCTAAATTCTTGTTCAGTTATGTTGTTTAAGTCTGTTTTGAGCAGTTCTGTGGATGTGACTTCTTCCTGGAGTTTCTTTAGAGGAGAATTCTTTCGTTTCATCATTTTGGCTAGCTTTCTGTCCCTTGTCAGTTTTAAAAGTTTGTTATGCACTGTGCACCTGTTAGTATTGCTCTATTAAAGGAGGCTCATTGACTGACCAGGGCCTGTCATTTCAGAAAGTGTTCTTTTAATGGTGTCTCTCGGTTTCTCTTGTTGTGCCTTTGATTATTTTACTTCCCTGGTCAGTGATATTTGGGACTCTCCACCATATGTACTTTGGCTTGTTTCTTGAGGTAGCCCTGAAAAGGAAAACAGACCAGCATACAGGGAACAAAAGCATGCAAACACACAGACAAATCAAATAGGCAAGCCAAAAGGGGAAAGGAAGTAAAGAAAAGGAAAAGAAAGGAAAGAAAAGAAAGAAGAGAAGAAAAGAGAGAAGAAAAAGAAAAAAAAACAAAAAGAAAAACAAAAACGAAAACAAGGTGGGGACAGAGACGGCAAAAGACTATGTACCGTCTAAAAGTATATAATCAGCCAAGAGGAGAGATAAGAATATGCTAAGGGAAATGTATCTGGATGGCAGGAGAAAAGAAGGAGAAGCAAAGAAAAAAGGAAAAAAAAAAAAAGAAAGACAACTCTTCTGTGCGGATGGGCCTGGTTTGGCGTCAGGTCAGGTCTAGGGGGCTGCTCTCTGAGGCCCCGCCTTGGTGATTGCAGGGAGAAGAATGGCGTCGCTTCTAGCTCTGCTCGATCCAAGCATTGCAAGCCACACTTCTGAGTCCAATTTCCCTGTACCGGGGGAAAGCCAAACTGTATTTTCCAAGCTCTGCCTCACTTCCATGGAGTTCAGCACTGTCCTGGAGATGAGATGTGCTTCCGCTGGTGGCTGGCCTCCCGGCCCAGTTTGCACTGGAGACGGTTGCCACCGCTGCCGCTGCTGCTTTTCGGGGAGCCTTTGGCGGCGCCACCGCCGACGCCGACTTATCTGTGCCACCGCCTTTCGTGGTGCCGCTTGGAATGGATGTTGCTGCTGCTGCGCCCAAGGAAGAATTCGCCAGCCAGATGGGACGGATTTCCCTCCCCGCGCCCAGCAGTTATATATGGGCAGACATGTGTATCTCCGTCCCAGGGCGAGTTTTTCCTCATTTTTTAGAGATGGTTCTATGAGGATTTTCAGTCTCTCTTTCTCTTCCCCTTGTCTCTCCAGGACACAGCTCACTTTCCCTGTGTTGGGCTGGGGCTCCGTCCCCCTGCACCACCAGGACTCGCCCATCCTCCAATTTCCCAGATCACAATCACTCACTCAGGCATCTTTGAGGTTGTCTTCTTTCTGGCGTCTGTTTCTTCTTTCCCCCACTTGCAAATCTGAGTATTATCCCTTCAGTCCTTCTCAGTTCAATCCATGCGGGCGGGCGCAGATTACAGAGCTCCCTACTTCTCCACCATCTTGCCCTCCCTCTGCACATATGTTTTCAATTTCTCTTGGGTCAGTATACCTAGGAGTGGATTTGCTGGGTCATATGTTAATCCTGTGTTAACCTTTTGAGGAACAGCCATACTTTCCCAAAGCAGTGCACCATTTTACATTCCCACCAGCAGTATATGGGGGTTCTACTTTATCCATCCCTTTGCCAACACTTATTATCTGTCCTTTTGATTATAACCATCCTTGTGGGTGTGAAGTAGTATCTCATTGTTGTTTTGATTTGCATCCTTCTGATGGCTGATCATGTGAATTAATTGAGAGTGTTCTTGGAAGCTGTGGAGAATAAATCTTTCTTTCAGTGAATTAATAAAGTAGGTTTCAGGCCCTGTTACCATTCCCATCATTTCCAGAATTAAGGCACTGACTTAAAACATCAACATCTCCAGGATCTTGGCCACAGGTTCCCACTGGTCTCCCTGCCTCTACTCTTACCCTACTCCAAATCATCATTCATACTGCTGCTGGAATTGTTCAATATTCCTTGTTTAAAGCCGTCCTTTGGTTCCTCAGCCATAGGATAAAGGATAATTTCCCTAGCCTGGAATGTAAAACCCTTCACTGCTGGATTCAGCTGCCCTCCTGGCATTCCCCTGTTGCCGTTCACTGTTCCTTGACCAGGCTTGGTGCCTCTGCACATTGTCTCCTCTGCTTAGAGTGTTTATCTCTCAAAACCCAGTTCTATTCCTCCTCCAACTGCAATTAAGAAAAAGGTAACGGCCTCCTATGGTGTCCCCATTACACTTTTCTTGTACCATCACACCATAATGACCTTTTTTCAAGTCTCCAGTCCCAATGACTCTGTAAACAACTCAGAGGCAGAGAACATTACTTCTCATTAAGCTACATACCCAGGGCTAGCCCAGCACCTGACACTTCCCTTGGAGAGACTCAGCAAAAGCTTGTGGGCAGACTAGCTTGAAACAAATTTGTGGAGATGTTTCTTTCTGGCAAGAACCAGAATACATTCACTTTTTTAAAGTTTATTTATTTTGAGAGAGAGAACACGCACACATGCAAGCAGGCTTTGTACTGATAGTGCAGAGCCCAATGAGGGGCGGTGGGGAGGCTCAAACTCACTAACTGTGAGATCATGATCTGAGCCGAAATCAAGAGTTAGACACCTAACCAAATGAGCCACGCAAGTGCCCCTCATGTTCATTTTTCTTAATCAGATTGAGCCAAGTCCCTATTAGAGTCAATAGATTGAATTACAGGTTTAAGAGACCTATCAGATATTCATTTGTTTGCTCAATGGGCAGGAACGAGTATGACAGCCAGTCAGGAGGGAGCTGACGTGGTCTGGGGGGAGAGATGATGGTGGTTTATTTTCAGAACCTTGAAACTGCAGGTATGTAAACATGCTGAAGCATCCCTACTTCTTCCTTGTAGATGAGACAAAGTAAACAACTCACTCCCTCATTTCTATACTCAGTTCCTGTGCTCTCTATACTGATGGTAAAATGATTATCTGGTTTCCATCCATCATGTCTATGACTCAGTGAGGAAAATGGACAATTGTATCAATTGAGGGAACTCTTTCTTGGGGTTTTCTGTTTCCTTATGAAAAGCCTGGTTCAAAACCTTCCCTTTCATGCACTCTCTGGGGCTGGGTCTTTAAGCAGAGGCTGAAAAAATTATTTAGGAGCTCTCTGTTGGAGTATGCCCCAACCCTCTACACCACAAATGTCAGCTTTTAAAGGACAAGAATCACATGTCTCTTTTTATATCCCCTTGCAATGCTTAGCCCACTCATAAACAGTGGGCACCCAATAAATGTCAACTAATGATTACATTCTTACAAATAGATGGACATGGAAGAAGCCAGAAATGCTGCTGTTACTATCCTTTATTTAGTTCATTAGACTTAATTGTCAAATGAGATAAGTGTTCAATTAGAGAAAAACAGAAGAATCAGATATGAATTAACAGAAATCTCTAGAACTATCCTAAAACAAAATAAAACCATATTTAGGAGGATATAAGTTTAAAACCTCACCTATTTAAATATAATGATAATGTTCTGATAACACAGTAGTGATTAGCTGCTTTCTGAACTATGAACAATCAACTTCTGGGTATGTGTAGAAAGGAACTGCTATCTTGCTTCTGCAGCTTTGCCAACAGGACCGTCCCTCCTGACTGCCTAAAAGTATCTCTTGTGCTTTATGTATGTTGGTATGTAAATTAGGTGGGAGTCATGATCCTTTCAAGGGTGGAGAGAGGAGAGCACAAGTATTATTTTATTTTATAAACCCAATTGCACCATCTCTGTCAATGGGACTTCAGGGGAAGAGACAAAAACATCTGTTGAGATTCTACCATGTGGGCCAGGTAGAAGCTGGGGAGGCAGAGTTGTTCAGGTCACAGCTCTTGTCTGGTTTGGTGAGGGAAGGAAGTGGGAGAGGAAATCTCAAAGGGGAGGCACAGGGCCTGGATATGAGTGGGGACAGCATTCCAACTGTGGAAGAGACTGTGGAGTAGGGGGCAGGTCAGTAATGCTGTAAAATGGGAGTGGAACAGGGAGAGGAAAAAGAGAAAATGGGAGCTACTCTAGATGACTGGTAGAGGTAAAAGGAAGGTGCTGAGGGGTCCTGCTTTGCTGGAGAATTTCTGGGGGATAGAAGCAGCAGCATTAATCAGCATCAAATAGTAGAATAAGACTTCGAATGTCTATCAAGGAGTAGAGAAGGGAATGTACAGGTAGGGGTAAAGCATGGGATGAAGAGAGGGGCCAAAGGTGAGGGCAGCATTATAGGACTGAGATGGGTTTTTGGAAGAGAGATCCCTACCCTAGATATTCATCTCTAAAGAAAGTCTGAGTTACTTAAAATGCACTTGAAGAAAACTATAAAACTGCCTGAGAAGACCTGAGATTGAAAGATTGAAAAGAAACCATATGAATGGACAAAAAAGACTAAATATCATAAAAAGTCAATTTTTCTCATACTAATTTAGAGTTTTAACACAATCAAAGCCCCAACAAAATTTTTGTTTTATTTTTGGAGCATGATAAATTATTCTGCAGAAAAACAAACAAGTGATAATAGGAGAAGCTAGGAAAGGTAGGGTACAGATTAGGTACAAGCCCTACAACGACAAGAGAACATTCCAGAAAGCAACAGTAATGAACTCTGTTAACACTTCTTGCAAGATCTGACAGCTTTGGGAAGGTTAGACCTATAACTAGTCCTAGAAATGCCATATAGTGGAGTAGTTAAGTATAGTAGGTTTGACTCCTCATTCTGCCACTTCTTGGCCATATGAACTTGGACAGTTTCTGCATCTATAAAATGAGGGTGATTGTAGCTACTTCATAAGGTTATTCTGAATGTTAAACAAGCGAATGTATATAAAGTTGTTAGAACAGTGCCTGGCACATAATGCTTAGTCAGTTTCATCTTCTTTTGTGGTCCCTCTGAAATGCAGAAACAAGTTACAATACTTATACCTACACAATCAACTTTCAACTATTTTCCCAAATAACCTGAATTCACTAGATGAGTAATTGCCAAAGTATTGCACAACACCCTGTTCCTAAGAAAAGGTGAATATCTTTGATTCTTTGTTCTTTGATTAAATGTTTAGGTAATGTTATACACTCTGTCTCCTTCTCTTGGTCACAAGCTGGTTCTCTCAAGTTCTGTAGTATATAGATATATTTCCCAAGGTAGTTAGCCCTTGAATCATTTGTGTGCAATATCTATTTACATCCTCTAAAACTGATGTTCTCTGAAACACACTTTGGGAAACACTGTTGATTAGCTATAGATCCATAGAAAAGCTTAACCACACATTATCTCAAAGTACCAAGTGGCCAATTTTTATTGGCCAATAAAACAGATTAAAATATATTTTTATTAACATATTAGATCCATATTTTACTTCAAGGCACATCTATCAGATCTGAATCAGTATTCATCTTTAAAAAATCAATATGTAATGAAGATTGAAGCAGTTACTCAGATAATTAAAGCAAAGCTAGAGTGTTTGCAATAATTACTCAAGAAGTTGTGCTTGTATAGAGCTGCCTTTTGTGGGCTTTAAATCTTTATTTTTCCCATTTTTTATGGCAAAAAGATTTCTGAATCACTGCTTCTCAGAAATTTTATTTTGTGCAAGGAACAAGATAGTTCTTCAAATTAAATATGTTGGTTAATGACACCAGAGAAATACAAAGGATTGTAACAGAGTATTATGAAAAATTATATGCCAACAATTGAACAACCTAGAAGAAATGGATAAATTCCTAGAAACATAACCTACCAAAACTGAAGCAGGAAGAAAGAGAAAATCTGAACAGACTGATTATCAGCAATGAAATTAAGTCAGTTATCAAAAAACTTCCAACAAACAAAAGCCCAGGACCAGATGGCTTCACAGGTGAATCCTACTAAGCATTTAAAGAAGAGTTAACACCTATTCTTCTCAAACTTTTCCAAAAAATAGAAGAGGAAGGAAAACTTCCAAATTCATTCTATGAGGCCAGCATTACCCTGATTCCCAAAGCAGATAAAGACATCACAAAAAAAGAGAAATACAGGCCAATATCTTTGATGAACAGAGATGAAAAAATCCTCAACAAAATACTAGCACACAGAATTCAACCATACACTAAAAAAACCATTTACCACATTCAAGTGGGATTTATTCCTGGATTTCAAAGGTGGTTCACTATTTGCAAATCAATCAATGCGATACCTCACATCAGAAAGGATAAGAACCATATGATCATTTTATAGACACAGAAAAAGCATATGACAAAGTACAACATCCATTCATGATAAAAACCCTGAACAAAATAGGGTGAGGGAGAACACACCTCAACATACCAAAGGCCACATATGAAAAATGCACAACTAGTATCATAGTCAATGGTGAAAAACTGAGAGCTTTCCCTCTAGGATCTGGAACAAGATAAGGATGTCCACTCTCACCACTTTTATTCAACATAGTACTGGAAGTCCTAGCCTCAGAAACAAACGAACAAACAAAGAAAGAAATAAAAGGCATCCAAATTGATAAAGAAGTAAGATTTCCACTCTTTGCAGATGACATGATACTATATATAGAAAATCCTAAAGACTCCACCAAAATACTACTAGAACTGATAAATGAATTCAGTAAGATCAAAAGATACAAAATCAATGTCCAGAAATCCATTGCATTTCTATACACCAATAATGAAGTAGCAGAAAGAGAAATTAAGAAAACAATCCTATTTATAATTGCAATAAAAATAATAAGATACCTGAGATAAACATAACCAAAGAGGTTAAAGACCTATACTCTAAAAGCTATAAAACATTGATGCCAGGTTACCTGGGACTGGCTCAGTTGGAAGAGCATGAAACTCTTGACCTCAGGGTCTATGAGTTGGAGCCCCAAGCTGGGTGTAGAGATTACTAAAAATAAATAAATACACACACACACACAAAAAAAAAACACTGATGAAAGAAACAGAAAGTGACACAAATGGAAAGATATTTCATGCTCATGGATTGAAAGAATGTTGTTAAAATGTCCATACTATCCAAAGCAATCTACATACTTAATGCAATTCCTATCAAAATACCAATAGCACTTCTTATAGAACTAGAACAAACAATTCTAAAACTTGTATGGAACCACAAAAGACCCCAAATAGCCATCTAATAGCAATCTTGATAACAGAAAAACAAACCAAAGGTATCAAAATTCCAGACTTCAAGTTATACTGCAAAGCTGTAGTAATGAAAATAGTATGGTACTGGCACAGAAACAGACACATAGATGAATAGAAGAGAATAGAAAGGCCATAAATAAACCCACAATTATATAGTGAATTAATTTTTGACAAAGCAGGAAAGAACATCTAGTGGGAAAAAGACAGACTCTTCAACAAATGGTGTTGGGAAAATTGGACAGCTACAAACAAAAGATGAAATTGGACTACTTTCTTACAACATTCACAAAAATAAACTCAAAATGTATTAAGGACCTTAATGTGAGACCTGAACCATAAAAATCCTAGAAGAGAACACAGGTAGTAATGTCTCTGACATCAGCCATAACAACATCTTTCTAGATATGTCTCCTGAGGCAAGGGAAACAAAAGCAAAAATAAACATTGGGATTACATCAAAATAAAATGCTTCTGTACAGCGAAGGAAACAATCAACAAAACTAAAAGACAACCTACCAAATGGGAGAAGATATTTGTAAATGACACATCCAATAAAGGGTTAGTATCCAAAATCTATAAAGAACTTCTATAGCTCAAAATCCCCAAACCAAATAATCCAACTAAAAAATGAACAGAAGACATGAATAGACATTTCTCCAAAGAAAACATACAGATGGCCAACAGACACATTAAAAGATGTGCAACAGCACTCATTATCAGGAAAATGCAAATCAAAACCACATTGAGAAAACATCTCACACCTATCAGAATAGCTAAAAAAAAAAAATTCAAGAAACAAGTGTTGGTGAGGATGTGGAGCAAAAGGAACCCTTGTGCACTGTTGGTGGGAATGCAAACTGATGAGGTGGAAGATAGTATGGAGGTTCCTCAAAAAATTAAAAATAGAACTACCCTATGACCCAATAATTGCACTACTAAGTATTTACCCAAATAATATAAAAACAATAATTCAAAGGGATATATCCCCCCTGTTGTTTATTGCAGCATTATGTATAATAGCTAAATTATGGAAGCAGCCTAAATGTCCAGCAGTAGATGGATAAAGATGTGGTATATGTGTGTGTGCGCGCATGCGTGCGCACACACACAGAGGAATATTCAGCCATAAAAAAGAATGAAATCTTGCCATTTGCAACAACACGGATGAATCCAGAGAGTATAATGCTAAGCGAAACAAGCCAGTTAGAGAAAGACAAATACCATGTGACTTCACTCATATGTGCAATTTAAGAAAAAAACCAGATGTACCGAGAAAAAAAAGAGAGACAAATAAAAAAGCAAACTCTTAACTATAGAGAGCAAACAGAGGGTTACAAGAAGGGAGGTGGGTGCGGGGGAATGGGTGAAATAGATAAAGGGGATTAAGAGCACAGTTATCTTGATGGGCATATATATATGGGTTAACAACCCAAATTTCCCAAATAAAGATGTGTAAAATATATCCCAAGGATTCTAGTCTCTTGTTACCATGAAATATTTCACTGTATTGCTGGAAAAGACAGCCCTATGTCAATTTCCTTCTGTTATTATTCCTGGTAGAGCAAAACCGCTGCAGAGCCATGGGCATAGTCATGCGTGTCTTTAAAGGTGAAGACTGTCTTACTCATCTTCGCATCTCCAGCCCTGCCCTGCGCTTGGCACACTGGAGATGCTGAAAAATATTTGTTGAATGAATGTCAGTCCTACAAAAACAATTGAAAAAAAATTTACCAAAAAAGAGATTTCAAGGGCTTACTCAGTTTCCACCATCATTTCTGAGAAGAGCTGTGGAATACTTAAGTTATACTATTTTGTTTTTCAAGATCCCTATCCAATAGGTAGGAACAGTTTCATAATTAGTGTGACAATTGCTTATAGGAAGATACATGCTTCTAAAATGTTGGTAAACTGTTTTTGTGATGAGTTTAAGCCTTTTTCCTATAATTTAATTTATATTGTTATATTTGCTTTAACGTGTTCTTCAAAAGTAAAAATAAAAAAGGAGCTTCGGGGTTGAATCTTCATAAAATCTGAATCTGTAAAATCCAGCAAAAAATGAGGCTTTTCTAAAGGTAATTTTAATGGGAGGGACAGGGTCTAGGAAAAAATTCAGGAATGACAACTACAGAAGATATATCATAGCAAACTTCATTAAAGTACTGTGGATTTTCCAAGCTTCAGTGTACATAGTCCAATCTAATTACAAGGATATAACAGGAGAAAAATCAAGTGTTTTCTTTTACCAGCCTTTGAGGCCACACCTTCCTGTCTGCACATAACCCAGGGATGACAGTGGGTGAATCATTAACTGCTGTTTATTTGTGCTAATGGAGAGCTGTTGCATAGATAATCCAACAAGGTGGATATTTATTTCATCATATCTGGCAGCCTTACAAGTACCAATCATTAAATAAGGGTAATCAAATATGAATCTACCTAAAGATCTATCCTGGTCTTTGTCTCAGACAATTGTATGAGGACATGTTTTGTAGGACTGCTAAACTGTCTTCCATGCTGTCAATGTTAAAAATGACACATTCCTAAATTTGTAGCTTCTATCAAAAACCCTTTAGAAGCCTCTAGAAATCGCTAATGTATTTATCTTATCACATGGCAGGGTAGAGTGAACTTTGTACAGTGCCTGACAGAGTGCTTATGTTTATTTAATGAAAGTTGAATTCCTGGATTTTGCTAACTGTGTCACCTAGGCCAAGACACCTAATCTCTCTTGGGCCACTTTGCCCATGTGTAAAGTGAGAATTTACACGTATAACTTTCAGTATTTCTTGTTGCTTAACAACTCCTTTTCGAGGGGCGCCTGGGTGGCTCAATCAGTGAAGCATCTGACTCTTGATTTCCTCTCAGGTCAAGATCTCATGATTCGTGAGTCCAAGCCCCCGCATCTAGCTCTGTGCTGCTTGGGATTCTCACTCTCTCCCACTTTCTTTGCCCCTCCCCTGTGTGTGCTTGCGCGCACGCTCTCTCTCTCAAAATAAATAAATAAACTTAAAAAAAACCCAAACGCTCAGTTTCAAAACTGTCCCCCTGGGTGGAATAATCCCTGTTTTGTACACAGCATAAACATAAACCTTTTGGCCTCTAAGTATTTCTTTTTTTTTTTTTTAACATTTTTATTTATTATTGAGAGACAGAGCATGAGCATGGGAGGGGCAGAGAGAGGGGGAGACACAGAATCTGAAGCAGGCTCCAGGCTCTGAGCTGTCAGCACAGAGCCCGATGAGAGGCTCAAACTCACAATGTGAGATGATGTGAGATCATGACCTGAGCTGAAGTCAGGCACTTAACTGACTGAGCCACCCAAGGCGCCCCTTTAAGTATTTATTTTTCAAGTTTTAAGGGTTGCTGCCTTAATTATTAGCACTCAGGAATTTGGTCAGTAAATCCAAGTTTAACCTACCCTAACCATCCATACTCACCCTGATTTTATGGATTTGGATAATATTCGTTCTCAGCCTTGACTCCCAGACTGACAGGCCTACACGGCTAGTGGCTGGCCTTCTCTTGGTCACTTGTGCTATATTTTTCCTTGAGCTTTCTTCAACTCACCCTTTCACCTGAAATGCGATAAGTAAACCATACATACGTAAGGAGAAACAAATTTTGTGTTTTGTTTCTTATAATGGTTGGTAAAATCCTCTGCTTAATTTTCAAACTCCTTTCTAATGATTGCATTTTATAGATACTTTTGTGACCACATCCTGGAATGGTAGCTATAGAGATATCTTTCTGAGCTTAAATAATACGTAGTAGACCATGGTACTTATAGTTTTGTCTATTTATCCCCAAATCTCACACTTTTTTTTTTAATCACTTTTAAGTCATTGCTGTCTACTCACGGAACTGTGTGAGAACTCTGGCTTACCCTGCTGAGCTAGCACTATGTTCCCAAATAAACCTTAACATCGTCTCCCCTTTGCAGAATTAACACAAAGTTAATATGAAAAGTCCCAGTATAGATCCCTGGAACACTTACATCTCCCATTTCTTTGTTTTCAATTTAACTTATTTGGAGACGATATCTTAGTTAAAAAACCTACATTTTAAACAATGGTTAGAACAATTCCAGGGACCAGAAGTCCATTTCTTTGCAAGGCAGCAATTTCAGTGGTGAACTAATAGAGTTCTCTCCCATCTTAAACTGAAATCTGCTTTCTGGCACCTTCCAAATAATTCGGCCTTCAGGGCAATAGAGAATAAATCTACCCATTTTTTTCAAGTGATGAATGATGAGGTATCAGACACACATCTATGATTGCCTTTCCTGAAATAGATTTGTGAGAGTCACACAAATGAATCTACAGAATTTTTTGGCTTTATTTCTAGTCTCCTTCTTATAATGATTAGCATTTCACAAGTCACTGTGGCTTCAATAGCCCAGTGAGTTGAATATTTTCTTCTAATATTCCCATAATCATTCATTCATTCCTGGATTAATATTCATGCCTGGTAGCCGTCACTGGTTTATCACTGCCCTTTTAAAAATGTAGTGTCTACTAGAACTGGTCTACTCCACATGAGGTTCATTACTATTATTACTTTCCTGGGTCTGGAAAGTAATAGTGGTAATGACAAGTTCCAGTATAGATCCCTGGAATGCTTACATCTGGTGCCTATCATGGCATCAACTAACAATTTACCAGATAAATTTATCAATAAAAGAGTTTCCTGTAATCCTATTTCCAAGATATAATATTTTGGTGTATATTACTTCATACTTTTTCCCAGACTCCAGGTTTTTATACACAGAAATACGTAGCAACTTTTTCTTCCCCATTTACCAATATACCTTAGGTATTCTAAAGCACCATCCTTATGAATTACAATTAGGAGAGATCCTTGAGGGCAGGGATTATCTTAAGTACTTATGAAACACACAAAGATGATACAATTGTTGGAAGACTATGTTGTAATGATTCCTATGTAACTACAAATGACACATTTCAGCCAACACTGGGACAGCTTTTCCTTTAAATTTCTAGAGAACTCTTGGATGGAGTGTGAATTTTATTTATCTTGCTAATTATATTTAACATTATTTTGTATTTATACCCACTATATCAATTTTGTCTCAGTTATTTTAAAAGAGCAAGTTGAAAGGGAATCTCAAATCTTATTCAGTAGAATCTTATTCAACAATAGTTAACTGATTCTACCATTGTGTTTCCACTCATTCACATGAACAGTCCAATTAGCTCCCAACAGTATTTCTCTGCCAGGTTGCATAATTAGTGCAAATTAATATAAGTGGTAGTTGATTATATTCCATTGATGAGTTCTATGTTTGGTTATATCTGTGTACAGTGAAATTCTAGAGTTTTAATTGCAGATTTCTTCTCACGATCATATCTAGTGTTTTTACATTATCTAAAAGAAGTTATTGATTTAATGTATTTTATCAAAACTTGTCCAAGATCTCACTTGCATTTCCAGCTATGCTTTTGCTGGTCCATATCTAGACTTACGTTAGAAAATAAATACACAGTTAGGGGCATGTGGGCGGCTCAGTCGGTTAAGTGTCCGACTTCGGCTCAGGTCATGATCTCACGGTTCGTGGGTTCAAGCCCCACGACAGGCTCTGTGCTGACAGCTCAGAGCCTGGAGCCTGCTTCAGATTCTGTGGGGGGGGTGTGTGTGTGTCTCTCTCACCCTCCCCCACTTACTCTCTGTCTCTCTCAAAATAAAGACATAAAAATTTTCTAAAAAAAATAATTAAAAAGAAACGGTTAAAGGTCTGAGCAACAACTTCATACATATGTCTGTTTTTGTTAATGATTTAGAAAAGCCCTAAGTCAAATCATGTTTTCTACCATTCTGAAATTAATTTATAAGTCTGTAATCCAAGTTGAAAATATGTTCAAATTATCTTAACAAATGAGCCAAAGGCAATTAAAAGCCAAACTTGCTTTTTCTGGATTATAGTATGTAAACTGATCAAAAGATTGTTTCACATATCTAACATTACAAATCCTTTGTAATACTGAAATTACTGAGGTAACATGAATAATAAATTATTGATTTTCAATCTGTGGAAAACTACACTAGTACAAATGGATTTCTGCAGTATACAGAAAGACACTGGGCATTGTCTCTTCAGCCAGGAACAAATGCAGGTATTTGTGTTTTATGTTCCATCTATGTCTATATTTAGCTATCATTAAATATTTAAGCTATGGGTTTATATGCACGAATATTTTTCATGATGGCTTCATGAAAGACTTTATTTTTGATTTTCTCTTAGCTCAATGTAATTTTTTAAGACTATTTTTTAGATTAGTTTAGATTTGCAGGAAAATTGAGAAGGTAGTACAGAGTTTCCATATATCCTGTCTCTCCTGTTATAAACATCTTACAGGATACATTTGTTACAATTAATAAATGAATATTGATACTTTATTATTAAAGTCCATGGATTACTCATATTTCCTTAGAGTTTTTACCTAATGTCTTTTTCCTATTCCTGGATCTCACACTACATTTACTTGTTACATCCCTGTGGGCTCGGCTCCCCTTGGAGTTTCTCCGACTTTGTCTTTTATGACCTTGACAGTTTGGAGGAGTACCGCTCAAGTATTTTGTAGGATGCCCCTCTACTGGAATTTGAGGTCTCAAGATTAGACTGAGGTTATAGGTTTAGGGAGGTAATTTTCCTAAGAGGACTTAGATACCTACAGATTAAAAACACACATCTAGGGGTGCCTGGGTGGCTCAGTCAGTTGGGCGTCCGACTTCAGCTAAGGTCATGATCTCACGGTCGGTGGGTTCAAGCCCCGCGTTGAGCTCTGTGCTGACAGCTCAGAGCCTGGAGCCTGCTTCGGATTCTGTGTCTCCCTCTCTCTCTGTCCCTACCCCACTCATGCTCTGTCTCTGTCTCAAATATAAATGAAACATTTAAACACATACACACACACCTAGACTTCATCAAACTGCGGCCGAGGACGTAACCCATGTATCATTTTTAGTACTGTGCCTAGTTCGTATGACTAGAGGCAGAAAAGATAAGTCTTGAGAGAAGAATATGATGATTAAAAAAAGGTTGGCTTTTATAAAAAATAACTAAGAGGTAGATAACATTAATAAAGACAGCAAACAGTAGTCCTTTTAATTCACTTTCCAAAGTAAGCATGTTTTTTTTCACAAATTAAGATAAGACAGAACGTCAGACAAAAATGCATAAATAATATAGTTAGTTCAATTCTGTATCTTCAAAGGGAAATTTGGGTTGTATATAAATAAATTTACTTAAGTATATTTATGTTTTCAAAGCATACTGTCACATTTTTATCTAACAAATAAACAGTAAACACTGTGTAGGATTCTCTTGTCTATGGGTCAAAAATAGCCTTAAATCTTTACAAACTTTATAGTAGGCAATCATTCTTTCCTGAGCAGTGGTTCTCAAACTTCAGCGTGTATTAGAGTTGCCTGAAAGGCTTGTTCAAACACAGATTCCCGGGTGCTATTTCTGGCAGTTTCTGATTCAGTAGGTCTGGAGCGGGGCCTGAGGATGTGCATTTCTAGCAAGTTCCCAGGCGGTGCTGATGTCTGAGAACACTATGAAAACCACTTCTTAAGAGTCAACAAGGAAGCTACATTTATTAAGTACCTCTGATGATTCAGGTGTTTTACATATATTACCTTATTTAATTAGTTATAGAATCTTATCAAGCAAGTATGAGTATCCCTTTTATAAGGATAAAGGAAGCTAAGGAACTCAGCTAAGGAGGTAATGGGATTAGATGGCAAAATTACAGTTCAGATCTCTGATTCCAATGCCCATGTTTTTCTAGTACAGCGTACTGCTCCTTGTTGAAAAAGGAGGGAAATGTACACATCTTTGGCATGCTCTTTAGAAAAGGAAACTGTACCAAAGTGTGTACAGTGATTAATTCAGGCCAGTAGGACATTAAAGGAATCTTAACTGAAGACGTGGCAAAGGCTCAGGGTCATGGAGAGGATTCACTTATCTTTGAACTTCTGAAATAATCAAGGATGAAGTGAATTTAATGTACACTTAACAAAACAGCAAGAACATGTATTTAATATAGTACTAAATATTACTCAATAACTATTATTTTATTATTCCTTACAGAAAAACACATATTTAAATAAAAGTCCTTAAAAGAATAATCTCATTTACATTTAAGTTTAAAGCATCATACTATTCTAAATGTCTGCCGGTGTCTACCATGTCACCAACCAGCCACTACTCACTCTGGTACTGAAGCAACACAGCATGGCAGTCTTCAACAACATGCTCTGACAGTCACTAAAACATTTATCTCCTTCCACAAAGCAAATCAAAAGCAATGACATATGAACAAGACAAGCAATTTAAAGAAAAGTGGTACATTTTACAGTAAATAAATCACCAAAAAAGAAATTCCCAATAATATATTTTCTGTCACTTTGTTATGCTCTATATAAAAAAGAACACTGAGACACAAAATTATTAGGGTGCAGACTTAAAACAGTTAATGAGGTCTAAATTTCAGAATGAGAAAAACCCATCCAACTCTATCTACATCTCCATTATAAAAACAAATACTTTATGTAAGAAAGATTCCCTTTTAAATATCTATATACATATTTCCACTTAACACTGTTAATCAAACCCATAGTTATATTTATTTAAATAAGAATTAAATAAACTGTCCAAAATGCAGATTTCATCTCACAAAACAGAAGTATTTTAAGTCACAACTTCCAGATGGTATCTTGAATACACTGGTTCCTTAACCAACATTAACAAGCATATTTTTAAGAATATATTTTCATCTACAGGTCAGGTAAAGCTTTATTAAATGGTAAACACTTTTAAAAGTGCAGAAACACAAGTTTCAAAAATGAATGCATTCAGAAGATCTGCTGTTCAAATAGTATTTTTTCAAAACCAGGCGGAGGAGTATGATAAAATTCACTGAACTGGCAATCCAAAATTGCACTGTCATCAACTAGAGACAAAAAAAGAAAGAAAGAAATTAGAAGCTAACAAACACCTTAATTAGAAAGAATACACAATTATAAAATAAACTGTCTTTATAATATCATAGTATTAACAGGCAAAAAGAATAAATACATCTGTTGTCCACATTACAAAACATAATCCTGTTGGATAAAAATAACCACAATGAAAAACCAAATCTATCAAAAACACTAAAAGGATATATGTCAAAATATTACTAACTACTAGTGTGAATAAGATTACTTTTAATTTTTTCCTTATTTGCCTACCTATATTTTAATAGTTTTATACATTGAGATGTATTACTTTTTAAAAATTGTTTTATTTTGAAATAATTATAGATTCAAAACAGTTACAAAAATAATAGAGTCCTATGTACCCTTCATCCAGCTTCCTCTAATGCTAATAGGCTACATAACTACAGTATGATATCAAAACCAGAAAACTGATATCAATACAGTACTGTTAATTAGACTGCAGTCCTTATTCAGCTTCTACTTTTCTTTTTAAATGTTTATTTATTTATTTTGAGAGAGAAAGTGTAAGTCGGGGAGGGGCAAGGAGAGAGGGAGAGAGAGAATCCCAAGTAGGCTCCGTGCTGTCAGTGCAGAGCCCAACATGAGGCTTCATCTCACGAACCATGAGACCATGACCTGAACAGAAATCAAGAGTCGGATGCTTAACTGACTGAGCCACCCAGGAGCTCTTCTACATGTTTTTATCAGCATTTACCAAAGAGAAATTAATGTATATATATCCACACAAAGACTTGTACATGAATGTTGATCGTAGCAGCTTTATTTGTAATGGCCCCAAACTGGAAACAATCTAAATATCCATCAACAGGAGAAGGGAAAAACAAATTGTGATATAAACACACAATGAACTATATATACTACTTGGCAATAAAACTGGATGAATTATTGATAAATGCTACCATGTGGATCAATCTCAAAATAATTATGCTGAGTGAGATAAGCCAGAGGAAAAAAGAATAATACAAGCTTATGATTTAGATAATTTGTAGTTGACAGAAAGCAGATCAGGGCATTGCTTGGTTGGGGCTGGGGTGGGGAGAGGTGAGCAGGAAGGATTATAAAGGAACAGAAGGAAACTCTTAGGGATGATGAATATGTTCATGATGTTGACTGTGGTAAAAATATGAGTGTTCATTTCATAGCTATTTGTTAAACTACATAAATATGATTAATACACATTGCTAAATAATTTGTATTTCATAATAAATGCAGGGAAAAGTTAAGTAGTGGATTTGACATTCATGAAGCCACCAGAGATTTTAACAAGGGTGGTGTCAGTGAAGTGCTGGTAAAGGCAGTCAGGGCTGAAGAACAACTGAATGATACAGTTAGTGGTAGAGGCCATTTGAAATGAAGCCATGTAAGAAGGGTAAATACAGGGCTAATGAGGGATATGAATTTAGGAAGGGTGTTTTGGGATAAGGAGGACTCAGAATTTTTAAAGGCATTCAAGAGGTTCCTGACAGAAGATATAACTGAAATAACTGACGAAGTGAAGTCCCAGAGTTGGAGAGTTTGAAATTTGGATGTATTATACACTATGTTTTTGTTTGTTTGTTTAACATGAAAGATACCACTTCATCTAAGATGGGACAGAGAGATGGCAAGATTGGATCTGATCCAGAAGAGCTTCAGGAGGGTAAAGGTGGGAAGGTGGAGTTCACCATTAATAGCCTGATTCTTTATAAAGTAGAAGGTAAGGTCAGTCTGTGGAGAATGAGGAGGGAATTCAAGAAGCATGCTGAATGTGCAGAATGTAAAAGAATTGTCAAAAACGTTGAGGGCTTAGGCTGGAAGTCATAACTTCATTTTTTATTTTTTTAAATGTTTATTATTTATTTTTAAGAGACAGAGAGACAGAGCACAAGCAGTAGAGAGGAAGACACAGAATCCGAAGCAGGCTCCAGGCTCCGAGCTGTCAGCACAGAACCCGATGTGGGGCTCGAACTCACGAACTGCAAGATCATGACCTGAGCTGAAGTCAGACACCTAACCAACTGAGCCACCAGGTGTCCCTGGAAGTCATAACTTTGTAATGACATTCTTTTTCAGTGTTACATGGTTTTTTCTTTCCATAGGTTGAGTGTTAAGAGCTGACAAAATGAACGACTGGATGGATCTAGGATTAGAGATGGGATAGAGGGATAAAGGCTAAAGGAATTTAAGCTTTATTTTTATTAATTTATTTTTAAGTAATCTCTATACCTAACATGGGGCTCAAACTCACAACCCTCAGGTCAAGAGTTGGATGCTCTACCAACTGAGCCAGCCAGGTGCCCCATAAGTTTTATTTTTATCTGTGATAGTACCAGACTATTAAAATATTTGGCTTAATTTGACCAATTTACTAACATCAATTTATGAAATATATATTATTTACTATCTATAACTTTATTACATTAAAAATTATGCTGAATCAAAGAAATAATTTGGAATAAAAATTTTATTTGCTAAACTCATTTGTGTAACTCAGTCATTCTGCTGATATTTATTTCATTTTTCAGACTCAATTTTTTAGAATATTAAGCTACATTTCCATTTATTTAAATAAATAAAGGAATTGCTTTTAGGCTTACACAATATGGCAAGGAAACTAACTGAAATCAAATTTAAAAATACACTTTTACATGCAAAGACAGAGAAGGTAAAATCACTGGAAAGTAATTTTCAGGAGAAAAGAAAACTAATGAAAACCTTAACTAAGAAGTAAAGCATATGGGGCGCCTGGGTGGCTCAGTTGGTTGAGCAGCCAATTTCGGCTTAGGTCATGGTTTCACAGTTGGTCCGTGGGTTCAAGCCCTGTGTCAGGCTCTGTGCTGACAGCTCAAAGCCTGGGGCCTGCTTAGGAATCTGTGTCTACCTCTCTCTCTGCCCCTCCTGCATTCATGCTCTCTCTCTCTCTCTCTCTCTCTCTCAAAAATAAACAAACATTAAAAAAACAATTATCCTTTGGTTGTTATTATCTTATTAAATATTTATATTTGTTATGTGAATACTTTTCTGACATCCCAGTCTGTCATCACTAAGACTGCTACCTTTCTAGTAAATTACTACAAAAATTAGTAATTAGTTTTCATTATGGCTCAAATCTAAAAGTTTAAAGTAATTCAATGAGAAAATACTTTTAGATCTACTAAAACCATAGGCAGAAAAAACATACCTTATTGACTTAAAGTTGGGAACATAAAAAATAAAGCAGAATAGTGATAAAGGCACTACTTATGTTTGTTATTTTTTTATAAAGAGAGACACCCTACTTTTTAGAGATACATATAAAATATTTATGAATAAAATGATACAACATCTGAAATTTACTTCACAATAATCCAAGGAGGGAAGATGAAAAACAGGAGGAATATCAGCATTAGGGGGCAGATGAAACCTTACTGGCTCCAAGCTGATAATTGTTTAAAGCTGGGTGATGGGTACATGAGGGTTCATTATACTATTCTCTTTACTTCTATACATGTTTGAAATTTTCTGGAATAAAAATTAAAGTACTTAAATGGTACAGAGTCATCTCTTAAGTAACCCAATTCTTGGAGGGTTACACTTGTACAGAAATTATAGTACATACATAGCAATATGAAACTATTCGAAGTCACAATTTTGTCTCAAAAGAGTTTTAACATTTAGATAATTTTATAAAGGTAACTAATGGTCAATCTACATAAAATTCCCATCTATAGTTCCAAAATATTCTTTACAACTACATTTCCTGGTAACCTAAATCTCCCTAATAATTGGCAGAAAGAGATTCGTAAATTCAGTAAAGCTTTTTGGAACTTCCTAGAATTTATGAATACATGATTTACAAAGGGAATATAGTTATTGTATATTTAATTACAATCTACATTTTTGGCAGCTTTTTAATACATAGGGAATAAAAACTTCCTTAGTCCTGCAAAGTGGGATTGTAATATCCTACTCACTACATTTCATAAAAAAGGCCCTTATTAACTTATCTAGATATTTTATTTATTTATTTATTTTAAGAGAGAGAGAGCGCAGGAGACAGGCAGAGAAAGCAGTAGAGAGAGAGAATCACAAGCAGGCTCTGCACTGTCAGCATGGAGCCCAATGTGGGGCTCGAACTCACTAACAGTGAGATCATGACCTGAGCTGAAATCAAGAGTTGGACACTCAACCGAATGAGCCATGCAGGCATCCCAACTTGTCCAGATTTTTGAATGACAGTTATTAAGTTAATGAAAATACCAAGTAAAAGTTAACATATACAATAACATTTAGAAATATTTTAGCTTACCATAAACAACTGGATACACTGTCCCTCGTATACCTGATGCTGGACAATGCATATTTTTTCCATTCAAATATACATTTAATTCTACATGGTCATATGTAATACCCTAGGAAGGAAAGAAAATATTTAAAAAGTAAAAATATACATGTTCCAATAAAAAGTCTAAATAGTCAAAAAGCATTACTGGGAAGCATGGAAAAAACTAAATAAGGTGTCAGTAGCTTTCATTAAGGGTTTATAATTTGGTAGAGTTCTACTTGAACTGAGCTAAAAAAAAAAATTAGTGGTGATTATGTGAGGGCAAAGTCAAGTAAAGTTCCTAGAATTCACATCAGAGGTAAAACAAATGAGAACAGTTTGAGTCGTAGTTATTATATTCAGATAATCTGAATTTTCTATTCTGAGTATTAAGATGATATAAGTACTACCTACCATGTACAGAGAGACCTTTAAAACTCATAAAGAAAACACTGATCTCTCTCTGTAGAATTTGATCTTAAGGGGAAAAACAATGAGGTTTTTAGCATTAGGGCTTACCACCTGTCACTGTTCTCAAGTTGTGAAGAAGTGTCTTCATATAACTTATTTCTGAAAAGAAATACATTTCCATATCTATTTACTTTGCTTTCATATATGGCAAAAGTATTACCAAGGTAAAGCTAGTGTTTACAGTGGAATATAATTGGTAGTATCAAGTTGAGAAACAGAAAAACAACAACTCAAAAGAGTAAGAAAAAAAAGCAGAATAAGAATAGATCACTCTGTACATCTATATATTATTGATGGTGCAAAAGTCACAATGAATACTAATAATTAATATTAATTAATACATTAAAATGCTGGAAAATACTTAGAAAGCCTGTATAATGTACCAAGCACTATTCTAAGTTCTTCAAACTTAATCATTTGATCCTCACAACAAGGTAGGTATTATTATCATCATCATTCCCATTTTACAGATGAAGTAGCTAAAGCACAAAAACGTTAAATAATTTACATAAGCTTATAGAGCTAGGAGGTGGCAGGGCTGGGATGTAAACCCATGCAGTATTGCTTCAGAATACTCTCCTTGCCACGCCATACTACCTCTCTTTAAAACTTTGTAATAGTTACTCCCTGATGACAGATTTTCTTTGAAGAATTAAGTAGACAATTTTTTCAGTAGAGAAATCATCATCAGATCAACAAGCAACCACTCCAGGGAATTCTGACTGTGGATATATTACATCAACTTAAAAAACTTTTAGAGGTGGAAAAAGATCCGACAGATGATCTAGTCTTAAGTTCTCTTACTTTCCAGTTAAAACAACAAAGGTCGAGATGATTCAGTGTGCTAAGTGCTATCAAAGATTCTCCTCAAATCTTAGCAAAGCCAGGGTTAAATAATAATTTATTACTAGTTAGAAAATATTGAGAGAGACAGACTTTTTTTGTTTCATTTCAGTTTATGTATTTAAATATAATAATAACACTAAATGATAGCTGGGATTGGTTTTTGTAATGAAGAGGCCTTTTTTCATTCAAAAACAAAAACAAAATTACATAAAAAAACAATGTGTCCTCTCTTTCAAGGACTAGCTTAGGGGACGAGGACTAGCTTACTGGGACGTCTGGCAGTTCAGGCAGGGGTCTGTAATCCAGGCACCCTTCACCACCTGGTGGCAGCATCTACTGCCAGTAAGCAAGTTTTAAACCCAAACCTGCAGCATAATGGCAGGATCTTCTCCAAAGAGAGAAGTGAGAAAGGATAGGAGAACCCCAACTCCTATTAGCAGGGTTTCGTTTCAAGTATTTCTAATTTAATCTGTCCTTTTATATGATCTAGAAACTAAGTTTGATTCCACCATAACGATACCAAAAATCTGACGTGTTCTATGCATTTACCAATAACTGCATGTTCAGTGAACAGACTCTGATATTAAGCTGCCTGTTTAACAATCCTGGGATCCCTCCATACAAGTTACTTAACTTCCCCTTATCTGTAAAATGGTGATGATAATGCTATCTATTTTATAGAGTCATTATGAGGATTAAACAATTTAATCCCTGCCAGGCATTTAAAAGAGTGCCAGGTCTGTAATAGGTTTTAGAGAAAAGTGTTTGCTATTATTAGTATTATTATTATTACATAAAATGGCTATAAAACTTCTCTAAAATTAAACTGAAAAATGCAATTTTAGAATATGATTTGCACTTTTCAAAACTATATATAGAAGGAAAAAAAAATAAACTTAAGCCAGGTATGTTTTCTAGTGCTGTAGGAGGCCCTATGGGTACTATAAGATTATTGTATGAATATAATCATTTGGTCAGATGTTGAAAGCTTATTTTTCTTGATTTCTCCTCAGAGAATGGTTATATGATGGAAATTCTACACATACGAGAATGTTTTTCCTGTCTTACACTAAACTGCTAAGAACAGATACTACACTTGATCTTGGCCAAAAGACCAAGAAGCAATTGTTTTTCCTGTCTTAAAACCATTTCTACTTTTCCTATGCCACTGTTAGCAATTTGGTGAAATTTGTTCTCAAATGTTTGAACTGGGAAGATAAAGGTAATATGGTAGGGTGATGTTTTACTTTTCTTGATTCTCCATATATTTCACTTTTTTTAAGTCCTCCTTTTATCAGAATCGGTATAAAAACTCAAAGTGTAATTTAATAATGCTGATAAACTGAAAATGACATTCTTAAATCTGTCAGTTTGTGGTATCAGTCCTCTCAATGAATGAGATAGGAAGGCAAGAATAGCACACAGTAGTTCAATACATCAACAAAGAAAAACACTTGTTACTGATTATCCTTGCTTATGTTTGAATTTCATCTTAGTGTAAACAGGTTGATAGCATCAACCTGACTTCAAGAGTCTCTTTCAAGAAATATCTGAGTAAGAGTGTTTCGTATTATGGACATCTGGCAATGATCTACAAATACAAAACCAACTATTCAAAAAGATGAACAGGGAAAAACATTTTAAAAATGGTTTATGCCTTTTGACTCCTAAAACACTTTCAATAATTAACCTATTTAAAAACTAAGTGTTCTTTATTCTTTTTAAATTGTAGAAGAGATGAAAGATCAGACCCCGGTTAAAAATCTTAATTTCCACATTTGTTTTCATTCTCACCAAAATACTGTATATTTCTTTAATTCAATAACCTGGATTTACCCTGTGTCATATTATTAGAAACTTTCCTTCATTATGTATAGATTCCTTTCAATTTGGTACCAGAGCCACAAACTTACAGTTCTATGTAGAAAAGCACCTTTGCTCTAAGAGATCCTAGGACTCTGTCCCTTATCAATAGTAAACGCCTGAACTCTGGGTATAAGGTTTTTCAATAATAGCATATAAAAGGAAATAACTGGAAAAGACAAAAAGGGATCTTTGGATTACATTTTCAAGAGGGTGGTTTTGGTAATGACTTAAATATATCTAGTTGGAAATAAAAATAGAGAAGTCTTAACAATCTCTATCTCCTGCTTTCCAAAAAAACTTTTCTACAATCAAACCTTAGGTTTTTGAGTCCAGTTCTTTGAAGAGTTCTCAAAGTGAAGTTTAATAAAATTAAGTTTAATGTGGACCAATACTCCTAATAAAATGCTATTAAATCTTTAAGAGAAGTCCATAACAAATTAAATACAGACATACCTTATTTATTGCACTTTGCAGATACCACATTTTTTTTTGTTTGTTTGTTTGTTTTTTTTTTTTTTTTTTCAAATTGAAGGTTTGTGTCAACCACATGTCGGGGAAGTCTATCAGTGCTATTTTTCCAATAGTGTTTGCTCACTTCAAGTCTGGGTCACGTTTTGCTAATTCTTGTAATATTTCAAACTTTTTCGTTATTATATTTGTTATGGTGATCTTCGTTCATTGATCTTTGATGTTGTTATTGCAATGGTTTTGGGGTGTCACGAACCACTCCCATAGAAGACCATAAACTCGACTGATAAATGCGTGGGTTTTAACTGCTCCACTGACTGGCTGTTCCCTGTCTCTCTCCTCCTCTGTGCTCCTTATTTCCTGAGACACAATATTGAAATTGGGCCAGTTAATAACCCCACAGTGGCTCCTAAGTGTTCAAGTGAAAGCAAGTCACACGTTTCTCACTTTAAATCAAAACTCAGAAGTGATTAAGTTCATGTAGAGAGCCAAGATAGGCCAGAAGCTATGTCTTTTGCACCAATCTGCCATGTTGTGAATGCAAAGGAAAAGTTCCTGAAGAAAAGTAAAAGTGCTGCTCCAGTGAATAAATAAGTGATAAGAAAGTAAAACACCTTATTGCTGATAGGGAGAATTTTGGTGGCCTGCTTAGAAGATCAAATCAGCCACAATATTCCCTTAACTGAAAGCCTAATACAGAGCAAGGCCCCAACTCTCTTCAATTCAATGAAGGCAGGGAGACAGGTGGGGAAATGACAAAAGAGAAGTGTGAAGCTAATGGAAGTTGGTTCATGAGGTTTAAGGAAAGAGGCCATTTCTATCACATAAAAGTGCAAGGTGAAACAGCAAGTGTTGATGCAGAAGCTGCACCAAGTTGTCCGGAAGACCCAGCTAAAATTAGTGAAGGTGGCTATACCAAACAGCAGATTTTCAGTGTAGATGAAACAGCCTTCTACTGCAAGAAGATGCCATTTAGGACTTTCATAGCTAGAGAGAAGTCAATACCTGGCTTCAAAGCTTCAAAGGACAGGCTGACTCTCTTGTTAGGGGCTAATGCAGCTGGTGACTTTAAGTTGAAGCCAATGCTCACTGACCATTCCAAAAATCATAGGGCCCTTAAGAGTTATGCTAAATCTACTCTGTGTGCTCTACAGCTGGAACAACAGCACACGTGGATAACAGCACAGCTGTTTACAACATGGTTTACTGAATATTTTAAGCCCGCAGTTGAGATCTACTGCTCAGAACAAGACTCCTTTCAAAATATCACTGCTCACTGACAATGTACATGAGATTAATGCGGTTTTCATGCCTGCTGACACAGCATCCATTCTGTAGTCCATGGATGAAGGAGTAATTTCAAGTCTTATTACTTAAGAAATATATTTCATAAGGCTCTAGCTACTGTAGATAGTGATTCCTCTGAAAGATTTGGGAAAGTAAACTGAAAACCTTCTGAAAAGGATTCACCATTCTAAATGCTCATTCAGAACATTCATGATTCATGAGAAGCAGCCAAAAGATCAACATTAACAAGAGTTTGGAAGAAGTTGATTCCAACCAAGAGTTGGATGATTAACCTACTGAGCCACCCAGGTGCCCCCCTGATATTTTCTAATATGAAGGTAAGCAAACTTTTAAAATTGTGGGCCAAGATTTCTCTGATGAGAGAGAAGCAGGAAATGCTGATTAAGAGCCATCCTGTCATTAATTCTCCTGAATGGAAATAAGGGCTCACACTAATTTTTTGGCCAGTGGCAGGTCTAGAAAGGAGAGCAGTTAGGGTACCCAGCAGCATCTTGATCAAGTGCTCTCTCTGGAACATGTACCACCTCATTAGATCCAATCCCAGTGCTTTAGAACTCAAACCAGAAACTCCCAAGCAAAACTATATACACTAAAAGCAGTTCAAGTTTACTAATTTACAGTGGAAAACAATTCCACAAGAAAACTCACCACCACGTCTCCCTCTTGCGGGAGGCTGTTTGCTGGCAGCCTATTTTTCTCCTCGTTGTTGTGGTATAGGGCTCCATCATTCCTCATCACCAGACTATGTACATCTCGGCCAAGAGGAATCTGATTCAAGTTAACTTTCTGAGTTGCAACGCCAATCCCCCATATTCCTAAAAAATAATAGTTTAAATGCCCCCAAAATGTGAAGAACACAAATAGGAAAGAAGGGGTTGTTTTTAAGAGAGTATATGTTGTTTTTAAAAGAAGTGGCATGTTATCACTAAACTATTTTTTATTATTTTTTTTAAAAAACAAATCTTTTAAAAGTAGTTTGCAAACTACCCTATACTCTCTACAGATGGAGTAGCCTAGGAGATAAGAGTGGGCCCTGAAGCTGTAAGGCCTAGGTTAAACCTTGGCTTAGCTATACCATCTGGGGCAAGTTATTTAACCTCTCTCTACTTCCTTACCTGTGAACTTGGGATTCTAACAATACTTACTTCAAAAAGTTATTAAAAGATATAGCAAGGTAATCAAGTAAAGCACTTTTAACAGTGTAAGTATTCCCCCCACAATTGGTTAAGTGAAGCACAGAGTATGTTCAGATGTTAGCTATAATCATCATCACTACTCTCTAAAAGACATTTTTAAAAAGCTACACATTGAATTGAAATGTCCTAGGGTTCCAGTCAAGCCCTACCTTGGAGAAGTGGGAAATTAGTTTTTAGTTTTTGCATCTATAATATGTGACAAATAATATAGGACCTGGTCAGTATCATGGAGAGGAGAAAATTAAGGATGAAGTGTAAAATCATTTTCTTACCCATACCTGAAGTCAGTGGGCTTAACATCTTTTGGTCTAAGCTGATTTTAAAGCAAGGAGCTTTCCTCTTAACCAGCTGAACAGAATACCTAGAGCTCTGGACTTTGTCTCAAACTGTTTCTTTCTCAGTTTTTATCAAAATCAGTTAGGAGAAAATCTATAAATGGAAGAAGGTTTCAAGGTCATGTTGCCAATCAATTCATTTTTCTGAATTGAGCAAGACTATCAAAAAGTTGCATGTCTGCATATCACTGTCTGGGCTTCCTAAAGAATCTGCCTATATAATTTATTCTCCAGAGTGGGACAATTTTAAGAGTGACAGAAGGTAATAATACTAATTTCTTGGGACAACAGTTCTAGACAGGGTTATAGGCTCTCCTTACCCTTAGAGAACTGTGTATCCTGTGATACATTCTGGCATACTGCCTCAGGCTTTCATTGAGATCAATTTACAAACCCCAACAATGTATTTACTCTATGGATGTCACTAAAGATGTCATCCTTTACAGAAAATCCACGTAAAAATTTGTACTGGATTCAAGGATCTAGAAAATACGTGCTTTTCTTGAGAAAATGTATGTTTTACTTGAGCAGATTTTAGTAACCAGAGATATTTTGCAGAGATATTTTATAAAAGAATGAAATGGAAGACAGATTTATATTTATTTCACATACTTAGGAAAATCAGTATTTTGAACTAATTTAGAAAACAACCTCCAGAAGGATGTTTTACATCATTCAAGCTTGTCAAGTAAAAGTATGATTTACTTCCCTCTACTCTTCCTAGTCTACATCTATACTTATATTATTTATACTATATTTCACTAGAAATTTTTTACAATAAAGCTTTAAAAAATATATTTCCCCCTATTCAAAACAGCTACAAGTTATCTAATCACTATTATAATATTCAAGCAGAACTGTTGTAGATTCAAGAAACTCTAAGTTTTTAATGAGAAGTATAGACATTAGCCTTCTATCAGAATTCTAAATTTGCTGATTGCTTCAGAAGACAATGAATTTGAGCATGTAACAAGAATTAAGAGGGGGGGAAAACCAGGTAAGATTGATTTTATGCTAAGATAAAACAGCAAGAATCTACATCTTATATGCTTGACCAAAGGAAATGGCCCATTTAGTACCCATTAATAATGCTAGTGCCTAACACTTAATCTGCTGTGTCCTGTCTTTAAAATACTTTCATTGGTATAACTCATGTGAAGCAGGAAGGGCAGTTCCTGTAATCCCATTTTATAGATAAGAAAACTGAACCTAAAGGATACTTTAACCAGAATCACCCAAGAGGTGGGAAAAAAGGCCTTCCAAATACGTTTCCTGCTTTTTTATTGCCTCATTAATCTTTTCCATGTATTGAGAACTCCTCTTAATATTTACAACAATTAGGACTTTTAATAGTAAAGGACCATTATACCAACCTGTGGACTGGATTTTGAATTCAAAGTAGCTTTTGTTTTGATGTAAAGGGGCACTGGCTAAACAACCGCCTGTTCCACATATTCTTCTCCCATTTTTTACAATGACAACATCTGTTCCTAAATAAAAAATGCAGACACAGTGTGAAGGGTTTTATTTTCTTATCCAACAATCAAGGTTAATTTCTTTCGCTTTTAATTCTAAGTCAAAAAATAGCGATGCTGTATTTACTTTGAAATTTAGAAATGCTGATAAATTCAAAACAATTTTTACTTCCCCCTTCTTTTCCCCCTTGAGAATATGTTCATAGTTAATATTCATTTGCGGCTACAAATCCTGTTTGGGCAATTTAGTAGTAACTCTGTAGGAGGAGCACCAGAGGCGCTCCCCTCGCCTGGGGACGGCTGACGAGTCTCGGGAGGCGGCAGCTCCGAGATTTCCTGTGAAAATGGGTAGGTGTACACAAGCACCTTCCGATGACAGGGGCAGACAGGGCTGCTTAGCCTTGAACACAGAACAGGGCCAAGGCGGAGTCCGCCGCAACACGAAATGGGGTCGTGGGCAGCAACTGAGAGCGAGGAGCGGAGGGCTGAGCCCGGAGGGGCAGGGCGGCGTGTGGGAGTGTGGTCCCTGCGACCCCGCACTGTCCCCGACCCGCCGCGCCCGACCCGGCGTGGGCCGTTGGGTCGTAAGAGGGGAGGACCCTTACCCATGTGTTGCGTATCCAGCTGCACGGCCGGCATCTCCTTCAGAGGGATGTGTCCCGTCCCGCCGTCCCTGCAGCACCGCAAGCAGCAGAACACCGAAGCGGCCATCACGCCGGGACCACCAACTCCGCCGCCCCAAGCCCGCGGTGACACCGCTCCCACGCCTGGGTTCCGCCTCCCGCCCCCGCCCAAGCGCGGGAGGTGTCTGAGTCCAGCGCGCAGACAGATACAGCGACGCCCCCCGCCGGGAGGGCGCAGTGCAGGCAGAGGTGAAGCCGGCCTGAGCGGAAGAGGCGGAGGATCGGCCCTTGGGAGGGGCGGTGTCGAGAAGGGGGCGGGGCTGGAGGAGGAGCTGGGGCAGAGAGCGTGATGTGAGGGCAGACGGAGGACGGCGTGCGCATGCGCAGGGTGTTGTTTTTTCCTTGGCGGGGCTTAAAGTTTGGATTCTTCCGTTGAGCAATGCGCTAAGGCGTCGGCTTCTCCGCCTGCCGTCCGTTGCTGCGTTTTAAAAACTGTTCTCCCCACAACTTTGACATTACCTTTAGGGATGAACTGACAGAATCAAGTAAGGCTGGGGAGTGGGAGCCCCGAGGTTTTCCACACACCCCCAGCCCCTTACAGCGAGCCCAGGGCTGAGAGAACGTTACCTCCACCGAGAGCCTCCGCCCCCTACCGTCGCAGATTTCTGAAGAATTTATTCAAATTCTAGATAGACATACAGGCCTCAGAAGTAATGGCTGTTAGTGACTTTACCGTGGATGTGCACCCAGGGCTCTAAGTCGGCCCTGATGCATTTTAGGTGCAGAGATATGCATACCGTGGCTCCTGATGCCTCGCGGTTGGGGCGCCCAGGAGGCCATGGGGAGGATACCTCTGGGAGGTACCGCTTGACCGGCCTCAGCTAAGGGGTTTCGAGGAATGTGAAGAGAACTCCCGAGGCAGCGAGGATGTCTGGTCCCGCAAGGGAACCCTCGGTTCCTACTGCCTGCCCTTTTTCTGCTTCCAAGTAGGAGGCCCTCAGGGTGGTCAGCTGTCATTTCCTTGCCTGCTTAGGTCATCTGTGCCTGGGTGGCTCAGTGGGTTAAGCATCCTCCTCTTTGGCTCAGGTCATAATCTCATGGTTTGTGGGTTCAAGCCCTGTATGGGGCTCCATGCTGACAGTGCAGAGCCTGCTTTGGATTCTCTCTGCTGCTCTCTCTTTGCCCCTCTCCCGCTCATGCATGTGCGCACGCGCTCTCAAAATAAATAATAAAATAAGCTTTATTTAAAAAATTGCTAAATACAGCTTGTTGCCTGGAGATAGTCTTCAGTGACCTCTAGCATTAACTTGGCTCAAACCTTTATTCCCAAAATGGTTTCCAACCTGGAGGCTTCACCCAAGTACAGGCCCTGGGAAGCAGATGCAAGATGCCCACTTCATATGTAATGGTTTCCTAGAGGTAACTTTTTAGTCACCTGAGTGCAAATATCCTTAATGGAGGTTCCCCTCCCCCCTTAGAAGAATAACAGAATTTTTTCTGGGTCTTGGGTCTCTTTGCAGTCTATACAAATGATGTTATCATTACAATAGGGAAAACCTCCAAATTCTATACTTTGAGATTTAGTTAACCATAGAATTAATAAGTAAGGTGATTATTAAAGTGACTGAGGATAGTCTCTCTCACTGCCTATAGAGTACTTTCTTTCACATGAAATTCTTCTTTTGCCAAAAACTTGATCATTATTTTGAGAGTTTAATTAGGGTTTGGTTCTCTTTCCATTGTTGGGGAGAAAGCTGAATGTTGGAGAGATAAAATTTTTCTGTCATTCCATGACAAAGGCACTCTTTCATATATGTATCTAGTTGAATTCTTGAAAGTTTTCTGGGTGGATATTGTCCCCACTCTATAGATGAAGAAATAGGGTTAGAGGGATTAAAAAACTGGTGTAGCCTCAGATGATTAGGAAATAAACAAGGTAGGGTTCAAAATCCATCAGTCTGACTCCTAAGCTTGTATTTGCTCCAGCAGGTCATGCTGCTTCTCAAGTTCTGAAGATTTAACTCTTGTAATAAATGTTGAAATTCTTTTAAATGTGCTTTCAATTGAAAATTCAGGTTTGCACTTTATTTTTGTATGCTTCATTAAACTCCATATTGGCTATAAGCTGCCATAGCTCATGTATAGACAATAACATAAAATAGCTGCTGTTATTAGGTAAAATATGCATTCAGAAATCTCATTAATATTTATTAATTATACTTTAATAATCATTAATATTAATTTTGATTAATTTTTTTTTGAGAGAGAGACACACACACAACAGGAGCTGAGGAGGGGCAGAGAGAGACGGAGACACAGAACCCGAAGCAGGCTCCAGGCTCTGAGCTGTCAGCACAGAGCCTGATGCAGAGCTCGAACTCCGGGAGATCATGACCTGAGCCGAAGTCCGACACTTAACCGACTGAGCCACCCAGGTGCCTCTCATTAATATTATTAAAAGTAGTACTTGTATTAAATATTTAACAAATATTTCAGCCATTCAAGTTACTCACATCTTCAGTGAAAAGCCAGACTATTAGATGGCATGAATTGGCCATGACTGTAGAAAGAGAATTGCCACAGTCTTTCCTGGCTAGAAGAGTAATCTGCTGGGCTGCTGCCCAGTGCACTTTGCCCCCAGTGTAGCAACTCAAGTATACTCAGCAGTATGAAGCAAGCAAAACCAGTTAGCTCCTAAAACAGACTTCCCTGCCTTGGCAGATGAATGCCATCCATGAGCCCACAGATCTTATCCTTCTTATATCTGGGATTTGATGATCATTTCATTATTATTTTCAAAGGAATTATCCTTTCTTTTTGAAAAGCACAATGCTAAAGATATTTTGACAGTCTTTCACAGCTATCACTTTAAATAACAATCACAAATAAAGCCTACAAAAAGTTTCCCAATAGTTAGTTACAAGGTCGTTTATCTAAGTCAAAAGCAATAAGCAAGAATGACTACTTGAAAAAAAAAAAAAGTCTGCTTCAGCGACATATGCCAGGAACTTGAGAACTGATAGGGCAATAATGTAAAGCATGTGTTTCTGAGTTGAGTTTAACATCATGCTCAGGATTTTCTTTAATGGTTTTTATGCCAACCAGACATCTCCTGTTAGTGAACTTTACACTCTGCACTGGGTCACACAAAATGGTTTCTTTTTAAAAAACTCATTAATCAGTTATTAAGCCAAACTTTTTTCTTGGGGTAATCCAGACCACATTTGTGATCTTTCAAAAATCAGAAACCTTACAAAAAACTCATACTTCTAAAAACTAAAAATATTTCTGGGGCCTTGATCTATTCATTAGATCATAGTAACTAATATTTATGTTGTGCTTACTATTACCAGGCAATAATAAATGCTTTTTATAAACTAATTTAATCCTTGTAACAACCCCATGAGGTAAAAGTATCCTCCACTTTACACATGAGGAAGCTGAGGCAAAGCAAAGATAAGGAAGGTGCCCAAGTCACACAGGCAACAAGGGTTAAAGCTGCACTCAAACTCAGACAGTCTGGCTGTAGGGTCTTAGTTCTTCACCACTATGCAAATTTGCCTCCCTAGAGTGTTTCATTTAAGAATAAATTCCTAATTTTTGTTTACATCTCTTCCCTTACCTCAGAAGCTGACATTTAAATTCAGCTGACATTAATTGCACTCATTTAATCTGGATTTGCTGAAGTATAAAGTATCTTACTTATATTCAACAACCAAAAATAAACAAGAAAGATAAATATCAAGAAACTTCTCCTGCAACAGCTCCACTTTGTTAGCAACACATTCGAACATTTAGGAAGGGGGTCCTTCATAGGGTATCTCTAAATGATCCAAAGAAAGGGATATTTAGTACTTTCAATTGCTAAAACAGTTAAAACATGTTGGATACTTGGAAAATACAGAGTTTTGGCACTAGGAAGGAAAGAGAAAATGGGGTAAAATAAAGGAATTGGATAGAGGTATAGAAAAAGAAGAATAACAGAAGATAAAACAGAACAATTTTTAGTATTGAAAGGGAAGAAAAAGAATCCAAGTGCTCTGTAAATAAGATCCCAGGGAATAAAAAATGTGATTTGCCAGGGCACCTGGGTGGCTCAGTTGGTGAAGCGTCCAACTCTTGATTTCAGCTCAGGTCATGATTGTATGGTTTGTGGGATTGAGCCTCATGTTGGGCTCTGTGCTGATGGTGTGGAGCCTGCTTGGAATTCTCTCTCTCTCTCTCTCTCTCTCTGCCTCTCCCCCACTCTCTCTCTCTCAAAATAAAATAAATAAACATTTATTTTAAAAAACCATGATTTGGCAGGAACTTTCAACCTGGAAGAACTTTGCCTTTACCTGCTTCCCTTCTAGAGAAGATAGAGCAGGCTGTCATAAACTGAGAGAAGTTCTGCGATTTCTCCCCAACCTTAGCTTCTCTTACTCCAAGTGCAAGTATCCTTGTGGACAAACCTTTCCTTACCGATTTAGAGTCTAGATACAATTGCTGCAATAATTAGGAGAAAGAGATATTGAGGATAAAGAAAAAAAAAGGAAACAAAGCAAAGGGTATTACCGAGGTAGGTTTTGCATTCCCAGAAGAAATTAAGGAAGGATGAGAATAAGTAAAGTTAGTCCTGGGCTCTACACTCCTTATCTAGCAGTGCAGAGGGTACCTAAACTTGTCCCTTGTCTTCAAGGAGCTGATGATAAGTGTTTTGTGCGAAGTTTCTAAGGTCAAAGATAAGGCTACATAACCTGATATTATGGAAAGGAGTTTGCAAAAACACTTGGTTGGCTGGATCAAATACTTCACATAAATGTTTCTCAAAGCATCCCAAACATTCAAGTGATTCTGTGTCTTGGGACTAAAGTAGGGCTGGGAAACAAGAAGTCACCATCTCCAAATTATGAAACCAGAAGGCACTGGACATTTACAGGAGGATCAGACAGAGAAAAAAAAAACTTTTTGTTGTATGTAGTATCTGCAAAAGAACAAAATTATAAGTATCTCATTATTGCGAGAAAGGTCCCAAAATGTTTCTTATAGCAAGGGAAATGAATTATTAGTTAAAATGTACCTAACATTACTAGTTTAAGATATATACGATGTCATATAGTGTCCATGGCTTTATTTTTGTGAGTGTATAAAAATTTGTTAAGTTTTTCATAAGGTTTTACCTATAGTTACAATACCTCCAAGCCTATTTTCTCAATAGTGGTCCTTCACATGAATATTCCAAATGCAGGTGTTGTCAAAACCCTGATATTTATATTAAAAAGGACGTGTTTTACTTCCATCCATTAAGACATGTGTGTCTATGAATGTAGATGTGATCCTGGGTAGGCCTCATTTCAGTTTGGGGCATAACTCCTAGGTCATTAACCTTTGCAGATCTTGTAAGCTGAGTCACAGAGAATGTGAGACTACTTAAAATTGTTGGTAAAGTTTACAGAACTCTGGAATATTTGAAAACTACTAAAAAAATTCACTGTGAAAGAAAAGAGTTTGAAATACCAATAGTGTGAGTTAGCTCCAAGGTTATGTTTGCCAAGAGGACTTTAGTGTAGGAAAATGGAACTACTAAGAATTGAGCATAATTAAAATACTTTTTTTCCCTCTCTTACTTCAGCTATTCCAAACTTTTAACCAAATGCTTTAAAAATTATTATATAGGGGTGCCTGGGTGGCTCAGTCGGTTAAGCCTCCAACTTCGGCTCAGGTCATGATCTCATGTTCGTGGGTTCGAGCCCCGTGTTGGGCTCTGTGCTGACAGCTCAGAGCCTGGAGCCTGCTTCAGATTCTGTGTCTTCCTCTCTCTCTGTCCCTCTCCCTCTCATGCTCTGTCTCTCTCTGTATCAAAAATAAATAAAACATTAAAAAAATTTTAAAAATTAGTATATATTGCTTCTTTTAAACTTCCTGTTTGTATGTATCAAGTCTACCATCTAATGCAGATCTCAGTTCATGCCAAATACTTAAAATACTCTCTAAAAAGAGATGTCAACCTTTGGAAAGAAGGGAAAGGAAAAAGTCAGGAAGATACTTGAATTTTCCTAAAATTTCAGAAAACAAAATAAAATTCATTTTATATTCTTAATTCATCAGCACCCTGTAAATGTTCCTAAAAACAGCAAATGAAGAAAGCCCCTAAAATAAATACATATTATAATCACACTTCATCTAAAACCCAGAAAGCAGTATGTAAACTGAATTCTTAGAAATAGATTTCTACCTTAAATGCACTAAGACAGGTTGCTGTAGAAATCTATACACAGAATCTAAAAAACAAAATAAAATCTTTATTGATATATAATTCACATAAGATAAATTCAACTTTTAAAATGTATAAGTCAATGGTTTTTAGTATATCCACAGAATTGTGTGACAATTTCTATCACCTCAAAAAGAAACCACGTACCCCTTAGCAGTCACTCCCCCATTCTGCTGCCACCTGGCCCTTGGCCATCATTAATCTACTTTCTGACTCTAGGAATTACCCTATTCTGGACATTTCATATAAATGGAATCCTACAATTGTGGTCTTTTTGTCTGGCTTCTTTCACTTAGCATGATGTTTCCCATGTTGTAGCCTGTGTCAGTCCTTCATTCCTTTTTTGTGGTCAAATAATACATATTCCACTGTAATAAATATACCGTATTTTGTTTATCCATGCATGAGTCAATGAATATTTGGGTTGTTTCCATTTTTTGACTATTATGAATAATACTGTTAGGACCATTTGTGTACACGTTTTTTAGTGAACGTGTGTTTAAATGTTCTTGGTCATATACCTAGGAATGGAATTACTGGATCATATAGATATATGATATAGAGATATGATATAGAGATACAGAATCAATTAATAGACTCAAAGCTAATATTATATAATTAGTTGAAATACTAAGTGCATGGATCCAGGCAATGATCACCAATGAATGCTCAAACTATTAGCTGAAATGTTGATGGGAAATTTTATAATGTACTGAAACCACCTAACTTTGCTGAGTAAGTTTAGCTTCACTAAAAGTAGAAAACCTGACACTATGTCTCCTAATGTGGGGCAATAGGAAGAACACAGCACAAATGTAGAGTATTTCTGCCTTGAAAGCTAAAGCTGAATCTGATGAAATTTTTAGGTTTGGCTTCCAGTTTATAAGAAATACGGACATAGAGAACAAGTTAAATGACTCTGTTATAACACTATCAGCCAAATCCAAGTGTAGGGTTATCAAGAACTGTGCAAGCCTTGGGATTTTATCCTGCTTATAAGCTAACACGTCAGCCTGTTCCTGTTTTATGGATGCTGGCAGAAGACACAAAATTCCTGAGTCAGAGACAAAGGACTTTATTGCTCACAGCAAAAGTAGTGCATTCAGAGCTTCATGTTCCTTTGTGTTGTTCCCCATGCCCCACAAGTCACAGAAGTGACACAAAGGGCCCGTGATGGATGCCTGGGCATGCAGTGAGTTGCATTAGAGGAAACACTGAATTTAGGAGATTCATTGTTTGTATAGTAAGTGAATGCCAGAGGAGACATTACCCCAGCCCAAGATACAACCTGCAGAAATGGGCCCTGTAAAGAATGGTCAAAGCTTTGCATTCATGGCATACCCAGCAAGAACATGCAGGGACACTCAGGGCCCATGGCAGACTGCCTCTTTCAACAATCCACCCCTCAGCCCACAATAACACATTCTTGGCCAACTTAAATTTTTACATGAGTATGCCACTCCATCAGCCACTCTGATTAATCTTACCACAGAGGCTGAGAGAAAATTCATTTAATTTGTCTCATTCAGCATTTAATCAAAGCTTCTATCAACAGGACTCCAAGAGGCAGGATGAGGCCACCTTGCAGTCTTCACCTCAATCATACCTCTCTCTGCCAAGGGCACAGATTCAGCCTACTATGAATAAGTCCAAAAGGGGATCAGTAAGTCTTATTTCAGACAGCCAGGATGAGGTCCAAGGCAAAGCTATAATCCATTATGATCCACACAAGGGAGTTTAAACTGACCTGCTGATCTACGGTGTCATTGCCAATAATTACAGAGTGCAATAGTTGGGCCAAAAAGCAACTCCGTTTCCAACAGTGGGTTATTCTGTAGCCTACACTTTCCCACATACAAAAATATAACCTGAAGACCACAGGTCACTCCACTTTGAGATTTGTTGTTCAACTTGGTTTGAATCACCGTTACTTTGGTTAAGCCACATGGGCACTGTCACCCAGTAGCTATAGTCTAGATCACTATAGATGGCATAACTAAGGCCACTTGGACATCAGGAGAAGCATATTTTTTGTTTGTTTGTTAGCTAGCAGTTTTTTTTTTTGTAAATATAATTCATTGTCAAATTGGCTAACCTACAGTGTATACAGTGTGCTCTTAGTTTTGAGGGTAGATTCTCATGGTGTTAGCTAGCAGTTTAATCAATGCATTCCTCAACTACAATTGAGTAAAAATAATTACCAAAGGACCATTTGATCTACACTTTTATTGATTTGGTGTCATTTGTCTTCTGGTTTTTTTTTAGTTTATTTATTTATTTTTAGAGAGAGAGAGAGAGAGACCATGGGATGGGGAGGGGTAGAGAAAGAGAGGGAGAGAGAGAATCCCAAGTAGGCTCCATTCTGTCAGTGCAGAGCCCAGTGGGGGGGCTCAAACTCAGGAACCGTGAGATCATGACTGAGCTGAAATCAAGAGTTGGATGCTCAACTGACTGAGTCACCCAGGCACCCCTGTCTTCGGTTATTTTAATGGTCCCTTCTTATTTATTTATTTATTTATTTATTTATTTATTTATTTATTTATGTTTATTTATTATTGAGACAGAGAGAAACAAAGCATGAGTGGGGAGGGAGAGAGAGGGAGGGGGACACAGAATCCAAAGCAGGCTCCAGGCTCTGAGCTGTCAGCACAGAGCTTTATGTGGGGCCCAAACCCATGAACCATGAGATCATGACCTGAGCCGAAGTCGGATGCTCAACTGACTGAGCCACCAAGGCGCCCCTTTAATGATCCCTTCCTATGAGAAAATGGAGAAACTCTCTGAAGAAAAAAAGTAGAGTCACCTTGTTCCATTTGATTCATCACTTTGTTTTAGTGCAGAAAATAATGTATTCCAATTGCATTTGAAAATGGAGGCTCCTAATGCCTAATTAATGTAGTTCTGCAATTCAGAAAGAAAAACTCTCTTATCCCAGATGAGTTATTTTGTGGATATCAACATACTGATGGAGAGGCAAAAGACCCAGAACAGCCAAGTTAGTACTGAAATAGAACAAAGTCAGAGGATTGACACTACCCAACTTCAAGACGTTATTTTTTTTAAAGTTTATTTATTTTCAGAGAGAGAGTGAGAGAGCGAGAGAGAAAGCGCACAAGCCAGGGAGGAGCAGAGAGAGAGGGAGACAGAGAATTCCAAGTAGGCTCTGAGCTGTCAGTGCAGGCAAGAGAGGGCTCAATGTGGGGCTGGATCTCACAAACTGTGAGATCATGACTTGAGCTGAAACCAAGAGTTGGACGCCCACCCGACTGAGCCACCCAGGTGCCCCACTTCAAGACTTAGTAAAAAGGTACAGTAAAAGAGATAGTATCTTATTGAAAGAATAGACAAATAGATCAATAGAAGAGAATAAAAATCCCAGGGATAGACCCTTATAAATATAGTCAACTGACCTTTGACAAAGGAGGAAACACAATGCAATGGGCCAAACATAAGTGTTTTCAATAAATGCTGGAACAAGTAGACATCCACATACAAAATAATACCTCTAGACACAGACCCTATACCTTTCACAACAATTAACTGAAAATGTATCATAGGCATAAATGTAAAAGGTGAAAGTATAAAACCCCTAAAAGATAACATAGAAGAAAACCTAGATGACTTTGAATATGGTTTTCAGTTTTTAGATACAACACCAAAATCACAATGCATGAAAGAATGAATTGGTAAGCTGGATTTCATTAAAATGAAAAACTTCTGCTCTGTGAAAGACAATGTCAAGAGAGTGAAAAGAGCAGCTATGTACTGAGAGAAAATATTTGTAAAAGAAACAGCTCATAAAGAACTGTTATCTAAAATGTATAAATTCTTGTGGTGCCTGGTGGCTCCATCAGTTAAACATCCAACCCTTGGTTTTGGCTCAGGTCATGATCTCATGGTTTCGTGAGTTTGCGGGCTCTGTGCTGAAAGTGCAGAGCCTGCTTGGGATTCTCTCTTTCTCTGCCCTTTCCCCACTCATGCTGCCTCTGTTTCTTTCTCAAAATAAATAAATAAACTTTAACAAAATAAAAAAATAAAATGCACAAAGAACTCTTAAAACCCAACAATTAGAGGGACGCCTGGGTGGCTCAGTTGGTTAAGCATCTGATTTCAGCTCAGGTCATGATCTCTCTCTCAAAAATAAATAAACATTTTTAAAAAATCTAAAAAACAAAACAGAACAAAATTCAACAATTAGAAAACAAACAACCTGATTTAAAAACAAGCCAACGACCTAAACAGACATCCTTCCAAAGAAGATAAACAGATGGCAAGTAAGCGTATGGAAAGATGCTTCACATCGTATATCATCAGGGAAATGCAAATTAAAGCAATAATGAGATAGCACTACTTACCTATTGGAATGGCCAAAATCTAAAAGTGACAACATCAAAGTCTAATGAGTGTGTGGAGTAACAGGAGCTCTCATTCACTGCTGGTGGGAATGCACATGGTAAAATCACTTTGGAGCAGAGTTTGCAAGTTTCTTACAAAACTAAACATGTTGTGAGTAGTGCCTGGGTGGCTCAGCGGGTTGTGCCTCTGGCTCTTGCTTTTGGCTCAGGTCAAGATCTCATAGTTCATGAGTTTGAGCACCACGTTGGGCTCTATGCTGGCAGTGTGGAGCCTGCATGGGATTCTCACTCCCCCTCTCTACCCCTCCTCTGTTCACACTCATTCTCTCTCTCAAAAATAAATAAATAAACATTAAAAAAAACCTACACATATTCTTAGTCTACAGTCTAGCAATTGTGCTTCTTGGAGTTTACCCAAATGAACTGAAAATTTATTTCCACACAACAAAACTGCCCACAGATATTTATAGCAGTAATGAAAAACTGAAATTTGAAATTTAAAAGACATTTAAAATAGCACTTCCTATAATAAACAGCTTATTTATAAATCTACGATATATGGGCAGGATCTGTTTGCTGAAAATTATAAAACACTGATGAAACAAAGAAAGAATACCTGAACAAATGAAGCACATGCTGTATTTATGGGTTGGAAGACTCATAATGTTAAGATGACAATTCCCTCCAGTTTGATTTACACGTTGAGCACAATCCCAAGGAAAATCTCAGCAGACATATTTTAGATATTGACAAGTAGATTCAACACTTATATGGAAAAGGTTATGAAATTAGAAGACCCAATTTTTTTAAAGAGTAACAACACAAAAGAAAAAAATTGGAGGATTTACACTATCCAATTTTAAGGCTTATTACAAAGCTATAGTAATCAAGATGGTGTGGCAGTGTTAAAAAGATAGAGGTATATATCAATTTATCAATTGATCAAAATAGAGAGGCCAAAAATAAGCCTATAAAAATGTACTAAACTTATTTTTGACAAAGTTACAGAGGTAATTCAATAGAAAAAAGATAATGTTGTCCATAAATTATGCTGGAATAATTATTCATCCATGTGCAAATGGAAATCTAGACATATAACTCATATAAAAATTAACTCAACAGACCTAAACATTAATGTAAAACTATGAGACTTCTAGGAAGAAAAACAAGCCATTGGAAATCTTGGATTTGGTGATCTGTTTTTAGATATGACACCAAAAGCACAACGCATAAAACAAAAAGTTGAAAAACTGAACTTTATCAAAATTAAAAACTTTTGCTCTGCAAAATAATCTGTTAAGAGAATGAAATAATAATCAGTAAATGGGGACAAAAATATTTGCAGATCACATACCTAATGAGGAACTTGTATTCAGAATATATAAATAACTTTTTTCCTATAATTTTTTAAAGTAGGCTCTGTGCCCAATGTGGGGCTTGAACTTACAACCCTGAGATCAAGAGTTGCATGCTTTACTCACTGAGCCACACACCCCTGCTGTAATTTTTTTTCAGATTAATTCCAGTATAGTTAACATACAGTGTTATATCCACTTAAGGTGTACAATATAGTGATTCAGCAATTCTCTATATTACTCAGTGCTCATCATGATAAGTGTACTCTTAATCCCCTTCACCTATTTCACCCATCCCCCTCCACCTCCCCCCCACCCCGCAATCAGTTTGTTCTCTCTAGTTAAGAGTCAGTTTTTTTATTTGTCTCTTTTTGTTTGTTTATTTTGTTTTTTAAATCTCACATATAAGTGAAATCATGTGGTATTTGCCTTTCTCTGACTGGTTTCTTTCACTTAGCATTATGTTCTTTAGATCTATCCATGTCATTGCAAATGGCAAGATTTCATTCTTTTTTATGGCTGAATAATTGTATACATACACCACATCTTCTTTATCCATTCATCTATTGATGGACAGTTGGGCTGCTTCCATAGTTTGAATATTGTAAATAATGCTGCTATAAACATAGGGGTGCATATGTCATTTCAAATTAGTGTTTTTGTATTCTTTGAATACTCAGTAGTGGAATTACTGGGTCATATGGTAGTTCTATTTAAAATATATAAAGAACTCTTAAACCTCAACAATAATAAAATGATGCAATTTAAAGATGGGCAAAATATCTTCCCCAAGAAGATAAATGGATGGCAAATGAATATATGGAAGGGTGTTCAATATCATTAGTCATTAGGGTTACATAACTTAAAACTACAATGGGTCACTACTGCACATCTATTAGAATGGTCAAAATAAAGAGATGAATACAAAATGTTGGCCATGACGAGCAGCAATAGGAACTCTCATTCATTGCTGCTGGAAATGCACAATAGTATAGCCACTTCAGAAAAAAGTTTTGCCATTGCTTATAAAGTTAAATATACATTTATCACATGGTCCAGAGCAATCCCATTCCTAGATATTTATCCAATTAAAATGAAAACTTCTGTTCACCCAAAAATGTGTAGGTGAATATTTACTCATTATTGCCTCCAAACCAGCAATGAAGGTGTAAATGGGTAAACTGGTAATCCATACCATGGAGCAAACCATTGATTCATGCCACAACATGGGGAATCTTGAATGCATTTTAGTAAGAACATAATTGTTGGGGCTGGGTGATAAGTCCATGGAGATTCATTACTATATTCTCTACTTGTGTATATAATTGAATATTTCCATAATAAAAGTTTTTAAAGGGTGTTTTAATACAGTATTTTGATGACATCATAATGTCCATGTATGACACAAATGTGACTCAAGTTCCATATTCTGATGCCAAAAGCCACATCTGAAATGTTGCACAGCAAAATACGAAGTTAAATGAAGATCAAATCTGGTAATATAAATGATTGTGTTTTATTACCTTAAGATTTATACTAAGAAAGCTTTTTGAATGGTTTTCAGCACACAATTCTGAGAGGAAATAAGACTTATTGGCTTATTGGTTTCAGGAATTTAACATGTCTGGGTACTAGAAACAGTGCAGAAAGCCATTTGGAAGAGTCTGGACTCTGCCAGTGAGTTGGGCCAACTGAGTTCCAGACCTGTCAGGGATACAAGTGGGATACAAGTGTGCTCTTTTCCTTCTGTATGTTTGTCAGTATAGAGTACGTTACAGAAGAAAGAAGTTTGCTGCAAGCTGTCTGTACTTGTATTTTCTTTAACTTGAGACTGAAGTTCAAGAACAGCTAGTAATCAGTCATTCTTATGGATCCCTTGAGATCATTTTTTTAATGTTTAATTATTTTGAGAGAGCACGAGAGAGCATTTTGTGTATGCACAAGCAGTGGAGGGGCAGAGAGAGAGGGAGAGAGAGAATCCTAAGCAGGCTTCTCACTGTCAATGCAGAGCCTCTCATTTACAGTGAGATCAGGACCTGAGCCAAAATCAAGAATCAGTTGTTTAACCAACTGAGCCACCCACGTGCCCTGAGATCATTTCTGAAGATGATGCTCATGGAGTTTTATTTATTTCCCAATATAGGACTACCTGAAAGTTCTTCCCTGCTATTTTAAGCTGCAATCAGACCACACTGAAGTTTCAACACTTCTACCCTCACTCTACCAAGAAAATCACCACTGTTAAAAAAATTGGGTTGTTTCTGAGGTGATGGTAGTGTTCTATATCTTGGTAGGGGTTTGGGGTACACAGGTGTGTAGGCATTTGTTAAAACCTGGGGATTTACAAGTAAGATTTTGCATTTAATTGTATATAAATTTTGCTTCAAATTAAAAAAAATCAACAAATCTTTAGCTAATGATATGCATGTTGGATTATTTAGGGGGACATATAGTGATGTCTGCAATTTACTTGGGAAATACATAAAAAATAAGATGAATAGACTATTGGATAGAGAAATAAATAGGTGTGTTATAAAATAAGTAAAATATTAGTGGTAGAATCCAGATGGTAAGTGTACAGTATTCATTATAAAATTTTCTCAATTTTGCTATATGTTTACACATTTGCATAATAAAATGTTGGAAAAAATATCAAGAAACTTAATGCCACCCAAATGCAGCAGGAAATGCAAAGAGGCCACCACTATGATTAGATCTGTATTCTGATTACCAGGTGCTATAGTCTTTTAAACTTAATCTAATTTCCTCAATTCTGATCTCTTGTGGTTTTTACTACTTAAAACTAGTTACCTTATCATCCCTCTACTTTGACTTTCTGGTTTACCTGTTAATTTGTTCATTCATTTTCAAATACTTATTTTTGCCTACTATGAACCAGGTGTTGGGGAATACAGTTTGGGCTCTGTTCTTATGGGGCATCCCATCCATGGCTTATTCCCAGTAACCAGGACCTCTACTTGCTCAGTTCCATCAGGAATGCTGGTGTCTGCATATCTTGGGCTGAGGCTACAACTGTAGGGACCATTATCATGGAATACTACAGACTCCATGCCAAGGTCCTAGGAGGCTTTAGGGGGTCTATGAAAAGTGTTTTATATTTGAAAAAAAAATCTCCAATTTACAAAAAACAAACTGCAAAATCCTCCATATTTCCTCAGCTGTAGAAACTGAACTTCTGGCCCTCTTGACTCTCCCTTTCTCACCATTTTGGATCCCGTAAGACTGCCAACTAGCATTTCTGTTCCCAGTGGCCAAGCTGGTCCTAATGTAGATGCTCTAGGGGAGTAAGATGCTCCCCACAGTCAGGTGGATGCCTAAGCTATCATACCCTTATGCCATTCTTTGGACTCCCTTTGGCTGATTCTTTGTTCACCAGGCTGTCTTCTGATTGCCCTGTTGATCTGCAGAGAGAATGCACTGTTTGAGTATTTCTGGTCCCTGTGACAGTGGTTACTCAAGCAACCAGTAAAGTAGCTTATAATAAGTAAGAGTTGTTACATCATATGTCTAGAATTCAAGGGGAAAAAACACCACTCATGCCATCATCATCATCATCAACTTATATGACCATTAATTTCTTAGTGTAAATTAGCTTGGTAATGTAATGACTGAGAAAGGGGGGTGAGGAATATTTTGGCCCACCTTACAGGACAGAGCCTTAGTTTTGAATGGTTCTAGTTGACTTAACGGCTCCTAAAGACTTTCTTAGCTTCTGGGTCCTAACTATTCTCCCATTGTTGACTTTACTTGCCCTCTGATGTCATGCAAGGCCCATTTTACAGGCTGAGACTTTAGCTTCTGTTTCTCCACTGTTAGCTATGTTGTTCCAGGGTCCCTTGGGTATGACCCAGTCAACCCAGGGCCCTTGGGCCACAGTGACTGTGGCTTGTGCTCACTGCATACTCAGAGCTGGGGCCCAGACAATTTTTGTGCACATAAACTTCCGTGATTATAAAGGTTTCCACCTGGTACATTTTGACAGATAGGGGTTGTAAAGACTTCGTTCTAACAAAAGCGAACAGCAGAATAATGCCCTATAAATCAGAATTTAATAAAGACTGAGAGCATTATAGAATATCTTGTTTTTTTGGTTGGTAATTATGCCTGGATGAGTCACAAAATTCCCCCAGGAAATCCTTCTCTATTTTAAATAAAGTGCATTTTATTTATCAAATGCATTTGGTACCTCTACCCTGTTATATAATTCAACACTCTAAATAAACATAAGAAGCTATGTGGTTTGCCCATTTTAACAGAGGATTAGCTCCCTAGAGAGAACAGGGCTTTGTATCCTTTTTCCTTTAGAACCAAAAGGAGACAGAAGACAGCAGTTTGCAAGGACTATATGTTGAGATGATTGATTCTTGAGTTATCTTCACGTCTCTATTCTGTTGTGTTTGTTTGGATAACTATAAATAGATAGAAATCCGGGACCCCAAAGAACTCACTGCATTGGACCTACCCCAGCTTGACTTTGTCTTTTATGCATTTCTCTTGTGTTACTGCTCAAAAAAGCTATAGAGTAAAAAAAGAAAAAAAAAAAAGAAAGAAAAAAGTGTGCGTGTGTGTGTGTGTGTGTGTGTGTGTAACTTGTTTCAGTTAACATCAGTTTTGGTATTATTATTCAAATATATTCATCTAATATTATGGCTGCTGTAATTGGGACACATTCTTACACATTCTTTATAAACATGTACACACAACCTAGCAGCATACAGTTCAATACGATTTGGCACTTCTGATGTGAAAGGCATTGAGCAGTCTTAAATCTCTTGTGGAATGAAGTAGGGTATAAACCAACCAACTATACAAAGGCACAATATGGGAGATACAAAGAGCACTACACTAGTCCTTTCTACAACCTAGGGGGATATTCTGGTTAAAGGCCAAAGTGATACTTTAATAATTAATAATGAACTATGACATAAAGGATTATTAATAGAATGATTAGAACTCTTTATAATTGTATGGAGAACCTATATTTACTCATAAGTATTATTCATTATATATTACATAAATAGTATTTTTTATTATTTATATAATAAGTAAAGTACTATACGCTAACCATTCTTCAGGAGTTTTTATTTTGTGTTAAAGCTATATGAGAAATACTTTCTAAACCTTTCCACAAGATCTATTAAATTCTAACATAACTGTGGAAATTCAACATGTTTTAATTTATCACCAGGCACAACACATTAGTGTACGCTCCCCTTTTCCCCATCCTTATCCTCACTACCTCCTACCATCCTACCTCTGCTGAATTAGGACAGATAAAATAAGTATAAATATGATATAACCAGGGGCGCCTGAGTGGCTCAGTCGGTTAAGCGTCCCACTTCAGCTCAGGTCATGATCTCACTGTTTGTGGGTTCTAGCCCCGTGTCAGGTTCTGTGCTGACAGCTGGGAGCCTGAAGCCTGGTTCGGATTCTGTGTCTTCCTCTTTCTCTGCCCCTCCCCTGCTCATGCTCTGTCTCTCAAAAAATAAACACTAAAATTTTTTTTTAATAAAAAAATGATATAACCAGGTCAACCTTCTGATCAGCTTTTACTACTACCTACCTACAGGCTACCTTGGTCATGACAGTGACCTTTGTATATTTCTTTTACCCACTTTCATTCAGTTTACTTTACAAAACTTAACGTGCTAATGTTTAAAATGTCTACAGGTATATTCTTTTTAAAAAAATTTATTATTTTTTATTTTGAGAGCGAGCGAGTGAGCAGGGCAGGGGCAGAGAGAGAAGGAGAGAAGGAGAGAAGGGGAGAAGGAGGGGGGGGAGAGGAAGAGAGGGAGAGAGAGGGAGAGAAAGGGGGAGAGAGAGGGAGAGAGAGGGAGGGAGAGAGAGAGAGAGAATCTCAGGCAGGTTTCATGCTGTCAAAGCAGAGCCCAAAGCTGGGCTCAAACTCATGAACCATGGGATCATTGACCTGAACTGAAATCAAGAGCTGGACGCTTAACTGGCTGAGCTATCCAGGCACCCCCCTACAGGTACATTCTTAACATTTCAGACATCCATAAAAATGCAGGTTTGTTTTTGCTGATTGCATAAAATTGGGGGGGGTGTTTTGTTGTTTGGTAATAGGGCTCACATTTGCTGAGAATTAGGTGAGGATTTTCAGGGGCAGGAAGCCTGTCGAAGCATTTTCTGTTAAGCCATTAGCTGAACACACTGGTTAACCGCAAGTACCCAGGGCTGGGCTTCAGCAGGTCAGAGTGCGGCCACTGGCCTTAGGTGCTCACTGCCTCCCACCTGCACCCTCCCTGCACCCCTTCCACTTCCATTAGAGGCACCTGTTGGTGAGGGTGGGGGTAAGGGGCTTTCACTTTCCACTCTATGCACTTCTGTGTTGCCTGATTTCTCACATATTTGGCTGTGTGTGTGCATGTGCGTGTGCGTGTGTGTGACAGAAAGAGAGAGAAAGAGAGAGAAAGAGAGAACATTTAAGTTCTACTCTCATTAGCCTGCTTTTTTCAATGACATGCATTTCTTACATTTTAATTGTAAATGTAAGATGTTCATCATGGTGCAACGCCTGCCCGGCGGCTCCTCATGCTTCCTATTCCTCTCTGCTTCCCCCATCTTCTCCTTTCTCCCTTCTCATCCTTTGCTTTCTCCTCTACTCTCATGAGGTTCCAATTTTGCCTTTTCTTCCTTCCTTCCTTCCTTCCTTCCTTCCTTCCTTTCTTTCTTTTCTTCTTTTGCATAGATTTTTGTGAACTACACCTTTGTAGGAACTGGTTTAGAGATTCAGCAAAGGTCTTCGTCTGTAATTACGTCCACTATGTGTTGCTTTGATGGCTGTTCTTTCAGGCGTTGGTTTCAAGAAATTCGTCCAGAGTGACTACTCCACTGAGTGGCATATTTCTCCACTTTATTTATTTCTCCTTTATTTTGTCCCCTCATGTATTTTGAGAAGAAATTAAGGAAAATGTCTTCTTCTGCCTCCAAGTTCTCCCCCCCACCCCCGCCTGACTTGTATAGCTTATTTGTTAACAGCAGGACTTTCTTTTAAAGTGAAAGGAAAGCAAACCATTGCTAGAGGAGACAAAGGTAACTAAGGCACACTGAGTTGCTGGGTATGTCCAGAGTCTGATTTAGATTTGAGAAGAGGAGCAGGGGTAATTTTTGTATTTTAGAAAGTCAGGAAGTTTCCTGGCCTAGTTTCAAAAACATGGCCAGAGAAATTCTATTAAAAAAAAATAAAATCCAACAAAATCTAGTTTGGGAAGGTAAGCTAGAATCTCCTTGCTAAAAGTCAGAGATCTTGGTTGTATATTTTAAATACACTTATCCATTTAATGTGGAAATGCATAGGTATCTTCCTGGCCCGTTTTTTATTTTTTTAATGTTTATTTTTAAGAGAGAGAGAGAGAGAGAGAGAGAGAGAGAGAGAGAGTACCAGCAGGGGAGGGGCAGAGAGAGGGAGACACAGAATCTAAAGCAGGCTCCAGGCTCTGAGCTGTCAGCACAGAGCTCCATGCAGGGGCTCAAACTCACCAACTATGAGATCATGACCTGAGCCAAGGTTTACACTTAACGGACTGAGTCACCCAGGCGTTCCTCCTGGCCCCTATTCTTAACCTTCATTCTCTCTCTCATCCTGACCTTTCTCTGCAGCCCCTCCCACACTCATGTTGGAGGGGGATGGTCAGGACTGCTCCTAGGTTGCCTGGGTCTCTAAGGGAGCATAGGTTAGCCAGGTTCCTCCTATGCAGGTCATCTGTTTCTGTACACAGAGAAAATGCTGGAATGAGTCACAGTCCTCCTTCCCTAACAAAAGGGCTGCTTTGATTTGGGCTCTTGTATGCCACTTGTGGTTGCAAACTTATGGTACATGAGGCACAGTTCTAGTGACATAACTCTCAAGCTGAATTATAAGGATCTGATTTGGGTGTGCCCCAGTAGACTGTGAGATCCTTTAAGACTGCGACAGTTTTATTTATCTTTGATCTCCAGCCTTAAGCACACTTGTGCCTAGCTCAGGAGATGTGCTAAACAAATGTTGCTTCGTAGAAATGCTACTGAAGGAGGGCAAAGGTTAAAGCTGGGCTGTACCCAGGAGGAAAAGAGGTCCCTTCATGAGGCCGCATCACCTCCACATGGCCAGCAGAGGGCGCACTTGCATCAGTAGCTAGAACGCCCTTCCTTTGCCCCGGCTTGTTTTCTGGCGTTCGTTACGTTTTGGGTGAACCCAAGGCCTGAGCTGAGACTACAGAAATTTAAACTTAAACCTGGTACATACGCACTAAGACATTACCAACTATACAGAACAAGCCTGTGATATGTTTAGTCAAAAGGCGCAAGAACAATCCAGAATTAGCTTAAGGAAAACTAAGCCATGACATCTCAGGTAGAATCAAACCTAAAGAAGAAAAATTACCTGAATATTTTTCCGGGAAATTTTAATAATTTTAAAGCTGGCGTGCTTCTTACACTCACTCGGCAGACTAGTTTCTTTAGTCCAGCTACCACATTTCTCAGATGAGGAAGCAAAAGTTTGTAAAACTACTCCTCTGGACTCCCTAAGAGGATATATCTACAGAAAAATTGTACTTCTCTCAAAATTGGGTTTTAGGCATGTTTTGAAAACATGTGGAAAGGTGGCCATTTGGAAAAACTGCATCTAGAATCCTTCTCTCTTTCACACTTTATCTCATATAGATTTATATATGTATAGAATATACATAAAATATATAATATAAAATACGTAAAAATATGTCACATATGTACTGTATAGTAAGTAAATATTTAAACTATATTTTATACTTAAATATAAATAAAATTGAAATTAAATTTAAAATATAAATATAAATAGACACACACACATACCCAGGCCTTTAAGGAGGCAGCATAGCCTAGTGATCAGCATATGACTGTGACCCACCCAGACTTTCTGGATATGAATTCTGATTCTGTCCTTATATCTGTGTGATCATAAGCAAGTTACTTAACCTCTTTGTGACTTAATTTCTTCATCTATAAATATAGTTAATAACAGTACATATTTTATTAGATTACTTTAAGGATCCAATGAGCTAATTTTTGTAAACCTCCTAGGACAGTGCTTGGTACATAAAAAGTTCTGTAATAATTTTCTGGTGAATAAAATACATAAAAATTAGGAAAGACACTATTTTAATAATAAATAAGGATAACATTTCAAGAGTACTTTTTTTTTAAAAGATTGGAAGTTGGCTTTTAATATATCTTTTGGGATGGGAATCAGTTGTGTCATAAATGATAAAGGTGTGAGAAAGAACGTGTGGTTAATTAACCTGACCACTAGATTGAGAGCCAAAAAGCCTTACATTTCCATTTCAGGAGAGGCTCTGGTTTCCAAGGTCCAGAAAAGTTTTCTGATAATTTTTTTTCTCATTTGGAAAGCTTAAAAACAACCCTATACTCAAATCCTCAAACCTTCAAAGAATCAAGGGCTTGGAGCATTTTAAATGTACCTGCCCCTCCTGCTGGCGTGTTTCCAAGAAGCCCCAACTCTCTTTCCAAGGCTGGTCATTGGGTCCATGTCCTCCTCCTTCCCCAGGTGTCCCCCTTTGACGGTAGCCTTCACTTGTGTTCTGCTTTTCTGTTGGGGCTGTAAGGAGTAGCTGGCAAGAAAAAGGAACAGGATGATATGTCCGTGCAGTGGGGGAAGTCTGGGAGGTTTCAACTTCATAGTAAGCCATGGCAATTCCCCTGCTCTTCGAGAGACCTCTCACATCTGGCTGAAGACCGGGGTCAGGCAGTGTGGCCTAGTTCTATGGGGCTGTCACTGGACAGGTGAAGGCAGCTCTAAGAGGTGCAGAAGAGGGAGCACTTGGATTGGTATAACAGGCTCTACTTTGGGAGAAGCACAGCAGAAAATCTGCCTTCCAGAGAATGCTCCAGAAGAACCTTGAGTGGGGGAACAGGACTCATAGAAGGGAAAGGGGTTCGTTAAAAAACCACTGGCTGTGAGAGGGCAGAGCAGAGTAGGTATGGGAAGTCCTGAGCTCCTGATTCTTTGAAAAGTGAAAATGGGGTGCCTGGCTGGCTCAGTTGATAGAGCATGAAACCCTGGATCCTACATTGGATATAGAGATCAAGAAAGGAAGAAAGGAAGAAAGGAAGGAAGGGAGGGAGAAAAGAAAGAAAGGAAGGAAGGGAGGAAGGAAGGAAGGAAAGTGAGGACAATGTAGTAGGCTGGGGCTTAAAGACCTTAAACAGAACACTTACAAGAATTCTCCCTAGCAAGCAGGAAGGGAGGGCCAGCGCATTTCTCTGGCTTCTCAAACTTGAAGATGTGTGGGAATTACCTGGGCATCTTGTTAAAACCCAGATTCTGATTCAACAGGTTGGGAATACCGCTCCTGATTCTGCATTTCTAACAAGTTCCCTGGTGAGCCTGCTGGTCTGTACAAGACCCTACTTTGAGAAGCAAGAGTCTTTTCCAGTTGAGTCTGGAGGTCATGGAGCAGAGACCCAACCACTGGGCAAATTCTTTCAGCTCCAGTTCAAATTCAAGGTTGTCGTTGCAGGTTCCTAGGTAGTATAAGCATTTAAGGAGGGATTCACTTATGGGGCAGGGAGGGAAAGGCGTCTCAGATTTAGGGACTCCTCACAATCTCCCAGGGTGCCTGAGGGTCAGGAAGAAGAATGGCTGGTCTACCAATGAGTTGGGGTAATAATAATCAGGGAGATAACCAATAATCAGGGAGATCTGGTGAGGCAGAAGATGCTAGCAGGAAAGTCCCTGAAGGTCCCAGAGCAGCCCCTAGATTCCCCACAGGCAGCTTTTCACATGCAACTCAGAGGCTGCTTTTGAGAGGTTTTGAAAGAAGACACAGGGTTACCCCACAGAGGCACTTGCCGAACCAGGTGACCCACTGAGAGAAGCCGCTAATTGTAATAGAGGCAGAATGTTATCTGTACTAAGTTTAAAACAGTTTTCCAGGGGGAACTGAGGACAGGCCAAGGCAACCAGAAAGGGCTGGGTGTTGCCTTTGCAGACAGCTGAGTTACACTGACAGACAGTGTTGCCAGGTGTCCTGTATTGAACCAGACAGTGTGGTATTTTAGCTTCTAGTGTATTAAAATGCAGCAAATACCTGCAAAATCATTGATGTACTTTTCTTACATTTGGATTGAGTTTTAATCAGCAGAGGTTTGTAATTTTAGCTTTTAGTTACTCTTTCTGCTCAGTATTGAATGGACAAACACTGCTTAAAGGTGACTTATGATTCTTTTGAAATGTGAGGAATCCTTTTATGTATCTGTATCCGACACTAATGGTAAGTATTCTGTTAAATAAAGTAAAAGTCTATCCCTCGGGAGGGGAGGGTGCACTCTACAAAAAGTGTTTTGTTTCCTCAGTCTCCGTGGGGTGGGTACTTTTGTAATCCTATTTACCCAGGAAGCAGGGAAACAGTCATCTTTGGGGTAGTAATAAGTGCCAATGTTTACTGAGGGTTTACTACGTGCCCAGCGCTGTGTGAGACTGGATGTCTTCTATCCCCTTCTGCAACAGTTCCACAAGGGAGATGTCCTAATTATCCCCATTTTACAGTTTGGGGAAACAAGTTCAGAAAGATGAAAGCACCGAGGCCCAAAAACAAATTCCTCTTTCCTCTCAGACCCCTCATCCAATTTATAACAAGTTCTTGCTGTCTGTGATAATTCCAAAATATATCCAAAACTCTGACCTTTTTTCTTTTTCCTATATATTTTTAATGTTTATTTTTGAGAGAGAGAGCAAGAGAGAGCAGGAGGGGGGAAGGGACAGAGGATCTGAAGTGGGCTCTACACTGACAGCAGAAAGCCCCATGTGGGGCTCAAACTCATGAACTGTGAGATTATGACCTGAGCTGAAGTCAGACACTTAACCAACTGAGCCACCCAGGAGCCCCTGACCTTTTTTCATCTTAGCTCAGACCCTCATTATCTATCTTGCTTGGACATTGCCTTAGCCTCCAACTGTCCCCCCCCCCCGCCCCCCCGTACAGTCTTCCCTACACACAGCAGCCAGAGTGGTCCCTTTATTTTTATTTTTTTAAATGTGTTTATTTGAGTATAGTTGACAGAGTGTTACATTAGTTTTAGGTGTAAAAGGTAGTTGATTTTACTTCTCAAAACTTTATGTTGTGCTCACCACAGTGTAACCACCATTTGTCACCATGCAGCTCTGTTACATCACTGACTATATTCCCTATGCTGTACCTTTCATGCCCACGCTGAATTCATTCCACAACTGGGTGCCTCTATCTCCCCAGAGTAGTCTTTTAATTTTTTTATGTTATTTATTTTAAATTAAATATATTATATTATTTTATTTTAAATTAAATTTATTTCTTATATTATTTTTAATATTATTTTATTTTAAATTAAAATTTATTTTGAGAGAGAGATAGAGAGCAAGTAGGGGAGAGGTAGACAGAGGGAGAGACAGAATCCCAAGCAGGCTCCACAATGTCAGTGCACAGAGCCTGATGTGGGACTCGAACTCATGACCATGAGATATGCCCTGAGCCAAAATCAAGAGTTGGATGCTCACCTGACTGAGCCACACAAGGCACTCCCTCCCAACAGTGATCTTTTAAATTTTTAATTCATAGAGCTTACATTCTAGTGGGAGGAAACAATCAAAAAAAGTGTGTAGGCTATCAGATGGTAGTAAGTTCTATGGAGAAAAATGAAGTAGAAAAGGAGAATGGAGGGCGCCTGGATGATTCATTTGGTAGAGCATGTAACTCTTGACCTCTGGGTCATGAGTTTGAGCCCCGCAATGTAGAGATTACTAAAAAAATAAATAAACTTAAAAAAAAGAAAAGACTAGGGAGTGCTGAGTGGCAGGGAGGGGCCACCAGGATGGCCGAGTGGATGGCCAGGAAAGTCTTCCCAAGAAACTGACACTAGAGCAGAAATATGAAGGTGACTAAGGAGTGAGCCAAGTGGATTCTGGAGGAAGAACATTCTAGACAGAGGAAACAGCAAGTGCAAAGGCCCTATGTAAGAGTGTGCTTGGCATGTTTGTGGAACAGCAATGAGGCAGACATGGCTAGAGCAGAGAGAGTAAGGTGCGGCAGTAGGCAGAGGTCAGAGGGGTCCTTGGGGTGGGTTGGGGAGAGGGCAGACCATGTAGGAACTTGTAGTTCCCTGCCCCACCAGGGACTTGGACACTGACTGGGTGGGCAGCAGGGGAGGAACATGAGCAGGCCAGAGATGTGATTGTGGATTGTGGAGACGGGCAGGAGTGGTTGTAGGGAGACTTGCTTGGAATCAGAAACAGGAGACATAATGGAGTCCAGGGCAGGGCAGGGAGAGGGCTCCCATGATGCCCACGTGTCTGGGAAATGAGTATAGAGGATCAAGCATTGGTTTTGACATGAAAGATTTAGCAAACGACGCAATTTCAGTGGGATGGTGGTACACAGCCTGCTGGAGAGGGTTCAGAGGGAATGCAGAAAAAGAAGGTGAAGATGGTGAGCAAGGGTGGTTGTGCTAGAGAGACTGTCAGGAACATAAGGTGGTGGCTAGAGGGGCAGGCGGGTCATCAGGAGATGGCCTTGTGACAATGGAGGAAAGTACTACTGATGGGATCCCGAAGGAGAAAGAAGGGTACTCACCAGAGAAGGCTGGAGGGATGGAGGATGCGTACCTGTAGCAAGGCCTTCAGCCCTGCATCCACAGGACGGAAGGTGGGGATGGGGTACAAGTGCAGGTGGGAGCTTGTGGACGTCCCCTATTGCTTGCTTCTATTTTCTCAGTGATCAGGAAGTATGTCAGTGAAGATGAGGATTGGGGGAGGAAGTATTACAAGTCTGAGGAAGGGAAGATGCTGGGCAGCTGAGGAGTTGAGTGTTGATGCAAGGGAGTAGTTACTATACTGGACTTTGGATCTAAGCTGGTTAAGGAGGGAAGGTGGATATGAGGGAGAAGAGCAGTAAACAGGTAGGAAAACAGAAGACCATAGGATTGCATAGAGCTGGAGAAACCTGGGGGTTGACAGGCATAAGAAGACAGGGTGGTAGTGGTGGTGGGAAGTGGAATGTTCCTGTGCCACCATTCTCCCTCCTGCACTCCGTTTCAGCTCACTTGCTTTCCTTTTGTTCCTCCAACGCCTGAAGTTGGTTTCTGCCTCAGGGCCTTTTTTTTAAAATTTTTTTTAACATTTATTTATTTTTGAGAGACAGAGACAGATCATGAGCAGGGAGGGGCAAAGAGAGAGGGAGACACAGAATCGGAAACAGGCTCCAGGCTCTGAGCTGTCAGCACAGAGCCCGACGCGGGGCTCGAACCCACGAACTGTGAGATCGTGACCGGATCTAAGCCAAAGTCAGATGCTCAACCGACTGAGTCACCCAGGCGCCCCTGCCTCAGGGCCTTTGTACTTGCCATTCCCTTCACATCTTTTCATGGCTTGTTCTCTGACTTTACTCAGCTCTCTGCTCTAAGGTCATATCCTCAGGGAAGTTTTCTCTGACTGCCTACATTGAAAAAGGTGGTATCTTTCCCCTCACTGTGTTTCATTTTTCTTTATAGCATTTATTGCATCCTAGAATTATGCTCTGTTCTTTCATAGGCTTATATTCTGTGTCTCCCACTAAAATGTAAGCTCTCTAAGGGGCAGAATATTGCCTTGTACACCATTATACTCTAACACATAATGGGCACTCAATAAATATTTGCTGAACAAAGAGTGAATGAATGAACTTGCCCAAGGTCACTCAGCTATAAGTGATGGAGCCAAGATTCACACCCAGAAGTCTGACTTTGGACCTTTTGCTCTTAAGTACTCAACAGGATGAAAGACGAAATAGACAGAGAGAAAGAGGGGCTGCTGCAACTGCCTGGGAGATTTCAACCCCTGAGATTTTAGTTGCTTCCTCATGATGGAGTTTGAGGGAAGGAAGGGAAAAGCAGTTATACTGGAAGCCTTATTTATTGCAAAAGGCAGAAGGTAGAAGAAAAATAATTTCCTGAATAGAAAAATATTTAGAAGGACAAAAACCAAATCAGTAACAGTGTACAGGTCTGGGATTGGGGTATTGATCAAAGGTCACTTAAGCCTTATGTGTGATGTTTGTGTGTGTGTGTGTGCGCGCGTGCACACGCACATGTGCGTGTGTCAAAGAGAATGCATTAAGGAAGTGCTTTTGGAATTAAAAATTAAAATGCAAAAAGAATACCCAATTGTTTTAAAAAGGGGGGAAAATGGAAACTGCAGACAATCTGGTGATGAAAGCAAAGGCTAAAATTTAAAGTCCCCTTTACCAGGAGAGCAATCAATGGGTTTAGAAGATGAAGCCATGCAAACATAAAGCCAGGAGTTTAATCCATTCTCTGGGTTATATTTAAGTACTCAGTGCCCTTAGGAATGATTCAGAACACCCAATGCTTGTGATGCAAAACTTATTTCTCAGTGTTATTTTCCATTTGCGAACTAGTTGGATCCATTTGAGTCCAACTGTGCTTTTGTAGACTTGGTTGCATCTTTTGGAAGTGTTCTTTCAAATCAGGTTATGGAAACAAGCAAGAGCTGAATTCTACAAACAGCTGCAGAGGCAGATTTCTACTTTCAAATGTGAGGTGAAAATGTGAATATTGAGAGTTTTCCTGTAGTGTTGAAACTGACCAACTCTCTCGGTAAAGTTGTTTCTTCACACAGCCAGACACTGGGGCGTGGGGTGTCCACGTGCCCTGGAGAGGCAGCCAGGCCCCTCTCAGGGCAGAAGGTGGGGTCACGCAGATGGATGTGTGAATCCAGTTCTGCTCCTCATAGTTGGATGGCTCTGGTCAAGGCACTTAACCCTGTTACTTCCCCCATTTGTAAAATCCATGTCCCTCGTGGGGTTGCTGTGAGGTTAATTGAAGTGATGTGTGTGGTGTCACAGAGTGATTTGCTTGATAAATGGAAGTCATTATGTAAATTGCTGGCAGACTACTACTTGCTTTTGGTTTTGTTCTAGCTCCTTGTTCATAGACAGCGTGACTATACAATTTATCATCCAAACTGGGATCCTTCTGAGAATGAAAGAGTAGAGCAAACCAGAGAGTACTCTGGGCTCTTAGGGGTAGTAGGTCAGGACTAACCCCAGGCAAACCTGGATGTCTGGTCACCCTCCCTAAGACTAACTCATGGGGAGACTGAGGAGCCGCTGGGAGAGTGCTGGCTGCCATCACACTCCTGCTAGAGCGATGACAGGATAAGGTGGGTAAAGTCAGGCCTTGCCTGTATTGGGAAGCAAGCTAGTTAGGAACTAATGACCCACCCAGTCTTTGGAAAGTGTTAAGAATGGAAGAAGCCCCCTCTCCCTCCTCCCTTGCCACCTTAAAATTTGGCCAAGGGCCTCCCTCTGTTGGACCCAGATCGGAGTTTAAAATAGTCAGCATGTGCCAAGATAGAATCAAACTCATGAGGTTAGGGTGAGGACCTCAACATGGTTATAAGCAGGCCTTTTCTTGGGAGCCACATCACACAGATTTATGTGACTATGTTTATTTCTCTGTTACTTGCCAGCAGTGATACCCAAACTTGCAGGAATTTAAGGATAAAATGGCAGTACTTTAAAACACCCATTTCCAGGCCGCCACTATAGGCCTTCTGAATCCAAATCTCTTGACGTTCTGTCTGTTTAAACTAGCATCCTGGGCGGTTTCTATGACCAGGCAAGGTTAGGAAGCATTACCCTTTCCTGGGGAAAGTCATTTAAACTTTCAGGCTTGGATTTGGTTTTGCCATGGGATGTAAAGAAATGCCTTTTATATGTAACGTTGTGTCAACTATACTTCAATAAGAAAAAAAGCCTTTTGTTATCTCCTGCTCCGGTCTCAGATAGGAAAGGAAGGAAGGATCTGAGGAGGCTTTGCTGGAGCAAAGATAATGAAGCCAAGATTCCCAGAAGAAAGATGAATCTCGGGACAGGGTTTAGAGCTCGGTGGTCTCTGCTTCTGGCCTTGCAGTCACGTGAGGGCTCTTTTTCAGTGTTGACCTTGGAGGAACTTGTTTTTATGATAAAAACAGTGATTCCATGTCCTCATACTCTATCTTGCTGTTGCTCTTTCTTCTTTCCCCATTATGATTCCAGAAAGAATTATTCATACTTCCTGTCTCCACTGCCTTTATTCTCATTCACTCCTGACTGCAGTAAAATGAAGACTGCTCTGGGCAACCCTGGGCTGGTTAACGAACGACTCCAAGCCTCGGTTTCTCCGCTGTGACTTCTACATGAGGTCATGCAAGAAAAGCATCTACCATGGTCCCTGGCACTCAGCAAACACGTGATCTTAATTCATTCCTTCATTGCCTTTACCTACTTCTGCCCCCAGGACAGAGATTAACTTTCTCTCCCTAAAATCATTAATGACCTAATTGGAAGATTCAATGGTTCACTTTACTTCTCTTATTAATATTCAAGACTGTATTCCGTTCTTGAAATTCTTACTCTTTCCCCATATTTATGCCACGTGTCCCAGTGTTTGCCCCCCTGGTTCTTTCTTCTTTACATACACCTTACATTTAGTGTATTAATGGAATTATGTAGTTAACAAAAAGTATCATTTTGAAGACTGCGGAAAGATGTGGAAATGATTACTTTAACTTCCTAAGTAGAAATAGTGCCAAAATAATGCCATATATAAATGCTGCATGTTAAAAATAGGTAAGGAGCTTTTGGTCTTAAGAAGGCATTATGTTGATGTGATCCAAAGTTAACAGTCTTATCCAAGCCACGGCCACAGCCACAGCCAAGACCCCCCCGAGGGCTGTAGACGTGTAGGGAACGCTAGCAAATGAGAATTAAAGTACCATTTGCTATGAACGGTCTGGTGAGTAGGGCCTGGGCACTACTTCGAGCTGCAGGCCTGAAGACTTCCTCTAACTTCCAGACACAGCCTCTTACCTCTGTAGGAGGACATCAGGTAGAGATGCAGGTCCTCTGCCTGAGAGGGAAGAGATCTGGTTTCAGCAGGGAACAAAGGGGCTGCAAAAGAGAAGAGAGATTACCTCTTGGGTGTGCTGCGGCAGGCTCCATGAGCCTGAGAGCAGATTCTGATCACTTCTTTCCAACTCTGCATTCAGTGAACTTCAGGTTAAAATCAGCCAGGGTGGGAGTATTTCACACCATAGAAATTGGTAAACGCTATAAAGCACGGCCTCCCATCCCTGACCTTTGCTTAAAGCTGAATGTTAACTATCAGCACCTCACAGGGAGAAGGCAGAAAGCACGCAATGCTCTCTTACTCTGAGTAGGCTCTGGTTATTAAATGCACCATTCTGTCTCATTGTGGGAAGAGCGTTAGCCCCATGTCTGAGTTCATATCTGCAATGATAAAGATGACAGTGATAGTAACACCTATCGAGCACTTCTAGATACTGTGCTTCACTGTACCAAGCATTTCCCACGCATAACCTTAACTTATACTCAACGCTTTGTGAAATAGGAGCTATCACTGCCTCTGTTTTACAGATGAGGACACTGAGAATCAGAGTGAGTAAGTAATTTGTCTCATGGTACACTGTTGGTGAATAGAAGGTTCTGGATTCCAAGGGTGCCTGGGTGGCTCAGGCTGGTTTGTTAAGTGTCCCACTCTTGATTTTGGCCTGGGTCAGGATCTCATGGTTTGTGAGCTAGAGCCCTGCATCAGGCTCTGCACTGACAGTGCAGAGCCTGCTTGGGAGTCTCTCTCTCTCCCTCTCTCTCTGCCCCTCCCCTGCTTCCCTGTGGTTGCATGCTCTCTCTCTCAAAATAATTAATAAAAAGAACGAAAAAAATTCTATTAAAAAAAAGAAGAAAACCCTGGATTCCAATCCAGGCAAGTCCTCTCTAAAGCCTCAGCTCTGACCTTCATGATAACTGCTTCCTGGGGAAGGTGGCCAGCCAGACAGGGTGGCAAAGTTCCCTCCCCAACTAGCAATTGACAGTATGTGTTACCATGATAGAAACATTCATTTTTAAAAATGTACATCCTTGTGTATTGTGACACAGTTATTATATAAGGTTTTTAGTTGTGTTATTTCATAGATATTTACACATGTAGTAAAGATGTAAAAACATACATGGAGATAATGTGAGTACATAGCTTTTTTTTATATAAACTCTTTTGTGTATTTAAGCTATCTTATGATAAAAATTTAATATATTTCTGAATAAGGTAATCAGGCTGGTTTTATAGTAACATTATGGGTAGGTCTAATCATTTAATTAAAAATTTTTAATGTTGTTGTTATATTGTCTTTTCAGTTAAAATTTTTTTTTTTTTTAGAAATGAGTGCATGCAAAATCTGGTAAAGTCTGAACAATGTCTGTAGTCAGCTGTATTGTGCCAATATCAGTTTCCTGAGAATGTCCTGCAAGTATATAAGATGTCATCATTGAGAGAACTGAGTGATACAATGGATTATTATTGTTATTTTTAAGTGAATTAATAAATAAAGTTTATTTTGGGGTGCTTGGGTGGCTTAGTTGGTTAAACATCCAACTTCGGCTCAGGTCATGATCTCACAGTTTGTAAGTTCGAGCCCTATGTTGGGCTCTCTGCTGTCAGCACAGAGCCTACTTCAGATCTTCTGTCCTTCTCGCTCTCTGACCCTCCCCCACTCTTGCTCATGTGTTCTCTTCTCTTTCAAAAATAAACTTTAAAAAAGTTTCTTTTTATTTTTTATTTTCAAAATGTTTGAGTCTCTGTTTTAATGGAGACCTCCTCTACCCCTAGGTACTGTTAGATGTTTTCCCTATATGTTCCCACTCTCTACCATAGCACCTGTCACTTTGTAGGTTATGTTTATAACGTAATTTATACTTTTAAAATGCTATTATTCTTTTCCAGGAAACTTTTTCCACAAATAAAAATTGAGCTATAATTCATATACCATAGAATTCTCCCTCTTTAAACTGTTAAAATTCAGTGGGTTTTAGCATATTCACAAAGTTGTGTGCAACCATCACCACTATCTAATTCCAGAATTATTTCACATTACCCCCCAGAAGAAACCCTGTACCCATTAGCAGTCACTCATCATTCTTTCCTCTCCCCTGTCCCTGGAAACCACTAATCAACTTCCTATTTATATGATTTTGCTTTTTCTGGACAATTCATCTGAATGGACTCCTGTAATATATGGCCTTTTTGACAAGCTTCTTTCACTTTTAGCATAATGTAGTCATTTCATCCATGGTGTAGTATCACTCAGTATTGTTCCTTTATACAGCTGAATACTATTTCATTGAATAGACATACCATATTTGCTTATCCATCCATCAGTTCATGAGCATTTGGGTTACTTCTATTTTATGAGGGTGCTATTTTACATAATGCTACTATGAACACTCATATATGTTATATGTTTGTACATATGCTTTTTTTAATTAAATTTTTAAATGTATGTTTATTTTGGAAGAGAGAGAGAGAGCACGAGCAGGGGAGGGTCAGAGAGAGAGGGAGAGAATCCCAATCTAGCACAGAGCCCATTACGGGGCTCAATCTCATGAACCATGAGATTATGACCTGAGCTAAAACCAAGAGTTTGTCACTTAACTGAGCCACCCAGGTGCCTCTGCTTTCAATTCTCTTGGGAATACACTGGGGAGCAGATATGCTGGATCATAGAGTTAACTGTTTAAGTTTTAGAGAAACTGCTGAGTTTTTTTCCAAAGCATAGGCCAGCAACTTTTGAAAAAACTTTTTTTTAGGACTATAAAGATAATACATTATATAACCATTAGAGAAACTTTGAAAAACCAGTGAAGAATCAGGACAAAATAAAGGTTATTTCTTTTTTATACCACTTATGGATAACAATTGTTGACTTTGTGATCAGTCTTTTTAATATGTGCATATGTATGCGCACACACACACAACCTGCATTGTGCTATATACATTTTGAAATTTGCTTTTCTTCACTTACAAGAGATATTAATTTTTTAAGTTGTTAAATAGTCTTCTAAAACAGGATCTGAAAATGGCTACACATTGGGGCTCCTGGGCGGCTCAGTCAGTTAGGCGTCCAACTCTTGATTTCGGCTCAGGTCATGATCTCATGGCTCGTGGGATGGAGCCCTGCATCAGGTTCTGCACTGGAGCCTGCTTGGGATTCTTTGTTTCTGCCCCTCCCCTGCTCTCTCTCTTTTTCCCTCTCAAAATAAATAAACTTAAAAAAAATGGCCACATATTATTATCTTGTATGAATGTACCAGGATTAATTTAACTCATATCCTTTTGATGGATAATAACAATATTTCTAATTTTCCCTGATAGCTGTGTACAAATATTCTTGGTATATAAATTGTGGTGTTTATGATTATTTTCATAGGATAAATTCCTAGAAATTGAATTAAGTGTATATATTTTGAGTGTTTTTTATACAGATTACCAGACTGTCCTCTAAAAGGTTGTATCCATCTATGTTGGTTTTCAGTGGCAAACAAGATGGCCTGTGTCACTCCTTGGTGACCTATTGGTCATTATAGTGTTTTAAATCTCTGCCAATTTAATGAACTAAAAAAGACTGCAAAAACATTTTGCTTGGTATTTCTTTGATTATCATTAAGAATGAACATTTTTTTCTCCTGCTTATTGATCATTTGTATTTTCTTTTTTAATGTCCTGTTTTTAATGTATTTGGCCTGTTTTTCTATCTAGGCATTGCCTTGTTATTCATCTGGAAGAGTTTGTTCTAAGTGTCTTTTTCTTTTACAATTTTTCCTCCTTCCTTTTTAAAATATATTACAAAAGTAATAGATGTTCAATGGAAAAATATAAAAGAATTATAATAATATAAAACATAAATACTGAAAAATTCCAAATTTCACCCTCTCAAATTGACAATTTGGTATATATTCCCCCCCCCCAATGTTTTTTCATATCCATATTCTGCCAATTACATTTCTTTTCAAAATTGGAATCATGGTATACATATTGTTTTTTAACTTGATTTTTCACTTACTATATTTTTTTAAAATATTTTTTTAGTGTTTATTTTTGAGAGAGAGAGAGAGAGAGAGAGAGACAGAGCACGAGCAGGGGAGGGGCAGAGAGAGACGGAGACACAGAATCTGAAGCAGGCTCTAAGCTCTGAGCTGTCAGCACAGAGCCTGACATGGGGCTAGAACCCACGAACTGTGAGATCATGACCTGAGCCGAAGTCAGACGCTTAACGGACTGAACCAGCTAAGTGCCCCCAATTCACTTACTATAACTTATATATATATATATATATATATATATATATATATATATATATATATATATCCCATCGTCATACATATAGCTTTATTCTTTTCTTTAATGTTTTTAATTTTATTTTTGAGACAGCATGAGCAGGGGAGGGGCAGAGAGAGGGGAACACAGGATCCAAAGCGGACCCTGTGCTGACAGCATGAGCCTGATATGGAGCTTGAACTCAGGGACTTTGAGATCATGAGCTGAGCCATGCAGCCATGTCTTTGTCTTCCTTTTAATAGTTGTGTGCTATCATGACTATATTGTGCTTTAAACATGAATAGTTTTTACATTTTTATTGAGTTATATCATTAAGTCTTTTTTGTGGCATATTGCTTAACTTTTATGCAGAGGAAGTTTTTCACATTTTTATGAGGATTCTCTGATGGACTATTCAAGAAATTATCCTCATTTTGAGACAAGCTATGCCGTGAAAGAGTGCAGACTGTTGACACATCTTGTAAATTCTATAAGGAGTCTGAAAAACTGCTTTGCAAATGAAGGGGCGGGGGATAATGTTTTGATTAAATAAATTAAAGTCCTTATTTTAATTAAAGTGAATAAAATTCAGAGTACATTACCATTTCAGCTGGTCTCAACAGCTAATTTCTAGAAGGTTGAAATGCATCAGTAGTCTTTGAAAGAGAGAATTCTTACTTCCCTGAAACATTCATAAAAAAATTTATAGTTATTGGATTAGGTGCTGGCAATGCATCGATGAGGAAACACAAGACACACACATGCACACAACACACACAGTTCCTGCTCCTACAGGCTTTACAGTCAAGTGGAGACAAACATTGTTGAAATAATGATACAAGCAAATATATAAGAACAAATTATAGTGTGTGCAAAGAAAGAAGGGTACAGGGCAGAAGATGACTCAGAGGGATTCATCGTTGGCCCGGAACATTCTGGAAAGTTAACCTGTGATGTGGCAGCTGTGCCGTGGTTGGGGGACCAGAGTGGGGAGGTAGGGTTGGTGGCAGGAGGAGGGTGCATTAGGGAGAGAAAGATCTACAGGGGTAGGAGCCCTGAAACTGGAAGGGCCTTGGGTCTTGGGCAACACAAGGGCTAACTGAAATGCCTGCAAGGAGGAAAGGCTGTGGGAGAGGAAGAAGCATGCCTCTGCTAAAGTTTTAAATTCAAACAGTTTTCATCATCTAAAAATGGTATGACTGGGGCGCCTGGCTGGCTCAGTCAGGAGAGTATTCAACTTGATCTTGGGGTTGTAAGTTTGAACCCCACGTTGGGTGTAGAGTGTATTTAAAAATAAAATCTTTAGGGGCACCTGCATGGCTTAGTCTTAAGTGTTAGACTCTTGAATTCGGCTCAGGTCATGATCTCAGTTTGTGGGACTGAGCCCCACGTTGGGCTCTGCACTGACGGCACAGAGCCTGCTTGGGACTCTCTCACTCTGCTCCTCCCCTGCTTCTTCTCTCTTTCTCAAAATAAATAAATAAACTTAAAAAAAAATCTTTAAAAAATAAAAAAAAAATAGGGGCACTTGGGTGGCTCAGTAGGTTGAGCATTTGACACTTGATTTTGGCTCAGGTCATGATCCCAGGGTTGTGAGATTGAGCCCTGCCCTGTGTCCAGCTCTGGCTGAGTGTGGAGCCTGCTTGGGATTCTCTCTCTGTTTCTCTCTCTCTCCCTCTGCCCTTCTCCCCCACTCACATGCTCCCTCTGTCACTCTAAAATAAAAATAAATTAAAAAGTAAAAATAAATGGTATGACTACAAGCTATCAGTTTGTGATCCCTGCTTTAGAGGGAATATGAGAGTCATTAAACAATGACTGAGGTCCTGAAAATGTCCTGAAACCGAGCATTCAAAGAATTCCAGAATTTGAATGCTGGATGGAAATAGAGTAGCCCAGCAAGTGTTCCGGAGTTTGGAAAAGAAAATCAGGGAGTGAGGATGATCTTATTAAAGGCCAGGGAAAGGAGGCCTTTCAAGGAGGAGGCAGTGAATGCTGCTAAGAGACCAAGATAAATGAGAACTAAAAAAAATGTCCCTTGAATTTCATACAGAGGTCAATGACCTTCATAAAATGCCTAAACTGTACTGACATTGTGTAATGAGTCTCATGTGTCTCCTGAATTGTCTGTGTTTTTTGCCTGACTTGGAGGGGGTGTGGCTGGGTTAGACCCAGCACAGTCTTCTAGAAACCCAGCCTCATTCTAGCAACAACCAGCATGGTGTTATAAACAACAAGATCATTATAAGATGAACACATTTTTGACAAGGTATTTATTACCACATGCTTTAATATCAGAGAGACTCAAGCAGGCTCACATAAAACAGCAAAGCATGTATCTCTTGTGCAATGCTGTACAGATAGGCATCTGATAAATCGAGATCTTCAGAACCAAAGCTCTATGAAATGTACTATTGCCTTTATTTAACATAGAGTATATTGAAGATATAAGAATCTCCAGCTACTAAAAACTGCAGAACCCCACCCCTATTATGTCTTTATTTGTAGAAAAAATATTCTTTTTAAGTTTATTTTTTTGAGAGAGAGAGAGAGAGAGACACACACACAGAGTGTGAGTGGGGGAGGGGCAGAAAGAGGGGGAGACAGAATCTGAAGCAGGCTCCAGGCTCTGAGCTGTCAGTACAGAGCCTGACGCAGGGCTCGAACTCCCAGACCGAGAGATCATGACCTGAGCAGAGGTCGGACGCTTAACCAACTGAGCCACCCAGGTGCCCCTATAGAAGAAATATTCTAAAAAATGTTTCATAGAACAGGATGAAAGTCATTTTCTGAGTTGAAATTATAAGATTTTATAGTCAAAACTGACATTTTTCAAGATAAAAGTAGAGCACATAATGATTAATGAACTTAACAGGACTCCAAAATAAACAGTTTCTACAAATTTAATTCTCTTAAATCAATGTAAATATATGGTATTTATTAGTCTTTACCTGAATGAATAATTCTCAAGGCTTTCATAAAGTTACTCTTCATCAAGAATAAAATTCTACACATATGGGAATTCAGAAAAAATTCAGTTAACATAATTGAATGTAATTAATCATTAAAATATCAAAACAGAGCGGCACATTTCAGAGTATATATACGTAGTGATTTTTTTTAAATGTTTATTTACTTTTGAGAAAGAGACAGAGTGTGAGTGGAGGAGGGGCAGAGAGATAGGGAGATACAGAATCTGAAGCAGGCTCCAGGCTCTGAGCTGTCAGCACACAGCCTGACATGGGGCTAGAAACTCACAAACTGTGAGATTATGACCTGAGCCGAAGTCGGACACTTAACCAACTGAGCCACCCAGCACCCCATGATTTTTAAAGCTCTAATGAGGCATACTCTAACCTGTGACTAAGCAATGTATTAACGTATTAGTTACACAATGTAGTTAAAATTATTTTAGTAAAATAAATCAGATATAAAATATATCTGATACATAAATATATACACATTCATGTAATTTCCTTTTGTTGGATTTTAGGGGACTATGTATCATGGTTATTTCTATATTGTATTTTATTTATAAATTGAGAACTCTAATGAACAATTATTTTGTATTAAGTGGTTCAGTAGGACTTAACCATATATGCCATATTTTATATTCATTATTGCATTTAAAAAATCTATAATTTTCAACAACAAACCTCAAAAGTATTAAAACAAAGTAAATTTCAGGGGCTCCTGGGTGGCTCAGTGGGCTAAGTGTCTGACTTCGGCTCAAGCCATGATCTCCCCCCGCTCATGAGTTTGAGCCCTGCATCAGGCTCTCTGCTGTCAGTGTGGAGTCCGCTTCAATTCCTGTCTCCCTCTTTCTCTGCACCTCCTCAGCTCGAGCTTTCTCTTTGTCTTGAAAATAAAAACATAAAAAAAATAAAGGAAATTTATTCTCCCTTAAATCTTGGATCTTGTAATCAGATTAATCTTCCTAAAATTCTGCTTTCATCATGTTAGTGACACATAAATCATTATTCAGTGGATTCCCATTTCCTACAGAATGAAGTTCAACTCTTTATTCTTTATTTTTTTCGACTCTTTATTTTGACGTTCAAAACTTTCCAATGCTTTGGCCTCAAACTTTATTTTCAAACCAGGCCATGCTCTTCACTGACTCAGTATCAGCAAAGTTCATTCTGACCCTGAGCTTGTGTTCCTCACTTCCAGTGCTCCTCTTTCTCACCTTCAAGTCCTATGATCTTCATTATTTTCATTTTTTAAAGTAAGCTCGACACTCAATGTGGGGCTTGAACTCACACACCTGAGATCAAGAGTTGCATGCTCTACTGACTAAGCCAGCCAGGTGCCCCAAATTCTACGATCTTTAAATATTCCATTTGACTCCCACCTCCCTTGAGAATTTTCTGATGACTTCCTCCTTTCTTGTCTTTAACACTCATGCTGGCTTTTAAATGGGCCCTCTCATGTACTGTTACTAAACTTGTTCCTGTTTTTAAGACTTGTCTCTTCAACCAATGAGAAATTCCTTGATTAGTGTGTTTGGTGCCTAGCACAATCCTGAGTATATAATTATAAGCACATGCTAGTATCGTCTTAAATACCTCTGGCAGTTTATTTTATTCTTACAATTTTTCTTTCCAACTACAGAAACAGGACAACCAAAGGCCAAGTTTATTGTTGCTGTAGTGTCTCTCATTCTCTTTAAAAGCCAGCTGATCTTACTATTTGCTCCATTGAATGCATGAACTTCACTGTGCAAATGAAATATATGGAATCTGGAATTTTCTTCAAACCAGGGACTTTTAATTTCACCAAGTCTTAGGTAAGTTTCTGTCTTTTGTGATAAATGTATATTTACAGGTAGATTTTTTCCTTTTAATGGAATATTTTAGATGTTCAGTTTCTCTGAAATTATAGAACTTTAAAATAACTGCAAAGATTTTCCTTTCACTGAGTGTGAGGTTTTTTCCTTTTTTCCTACTTTCCTTTCCTACTTTTCCTACCCTACTTTCTCTACTTTTCCTTTTTTCTCTACTTTCTCTTTCTCTAGTATAGAACTAGAAGGCTATATGTTTTTTAAAAGGCCACCTCGGGCTAGGTGTAGAAAAGCAAAACTTATGGTCCTAGCTTCCTCTACAACATAGGCAGCTTAGCTCTGCTTAAGACTATTGTGCTTGAGCTCCAAATCTACAAATCCAAGACAACTGTAATCCAAAACCAGTATGGTTCTCTTCTTCCCAATAACAGTAAGCAACCATTTATTAAGCACCTCCTGTATGTCAGATACAATGTTAATTGCTTTATATGTCACCTAATTTTCATAATTGAGTGAATCACGATTCCCATTTTACAGAAGAGAAAATTGAGGCTTAGAGCTGCTAAGCAATTTGAACATAGTAAGTGGTAGAGTGAGAATTTGGATAGAGAACTGATTCCATCGCCTCTGCTCTTTCACTACATCTTGCAAAGTCAGTGCCTTGTATTGCCGGGAATTCTCTTTCAGGAATATTGGGGCTTGCACTCATAACCTTGGCAGCTATTAAGGACAAAATAATAATAAAATGTTCCAAGGTATTTGAGGAGGCTCATCAGCAGTCCTCTCCCGCACACAATTGCTCCAGTCTTAGATATTAGGTGTTCCCAATGCTGACAATTTACATTTCAGTGTACACCAAATTTGGCACTGTCCCTTTTGTTAGGGAACATCTGATCACATGTCTTCATAGATGGAAGGAGAACTGGCAGTTTTTACCTTCATCAAGGCTCAAAACAAAAACAATAGAATGAAATCAATACAACAATAAGAATATATATACATATATTTCATATTAGAGATTCTCCCTGTAGGGTCGCCTGGCCGGCTCAATTGGTAGGGCCTGAGATTCTTGATCTTGGGGTGTGAGTTTGATCTCCACATTGGGTGTAGAGATTACTTAAAAACAAAATCTTTAAAAAAATTCTCCCTGTAATATCACAAAAGACAAACTTAAAGAAGACTATATAGTCTTGTTGTGCTGACATATGAATTCCAATCTTCAGCCATAGTTTACTTATTTGAAGAACAGTCAATAGAAGGAAATTCCAGTGTGACAAGAATTTTGACAATCTCTCAGTGTTATCTCTAACAAGATCTAGTTACATTGTGATCTTCTAGGAAGGATGTAGCTGTGTATGTTCATTTTAGTCTGGCAGTTACTTTCTTATTCCAGTCATACTACATGTGTGGGGGTTCCCACTGCTGTTTTATTAAGACCCTGGGACAAGAGAGGCTATTCTTCCTTCCCTATTTTTCTACACTTGAGAGTTTAATATACAATGTTCTCTTAATAATGTAACAGTCTGAAGATTTCTATGCTGATTTAACCAATATTTTACATTTAGTTGGGCAGAAATTTATTAATTAGTATTTGCCACGAAAAAGATCTAATAAATATGCATATAATTACATTAAGGATAATTTGTGATTTATGAGTCAATAACCTTTCACTCTTGTGTCATTTTAACATTAGGGTATTTAAAATGCTTTTATAAATCAGATTTTGTGTGTGTGTTTTAAAAATAACACTAATTTAGTAGGAGAATCCGGTGCAGTTTTCAATGGCACTGACAGTTATGATGCTATAGAAAGAACTCATACACGAGCACAAGTGGGGGAGGGGCAGAGAGAGAGGGAGACACAGAATCCCAAGCAGGCTCCAGGTTCTGAGCTGTCAGCACAGAGCCTGATGTGGGGCTTGAACTCAGGAACTGCGAGATCATGACCTGAGCTGAAGTCGGACGCTTAACCCAGGCACCCCCCCCCCCTTTTTTCATCCCAGGGTGTTTTTATGAAGAGTATATGGCATAAATGCAGGAACTATTCTGCAAAGGCAAAATTGGGTTTGAGGGACAGGGCCTGGCAAGGAACTGGTTGTCTCCGAAGGGAGTGGGGAGGGGTTTTTCGTGGAGTTTGAGCTAAGCATTATTACTCACCGAGCCCAAGTACTATTTATAGTAGGTTTATAATACCTCTCCCTGAAATTCTACTTCCAAAGACCAGACTTCCCTACTGGGGGCGAACTCAACCCCAGGACATATCCTGTGATTTTTGTCTTGTTGCACTTCCCCCAAAATTGTAAATTTTGGAGAAGGCATTCCTTCACCTTTGTATTCTTCTTGGAACCAAAAGGTCATTGGTATAAGTGCTTAATGTGTTTGGTATTAGACAAAGTCCTTATACAGACTGGTGAGTCAGGTTAGCAACTGAATAGCCATTAGCAGCGTTTAAGTTAAAGCCAAAATTAAGTTCTTCCTTCTCTCCAAAGGAAAAGAGTGTTTTTCCTAAAAGAAAATCTTAAATAGAATTGGGTCGCTAGTGTTCAGCCTAAAGCCTGAGAAGAAACAGGTGCAAGGTTGGGGAGGACGGTAATTAACCTTATTTTCATTGTGTTCCGGCTGGAGCGTGCCTAGAGCCCTGGCGTTGGTCCCAACAAGAGTGACCATCCCACCCAACCCGAGTCGTGGGGTGCAATGCAGACAGTTGTCTCCGTCCCCCAAGCCACTGTGGCCGGGCTTCTGGTCTTGAGAGATGCAGATGAAGTGGTGTGAAGGGTTGGGCTTTTTTTTTTGTTCCTAAAAATGCAACGAACAAAAAAAAAAGTACAACAATCCAAACCCAACCATCTTGTTGCCGCGCCAGCTTTCTTCCCGGTGGCTCCACCTCCGGTCGCCAGTGCTCCATAGGCCCAGCCTACTCGTCTTAGCCGTCGCCTTCTGCTTCCTCGCGCGGGCTCGTCCAGCTCTGGGCGCGGTGCTCCGTGGCGCGCGCAGCCACTCTGGAAGGGAAAGAAGCTAGCCGCCCCGGACCCTCCCTGTTCCTAGGTGCACCGCGGGCGGTGGCAGTTGCTGGTGGCGGTTGTCGACACCGGAAGGACTCCCGCCTCACCTCACCCACTCCCCACCCCCAGGAAAGGCGAGACCCAGGAGACGGAACAAAGGCTACGCTGGGGCCCGGGAGGCGGATCTAGGAGCTGGAAGAGGAGGGCAGGGGGCGGGGCCCGTTGGCGCTGCGAGTCCATTTTGCCGCCGTGCCCAGCCGGTAACGTGAGGTCCCCGCGGTTAGAGAAGAGGCGGCCGCGCGCGGCCCCTGAGGTCCGAGATAAGTACCCACCGGGCCACTGTCTAGGAGGGGGGTGGTCCTTGGGCCTGTTGCAAGGGTGGGGACTTCCCCTGGCAGGACAGCGACCTGCGTGGGTGGGGGGCTGCAGAGAGCTCGCTTTAAGCTCCAGCCCCAGTTGCCCAGCGGAACCCAGCGGGCCACTGGAACAAACGGGGAGTGGGGGGGAGCGGCATGCAGTGGGCATCCGCTGGGCCCAGGCAGTGATTGTGCTCCAGAAACCCTGCTCCGCTACAGATTATGCCCGGCTTCAGTGCCAGTGCCTCGGTATCGCCTAGGAAAGAAAAGGCGACCATGAACCAGAAGCCCGGCAACCACTCTCTGGCACTGAAACTGGGGAAGTGCCTGGAGCCTGGGGAGGGCGCCCTAACCGGGAAGCTTCTTATCTTAGTAAGGCACAAAGATCTCCAGCCATGCTCCCGAGGCTTTGTCACCAGGTCCTAACACGCTTGAAAACATTGAGGATCAAGGCTAGATCCTCTGCAAATAAATGCATAATTCTCTCTTTGTTCTTTTTTTTACAGTAGCTTCGTTTGATTGTCCATCACAACGTGAGAACAAAACCAAACCAAACGCTGATAGCTTTGTCCTGAGAAATAGTAACCCTGACGAATACACTTGCATCTGCTCGCAGGGGACAGAGGTAAACTACAATACTTCTCCCTACATTAAGAAACAAAACACCCAGTTTTCTCTAGGCCCAGAACCATGCAAAATTGAGCTATGTGTAGAATGTGTTCCCATCCTCATGACTGTTCTCTATTTTCATATTTTGTCAAAACTCAGAAAAATAGATTCTATATGGAAAATCTTTATGTAGCAATTATTTGAAAGCTAAAGATTTATATTGTAAAGGAAAAGAGAGGCCTTAGCATTTTTTTTTTACAGTTTTTTTTTTTTTCTTATCCCATGCCTGTCTGCTAGGACTTGTACAGACAATGCTTGAGTTTTCTCACTCTAGAGACTTTTATACAATAAGTATTTTAAAAGCAGAATTTCATTTACATAGCCACTCCTTCTGGTAGAACCTGATGGAGCTACTAACTGGTTTACTTCCATTTTATACAGTGAGAAGCTACATTTCTTCAGGCCCCCCTTTCCTTACTAATGCTATCTATTTCACACTAGATGAGGTACTAAATCTCCCTGGTAGGTCCTTCCGTGACACTAGATTATTCTTTCCCTTCTGTACATTTGTGACTGGTTGCTTATCTGGTCCTACTTGTGCCACAGATTTTGTTCAAATATGCCCATTTCCATGAAAGTGCTTTATACCTGCTATCCTGTGTAATACTTGCTTTACCTTTTCATGAAATTATAGTTCAAGAGAGTCCGGCTGTCTTTCAGGACCTTTCCTGGTTAATATACTCATACTTTAACATAATACTTTAAATGTGTATTTGCATTTTTCACAGTGTACACAAATGTAATTAAATCACCTTACATTTATATAGTTTAGCAATTTACAAAACTGGCACACATTACTTAATCTTTCCAAAAACATGAGTGAGACACCATAAAAGTCCTTCTGTGGAGGGTATAACTCCTGCTTGAATGTAGGTATCCAGAGACAGGTTCAGGGCACTGTTCTCTCTACTGGAGAGCCTGTTATAGCCTAATTTTTAAAAGTCATAAAACTTTAGAAGGGATTTAGAGAGTCATGATTAAACAATCCATTTTATGAATGAGAACACTGAATTCTTGACCCACTTTCTAGATAATGCTGAAGTCTTAAGAATTGGGAAATTCAGGTCCGATGCCTAGCTTGCTGTGTATGATTGGGAAAGCTCCATTTTTGGGGGAAGGGTGGAGGGGTGCTCAGTTTTTGTATTATAAAGTTAGGTGTTTTCTAGATGACGGCTAAGATGTTTGTACTTCTATTTTATTCCTACCCCATAACTTTTATTACCATATATTCCTTACCCTAAAGCATACTAATATTAACTGCCTTAAACTGTTTTATATTTTAAATTTGGGTAGGTATGATAAAAATGTATGCCTTATTCTCGTGGGTTTTTTTTTTTTCTTTTTTAAACTATAAAAGTATGGTTCTCTTAAGGCCAGAGACCGCATGGAGAAGTGCGGCACTCATAATCATTAGAGTTCATAAAGTGGTACACCCAGTCTGGAGGGAAACCTGTCAGTGTTTCGAAGGTCCTTAAAAGTGTTTCTACTCTTTGACCTACCTAACACTACGCTTACAGGAACTGTCTAAGGAAATAATCAGAACTATGGACCAAGATTTTTCTATAAGATGTTCATTTAAATGTTCCATTACCAAAAAGACAAAGAGCCAGTATGAGCAAATTGTAAGATAGACTATAACATTTTAGAAGAATATATAATGATAAGGGATATACATGTGATAAAGTGGATACAAAATTGTGTGATGTTACCAGTTAAAACACATATGTGCACACACATGCAATTGGAAGAAATATAACAAAATAATCAGTGGTTTATTCCCTGCTAATGTAATTATGGGTGATTTCTTCCTTGTATTTTCTGAATTTTCTATACTCACAAATTACTTTTATATTAAGAAAAACAAAAGCTAACTGCTTGGAAAACCTTTCCAACTTTAGTATGGTGTCAACTGTCTATGTTCTTTTTTTTTTTTTTTAATGCTTATTTATTTTGAGAGAGAGAGAGAGAGAGCAAGCCAGGGAGGGACAGAGAGGAAGAGAGAGAACCCAAGCAGGCTCTGTGCTATCAGTGCAGAGCCCAATGTGGGGCTCAGTCTCACCAACTGTGAGATCACAACCTGAGCCAAAATCAAGAGCCAGATACTTGAATGACTGAGCCACCCAGGTGCCCCTTTATGTTCTTTTTATAAAGCATTTATCATACCTTTTAGTGTAACAGTATCTTTGTAAATGTGCTGTACTGAATTTAGGGTAAGAATTGACTTTGACTTGTATTTCATCTTTTTAAATATCATTAGGTCACTGGATTATTCATTTTTGTTATTCATGGATGACATTGCCATCTTCATTACCTTGCCCTGGAGTTCTGGATACTAGAATGGTACTAGAAGAATAGAGTGCTATGTCTACTTTTCATAAGTTAACCAAATACAGGCATCCTTTGATACATAGAACAGTTACATTGATACATAGAACAGTTACATTACAGTTAAGCCTTCTATAAAGTAAACTCATGTAACATTAACTTAAAAAATTCATTTGCATTATAGATTTAGGTTTAATACTAGGGAAAAGTTGAAAAAAAATTTTTGTTGCTAGTTTAAATTATCATCTTTCCTGTGGTTTAAGTGCCACAAGCACATCCTACTTGGCAATAGCCTGGCTCTACATTAGAACTCCCAGAGGAGCTCTTTCTTTTTCCCCCTGCATATTTGTGGTATTGAATATGGGTGAGGAGTGCCAACATAGTGTATATAATAATGCAGCCAAACTAAAAATTGCTTAAAAAGTTTAGCATAATTAGCTTTCTACTTGATATATTCTGTAGATCAGGTTTACTTTAGAATAAGATGTGTTTGTACAGAATTCTACACCTAGCAAAAGGAACTTTGTTTATACTACTAATTACATTTCCAATAGTCATCTCAGAAATAAGTTATTAGTTGATAGGTAGTGGTTTTCACTTGGTATAGTATTACATATGATCTAAGTAACCTCACTTATCTAGATAAATCCAGCTAGCCACCTACTGAATGCTAGACTTTGACATTACTTTCTGAAAGCTGGCATTAACCTCAAATCAGATTTAGATGATGATGGAAACTTATTAATAGATACCAATCAATAATGATTGCCAAATTTATGGTTGTAAAAGGTGACAAGTTGTTTCAGGGGTAAAAGTTTTCCATCTTCATTTAAACCCACTTATATTTATTTGGGACAAAGAAACGAGACATTTCTGGTTCACAAAATCTTTCCAGAAGTCATTAGTTCCAACTTAATTGGAACTCTTAATGGGTAAAGATAAATATTTGAATCTGGTTGGTACCAGATAGGAGAATAATTTAGTCTATATGTATGTTTCCCTCAAATTCAGGTACTCATTCAAATTGACTTCATCTGGGTGAGAGAGATTAGGCTTCAGTGCCATTTGGAGTCCACACAGACTTCTGGGTTTTGTTGTTGTTATTGTTAAATTTAAAAAAATTTTAAGTAATCTCTATGCCTAGCGTGGGGCTCAAACTCATGACCCTAGGATCAAGAGTCTCATGGTCTGCTGACTGAGCCAGCCAGGTACCCCCCCCCCCCCACAGATTTCTTGATAGTTGTACAGAAGTAGGATGGGGATATCTGATCTATCTGGTATTCTAAAACCCTACTGATCTAATGCTGTGGATTTACAGGATTATAGAATAACAGCTGGGGTGATTACCAAGTGACACAGGGAAAAGATAAAAGGGAAAGAAAGATAAGTAAGGTGAAGAGGCAGGTGGGGGATAAGAATAGGAGGAAATCAAAAGATTGTACACCTTGAAACATGGGGCATATGAGTTCAAAGAAGAATAAACGAAAGAATTAAGATGAAATAGTGGTATGGAGAAGAGAATGAGGAAAGGAAAAAACATTCAGTTTTTCTGAGTGGTCTGGACTAGTAAGAGTAATGACCTGGTTTTTATATTTCTGTGAATGTTACCATAGCCCAAAAACTCTGTGAAATTGCTGAGTAGGTGGTCCTCCAAGCTGATGGGCCTTTTGTTCTAGCTTCATTTTGCCCTACTTATCAGGAATCCTACTAGAAATGTCTTGGGAGAAATTTTAACTACTAATTCTAGAATAATGCCAGAAAAGGTAAGTTTCTTACTGTCTTGAATGGAGACATAGGTAACTTGGAGCCACCTAACAATTAGACGAGCTATTTTAGACACTATATATTTTTTTTTATATTTTTAATATTCCTTTTTTCAGATATCTTTTTTTTTCTTAAACTTTGTCCTGTTTTGATCATATAAGTAAGTTATGGAGCAGTCTCTAAAAGCCAGAATAAAGTATAATAAGGCATTGACACAGAGTACTTAAATACTTTGAAAATAATTTTCATATGTTATTAGATACCTTTCAAAACAGTCGGACAGTGAGGAAAGAAGCTGCAGTATATGTAAATGGCTTGTCAAAGGCCATGGACTAAGAACCAGACATATGTCAGCCTTCTCACAGGCCTGGATCACAGAGATTCTCAATAATACATTTTTTATTTTTTTAAAGATAAAACAATACTAAAACAGATCAAGCTCTTGTAAAGCTTATCATACTTATCCAGTGCTTCTGAAGTTTTGCTTTTTAAGTTCAATATGGTTTTCTTATAATTGGTCCCCCCCTCTTTTTAGTTTTTTCCCTAACTTTTTATTGTGAAAAATTTCAAATACACAGAAAAATTTTAAAATATTACAATAAATATCCTTACATCCTCTAACTAGATTCAGTAACTAGACCCTAGGTTTCAAGAAAGCATTATTAGTGGATCTCATACTAATATAGAATATAGTATACTACTTGAAAATAAGATTAACTAATATGCTGAGAAGTAATTAAAAAAGTGATTCCTTTTATTCCAAGCATTGTTCCAGCTAAGATTGATGGCTCTCAGTTTAGCAGAGGTTTGCATAATTTAGCTTTGTCTGTTAAGTGAGTTTCAATATTTGCTATGTAGTTACTTCTTAGGTATTTACTTTGGAATTCTTGAATTCAAAGATGCCTCAAAACAGGATGGAAATTTGATTTAGCCCTAAGATACAAAGTATTTTCTTTTTATTTTCTAATGGGATTTGGAAAAAAATCATGAGTAATATCTTGAACAACTTTATATTCCTATCATTAAATTAAAAGGTTTAATAGGAAAGTTTCTTTGAATAGTTTATTAAAATTAACTAGTTTAAGAATAAATAAATGAGCACATTTTACATTATAATTATTTTGAGTTGACCATTTATTGTTATTTTTTTGAGAACAAGCAATAGTGTGTGAAAGCATGAGTGGGAGAGGCAGAGAGAGAGGGAGAGAGAATCCCAAGCAGGCTCCATGCTGTCAGATCAGAGTCCATCGAGGGGCTCCATCTCACCAACTGTGAAATCATGACCTGAGTCAAAATCAAGAGTTGGATGCTTAACTGACTGAGCCACCCAGGCACTCCTCATTTTGAGTTGATCATTTAAAAACAAAGTATTTCTAGGAGGGAGAAGTCTAATAATACACATGTATTAGGTTTTGCTTCTATTTTGTGACTACTTTCCTTTGTAAGTATTGGCTTTTCCATTTTTAATATTCTGGTTGTCATTTTTCAGTTTTCCTTTGTACAGACTTGCTATATACCCACTCAAGGTAGGATTGATGAAGCAGTTTTCATAGTCTATCCTGAGTGCAGATATCATGAATATTTGCTTAAAAATAAATCTATGATGGTGGTACACAACTATGACTATTTGTGAAAACTCAGAACTGTATACCAAAAAGAGTGAATTTTATTGTATATAAATTAAAAGTATTTTAAAAAATACAGGAACGCCTGAGTGGCTCAGTTGATTAAGTGTCTGACTCTTGATATCAGCTTAGGTCATGATCTCAGGGTCATGAGATTGAGCCCTGTATCGGGCTCCATGCTGGGTGTGGAGCCTGGTTAAGATATTCTTTCTCTCTCTCTCTCCCCCTTTGCCCGTTCCTGGTGCGCACATGTGAGAAGGAGGGTAGGAAGGAGAGAGATTAGGCTGTCTGTTTTCCCGAAGTCAGCTGTGGAAGTGGTCACGTCACTTTGGTTGTAGGCCAAGTTTTGAGTATAAAGTTAAAAGAAGAAATGAAAATGTTTAGCTTTTAAAGTGAACAGAAATAATCTTTAAATTATAAGCCAAAATTTATAAGTTGCATCACTAAAAATGGAACAATAGGATCTACCGTAATTCTGATGCAGATTTTTAAAAAGAAACTTCCCAAATAGTTTTTTCCTCTGATTTGTTTTCAGAGCTATAATGTGATTATGGCTTTGGGATGACTATTGCTAAATTTTCCTGTGTGTGACATTTTCCTGTTTATTTTTGATGATATTAGATTGCCTTTCTTCATTTTCCTCAAAGTTTCTCCTTGCCTTGGGTGCCCTTTTTTTCTCTGCATCCCAAATAGTTGCTATTCTTTGTTTTTCCTCTAATTTATTTAATATGCTTGAATAGGATTCTCTGGAAATATTAACCTTCAAGAATGAGTAAATTCAGTTTACTTTATTGAATGCTGTCCCCCTCCCCATCCCCTGTCCCCCCACACACTACTTTCCTGTTTCTACTGCCTTCTCCAAATCTAGTTTTAGCATAGAATTGTTAGGTGAGATATGACAGAGAGCAGTGCAGATGATAAAATAGAGAACATTACTAAGGTAGGAGGACCACCAAAAGTTTTCCATCTCTGTTCTAGAGTCAGAATTTTTACTGTTACTTTATAACTTCTCTCAGGGAGCACACCAACCCCAGTCTCTGTAGCCATTCTCTTCCCAATGCTTTTCAAAGGTTTTCTGACTTCTCCTATTACAAAAGATTGTTCAGAAAAATCAGCTCATCACATATTTTTGCCATATGACATTAAATTTGACAGAATAACCTTTGCTTTAATTCTACATAAAATTGTATTATAAATCTATAATACATACATCTCTCACAACTTAATATAAAACTATAAGCTATTAGACTTGCAAACTCAGCTTATCTTTTAAATACTGTTCATCTTCAGGGCACCTGGGTAGCTCAGTTGGTTGAGTGTCCAACGTTGCTCAGTTCATGATTTTGTGGTTCATGAGTTCAAGCCCCACGTCTGGCTCGCTGCTGTCAGCCTATCAGTGCAGAGCCCACTTCGATCCTCTGTCTCCCTCTGTTTGCACCTCCCCCACTTGCACTCTCCCTGTCCCCCCCCCCGTATTAAAAAAATACTATTTATCTTCTAGATTATAGCTCCAATTGTGACTCTTTCTTTTTTAAGTTTATTTATTTTGAGAGAGAGTGTGAGAACTCACGAGAGGGGCAGAGAGAGAAGGGGGGAGAGAGAATCCCAAGCAGGCTCTGCATGGTCAGCATGGAGCTGGATGTGGGGCTTGAACTCAAGAACTGTGCCAAAACCATGAGTCAGAGGCTTAACCGACTGAACCACCCACCTCTACTTGTGACTCTTAAAGTTACTGTTAAACATTATTTACTTATTTTTTATTATAAGATAGTCTATGGATTATTAGACCCTATTCTGTTTATTAGTTTGGTGGTAATGTGACACACACACACACACACACACACACACACACACACACACACACATATATATATCCCTCAGTAAGCTGAAGGAAGACATGTTTAGCTTGTTTGGTTTAAAAACTTTAGGGATGGAAGTTTTAAAATGTGAATTATAAAATAATAAAAAACATGAACTGAGAAAAGGTATTCTCTAAACCAGGGATCTCAAAATTTTTAGTTTCAGGACCCCACTTTTACACTCTTAAAAACTGAGGATTCCAGGGGCTTTGTTTACATATGTACTTTATACAGCTATATATTGTATTGGAAATTAAAGCAAATTTTAAGATACTCATTTAAAATAACAATGATAAACCTATCACACGTTAACATAAATAATTTGTGAAAAATAACATTTTCTAAAAACAATTGTGAGAAAATTGGCATTGCTTTACATGTTTATAGATCTCTTTTTTTAATTAAAAATTTTTTTTAATGTTTACTTATGAGAGAGAGAGAGAATGTGAGCTGGGGAGGGGCAGAGAGAGAGAGAGAGAGAGACACACACACACACACACATACACACAGAATCCAAAGCAGGCTCCAGGCTCTGAGCTGTCAGTACAGAGCCTGATGTGGGGCTTGAACCCACAGACTGTGAGATCATAACCCGAGCCAAAGTCAGACGCCCATCCGACTGAGCCACTGAGGTGCCCCTACATATTTATAGATCTCTTGAATGAATTGCTGTTTAATAGATTACAACTGAAGTCTTTTATCTGTCTTCATTACACCTGTTAGAATATGTTGTTTGGTTTTTGAAATATATAAAGATCGTATCTGACGTTGCATAGATACATAGTCGGTGAAGGGAGGAATATTTTAATAGCTTTTTCTGATAATTATGGATCTTATTTGATACTATGCTAAAGCTCAACAAATGGTAGTTTCTTAAATGTTGCAGTATGGATTAAAAAATCATATTTTTGAATGTATTGGTCTTTTGATCTTTAACCCAAGCATGATTTATAACATGCATTGGTGGTTTAAAGCAATCAATTTATTGTATTATGCAGATCTGCAAATAATATATTTCATTATACAATAATCTCCCCCCTAAAAAAAATAAAAGCCAACATTTGTTAAAATTTCATTAGAAAGTCTTTAATTAATGGGAAGCTGTCAAGCTCTTAAGTGCAAAAATATTTTCCAAAATTCTAATTTTCACTCAGAAACTTAACTTTTATCATTGGCAAGAAATACTATATTTTCTTTGAAGTGAAGGGCTTATTTTGTTCATTTTCAAGAAAATGTCTGCTTTTACCTAAGTCTAAATAGCTAGTCTGTCATTCATTCTTTCAAGTAAAAATGGTGTTCCACAAAAAAAGCAGCTGGTTCAGATTGCGACTCAATCATATAACTGCTTTTTCTCCAGACGGTATCTGTTGGATGTAGCAGAAATTCTTTACTTCCTATTTCGTCACTTAAAATATTAAAAAAGCACATACAGAAGGATCAAAATGTAATAAAATGAACTGTTGCTGCTTCATAAAGAACATTCTTTTTTTTTTTTTTTTAAATGTTTTATTTATTTTTGAGACAGAGAGAGACAGAGCATGAGAGGGAAAGAGGCAGAGAGGGAGGGAGACACAGAATCCGAAGCAGGCTCCAGGCTCTGAGCTGTCAGCACAGAGCCTGACGCGAGGCTTGAACCCATGAACGTGAGATCATGACCTGAGCCGAAGTCGGAGGCTTAACCGACTGAGCCACCCAGGCGCCCCTAAAGAACATTCTTAAATGAAATCGGCTACCCCCAGTTAGACTGTGGGCGTGTGGTAATGAAGGATTCAGTAGCTTGTAGTATACTACCTTTTGGTGCTACCTTTTGCCTTGTTTGATTCCTGCTAAGGCTCCAGCAGTGTCTACTCACCATTGTTTCTACAGTGCAATTGTCAACATGGTACCCAAAGCAAATATGCTGTCAATATTATTATGAATAAATAAAGTTTTGACCTTCACGAATGACTTGAAAGAGTCTTAGGGACATCAGATTTCTGTCTACATTTTGAGAATTGATGGCTCTAGATCGATGGTTCTGGTGGTTTAAAAAAAAAAAACTCATTTAATTCTCTGAAGAATGAATTGCAACTCTCATCTTATGCTTTTACTTATGATTTTAATAATTGTAATCTTGCCTTTGAAATAGAAAAATATGCCAGTTTTTTAAAAAGCCTGCACGAGAGTGCATGCTTGAATTTGTATTTCTGTGCTTCTTTCTTTCGAATAGCATACCATTTTATAATTGTGAGCCCAGACTAAAGAGCTCATTCTGTTCAGACACTGAGTAGCTTTGTTTCTGACAGCTAGTAGTCAGCTCTGTTTTAAAACAATCAGTTGGGTCCTGATGGCTCAACTTGCAGTTGTCCTAGACCTAACCCTATCTCAGCCAAAGACTGTTGTTGGAAAACCCACACAAAGGCCTTGTGTACAGGGAGCCCTGCTAATAAGGAGTGTGTTCTAGTCCCAGCAGATTAAATCTGCTTTGGTGTGCATTCCCTTCCCAAATTTCTCACTTATTTCCTTTGTTTGCCTGGTTATTTCAGTGAAGGATGATTTTTAATGCCTGTGAAGATAATTTCTGATTATTACATAGTCTGAATGGAGGGAGGGGATTACTGGAGTAAAATATTTCTTTCTCTATGGTAGGATGTGATGGAGCTGCTTGAAGAAGATCTCACGTGCCCAATTTGTTGCAGTCTGTTTGATGATCCTCGAGTTTTGCCTTGCTCACATAACTTTTGCAAAAAATGCTTAGAAGGGATCTTAGAGGGGACCATGCGGAATTCATTGTGGAGATCATCTCCATTCAAGTGCCCTACATGCCGCAAGGAAACTTCAGCTACTGGAGTCAATAGCCTGCAGGTTAATTACTCCCTGAAGGGCATTGTGGAAAAGTATAACAAGATCAAGATCTCTCCCAAAATGCCGGTGTGCAAAGGACACTTGGGGCAGCCCCTCAACATTTTCTGCCTGACTGATATGCAGCTGATTTGTGGGATCTGTGCTACTCGTGGTGACCACACCAAGCATGTCTTCTGTTCTATTGAAGATGCCTACGCTCAGGAAAGAGATGCCTTTGAATCCCTCTTCCAGAGCTTTGAGACCTGGCGTCGGGGAGATGCTCTTTCTCGCTTGGATACCTTGGAAACTAGCAAAAGGAAATCTCTACAGTTACTGACTAAAGATTCAGATAAAGTGAAGGAGTTTTTTGAGAAGTTACAACATACATTAGATCAAAAGAAGAATGAAATCCTGTCTGACTTCGAGACCATGAAACTTGCAGTTATGCAAGCCTATGACCCAGAGATCAACAAACTCAACACCATCTTGCAGGAACAACGAATGGCCTTTAACATTGCTGAGGCTTTCAAAGACGTGTCAGAACCCATCATATTTCTGCAACAGATGCAGGAGTTCAGGGAGAAAATAAAAGTAATCAAGGAAACTCCTTTACCTCCTTCTAATTTGCCCACAAGCCCTTTAATGAAGAACTTTGATACCAGTCAGTGGGAAGACATAAAACTAGTAGATGTGGATAAACTTTCTTTGCCTCAAGACACCGGCACATTTGTTAGTAAGATTCCCTGGAGCTTTTCTCACTTATTTGTGGTAGTCATTCTGCTCAGCTTTCTCATTTTCTTTGGTCCCGCCATATTCCTAGAAGGGTCTTTATTTGATGAATTCACAACCTGGAAAGACCACCTCTCAAACTTCAATTCCTATCTGGCTAAGTCAGCTGATTTTGTAGAACAATCAGTGTTTTACTGGGAACAGGTGACAGATGGATTTTTCATTTTCAGTGAAAGATTTAAGAATTTTACTTTGCTGGTGCTGAACAATGTGGCAGAATTTGTGTGCAAATATAAACTATTATAAAATCTGTTGCAAGTATTTAGTTTTCTGTGTTTTGTTAGAATTTTGTTAAAGAGCTGAGTGGTAGTTCATATTTGGTCAAGTGAGATATTTCCCTGCCAAAGTATTCCTTTCGAAAATAATGTCCTATATATGTTGTTCAAATTAGGTAGCATAAAGATAAATGTGAAATTTAATAGTACAGTCTGAACCCACCTTCCTTTTTAAAGAGTGCTTTTGAAATACACCTCTTACCTCCAATATTGGTTGTGTTTATGCTGTGGAAAAAGGGGAGGTGAAAGAGCGCATGATCTAATATTGTATTAATGAGAGGTAGTATAGTATAACAACGATTGGTGATTTAAGCATGTAATAAAGACTACTCTTGTAAAACAACTCTTATTGAGACTGAACATTCTTTTAAAAAAGGAAAGAAGATATGAGTGGATTGGATTTCCAAATTTTTCTAGATTTGATTTCTAAATTTTAGTTTTTTGCTAAAATGTAAATCTCAGGTAAACAAAATATGGCATTTTCTTGTGATCAGTTTACATTTTTAGGAGGGTGGAGATTTCAGCTTGTCTTTTTCTCCTTAGGTTTTGTAAATTCCTTTGGTGATAAACTACATAAGTATTAGGTGGCTGTAGTAGGTACAAAAAGTCTAACACGTGGCAAGAACAGGAAATGGGAAAGCCTTTTTACTGGCAGCCAAGTGTTGTGTTGTTGTTCTAAGGTATCGTGGCAACTGTACAACCAAACCAATCCACTTGCTTAATATCTTTTTAGAGAGTAGTAAGATTAATTTGCCAATAGATAGAACAGTCTGTCAGCTCTTAGAAAGTGCAAAGTAATCAGCTAAACACTAATTTTGCCCTATCTGCTTACATGAGATAAAGATGCCCTATCTCCCACAGAATAAAAATACTTCATTTTCTCCTCTTGCTTAGAATTTAGATGAAAACAAGAAGTGATCTCATCTTAGAACTCTGCTCTCTACCTTATTTCTGTCATGAAACAAGACATTCTTTGGAAAGCACAGAGTGTCTTTATCCTTTTTTTTTTTTTAAGTTTATTTATTTTGAGAGAGAGTGTGCGTGCCAGGGGAGGGGCAGAGAGAGAATCCCAAGCAGGTTCCATGTTGTCAGCCCAACATGAGGCTCCATCCTATGAACCATGAGATCATGACGTGAGCCGAAATCAAGATTTGGACGCTTAACCAACTGAGCCACTGAGGTGCCCCTTCCCTGTCTTTTAATTTGGTTGAGAGAAGGTAACACAAGTGGGGACAGGAAAAAAAAGGGCCAACTAACTTGAGAGTACAGAAGAATCCAGCTATGAGAAAAAGAGTCAAACTAAGCTGCTAGTTGAGGTAATGGCTGTCTCATCCATAACTCACAATTCATGATTTAACCACTAAATTGCTGAAGGGTTCATAAATTATGACAATGTTTCACTGTAAATCTTATCTCTGTTATGAGGACTCACTGTAGATAAGCGGTCTGGGGAGCGGGGCAGGGAGTGCTTTTCTGCTCCCAGTATATATAATTTTTTAAATAGAGATTTACAACAGGTTTTCATGGAGAATTAAAAAAAAATTTTTTTAATGCAATAAGGATCTATTTGACATCTATCCTTAGAAATATTGGCAGTTTTTCTTAAACAATCCAGTTCCTCAACTGTTGCTTTTCCGTTCTGTATACTGCAAGTTCCCAAGCAACTCACATTTGCAAACACAGCTATGGATACACTATTTGCTTTACAGTAGTTACCTGGGAATGTAGATCTCTGTTTTTTGTTATTTTCCCCTCCCCTCCATTTCTTAATCATATATAACTAGCAACATTTATGGTTGGAAGTTGGTTTACAAGTTCCTAAGTGTGGCTGATGGTTTGTAGCTTCTAGTTTGAAGCAAGAGAAGAATGAGTAGTCAGGAACTGGTCACTTTGAATGTGGGAGGGAAGATATTCACAACCAGGTTTTCTACCATAAAGCAGTTTCCTGCCTCTCGGTTGACACGAATGATAGATGGAAGAGACCAAGAATTCAAGATGGTTGGTGACCATATTTTTGTGGACCGAGATGGTGTTTTATTTAGTTTTATCTTAGATTTTTTGAGAACTCACCAGCTTTTATTACCCACTGACTTTTCAGACTATCTCAGGCTTCAGAGAGAGGCTCTTTTCTATGAACTGGATCCTCTGATTGATCTCTTAAACCAAGAACACTTGCTACAGCCAAGACCTGCTTTTTTGGAGGTGCATTTCCTAAACCGACACACTCAAGCTTTTTTCAGGGTATTTGGCTCTTGCAGCAAAACAATTGAGATGCTAACTGGGAGGATTACAGTGTTTACAGAGCAACCTTCAGCACTGACCTGGAGTAGTAACTCTTTCCCTCCTCAGATGACCTTACTTCCACTGCCTCCACAAAGACCTTCTTACCACGACCTGGTTTTCCAGTGTGGCTCTGACAGCACTACTGATAACCAAACTAGAGTCAGGTATTTTGTACTTTGAAGCATCTCTCTTCTATACTAGTTCCTGATGTGTCCCCTCAAAACTTAAAGTTTCTCATGCCTGAAACTTTTCTTAGAAAAAATGATTACTCAGATGTTTTGGGGTAACTGGTAGAGTTGGGTAGAGTGATCAGATAATTACTGTCTAAATTGAGCTACTTTTCAGAATGAAAGGAGGTATTGTTATAGAGTGGGACAAAAGGAATAAACCAAGACTGTCCAGGTAAAACTGGGACTATGGTCATTTAAGCTCTAAGAAGAAATAATTTTATACATTATGTTCCATTGCTAATGATCATTAATTTGGCTTAGGACTGAGATGTCTTTCCCGCCCCCCCCCCCCCCACCAAGAGATTCTTTTAGTGGCTGGCATATAGTAAAGTCTCAGTTTCTCTTGATTTCCTTACAGTCTATGTATATTTGTTCTTTCAGTCCTTAAGATTTGACTACTGATTTTCCTCCATCCCACTTTATTTTTAAACACCATTAAGGCACATATATTCCATAGCAAATTTGGTGTCCTGTTACATCTTTGGCACTCTTAGACAACTCAAAATATTGGGATAGGCTGTCAGTATGTTAAGGATAGTTGCTCCTGAGTCAATTATTCACTTTCTCCCTGTGTTGTTCTTGGCTGGGCACTAAGGCTGATTTCCTGCTGTCAGGGACACATTTTTTTCCTCCTTAAAAATGTCTTAATGCTGTCCTACCATTATTTTACTAACTGTGAAAGCTGGCTTTAATTTTCAGGAGGAAAAAAAGTAGTTTGCATATGTTTTTTACTGATACTTTTTTTTTTTTTTGCGAGGAGAAAAGGTAGACATAGTTTGGGACATTTTCTTCAGCAGTAGCCATTGGGAACTATCAACGTTTGCCTCTCCCACAGTACACTCCATGGTCCTACTTACTAACTGGAGAACACTGGGCAATATGACAATTCTTAAGTTTTTACACTTAATAATTTCCTGCCCTCCTAGAAAGGCTGAAATGTCACTTTGGGAAAAGAGGGCCAATTAGATTAATAGGCTGATTATGAAGAGAACTTAAGACTCTATATCTCAAAGTATTTTAGGATATCTCTGTGCACAACTTTCTTTTCACTGGTGAGGCACTAACATGGATAGAAGGGAAAACTATAAGTTTTTTGTTTTTTAAATTTAATGATTAACATCTTAAAAAAATTTTTTTTAATGTTTGTTTATTTTTGAGAAAGAGAGAGAGAGACAGAATGTGAGTGGGGAGGGGCAGAGAGAGAAGGAGACAATCCGAAGAAGACTCCAGGCTCTGAGCTGTTAGTACAGAGCCGGACATAGGGGTTGAACTCATGAACTGCAAGATCATGACCTGAGCTGAAGTCGAATGCTCAACTGACTGAGTCACCCAGGTGCCCCAGTGATTAAGATCTTTGAGGATCCCCTTTTTTTTAAAAAAAATTTAGAAACCTACAGTAAAATGGTACAATTAATTTTAAGAAGAATACAAAATAAAAGATCCTGGAAATACTAAACACTTTAAACTCTATGCATTTGGAGAAAATAATTGGAAAAAATATACTGAAAAATAAGATTAAAAACTGAAGTTGGAATATTCTTGTATGTACAGTGCCAAGTGATTTTACCTTTGTTGTTAAATGTTTGTGTTTAGAAACATTACAAAATTTTTCATCTTAAGGAGAGAATGGCATTTATATTTAAACTTCCAAAATAGATAATTCCAAAACCAGAAGCTATTTTAATAATTAAATTTTTCATCAACAAACAGTATTTTTGTTCAGTTGCTTGAAGTTCATAATTTTTTTTCCATCCAGGAAGCATCTGTGATTTTTTTTCCCTTGTGCCAATTTCAAAGTAGGGATGGGTAACCTAGTAAGAGGGCATTATTGGGATTTCAGGGGATTGGATGAAAACTCTGGCTCTGAAAGGCCCACCTTAGGTACATAACTGCCTGGCTAGCAATCATTTTTATTTCTTGCTCACTCCCTGTTAATTCAGATGTGTTTTGAAGGTGGAAAGTGGAGGAGTAAGTCTGGACGGCTCCTCAGAGTCTGTTGTATCACGTGGCTGTTCAGGATGTTCCACTACTATGATTTACCACTCCGTGATATTGTTAACCTAGCAGATTGCTCAGTTATTATCTCTCAAGTTCACAGCATGAGAAATACTTGGCTTGTATCTTGCAGAAGGCCATTCATATGATACCACATTATTAAGCTCAAGTTATGATCACAGGATTCTAGAGTCTCTTTGGTGGACTTTATTCTATCTGACCTTTCCTTTTTAAACTGGATCAAATGGAAAAGTGTAGTTGCCTTTTAAGTTTTTAAAAATAAGTTTTGATTTTCTATTTCTCAATGGGTTCTTCTATCCTTTTCTTCTGCCTTAAAATCTTTCATTTCTTAATTTGACTTCGTAGGGAATCAAGTACTGTGGCTCAGTGATTTCTCCCAAGTGTTTGTTATCACCCACTATATACTATTTGTGTCTTAATTTTTTGAGATGTGCTGTAACTTTTCTTCTCTTTGACAAATGTTTTTAGGTTACACAATCAAAATCTGGGGCTTAGGAGTAGATGGAATGATTTCTGAATGTTAAAAATTTGCCATATCAAACATAATAAATATTTTTTGATCTGTATTTTGTGCTTTTATAAATCTTACATTTTATAATTTTCTTTGCCTAGAAATGATTTCTAAAAGTGAGCTACAGCTACCACTCAATTTTAATCATAATTAAAGGAGGCTAAGGATGTCCTAAAAGTTCTTTTTATGCTATAGAACTACAGAGAATTTAGGTTACTGTGTGGAAGTAATTTAAGCTACTTTTCTTCACATCTCATAAACAAATGGTGAGAGGACTCAAAGACATAAAAATATCCTGATAGTAAAGGAGCATATAGCTATATCTATGTGGACATGTTATGTTGACATTACTAAAGCCAATATATAACCAATCTAAAAAAATTCAGGTATATTTTTCTTGAACTACGTGTATTGGTTCTATCAAGTATCCCAGGAAATAGAAAGTTTTGTCATTTGGACTCCAGATTGTATAGCCTTTTGATCCTGTGCTTTGTTCTTTGATAATGGATAGTTATTGAGTAAAAATTGATGATAAAATCTTGACATTTTTGACATATTGAGGCAAAATTGTACCTCAAAAAATGCATTTGACATAAATAAGTCACAAAAGAAAACATTTGTAATGTCAGTGCTAATAATGGGTAGAATTAGATTTGGGGGAAAACTATAAATGCATAAAATGTTCATTAAAATGATTGAATTAGGGGCACCTGGGTGGCTCAGTCAGTTGAGTGAATCCTGTTTTTGGCTGGGGTCATGATCTGAGAGTCGTGGGATCAAGCCTCATGGCGGCCTCTGGCTGAACATGGAGCCTGCTTAGGACTCTCTCTCTCCCCCTCTCTCACTGCCCCTCTCCACTGCTCTCTCAATCTCTAAAATAAAAAAAAATTTACAAAAAAATTTTTTTTAATGTTTGAGAGAGATAGAACGTGAGTGGGCAGACGTAGTGAGAAAACGAGAGACACAGAATCCGAAGCAGGCTTCAGGCTCCAAGCTGTCAGCACAGAGCCTGACGCGGGGCCCAAACCTCACAACTGTGAGGTCATGACCTGAGCCGAAGTCAGATGCTTAACCAACTGAGCCACATCCAGATGCCCCTAAAAAAATTTTTTTTAATGACTGAGTCAATTAATTTAATTAAGCTGATTAAAACCATATTTAGTAAGTTGAAGAAACTGGAAATAGTTAAATTACATTATATAAAAAATTAAGCTAATTTGTTTGATCAAATTGCTTGCTCCAGAAAATAATTTCTCAATGAAAATTCATCCATGTTGGTTATATTCCTAAATGTCGAATTAAAATGACTTTGGAGATCACAGGAAAGTCTCTTATTTTCAGTACTCTGACAAAAAGCTATTGATTTGGATTTATGAATGAAATCCATGAAAAATTCTTGGTATGATGCCTATGTCTGAGGTTTCAAGCCATATTTATGTGTTTAGTTTTGCTAGTTATTAAAAGGATGCTTCATAACCAAACATTTGTTGTGTGTCCTAGGTATGTTTCTATAAAACCCGATAACCGAAAATTGGCCAATGGAACTAACGTCCTCGGCTTACTAATCGACACTTTATTAATGGAAGGCTTCCATCTAGTCAGTGCCAGAACATTATCTTATGAAGACAAAACTGAATGTTATAGCTTTGAAAGAATAAAAAGGCCTGAAGCTTTCACCATGAACAAAACACTGAAACCAGAAACTACCATCGTATCAGAGCAATCTCAGAAAACAAAGTGAGGTTCTCTATTCTCTTTTAGAGTAAAGAGAAATTGCCATTTTCTTGTTTGGAAATTCTGTATTTGTGGCATGTATGTTAGTCAAATATGTACTCAGCTTAACTGTGGCCTTGTATCCTAGCATGCCATCTGTGGCAACCACACCTCAACAGTGTTTAAGCCATACTAACTGCTTGCTGCTCTCTAAATAACACCATGCACTTGGTCCTTTGGCACATGTTCCTTCTACCTTCAATGCCTCTTTCCCTTTCTTTTCTTCATGAACACTTACACAGCTTCCAAGAATGGGTTCTGGAATCAGACTGCTTGATTTCTAATCCCAACTCAATCAATTACTAGCTATATGACTTGGCCAAGTCATTTAAGCTCTCTATGCCTCAACTTCTTCATCTATCACATGGGGATAATATACCTCCCTTGTAGGATATGTGAAAATAAAAGGAGATAATGTACTCAACACATCTCCTGGTACATGGTAGGCACCAAGTAACTGTTAGTGATGGTGAAGAAGAAGAAGAAGAAGAAGAAGAAGAAGAAGAAGAAGAAGAAGAAGAAGAGGAAAAGGTGATGTTGGTGGCCCACTTTCAGTGGCACCTCTTCTCTGCGGCCTTGTTCTCCTTTCCCAGGCATATTAATCAGCCCTTTCCTCCATACAGGCTTATATGCCATCAATAAAAACAATTGTTTTTCACTTGAATGTGAGCTCAATCCACTCAACAATTTTAACACTACTATGTGTAAAGCACTGCCAAACATTTGGTGAGAGGAATAATAGAACAATAACTTTGTTATTAATTAACACCTACATTTGGTGAAAAGCTTCTGAATAACCTCTACTAACATTTAAAATACACATATACTTTGATTTAGTGATTCCTTTTGTAGGAATTCCTCATTTATATGTGTCATTTTGAACACTAGGATAAACATCTAGAAGAGGACAAGCACATAGTCAAAGAGTATCAAGCACATAGTTGGGTTAAAAACCTGCATGGAAGCAGTTGAATATCATTTAAAAAAGTACAATTACTTCATTCAAAAACATATGTTAAACATTTGTTAGACACCATACTAAATTTTTAAGATTAAAAAATAAGTAAGACAATAATCCTTATTCTCAGAGAGCTCACATTCAAAGGAGAAAGTACATCATTGTAACAGCAAAAGAAATAAACAAAGTTGATCAATAGGGAATCGGTAAATTATGGTTCATACAATGAAATACTATGTAGCCTTTATGAATGGGACAACAGTGTATAAACTAGGGAAAGAATGTCAAATATTTCTAAGTGGAAAAAAAGCAAGGTGTAGAACATATAATGTGGGAAAATACTTCCACTATATATATAACTATATAACTATATAACTATATAACTATATATATATAAAACTATATATATATATATGTATAGTTTCCAATTGCAGAAACATACTCCTTATACATGTATGGAATTTTCAGCAAAGATACGGATGTTAGACAGCTGTTAGGGGTGCTATTATGGCATCGTATGGCTTATTATCTTATACTGATACAAATGTTACTCTACTACCTGTGAAGGCCCTCCACTTAGTACAGAATTTGCATTCCAGAAACTTCTAGTAATTACAGGTTAGTAATTACAGATTTGTACTAGGTTGTAGGGAAGAAATATATATTTTTAAAATTTTCTAACTACTTCAAAAGGTTATGTATAATGTAGAAGTGCAAAATACTTCAAGATTAGTAATGTCAAGGTTAGTAGTTGAAAGTAATAACCCAAATAAGAGAAAAAGCCCTATGAAAAGAAAGAAAAGTATTTTCTTTTTGGTGGCACCTATGCCTTCCTTTCTGCAGAAAAGCCAATTTAGTTGTTTTGGCATGTCAACTTAATTTTGGGGATGGTGTGTTTGGTTCCCTTGCTGGTATCATATTCTAGGACACAATACTTCTATTCTGTTAAGTTTTTGACATTTATGTGATTAACTTGTTGGATATAGTTGACATGGTTATATACGCAACACTGTTCAACACTGCTTTGCTGATAAGATTATTAAAAACTGATAACTGGTTAAAAAACACTGAAACAAAAGTTATTGTAACAGGTTGGCAAACAGTAAGACAGGAAATGTTTAAACTACTGTTTAATATGTTCAGTCATTCATATTTGCAGGAAACTACTTTGAGTTTGAGTTGAGAAATAAAATGTGCTAATAGAAACATATTACCTATGGAGATATAATATATGATATTCATTCATTCGATAAATATTTAGTGACATCTTGTGTGTGTGAAATACTATTTTAGACATTGGAGATACTGCAGAGAACAAACAATGCCTTCCCTCCTAGAGCTTTTTACAAAAACAATTCATAACATTGACAATGGGTTTAATTAGAAAAACAAGCTTTTTATTAAATAGTTTCTCAAAAGTTATGAGTTCACAATGCAGAGGTTGTGGAAGGAGATAGATTACCACCATTTAAAAAATATTAAGGAAAGTTTACTTTCAGAGTAGACTGAGTTTCTTATTTTAGTAAATACTTTAGAGATTATCTTATCTGGAGACACATCTGTCAAGATCATCTCAGTAAGCCTCTTGTATTCACTCTAAAATAGAGTGGGACACTGTCACTGGGATGTCAAGACATGCAAAACATTAAGTCTTGTTACAGACAGGGGGACAAGGCAACAGCAGTGTGAAGAAAACAGGAAAAATTAGATGCATCACAGGCAAATTAAAAACTCTTGCCTGCTTTAGAAAAAAAAAAGCTTTAACATTTTCATATAGGTACATCACTTAACTCTTAACGTCTGGACTGAATTGATTTGTCAGTTTTATTTAAAAAACTTTTTGAAGTTTATTTAGTTTTGAGAGAGCGTGAGAGGGAGACGGGGAGGGGCAGAGAGAAAGGGGGACAGAGGATCTGAAGCAAGCTCTGCGTTGACAGCGAAGAGCCGGATGCAGGGCTCTTCAACCATTGAGATCATGACCTGAGCCAAAGTCGACTGCTCAACCAACTGAGCCACCCAGGCCACCCCAGTTTTATTTTAAATTATAAGAAAATAATGGCAGAAGCTTGTCTTGGCCAACCATGCTGAAAACCTTGTTCTATTGTATAGACCTATCAATCCATCTCATATATACAAAGATGAATCATCATAGTGACATATTAAGGTCTGTCATTCTTTTTTTAAGAAAATGTTTTTAATGTTTATTTTTTACTTTTGAGAGAGAGAGAGAGAGAGAGAGAGAGAGAGAGAGAGAGAGAGAGAGAGACAGAGTGTGAGCAGGGGAGGGGCAGAGAAAGAGGGAGACACAGAAACGGAACAGGCTCCGGGGGCTCGAACATAGGGCTTGAACTCACAAATGGTGAAATCATGACTTGAGCTGAAGTCTGACGCTTAACTGTCTGAGCCATCCAGGTGCCCTAAGGTCTGTCATTCTTAACGGTACCATCAGTAGTTGGGCCTTCCCTGTTCTCCCGATTCCGTTAATGTATGTTTTATCTTCTCTCCATCACCCACAGTTGCATTTCTGATAAAGCACTCAGCTTATTTTTGAGCCTCAATAATTTACCTTTACGATTGCAAGTTGTCCCTAAAAATTTTTTCTGAAGAGTAAAATGTTGGATTTTACTTTTGAATTTAATATACCAGTCATAACTACAAAGAGTTGTTAGGTTATGGTAAAGTTAGAATTAATTTGGTCTGCTTTGAAAATATATCTGAAATTAAGAGCCCAAAATAACATAAAATGGTCATGGGAAAGGGGCTAGAGAAAGAATATATGGTTTAGGGAATCATAAACTATTTCTAATTTGTCCTATTCATGTTTACATCTGACAAACTTCAGTTTTGCTTTATAAGTTTTTGTATTGGTTCTCTATCACAAATAATAAAATGGTCACATCACCAGAAACCTTGTTGGGATGACAAAATATTTGCTTATTAGAGCACTCCAAATCTCCCGTATCCTACTGTTATTTTTCCTCTGTGCAGAGGAAGTTGACTCTGTTAACAGCAAGTTTAGCAATGCAGAAGAGCCACTATGAGGAAATTTTTAAAAATAAATTCAGGAAATTTTATTACTTTCCTAGAGCCAAAGAACTCATGGAAGAGAACATTGTGACATGAAACTTAGTATTTCAAACAAAGTTCAAGAAATAGTTAACATGAAAACGCATTACTAAAAATACTTAGGTTTCTGGAATACCAATGACCTAGTAAAAGCCATCATTACTTACCAGCTTTGCCACAAAACTACACTTCAAGAATTATGAGGCCTTCCAGGCACCTGGGTGGCTCAGTTGGTTAAGCATTCAATTCTTGATTTCGGCCCAGGTCATGATCTTACAGTTTATGAGTTCGAGCCCCTCATTCCCCCAGAGCCCACTTGGGATTCTCTCTCTCCCTCTCTGCCCCTCCCTGGCTTGTGCTTGCATGTGCTCTCTCTCTCAAAATAAATAAATAAATAAATAAACTTAAAAAAAAAAAAAGAATCATAAGGCCTTCTATCAGACCTATTAGAGATGAAAATCTATGTAAAAATTTCACAAAAAACCTCATTATATCATAACTATTAAGCTTAAAAAATGCCTTAATATTTATCTAAGCTATGAGACCCAACTACAAAAATCTTTTAAAGGATAAAAAGTTACACCTTACATGGCACAGAATAAAAGATATTGCAATAACATGCAGCAAAATAAATAGGACTTTGGTCCCCAAACTAAAATGTGCCTAAGACATGTCTAATTATACAGAGCTTTTAGGTAGGCAGCATTCTGCACCTTCAAATTTCACACCAACACCTCAAATCCAGAAATTATTGTTTTAAACCCGAAACCAAGCGTTTCTATTTCATGTTACTCTCCATTATTTCTCACTCTGGTAAGCATCTGAATTTCTTTGGGTTCCCAACTTGGAAGCCAAATAGGAGAGGTTTGTCTTATTCTCCTTATAATAAGAGACTCCAAGAAAGTCAGGCTGCAAGGTCTGAGCTTCCATGAAATCTTTTAAGATAAGGACTAGGATTGTGTTTAATACTGATCTTTATATTCCCCCACAGTACTGGACATCTAATGGTCTCAACTGAACTGAACTGAAAAATTTAGAATGCTATAGTCTCAGTGAATAGGCACTTGGAAAAACAAGAATTATAGTAGATTCAAAGATGGATGATACTTTATGTAAAGAGTCTGAAAGAAGTGATTTAAGCTAAAGACTACAAAAAAAATCCCATGGTATTTTTCTATTACAAGTTTACTTGGGTAATCACATACCAAATGAGATGAAAATATTCGATGTCTATAGGAATACTAACTAGCTGAAAGTTACAGAAAATTACAATTTAATCAGAGTAAAATAGCCCAGCCAAAATTGGAATATAGTATATATTTTGCTAATAACAATGTAATGCTACAAGAATGCTTAGTAATTAAAGAAATGTTAAGGGAATACAAGTTCAAAACGAACTTTACATGACTATAATTGATATTAAATCTTGACTTACCTCCACAATTTAGGAGTCATAAAAAGATAGAAGTTATCAGACCAGGCATATAAGTCAGATGTAACTAGGACAGAAACAAAGAAAGAAAAGGTTACAAGTTCTGGATAACCTGATCTGAAGTCATAGATTCACTGAACTTGGCTTAATCAAATGGTTTGAGAATTGAGTGTGGTCCAGAAGATGTGGTATACCCAGAAGACATATTACTGAGTGTTTTAAATGCTATTTTGAAAGCGCAGATTGACATTTTAGGTTTCCTTACATATCCTTAAAATGGAATAGTATATTAGAAAATCAATTCAAGACGTAGAATAATATGGGATTTCTGTCTGATGAAAGTGGCTGTTTCCCACAGCAAGTAGTGATTAGGTAAACAGAGCAGGATACTTTGACATTCTAATAGGAATCCTACGAAACAAGGTTTAGCTCCTAAAAAACCAAAATATTTGCTTTCAATTAAATTCCACCCCTGCCCCCTTTGGTAACTTTTTAAATTCCTGGCTAAAATATATTAATCCCTGTTTGAATTTTTTGGGCTAACACTCTTTTTCAGAAGCAAACCTGATTTAGGGTGAGAAGGAGAAAGTCACAGGCCTCTCAGAACCTTCATTTCTGCTTAACAGTGCTTCTCCATCAAAAACAAGTATTCATATAAGGAATCTCAATTATCTAAACCTATTTTTGGCCATCTTCTGGAATTTCTTGTTATATCTCCTTTGAAATGCCACAATTGCACATTTGGAAGACTTGTCTTCCTGGTTTTCAAATTTTTGTTTATTATTATAGCTCTTCAGCCAGAATGCCAGGTCTTTGTGCTGTACTGTTTCTTGAAACTGGACACCAGCACATTTCCCACAATTCAATTACCTGCCTTTCCATTTGAGAAATTAAAACCATGTCAGTTTTATAAAGTTTTAACTGACTGAATCATGTGAAGTTTAAATTCTCAATTTCATTTCCTCAATATGGGGAAAGATCTTTGTTTTATTAATAGACACGAAGATAAGTTCAAGAATATTAACACTCATTGACTCTCATAACTGATGAAAGTATAGGGATTTTCTTACAAGCGTAAGCTTGGGATGTGACATTCTAAGGAAAATAGGGTTTTTTATCTTGGAAATGTTTATTAAGTTTATAGACCTAATCAAATAATTTATATAAATGTATGTTACATATTTCTTTTTTTAAAAAAGTCTATTGTCCTTAATAGTTTCGGTTAGCTTGTCTACTCCTATTAGCTTTATGAGGATAACTGACAAATTTACCTCTCCAGCCTGACGTTTACATGGACTTCCCCTCCTGCATATTCATCGATCTTTCAAGGATTCCAATGGAATGCCTAGATGTCTTAAGTGCAGTATTGCAAACACAGGACACACATCTTCCTTCTCACACTAGCTTCTCTTAACCGTCCTCTTTCAGCGATACAACTGTTTTCTTCCGGCGCAGAAAATATATAATTTTTGATGCCTCCCTTTTTATCCAACTCATCACGATGTTCTACGATTTTTTTTTGAAATATCTTCAACTTATTATTTCATCTCCATTCTCAACGCTATTCTTCTGTTCAGGTTTTCTTTACTCCTTGATTACTGTAATAGTCACATGCCCAGTTTCTTTGCCACCCGACTCTGTATCTTAGAATCCTTCTCTACACAGTCTGTCTCTATATAAGTATCTATATATATCTCTATACAGTGTCTCTCTATATATAAATTGCTAGATTTAATTTCCCAAAATTCCATTACTTTGTCAACTTCCATTATTTTGTTTCAAGAGGCCATATGGCCTCCCTATTCCACGCTATATCAAGACTAAAGTTCTCCGGGGCACATGGATGGCTCAGTTGGTTAAGCATCTGTGCTGATAGCTCAGAGCCTGGAGCCTGCTTTGGACTTTGTGTCTCCCCCCTGCCCTCGGCCCTGCCCCAAATCGTGCTCTGTCTCTCTCTCAAAAAATAAACATTAAACAAAAAGAATAAAGTTCTCAAGTTTGTTTTCCAGGCAAAAGCCCAATTACTTAGTTTTAACCCAGTTATCCAAATTCATGTAACCTTTGCCTCAGGTTTTAAGGCAAAGTTCCCAAGTTTACTTTGTGGGGAATACTGTGTTTTATTTTGTCTTAAATTCTTATCCACAAGCCAGGAAAGTCCACTGTTTAACAGCTCAGGGCATCTTAATTTACAGCATACAGGTTACAAATTACAAAATGAAGACCTTCTTATTATTGAGTCAGCAAAGACAACTGTCTAATTCCCCTGTCATTCCCCAAAATTACTTACAGTTTTGTGATGAGAGGATCATCTTGTGATAAATAAAAAGGGCATTTATTGCCCTTTACTAGAGTGAACCGTTGTCAGGCACTCTGCTCTACATGGGCAATGTCTGTTTTCTGCTTCCGGTCTCAGTCCTTTCTCCACATGATCCACGTACAGATGGAATAGTCAGTTCTCACCTTTTGGAGGGGAGGCAGTAGTGGTATCAAAATACATGCCTAGAAAACAGTTCATAAAGCAAATCAATACAGAGGGGAAACTGCTTTGCCATATAAACCATTATTTAATTGCTGGTTGAAAGCCTGGCTTTTGGTTAAATGTTAAATATAACAAGTCAACCACCCTCAAAGCCAATCAAACCTGATAGCAACAACAGATGTTTTTAAAAATGTAATTTATATACAGGTTCTGAAAAACAAACATAACTGTCATATAGATTTTATAAGAAAGCTCTATGGGTACATAAAATAAATCCTTATGACTTAAATGTCCTAGTAGAAAACAAAGCTACATATTTGTGCCACAATTTTCTTTTCTTAAATTTTTAAAATAGCTTTCTCTGGGGTGCCTGGCTGGCTCAGTTGGTAGAGCATGTGACTCTTGATCTTGGGGTGTCAGTTCAAGCTCCACAATGGGTGTAGAGCTTACTTAAAAAAATATCTTTCTTTGGTGTGACTTGCATAGTCTCTAATACAATAGTCCAAGAAAATTTATTAGAAAACCAATTTCATTCAATAAGGTAGCTCCAGTAAGCAGAGGGATTCAGAAGCATACCATAAATTTTATTAAAAAATTTTTTAAGTTTATTTATTCATTTTGAGGGAGACAGAGAGAGCAAGCAGTGGAGGGGCAGAGAGAGAGGGAGAGAATCCCAAGCAGGTTCTGAACTGTCAGCATGGAGCCCATCATGGGGCTCAAACCCACGAAATGTGAGATCATAGACCTGAGCGGAAACCAAGGGTCAGATACTTAACTGACTGAGCCACCCACGTGCCCCAGAAGCATACCGTTAACTTTAGAGATATATAAAGAACTGTAGCAATGCTCAATACATTTGTTTTTTATGATTCCGGTAACGGTGTTTCTTGAAAATATTTTTCATTCTATCATCTTCCATCTCCTCAGAGACATGCAAATAAAGGGTGACAAAAAAGAGTTAAACTATACTTCATTGAAAAGCTTTAGATGATCAGTTAGGTTACTAATGGGCCTCCCAAAAGGATATTGAAATTTCACAGGCCTTCTAACTGTTCATAAACCTACCCACAGATTAAAATTTTTTTTAAAAAGGATATTTTAAGATAAATAAGACTTAAGAAATGAATGTTAATAGGTAGTACAGAATCAGAGAAGCCCTATAAAAGTAGTAAAAGGTGGAGAAATTCTTAAATTACCAGAAAAGAGCCTGGGCAATTCTGTATTTATTTACCTGGTATTCAGCCTTTCCAGAATGAATTTATCATAAAGGTATTATTGCTGATTTTCAGCAATCAATTGCCATTTAATTGCCAAGCACCATTCTGTTAAGCTTGCAGAGTATACAGTAAAGAGTTAAGATAATCTCTGTCCATAAGGCAGGGTATATTAATTGTTCTAAGTCATGCATATGAGCTCAAAAGAGAGAAATGGCATTTCTGGCTGAGAAGGAAAAATGAACTGGAAAAACTTAATGCAAGGGTGGATAGCCTAGGAAGATTTAGACAGGTGAAGATGAAAGGACATTCTAAGAGTAGATAACTTGAGCTAAGGCTTAGATGCAAATTAGAAAGGGGTTTGGAAGAGGAGTACTTCTATTTGGCTTAACATTACTTTGGCTTAACATTCACCATCATTCCCATAGTGTTAAGATCAATTTTATGTAGAGCAAAAAATTTGCCTGATAGAATTTTGGCTATGCAATCCTTTCCTCTCAAGATTTCTCACTTGAGGGGTGCCTGTGTGGCTCAGTCAGTAAAACATCTGACTCTTGGTTTCAGCTCAGGTTATGATCTCTGTTTGCGAGTTTGAGTGCCTCGTTGGGCTCCGCACTGACAGTGTGGAGCCTGCTTGGGATTCTGTCTCCCTCTCTCTGCCCCCTCCCCTGCTCTTTCTCTCTCAAAATAAATACATAAATATTTTTTAAAAATGTCAAGTCTGAGCAAGTACAGCAACTTTTATATGCTATAAACAATGTTAGGTTCAGTGTTGAGAACATCACATATATAATTCAATTCTGATAATAATGTAAAAACACAAAATTATTAAAAAAAGATTTCTCACTTGATTTGCTTAGCTAAAATCCACAGACTCCCTAATATATCTAGGGTAATAAACTTGTCTGATATAATCCTAGATTTCCTTCCAACTGTGTATTCTTTTTTTTTTTTTTCCCTTCAACCCTTTTTTTGGCTCTCAGAAGGGTTGCAGGCAATCCAAATCCTCATTTTCTTCTATTAGAAATTAGGGCCCCTTGTGGCACCTGGGTGGCTCAGTCGGTTGAGAGTCCAGCTTCGGCTCAGGTCATGATCTCGCGGTTCATGGGTTCGAGCCCCGCATCAGGCTCTGTGCTGACCGCTAGCTCAGAGCCTGGAGCCTGTCTTCGGATTCTGTGTCTCCCTTTCTCTCTGACCCTCCCTTGCTCACGTTCTCTCTCTCTCTCTCTCTCTTAAGGATAAATAAAACATTAAAAAAAAAAGAAATTAGGGCCCCTTAAGCAAAGGAAAGCAATCTCAAATATGGTTACACTAATTTCCCTATTCCTCAATACCCAGTATCTGTTTTCAATCTAGTGTATCTGTTTTACTCCTTCCTTTGATGATGATGCTTTGATTCATGTTTCCTGTATTTGAAAGCCTCCAATTTCTTCATTTCATTGAATTAGTTCTACCTATTCTTTAAGCTCAGCTCACCTTCCACCTCCTCTAAGAAATCTTCTTTGGTGAGTCTAAGTCCACATTTTCTCTGAGCTTCTACTAAACTTCAAGTCCACAAGACAGAATTTCCTCTCCACTATTTTCTAGTTGTTTTTTATATGTTAGTATAATATTTCTACCTAGGTTAAAACTTCTTTGCTGACAGTAACCATCTTTTTTTGACTATAGTAAGTACTAGGCATAGAATAGGCTCTTAAAGCTCACTGGAAAAAGGCAAACAAAACTTGAAAAATTTTTTTAAGTAAACCATACTCCACACATGGGGCTTGAACTCACGACTCTGAGATCAAGATTTGCATGCTATACTGAGACAGCCAGGCACCCCAAATTAAAAAAAATTTTAATAGTCATTTTTGATGACATAAGATTATATTCACTCTCATTTATAGAATTTGAGGCCTCAAATTACAACCAATTCAGATTTCACACTATTCAAAATAGATTTGCAACTGAATAAACAGTCCTACTCTATCACATGTACATAACATAACCGTAATCAAAACCAGTGGCGATTCTTGATAATCTAATCGCTTCTGATTCAATTTCTGGTAGTAGGAGAGACCTACAAGTAAGTGGCCTTGCTTACAACCAACAGATTATAACAAAGTTTTGTAATTCAAATTCTTTAGAGCGGACATCTGTAAGTGTATTATCAAATCATGAATACAATAATGTTCAGCTTGAAATAAAATTATATTTTGTTTAAAGGAAACTGGAATTCTTCAAATCAAATCCTTAATCTGAATTAGTCTCTTGTACTCTACTTCAGGAAAAAAATTGTAATCAAATATCCTCTGAGTTATATGGCTTAAAACACATTTTTGTTTTTAAATTAAATTTCAATTAAATTAAAACACAATTCTTAAAACTTCTATACCTATAATTACATATTACCTTACACTACTTGATAGTAAGATTCCTTACTCATAAAATTTGGTGATATTCAGCACACTTAAGACAATATATTGAAATTCTGTAATTTTTATGTTTTAATATTTAAACAAAAGTTTAGGATTACTATAAACTTAACTAAATCATCTAGTACCCCATATTGTCCCATTAACTCAATTAAATGCTTTATGTGATAAAGTTATAAAACATTTTTTTATTTATGGGGGGGCAGAAAGAGACCCCGACCAGGCTCTCTGTGCTGTCAGTGCGGAGCCTGACGTGAGGCTCCATCTCATGACTGTGAGATCATGACCTGAGCCAAAATCAAGTCAGATGCTTAACCGACCGAGCCGCCTAGGGATCCCCAAACTTATTATTTCCCCAAAATTTTATTTTAAATTTACAAGTGCCTCTCTTCTAGGTTGCAGTGGGGTTTTCTTTTTTTTTTTTTTTACTCTGTCTTATGGTATAGTCAAGGTGTTGGTCTGACAAAGGGTAGGAAAAACATCTTTTTTTTTAATGATGGCAGTTAAACATATAATTTCTAAAATTCTAAGGTAATATTAAAGTCTCCCATAAATCTACAAGATTATTTAACTTTTTTCCTTTGCTTTTGTAATATGTCAGTATAAAGAATAATTTGCACCCTTTGCAGGGTGCCTGGGTGGCTCAGTCAGTTAAGCCTCTCACTTTGGCTCAGGTCATGATCTTGTGGTTCATGAGTTCAAGCCCCGCATTGGGCTCTCTGCTGTCAGCGCAGAGCCAGCTTCAGATCCTCTTCCTCTCTCTCTGCCCCTCCTCTGCTCACATACGTGCTTTCTCAAAAATAAATAAGCATTAAAAAAAAAAAAAGAAGTACTTGCAAAATGTATTGGAGGCCGACTTTGTTTAGGGTTTTAAAAATTTGGGACAAGACAGCCAAATTCAATCTCTTAAATTTTAAACTGAGGTTTGGAGAGAGAGAGCAACTTGCTTAAGGTCACACAACTAACCAGTAGCACAGCCAATTTTAAGTATTTGAATATCACCACACTTAATTTCTCTGATACAGGTACAGTTTAAGCTTCTGTTTGTATGGTCATTCCTCTGGTAAAGTAAACAAACTACCCAAACACTTCTTTAGCCTAATATTCACAAATATGAATTTATTATACTGCATTATAACCTTTTGTTCAGCTTCATTTCAAGGTCATCTAAAGCAGTGGGAAATCTTTAGCTTCTTTTACATGCTCAATGGTTATTTTAATAAAATGGCATCTTGATGACATTGAAGAGAATGGTATCAGAGGCAAGTACCTCTGAACAAAGTAACTTGGTGGATGAAAGAATAGCCATACACACATTACTGAATGAGAATGAAGTGATGGAAGTTTCATTGTCTGAGACCTTAAAAAAGGACAAAATCACAGAAAATAACATAGATTAGTATGTCTAGAATCAATTAATCTAATGAACATTTTTACTTCTAATTTTTATTACCTGATTTTCTGCATTATTCCTAATTCTGTATGAATTTTTTTAAGTTTATTTTGAGAGAGAGCGACATGTGTTTGAGCATGCACAGCAGGGGAGGGACGGAGAGAGGGAGAGAGAGATTCCCTGACAAGATCCTTGCTGCCAGCCCTGGACCGACATAGGGCTCAAACCCTTGAACTGTGAGATTAAGACCCAACCCGAAATCAAGAGTCAGATGCTCAACTAAATGAGTCACCCAGGCACCTTTGAATACTTGAGTGAATACTAAGTTATTTCTTTAGGGGTGCTTATATTATTTTCCATAGGAGCAAGTAACAGAACCAAAAGCATAGTCTAAAAAATTAATCTAAAATATTAATTTTACTATTTCTATGAGAACTTTTCAATCATGAGAAATTAAATACAAAAATAATGACTACTAAAAGGAAACACTTTGAAAACACAGAGAAGGTTCTAAAATTATAAGATTTTTTGCTGATAACAGAACTCTAAAAATTCTGACTTACCTTTTAAAATCCCCATGTTAAATAAATCAGATTTATTCACTCAACTTTAATTTAAATGCTTACTGAGTATCTACCATGTGAAATATGTTTTCAGCTTAATTTTAATGTTGTCCTTACATATATAAGGAAATTGTGTTACTTGAAATAACATCAGATATCACAAATTGTAAAACTATACATTCTGCACATGAATAAATTAAAACTATGAAAATGTAAACAGAACTTCATATAAAAAGATTATATTAAGACAGGAAATGAAACAAGATGAAAAGTAAACTTAGCCAGAAAAAGTAATTTCCAACCACTTTAGACCTCTCCATGGCTAATAATTACAGTAGTCACCCTTATCACTGGTTTCACTTTCCATGGTTTCAGTTACCTGCTATCAACCACAGTCTGGAAGCAGACAACCCCTTTCTAATGAATAGTCAGAAGGTCTACAATAGCCTACTGCTACGTCACAATGCCTACATCATTTACCCCACTTCATCTCATGACACAGCGATTTTATCATCTCACATCATCACAAGAAAGTTGAGTATAGTACAAGGTATTTTGAGAGAGCACATTCACATAACTTTTATTATAGTATATTGTTATAATAGTTCAATTTTATTATTAGCTATTATAAAGCTTACTGTGCTTAATTTACAAATTAAACTTTACCATAGGCATATATGTATAGCTATAACATAGTATGTACAGGGTTCAGTACTACCTGCAGTTTCAGGCATCCAGTGGGGATCTTGGAACATATCAACAATTGTATGGACGTATTTTGAAGATGAGGTTCTTACACTTCCTTTCACAGGTCTCTGGATAATTCTATTGAGCATTTATCTACCTAAAACTAACTGTTAACACTGTGTCAGGTCTTGATATCAGAATCCTACTGTTATGCAATGATATCTTAGGCTTTTTCTTGTCTAAAAATGAGGACATTGAGTATTCTGTGGTAGTGAAAAGCTAATTTTAGAAAAGTTATTAAAAATAAAAACTAATTTTCAGGTGCCAGGGTGGCTCAGTTAGTTAAGCAATTGACTCTTGATTTTGGCTCAGGTCATGATCTCACGGTTCATGAGATTGAGCCCTGCACTGGGCTCTGTGCTGACAGTGCAGAGCCTGCTTGGGATTCTCGTTTCTCTGCCGCTGCCCCACTCATGCTCTCTCTCAAAAAAAAAAAAAAAACAAAACCCAAATCAATATTTAAAAAAACAAAAATTAATTTTAGAGTAGCAAATGTGTCAGGTAAATTATCAATCATTTGTTAACCATTAAACACCCAAATATCTGACAAGGCAGGGTATGTCTAGTTTGGGAGGACTTAACTATAAAGAGGAACAGAGGCTAGCTTCCATGTGAAATATACCCAAGAGTCTACATACAGGTAGCAGGGTATTAAGAGCTTCAGTTAATTTGGGAATATACTTGGGTTCCCCACCACCACCACCACCAGAAGTAGAGCCCAGAACCCAGATTTCCCAATGCAGAACAAAGCATCTGAATATCCTAGGTTTAGGCAGACAGGATTCAGAGGCTGGATACTGCGGGTTTAGGCATGCAGGGTTTGGGAGCTCGGCAAGAACACAAATGCAATGCTAGGTAAAGGAGTCACACCCAGATCAGGGAAAGATACAAGTGAAAAAAGCATCTATTTCTTGATGAGGTAGAAACAGAGTAGTTACAAAGAACTGATTTGGTTGGATTCTTACATACAAGCTTGTATGAATTCATTGGCCTAAGCAAGGACGACTTGGATTTTAAAGCTGTCTTAAGCAATCAACTATAGGGTCAACCACATGATTGATAAAGTGGAAAAAACAGCCATTAAATAATTTTAATACTTTTTAAAGTACTTAATACTTTTAAAACCCTGAATCTTGAGATGATAGAAAAGCTAACTGAAATTCCCAATCTCCATAGTGCTTTCCTGTAAAATTTAAGAACATCTGGGAATCCATTTCAGCCTGCCAGAGACAATTTTTCTTAAAACTTACAAAGTTTTTCTTGTCTGTGTTACCTAGCGGATAAAATATACTGTGTGAAATTCTTTATTCATAACTAGTACATCATCTCAATGAGAAATAAAGACATATAAAACTATATTACTTGGCAAACACTATTTCACGTTTCTAATTTCTCTTTCCTTCTAATCCTTTGGTGAAATTGTGATACTGATGATCTAGAAATAGATTTGACCTAACTGAGCCTGGGAGAATCCCACTGAAAAGTTAAGATATAATTTCCGACTATATGACTAATGAGTTGTCTTGAGTAGCTATATTAATATTGGTATCAATAGATCATGTGATAAATGAACTAACATAGTACTTAGTGCTATGTGAGGTCATCAGCTCTACTTACTACATTAGTCATAATAAATGAGCAGTTAAGATATAGTCGCTGGGTGCAAGCCTATTAGGATCAGAGGTCAAAGCAAGGAAATGAGGAAGAAAATAATCACAGTATGATGTAACATAAGCAATAATGAAATACTGTAAAGATGACAGTAAATTTTCTATGTATGTCAACAGCCTGAGATGAGGTTGCCCTTCTAAATACCTGAGAACATTTCTAAATGCTGAGTCCTTACTAGCATTTAGGATTTGCTATACTGCCTGGAATTGCTCTAGGAGACAGAATGTTTATTATTAAGCCTTGCCAGAACTAATTCTTTAAATTGATATGAACTACTAAGAAAATGGGATGTCTGATAGTTTAGGGATAGTATCCAAAAAAAATCACAATCTGTATTGTATAGTTTGTCTGCAGTCTGTTACAAAAGGTCTATTTTTCTTGGATTCTCATGAGCTTTCAAAGAGACACAGTATGATTAAGTGAGAAGACAATGATGTTTGATGCTTTAATGCTTTAAAAACAATACAACCAAGTATGACCTATTGATTGTGTAGATTTACTCTGGACAGTTAGGTGGGGGCACTTTTCTCAGGGGAGGACTATGCTATCACAATGAAGATGACTCAATTCATATATCTAAATGTATATCTATGGACCATGCAAACATAAAGACATGGACACATAAACACATTCTATGACAAATGTTACCAAAACACACTTCTACGAGCAGGTCTCCTTGTGGTGGGACAATAGTACCAACATGGAATATTTGAGAAGATAATTTGTGTTTGGTAGAATACTTCCACATACAAACCTATCTTTAAGGTATCAGTATTATTTTTAGCAGTTTCAGGCTTAGTATTTATTAATTTTGTCTCCTCTACCTCTTTTTAGTTATAGGACAGAGGCTATAAATATTACTAAGAGCATGATATCTGCAGTCAAACCACCTGGGCTTGAATAGTGATTCCCCGCCTCCCCTCCCCCTGGCACTTAATAGTTATGTGGCATTGGGAATACTATTTACCGACTCCATTTCTTCACCTGTAACACAGGGATAATGATATACCTCCCTCACAGGGTGGTTATGTGACTTATATGGTTATTAAATGTCAACGATTCTAGCAAAGGACAATGTATTAGCAGTTATTTCTATCACTAAAAGCAACACCTAAAGCTTGAGTGGTTTCTATATGCACTTAAAAGAAAATCAACCCTAGTAGATATTAAAATACTTTAATTTGATTGATTTAGATCATTTTCACTAAAATAACCACTCAAACAATAAAAAAAAATTACTGGCTTATTTCCCAGAGGGGCAGACAAACCTAAAAAAATGTGGCACGGCTGATGTTCATTATTATATTTACTTTTATCTACTATCCATAACCTCATCTAATTTGGAAGAGAACCAGAGTAGTTTGAAAAAGAACTTAGCTGTAAAAGCTAAGAAGCCTGCCTTAAAAATGTCATAAAAATTATTTTCTTAGCCAAGCCATAACATTGTCTTGACAATGATTTGGCCTCAAAAGAACTGGCAAAGATACTATAGAAGTATCATTTCCTACATATTTGATGCTAGAATCCACTACACCCCATTGCCAATTTCAGAGTGATATTGATCCTCCTGGGAACACTCTATTTAATAAGCAACTGAGCACTTACTATGTGCCTGGCAAGATAGGAAAAGCTCCAACTGAAGCTGGATTGCCCTATATTTAATTACAGAAAGAATTCCAAGAGTGGTAACTCTAAGCCCAAGCATTGTCCTGCAGTCTTATTAACATCTAAGCACCACAGAATATAAACATCAAAGAATACCTTATTGATGCTATAACTGAAATCTCAAATCAAAACTATATGATTAAAAATTTCTATACAACTGATTCCTTCCTGTTTATCTAAAAGTTTCAACTTTACTCTCCTTTTAAGTCTTAAAAGGAAAATGAAAAGTTAATGATCCATTTCGATTCTGGATTTGTCAAATATCTTTCAAAAAGTAAACCATCTAGGGGCACCTGAGTGGCTCAGTCGGTTGAGTGTCCGGCTTCAGCTCAGGTCATGAACTCACGGTTCGTGGGTTCGGGCCCTGCGTCGGGCTCTGTGCTGACAGCTCAGAGCCTGGAGCCTGTCTTCAGATTCTGTGTCTCCCTCTCTCTCTGACCCTCCCCTGCTCATGCTCTCTCTCAAAAATAAATAAAACATTAAAAAAAATAAAAAAAGTAAACCTTCTTGAAAACAAATGCCAACTTATGAAAGCTTTTAATATTTAAATATTATGTTCCAACTCTCCAGTATTTAATGAAAATGTTAACATTTTATTTCATAGTTCTCAGACAAGTGACATGTTTCTGGAAACCTTGATCTTGAACTTCTTAGAGCACGTTCCTTAGATACTGTCAGGTCTGTTAAAACAATGATCATTAATTATCATCAGTAAATACTATTCAAAAGCAAAACAAAAATCCATGTTTCCCTGTAATTTCCTTTAGTCAAAAGTTGTCCTTTGTTAGCACAAATAGTCTTACATTTTAAAGGCAAGGATTTAAGATGATGTGTACTCATTTTCTTCATTTCAAACAGCATCTTTAAATTTTACTAACTACCCCATCCCCTTGGTCCTTGGTAAAGCAGTCCACTCCCATAATGCACATTCAAAGTCGGTAGAAAGCCCTTGCTTGTTTTAAGGGGCTGTATTTGCATCCCTGAAAGTTGATCTCCCTGGTTTTGCCCTCCAGTGCAAAACAAAATGTACAAGCCTCAAGACTGTTACTTGTCTTCTCTTTTTCAAGGAAGCTCGGAAGCTCCTCAATACCTTCAACTACTCCTTATGACATATGAACACCTCATATTTTTAGGTTCTCTGAATGCACTCCAGTTGGTTCACATCCATAGTCTACATGTGTCCTGACATGAGCCATATACACCAAGACTTCCAGTCAACAATGGTTTGGGGATCAAGTGTTTATTGGAATTAATAGGTTAACGTAAACAAATTAATTTTCATGTTAGTTTTGAAATTTGTTCAAACTTTACCTAAATTTCAAATTAAATTATCCAACTTGGCTATCCAGAAACCAAGACCACCTAGTATTGAAAAAAAAAAAAAAAAGTACACAGAAGGAATTCTCTTTTTTGGGGGTGTGTGTGTGTGGGGGGGGATTTAGTTTCTTAATATGGGAAATATAGTAAAACCATCACCAACTTTTCCTGAAGAATGTTAACTACGTAGAACTTTCTAAAACAAGTCATCAATTTTCAAAGGTCCAAACACCTTGAGTTTTAGAGGTAAACACATCTAACAATCACTAATTTAAAAGATAGTACAATAGCTTACTTATTATCGACCAGAGGCTTTACTTTTGGGTGTTTTTTCTATTTTTCCAAAGGATGCAATAAACCACTAAAATGCAAACCCTAGTGGCACAACAGAGGGTCTGACTTGAAATCTGCACTATAGGCCTGTTTTGGTGACAAATACTCCTCTCCACAGGTAAAGATTTTTGGATTCTCCCAAAATGTATTTTCTTTAACCAATTAGGTGACTTTTCAGGTTCTCAATCTGCTTTTCTAAATTAAACTACTAGAGTTTCAGTTAATGATAAAATATTTGCATGTGAGAAAACCCAATTTGAGACATACCATATTTTGCTTACATTCTAAATAGGTCACAGTAACAGAAAGGTCATACACTATGATTTATACATTCGTGTCATGTTTACATTTTGATAACTTTAGCCATGTTTTGCACTGAAATGCCCATATTAATGTTTTTTGAATATCAAATATGAATTCCACAATTTTAGAATATCTCAGGTTTTTGATAAATTTGATGTGGTTATAGGGATACAAAAGAAACAAATTCATAACTTAGTACACTAGTCTTAGATTTCTCTGAGCAAATCTTGAGTCAGTATACATATTTCAGTAGTTATTTTTCTTTCTTGCTAAAAAACCTTCAATGACTTCCCCTGCCTCAGAATGCTTCTCACACAATGGAAAGGTACCCTTTGGGGCTGGCATGCAGGTGTGGTAGAGGAAGTCACAGGTTCAACAAGAAGCATCTTCCCATAAGCTCAGTTTACTAATCTTGAGAAAAAAAGTTTATAAAAAATTTAAGCATTTTTACAGTAAAATATTATGCCACAAATTATAAAGATAATAGTTTAAGGTATAGTTTAGATAAATGTAAAGAAAAAACGTTCTTAGCCAGAAGCATATTCCCTCTCTCTTCTCTAGAGGGAGATGCTCTAGATTCCTATCCCTGACATAGTTATGAACTGGACGAAGAAATAAAATTTGCTAATCCAACTATGCAAATAGAAGGGAATAATATAAGGCTAATAATTGTTGCTACTAGACAGTATAAATACAATTTTTGAATAGAATGTTTTGCCTTTTTCGAGGGTTTCTATGCCTATATCCTTTTATGCTAGGAGACATTAAATCTTTTTAAGGAAAATTCTTTTTTTATATTTAAGTTTTATTTTTTAAAAGTTTATTTTAGAGAGAGAGAGAGAGAGAGAGAGGGAGAGAGACAGAGCATGAGTGGGGGGAGGGGCAGAGAGAGAGGGAGACACAGAATCTGAAGCAGGCTCGAGGCTCCACGCTGTTAACAGAGAGCCCGACGCAGGGCTGGAACTCACAGTCTCATAATGTAAGATTATGACCTGAGCTGAAGTCGGGAGGCTTAAATGACAGCCACCCAGGTGCTCCCCCAAAAATTTTAAAAGTAAGCTCTACATCCAAAGTGGAGCTGAACTCATGACCCCAAGAACAAGAGTCACATGTTCTGCCTACTGATCCAGCCAGGTGCCCCAAACCGGAAAATTCTTAATTTTTCGATCTGAAAGTCAGTTTCATTGCTGTTAAGTATTTGTGACTATAAAATAAACTGGATTTATTTTTCTTTACATAGCTTATTAATATAGTTCAAAATTAAAATAGATTTATCACTTTTAATACTTACCTTTTGAAGTTTTGAAGATTGGAGAAATGACAGCAAAACCACTCAATAATGAATTCAAGAAGTGATTTTTAGTTCCTTTCAACACTCCTTTGAGAACACATAGATTACTCCCCTACAGCTGATTTTTAAATTATCTGACTTTTGAAATTACCTGTTGGGTTCTTTCCGGATAGTTAATTCTTATCACTTCTAAAGTTTCTGAACCCAGTAGAATTTCCAAAAGGGGTTATGATTATGTGGTGTTAAGTCTGTTTCGAATAATTATTTTTATTTTTTAAGGATTTTTCTCCTTTTCAAAAACAAATTTTCCTTTCCGTGAGTCATAAAAATCATGCTTATTTATAATAAAAAAAAATAAGATCCACCTCCCTCACCCTAATAAGATTTGTCTCACACCAGTAGTAAACCAGTGATAACAGTTTAGCAAATGTATTATTCTAAGAGTCTGTTCATACTATCTGACATTTCTTTATCATGAACAATTTTCTAGCTAAATACTCATTATTTTAAGTAGCTGCACAGTATTCCACTCAGCATGTTATTTAACCAGCCTTTTATTACTGGACACTTTAAAAACTCTTCCAAATTTTTATTATAAACACTATAATAAACACATGCATTACTTCTTAAAAGAATATATTTATTGTTTTTACAATATTGGAAAATTAAAATTGATAATTTATTCCTTTAAATGTGCTAAAATCCTAGAAATATATATGGATGGTCCATACTCAATTATATGTGAGATACAGAAAGAGAAGGAAGCGGGAAATGAAATTAGAGGTCAGAAGGAAGGAGGGACTGAGAAGAGATTTTCATACAACTGAGGAAAAAAATCAACTGTATCACTCGTCAGCACAAAATTAATATTTAAACTTTAGGGCCTGATATTTAGGATTATGTTTTCAAGTTCTGGATGTCTTAGTCCACTTGCTTTTCTTCATTTTGTTTATAAAATTTAAAATTTTTATTCATATGGCTAATACATTTAAAAGGTTAATACGTATTAATAAATGAGGCACAATTAATGATGAAGTATTATGTCCCTCAGGTGTATTGTTAGAGAAAGAGGCTATTAAGAACTACAGACATAAATTGTTCATACCACAAGAAAGAGGGATACTACCACATGGTTAAAGTCAGGAAACATTTACCACAGATAAGAGGTCTGGCTCAGCTTTAGCCATGTACAAGGGCTTAGTCGGGGGAGAACTAGGGTGGTGAAACGGCATAAATAAAGGCAAACAGAAAAATGGATGGGTCAAGACTAGTTCACTTGAAAAGTTGGGGCAAGATCATGAGGCAAAAGCTAAGGAGTTCGAATTTTACCCTATAAACAAAAGCAGTGTTTTAGGAAGATTGTGGGATATATACCATAGCAAATTAAACAATTACAGGCAAAGAACTCTCAGCTAAGATGCTACAGAACAAGTGAGAAATACTGAAAATACTTAATTATGACATCAATTCGAGAATGGAGGAGTCAAATGGGGGTGATTCGTTTGGGTAAATGACAAACATGAGTAAGTTTAGTGTCTCCTGGAGCTGTTAGCTTTGACAAGCTAAACTGATCAAGTGGAAAACAACTTCAGAGCCATCAAAGCACAATTTATAAAAATGTGATCATCACACATGTACCTATTAACCAACTATTTAAACACTCTGTTTATATTCTAATGTTTATTTTACTTTTTTGAGAAAGAGAAACAGAGCATGAGTAGGGGAGGGGCAGAGAGTGGGAGACATAGAATCGGAAGCATGATCCAGGCTCCGAGTTGTCAGCACAGAGCCCAACATGGGGCTCAAACTCACAAACTGCGAGATCGTGACCTGAGCCGAAGTCGAACGCTTAACCGCTTAACCGACTGAGTCACCCAGGTGCCCCTGTTTATATTCTAAATAGTGTCTGATGGAGGTTCTAACCTTGAGTCAGATTTATAAAAATAACTGTTCTACCTACAAAAGTCAAATAGGTTGAGACACATACTGCTGTCAAGGTTCTCTTAAGGAAGTATGAAAAATTAAATCTGTAGATCAAGCTAAAAGCTGAAAATAGCCATAAGATCTAGCCCCTACAGACACTTTGATCCCATGAATTATGAGTCCCCCTCTTGTATATTTAATGAGCCACCCAGACCTCCTTCTGTTTCTTGTACATATGAAAAATGGTTTGAAGATCTTTGTAGTTGTTATTTCATCTGCTCAAAAGGCTCTTTTCCCAGATACCTAATAATCTGCTCGTTTTAAAAATCTTTGTCTAAACAGTTATTTCTGTAAAGCATTTTCTCACTACATACTTAAAAACATCTCTCTTCTGTCTTCCAAACACTTTTATTCCATCCTTTCCACCTCCTTTGCGTTATTTTTCTACAAAGAACTTACTACCATCTGACACATCACGTATAATACCTACCAGTTTTTTCGTCCAGTCTATTACCCACATCTCACTCCCAAGACGGTAAGCTCTATGAGGGCAGAAATTTTTTCTGTTTTGTTCTGCTGATCTTCAGCATTTGAGTAGAATAAATTTGTACCTCTCTTTATAAATGTTTCAAATCTATTTTTAATGCTCTCTGTCAAACATCTGCATTTTCACACTGTCACAAAAGACATACATGAAAATATAAATAAATTAATATAAAAGTCTACATCAATCATGTTAAAATTTATAAATTTTCTTAAGAAATCATGTACTTAGACTTTCTTGACTTACACAATAGGACAATAAATACCCTTCTTCATTGCTTGCGTCATGATAAAATGGCATTTTTATAATTGATGACATGGAAACGTAAAAAAAAAATCCTGTAAATTTACTATCATATGCAGTAAGTCCAAAAATAAAAGTTTCAGTGGTACAATAAAAACTTATATACCTGAAATGCTATAATACAAGCATTCCTAAAAATCATAAAATACTGAGATACGGAAAATAGCAAACTCTGGGGTGATCCAGAATTTCTATCACTTCCTAAAGATATTCCTTAACAGAATAATCCATGGTAAATGGTTAAATTATATAACAAAGATACATAGAATACCTCTGAGTAACGAGTTAAACTGAATAGCATTTTGTGTAAAAAAGTAGCTAAAAATTTCTCAAAGTCTAACCCTAAGACATATGATAAACATAAACAATAACAACATTTTCCAGGCAGTTTATATTTCTTCAAAACACAAAAGTTCAATCGCAAGTATATAATAAACATCAGATTATTCAAAGTTCCACAGAATTAAGGGAGACCTGTAATCCTCAGTGTGCTAATTTAAATATATTATTCATAAAGTTTTTACATGAATTCAATGTACTAGTAATCAAGAAATAGACCCAAATATAAATTATAAATGTTGAATTTAATTTCAGTAAAATAAAGACAAAATAAAAAGCAACTAACTTGTCACCCACCTCACAGTAACTTTAACATAAGAGGTTTAAACTTATTTATTCTGTTAATATTTTTTCCTCCATTGTATACAGCTTAAAAAAAAAGATGTCTGAAATCTATGAGATATATTTATAAATAAATAAGGCAAGAACATATACTCTCACATTTCTGGTGAGTTAATTCTGCAATAAAGGGGCTCAAGCTATTAATAAGACAGAAATTATAAGAAATCGTTGATAACGTAAGAAAATAAAAAAATTTAGTTGGAAATGATGATGGTCTCATTTCTTCTCCTAACTATGCGAATAATATGTCTAAATACTTACTAGAGCCAAATCTATCTCAAAAGTTTGGGACATTAATTTTTCTCCTTTTTGTTAATGATAAACATAGAGAATAAAACTTTTTCGATGAATAAGGGATAGTAAAATATCCACCTGTAAAAGGAAAAAAAATTGATTTAGAATGTCAACTTCTAAATAAATAAATCATTAACTTAGAGATCACAGTTTATGCAAGCTAATCCAATATGGCTAACCTGGGCATGTATCCGTAATGACACTTAGTGGCTTAAAAACAACATGTAATTCTCTAACATCCAAAAGGATATATAATTGACTGAAGAAAACCTTCACTGTTGAGTACTGAATTAAGTCTAAGGCCAAATTTTCCTACTTACTATCACATATCAATATGTGTGATAAGAGATTTGTATTTAAATACAGGGTATGAACTGAGTTATTAAACTATTAAAATATTCTTCTTGCTACCTCCTGGATACTTGCCTGAGTCCTCTGAATTAGCTCCAAACTCAATACATATTCCAAGTAACAGATTTAAGATGCTCAATATTGAAATTATTTGGCATCAACTTAAAAAGAAACCTCAATGAAAAAGATGAGGATTTCTTTCCAAAGATGATGGAAAAAATGAAAACACACACCCATATATATTTTTTCTTTGTGAAAATAGCCAAATTAAGGTTAACAGTAAAAGGCTTAAGTTTTATTTTACTATTTGCTCTTTATGTGTTCAAAATTACACAAAGATGGAACTGTATTAACTCATATAAATACAACTTCCAGTTCTGCTGAATTACCTAAATGTGTGTTTCATTCGGTATCAACAGGCTATTTCCTTTTAAGTAAAAGACTGGAAAGAAAAGGAATGCTGTTATGATAAATTTCATTTTAACAATTTTTCTATAGTTTCTCACTTCACCAATATTTTAATTTTTCTTTAATTCATTCTCAGGATTAAAACAAGAAGTTTTCATTTAGCAAATAATAGCCCCAAGTGTTCCTTCTTCACATTTGGAGGACCTACATAAAAAGATTCACCTAGTAAATGTAAAATCCAGGTTTTCTTTCATTTAGAAGGCAGATTAGACTAAACATAATACATTTAGAAAAACAGAAAAAAAAGTATCTAATTCCTGAGTTATTCTGGAAAATAGTGGACAAACTTTGTAATTCATTTAATAAATATTTCTAAGAATCTAGATGTTAAGTCCTGGAATACTTTCAGTGGAATCAAATATTATATTTGTTACAGTCTTTCATAAAATAGTTGAAATGAAATAAAGGAAAAGAGGTTAAGAGCTTGATAAATGATTTTTCAAAGCATCAAGGCAAAACTACTTAATTTTACTTAATATAAAAACTGTTATTTAATTCTAGGCTACCATATATATGGTATATTGCTTCCTAATTTGGGGAAAAAAGTTTTGCTGGGGAAAAACTGATTCTTAAAAATGAGAGCTTTACCTTACATATTATTTTTACCTTCACATTAGACTTTAAAAAGATCCTTGAATACAATTCCTTAAATTACATCTGAAATACTTTCAGGGTTTCTAAAAGACAATAATGAATAGAAATGATTCATTAAGAACTGCTTTTACGTTGTAGATTTTCTGCCTGGCTACAATTGAAAAGGGTAAGATACTCCTTGTAGAAAAGAAGACCAAAGTGTGGTGCACTACACAAACACACCTGTCTTGTCCTGAACATTATTAGTTTTTAGTTTAATGACTTAATAAAACAACAATAAGAAACAGAAGGTAAAGAAAACATTTTTCTTCATGTCTTAAATTAAAATTTTCAACTGTTGCATCTATAAAATTAATAACCATAGTAGTAATTTTACTTTTACTATGAAGTTAAATATTGGATATAAAAAAGCAAACAAGGCCTTCACATTTTCAACTCGTCAAAAATCTTCAACTAAGGATTTAATAAAAACAAGATAAAACAAGGATAGTGTAAAGTTAGAAGGCATAACATTAAGATCCTAATCTGTCATGTGGGGCAAATTACCTAATTTGAATTTGTTTCCTGAGCTACCCAACAAATAGGCTGGTCATCTGTAAGGTCTTTCCTACCTTTGAACTTATTATTAAGAGCATTCTGTGACCCAGGATTTCTGGAATTTAATTCTTATGTTTTGAAACTTCTCCCTTCCCTTATAAGGAAATATTTAGAAACATTACTAAATAGTGTCTTGTAAGTTCTGTTCAGAATGTATATTTTATAATGTACACTTATCTGCGAAATAAGCAAGTATCTTTAACTTCATTTTACTGGAGAAAAAAAGGAAAAATGAATATTTAAAAATTTCAGTATTTACAATGAATATAAATACGCATTAAAGTAAGTTTGATCCTGTGTCAACTCTTTCAATAAACTCTTGATGGCATTCAACACAATTATTAAATTGCAATTATATATATTATTTTTTTAAAGATTTTATTTTTAAGTAACCTCTACACCCAATGTGGGACTCAAACTTACAGTTCCGAGAGCAAGCGTTACACGCTTTACCAACTGAGCCAGCCAGGCATCCCACAACTATATTAATACAAATACATCTGAAAAGTTAGTACTTATTTTTATAGAATCATACTAAACATAACAAGATTATCAATAATACTGAAAATACATTATCAATAAAACTGAAGATATACCAGTAATATTAATACATATTAAGACATTAAAATAAAAAACATATTAGACTGTAGAGCATGGCCAGCCTTACTTCAGCAGCACAGTTAATACTGGAGATAATTTTAAAATCTTAACGCCAATATTTACGTGCTGCTAAGGCACTGCTGACATCACTATCATAAGAGCTATGAATGAAAAGAAATATATTTTCTTCAGAAGATCAGATCCTTGTATTTTTGAGGCAGCACAATATGGCCTGCACCTTTTCAAAATCCACAAACCATTATGTGCTGCTACTTTACTCCAAGGTTTTGTTTTTTAAACACACATTAGCACCTGAAGATACAAAAAATTTTTTCTTTTAAAAGAGAATACATTTAGAAACCAAATTTAAAGACTATAACAAAGTATGCATAATTAATTATTTCTCAGAAGCTTTTAAGTAGCATAGTAAAATTTATTTCTACGTCAAATGTTTAAGGAAAGCCTACTACGTGCCAAGCACATTGCTATAGGTTCAGAACACAAAGATGTGTAATATGAGGAAAAGCAAAGTATTCCCCTTGTTAACTTAATAAGCCAATACAGTTAAATATTTAATTAAATTTTTGAATGTATTAAATATATAAAAGTTATTTTTTCCTTTTATAAACACAAAGTGAATTTATAAAATTTGGTCTTTACCTTGGTAAAAAGCAAAATTTACAGACAGCATTTTATTCCTTGCAGTACACCTTTCAAAAGACATCTTCCATCCAGTAGGTAAGACTTCATGTCAAAGGAAAAATAAGAAATGACATATAAGAACTCAGTTTCAATGAACTTAAGCTGGCAAAATGCAGATATACTTTTAAAGGGAAAGATGAAGCCACATGAAGTATTTTAATGCTAAATAAAGTAAAAATATACAAAAGACTCAAGTGAATTTTCTCCTAAGTAGTTTACCTTTAAATAACCTAAGTATTATTTTACCCTTAACATTTATCTCCTTTTTAGAATATTATGTTAAGAGTGGGACATCACTTTAAATAAGAAGTAATTAAAGATTATGAACCTTTTGGAAGATGAATTAACTTTGTACCCAGAGAAGAGAAATAAAATTGGAATCTTGTGGCTCATGATCTTCCTTTACCCCTGCCTCCCCTCTTCACCAGGCAAGGAAATACACTCCTTAACAGTTTCCACTTACTCAGATGTAGGAATGTAATAACTTCTCTAAAAGATATGAGAAAACTGCCACCACTCTAGTTTAACCCCGATAACCTTTTGCTCGTTTGCTCATCATAAAAATGGCTATGCTAAAGCTATGATGCCTCTATTACAGAATAAGGAGATGTGCAGTAAAATCTGCCCCATTCTCATTATCTAATTGTTTACAAAAGCACAACTGTCCCACATTCCACATTTTTTGTGAGCATCTTCCCCATTAAAAAAATATATGCAGCTAATCTCCTGAGTAACCCTTACTTTACATATTACTCTGCTCTACTACAGTCTCAAATTTCTGCAGTTTTGAATATGTAACCAAAGTAAATCTGTTTGTAACCAAAATAAATCTGTTTGCAATGACTTGAGAAATACATAATATATATTTGTATTTATCAACTACATTAAGAAACAGTTCTTTAGGGGCACCTGGGTGGCTCAGTCAGTTAAGCAACTGACTTCGGCTCAGGTCATGATCTCGCGGTTCGTGGGTTCGAGCCCCGCATCGGGTTCTGTGCTGACAAGCTCAGAACCTGGAGCCTGTTTCGGATTCTGTGTCTCCCTCTCCCTCTGCCCCTCCCCCACTCGTGCTCTGTGTCTCTCTGTCTCAAAAATAAACAACAAAAAAAAATTAAAAAAAAAAAGTTCTTTAGGCTACCCCCTCCCACTTCCCAAACAAAAACGTAAACATGATATTTTCAAATAATCAAAGTTTATGTATGTACCTTTTTTCACTTAACAAATACCTTACTTAATACCATGTGCCAGGCACTGTCCCAGTTGTTACGCTAGTTAGTACATTAGTATATGGACACAATCCCTTCTCAGAATTTAAAATCATTTAAGTTATAAGATACAAAATCATTAATAACTCTTCAAGACTATACACATCATTCTTGCCACCCCCACCCCGTATATGTACAATCCGTAAGCAAGTGAACAATTCTTTAGAAATCAAGAAAAAATCCATTTGGTCACTTCAATTCCAATCCTCATCCTTTTTTGTTTTTTTGCTAAGTCTATATATTTTAAACAAAGTCAAGGATGCCAAACTTGAAGGAAGTGGGAATACTGCAAAATCAAAGTCACTTTTATACATTTTTTTGTTAAAGTCTATTTATTTTGAGAGAGAGAGAGAGAGAGAGTATACAAGTGAAAGAAGGTCAGAGAGAGAGGGAGAAAACAAATCTTGAGCAGGCTCTGCACAGTCAGTGCAGACAGAAACAGATGTGGAGCTCACACTCACAAATTGTGAGATCATGACCTGGGCTGAGATCAGGGGTCAGAGCTTAACCAACTAAGCCACCCAGGTGCCCCTAATAAATCTTTAAAAAAAAAAAAAAAAAAAAAAAAAAAAACAACTCACAGTAAGAACGTCTTCATTTATTATTTTTAGAGTACTGCGGTTAAATACATGACATAAATTTTACCACTTTAAAGTGTACAGTTCTGTGACATTAAGTCTATTTACACTGTTACATAACTATCACCACCTTCCATCTCCGTAACCTTTTCATTTACACCAATTGAGACTGTAGCCACTAAACAATGCCCATGCTTCCATCCCCTCAGTCCCTGGATATCACTATTCTACTTACTGTCTTGATGAATTTGCGTCTTTCAGGTACTTAATATAAACAGAATGATATTTGTTCTTTTGTGTCTGACTTTCACTTAGGATAACTTTTTCAAGGTTCATCCACATTGCTGCATATACCACACTTTCTTTCCTTTTCACAGCTGAGTAGTATTCGATTGTATGTATATACATTTTGTCTATCTATGAACATTTAAGTTGTTTTGATATTTTCGTTATTATGATTAATTGCTGCTCTAAACATGGTATACAAATATTTGCTTGAGTCCTGCTTTCAGTTCTTTTGGGTACAAACCCCAACGCAGTATAACTGGATCACATGGTATTTAACTCTATTTTTACATGTTTGAAAAATTGCCATAGATAGTGGCTATACCATTTTACACTTCCATCAGCAATGCAAAAGGATTCCAATTTCTCCCCAGCCTTGCCAACACTATTTTTTTAAAAAAATGATAACCATTCTTATGGATGTGAAGTGGTATCTTGGTATAGTTTTGATCTTCATTTCACTAATGGAGCATCTTAGGTTTATTGGCCATTTGTATATCTTTATTGAAATATGTATTCAAGTCCTTTGCTCATTTTTTAACTGGATTTTTACTTTGTTGTTGTGGTTGAGTTGTAAGAGTTCTTTATAGATTCTGGATATTAGTCCTGAATCAGATATATGATTTGCAAATATTTTCTCCAATTTTGTAGGTTGCCTTTTCACTCTCGTGTCCTCTGATGCACAACAAAAGTTTTAAATTTTGATGGGAGTCCAATTTACCTTTTTGTTGTTATTGCTGCCTCTGCTTTCGGTGTGTTAGCCAAGAAATCATGATTAAAACTGTCATGAAGTTGTTCCCCTTACGTTTTCTTCTATGAGTTTTATAGTTTTAGTTCTTACATTTAGGTCTTTGATCCATTTTAATTTTTATATAGGGTATTAAGTATCAACTTCATTCTTTTATATGTTGATATCTAGTTTTCCCAGCACGACTAGTTGAAGACTGTCCTTTTTCCATTGAATAGTCACTGTTTATTTTTTGGTTTTGTTTTACAGTAAACTCTACACCTAACGTGGGAAATAAACTCACAATCCCAAGGGGTGCCTGGGTGGGTCAGTCAGTTAAGCGTCTTTGCTTCAGCTCAGGTCATGATCTTGTGGTTCACATTTGGGCCCTGCCTTGGGCTCTGCGCTGACAGCTCAGATCCTGCAGCCTGCTTCGGATTCTGTCTCCCTCTCTCTCTCAAAAAAAAAAAAAAAAAGGGGAGGGGCAATATTTTAAGCTAAAAATTTCTTTGAATCTAAAAACTGTTCCCACTGTCACATGATAGAGATATTCAGATGCTAATACATGCCATGAAAATATTTGTTTTGTTTAGACATACCCATTAAGTATTAGTACATTACTTTCAAATTTTTAAGTACTCAATTTTACTTTTAATTTGGCATCAACACAATTTTAATAATTACTGTCTTCAAATATGCTTCAAATTCTGCATGTAAACCTCTAAGGAGGTGGCTACATATAGCCCCTGGGTCACAGAATGACTATGCTTGCTCAGGACAATGGAATACTACACTTGTACAAAATGTTGATACTATACCTGGAGAAAATTTAAAATTAGCCATGCTTTGGCATCTTTAAGAATAGGTCTAAACTATGGGTTCTAACTAAACTACATGACAACTTCATTAAACATAATAAATAATTCCTTATTGTCCTATAAAGAAAGTGAAAGTTTTATGAAATACCTAAATATATAAAATCCACAAACATCAAAAAAATTTTAACTTCTGTTTTTTGGATACAAATGCTTATCTAGTTAAATGATTAACTAGATAAAATACATTTAAAATTCAATGTTGAGAATAGGCAGGTAATGTAATAGTATTCAGATATAATCCAAAAAGTCTGTTTTATAATCCATAAAAACCTAGCTTTTGAGTAAAGTATAAATTACACTATGTTTACACTTCCTTGATTTTTTTTCTGATGAAGGAATGATTATTTAGAAATTGTGTGTGAAGTGGACTTCAATCTAGACAACTTATTCCAGAAAAGTCAGGCTACCTATGTGTGTGTATATGTATACATATATGTGTAGATGTATACATATATGTACATATCCCCATATATTAAGATCTGTATAATCAGGACCTATCCAGTATTTCCTACGTCTCTCCAATTAAAAGCCTCTACCATTCCATTTAAAAGGTCTCTTTGAAGAGACCTAACAACCCAAAACAGTATGTGGACTTTTCTGAAATAATCTATTTTAAGAGAAACTAGATGTTACTACAGTAAGAGATTATTATTCATTTTGCTATTCTAAGTATGGGTGGTTATATATTTAGGAAAAAAGGGTCCCTATAAGTTAGAGAAGCATGTAAGTCTTTATGAGTGGACAAAAACTGATCAGGCATGTGCTGTGGCCACCAAGTAAACAGCAAGTGGAAGGAAATTATTTATCATGCTTGTAGTCAATTGTTTTCCAATTCTTTCCTCTCCTAAGCTGCATATTCCTCCCTGATCTCTGAATCTTCTGTTGGAGGATAAAATACTCACTAATCCCCTTTCCATTTATCCCTACTTTAGAGGACAATTTAAGTCTATTTTCTCCAGTGTATTCTTCAGCCTTTCTAGCTGATACTAAATTGCCCAGTTGTAAGAACTTTTGAATTATTCTCAGTATTGAGTACTACACTGAGCAAATAACTGGCTTAATTATTTCATACCTATCATCCATTCAAACTGAACTAGCTATGTAGCAATGCTTCCTGGTTTGGCCCATGCCATTTCTCTATTCATATACAAATATTATAGAGCCTCCATCCCTTAAACTGTACTTTCAAGTTTGCTGGCTAAAAGCAAAGCCACATTCCCTAACTAGATAAGGAAAGAGCCTTACTGGTTACATGCAGAACAAATTAAAAAAAAAAAAAAAAAAAAAGAGAGAGCTATTAAAAAAATTAGAAAACAGAACCATTCAATTCTTGTTCTTTATAAAAGTTTTACTTCCAAGCCTTGTGGTTTATATTCTGGTTTACTGGCTCTTAATGATCTTTATTGTTTACCACCTTTTGAATATATATCAACTTTCATTTTTATGATCTTCTAAGAAAAATAGTCATTTTGAAAGGTGAGACAAATAAATGTTTTAAGAAATCAACTTGAACATGAATCTGAGTAAACAGGAATGTTTAAGTACCTTAGTTTTTCTTCATATTAGATAACAGATTTATTTTTTAAAATAGTTATTTATTTTAAGAGAGACAGAGAGTGAGCAGGGGAGGGGCAGAATGAGGGGGAGAGAAAGAATCCCAAGCAGGCTCCCCACTGTCAGCACAGAGCCCGATGTGAGGCATATTTTCTCTATGTTCATAAAGATTTGATATATTTAAGAAAATTAATATCAGTTAATCAGTAAATTTGCAAGCCTTCTTTACCACCAAATGGTAACATCCTTTTAAGTTTTTTTTTTGATTATAAATATAATTTGTTACTAATCCAAGTGCCAAAAGAGCAATTTGTTCTTTAGTTTTTTCTTTTAGCACAATTTTTCCTCCAGAAACATTCACATCATAAAATTATTCAAAATAATTAAAATTTCCTCATAAGTGGCACAGGTAGACAGCAATTTACACAAGAGTAATTTTTATGAGATTTCAGCTATTTTTAGTGAGTCATATCAAAAGCATTACATTTTTAGTGAAAACAACAGATTTTATGTCTTTTGTCTTATTTTTACTGCCCTTGTGATTCTATTTGCAGTACTTTCATTCAGCTCCACATTTACACTATTTATAATTCAAGAACTGAAAATATTTTCTAAAATGGTATGATTACATGCCATTGCTATCCTATTGCTAACTTGATAACAATTCTAAAAACTTATCTAGATAATCAGTCCAGTGTAAGAAATAATTGTTACTTCTTCTTACTAGATTAGCTTTTGACAGTAGGCAAGTAATAAGTCTACTGAATTACAAGGTTACTTGTTTTCATCACTTCGGTTTATAGGACTAACAATGACAGCACAGACTGGTGAATTTTCTGCTTCATCTTCTGTTTCTTATTTAGAGAGTCGGGGTCTTAAAGTTTTTGCTGTTGTAGATTAAAAAGCAGCAATGATCTTAATTGCTGACAGTGCACCTAAAGAGAGAGGGGACACACAAGCGGGGGGAGGGGGGTGGGGAGGAGGAGAGAAGGAGAGAGAGAGGGGGAGAATCTCAACAGGCTCCATGCCCAGCAAAGAGCCCAACACAGGGCTCAATCCTATAACCCTGGGATCATGACCTGAGCCGAAATCAAGAGTCAAACACTCAACCGAGCCACCCAGGCACCCCAAAATATGATTATTTCTGAATGTTTTATATTAAGCAACAAATGTTTAAGAGCTTTAAACTAAAAAAAAAAAAAACAAAAAAAAAACAAACAAACAAACAAAAAAACCTTGGAAAAGATTTCATCTCTTTACTCAATTTATAAAAATGAACCCCAAACAATGCCATTATTTAATTCGGACAGCACTGAATATATGAAACACCAATATTCTACAACTTCTAGAACATCCACACTCCACAAGTGGGAAACAGCTTAAAAAAATTCCTTAAAGAAAGAATGGCATTAAACAAATAAAAAGAGAATGACAAAAGAGGGGATGATATACACACAATCATATAGAATCACTGACTACTGTCAATATGTACCTATTTTTCTGGGTACTGATTGAAAATGTCACCATTTTAGTAACTAAGATCAGAGAGAACTCCAGACATACTACCTAGAATAGACAACAGAAAGTATTCCACTTATAAAATACAGCAAATGACCTATGTTTAAAAGATGCTGGAAAATATTCAGCTTATTTGCTTAGAAATTTATGAAGGAGATGAAATAAGGTTAAGAATGTGACGTTACCTATGCTTTTAAATCTGTTAGAAGTTAAATGATACCTATTTCTTTTTGAAAAGTCAGCTACTCTCCAGTCTACAGTAGGAGTGAAATACCAATCAAAAAGATTTCTAAGAGTAAGCTAAAGTAAAACTGAGCTGGTTTCCAAGGGACCAATTAAGGAACTTATGCCTGGGCTATATAGGATTCTTTGGGGATTTGCAAATGTTTCCACTCTAGTTTTCCAGAGACAAAAATATAAGAAGGAAAAAATTAGAGAAAGAAGTGACCTGTGATGTTTGGCTACTCTTCAAACTGGCTCATTAATAAAAGTTTTCAATATTTAATTGATTTCTATCCTAAAAACTATTTACTGAGTTCAGTGGTAGATCTTCTATATCATGAGTTACTCCTCAACACAAACATTATTCACGGAGTCACTAATCCAACGGTATTAGATATGGTGAGAGAAGAATCTAATGCACTAGTTTTCACTAAAACAAGGCCATCCCTCAACACCAAGAACAGAATACAGCTGCACTTCAGTTTCTTTTATTTAGAAATACAAAATGAGCTCAAGAAATAGATGGAAATGAATCTTTTTTGGTAACTTGACTTTAGAGTCTCAAATGTTTCCTTTTTAAAAATATTTTTAAGGGGCGCCTAGGTGGCTGAGTTGGTTAAGTGTCCGACTTCGGCTCAGGTCATGATCTCACGGTTTGTGGGTTCGAGCCCTGCGTTGGGCTCTGTGCTGACAGCTAGCTCAGAGCCTGGAGCCTGTCTTGGGATTCTGTGCCTCCCTCTCTCTCTGACCCTCCCCTGCTCACACTCTCTCTCAAAAATAAATAAAACATTAAAAAAATTAAAAAAAAACCCATTAAACATAAAAAAAATTAAAAAACACATTAAAAATGTATTTTTTAATGTTTTATTTATTTTTGAGAGAGACAGACAGCGTGAGCAGGGGAGGGTCAGAGAGAGAGGGAGGCACAGAATCCCAAGACAGGCTCCAGGCTCTGAGCTAGCTGTCAGCACAGAGCCCGACGCAGGGCTCAAACCCACAAACCGTGAGATCATGACCTGAGCCGAAGTCCGACACTTAACCAACTCAGCCACCCAGGAGCCCCAATTTTTTTTTAATGTTTTTTAAATTTATTTTTGAGGGGGGCGGGGAGAGAGCACGCTCGCGTAGAGCGAGCACGAGCTGGGGAGGGGCAGAAAGAGAAGGAGACACAGAATGTGAGGTAGGTTCCAGGCTCTGAGCTGTCAGAGAGAGCCTAATGCAGGGCTCCAACTCACGAACCATAAGACCATGACTTGAGCCAAAGTCAGATGCTTAACTAACTGAGTCACTCAGGCACCTCAGGGTCTCAAATATTTTTAGGAAACTAGTTGTCTTGTATATTTACCATGACCTTGATTTGAGTTTATCTAGGGGTATGATATTAATTTTAGCTAATCTGTTAAAATTTTTCCCTTAGAAATTTTAAGTTTCTCAAAAGTTAAATGAATCAGGGTAAAAATGTTTATTCTAAGAAAGAGGTGTGCATGTGGATATATAAAAGGAAGGAAAAGGGATTGCCTTCCTGTCTTTCCCACCTTCTGAAGTTTAACAGCTAATTTTAAGTATCTTACAAAAAAGTGTGCAAGATAATTTAGTGAAATATAAAAACAAATGAAAAAACTCTGAAGTGCAGAGAATACTTCCAATTTATAAAACCATAAAATAACTAGCAATAAACTTGTCTAATGATGGGACACCTGGGTGGCTCAGTCAGTTAAGCATCCAACTCTTGATTTCAGCTTAGGTCATGATCTCACAGTTGGTAAAACTGAGCCCTAGATTGTACTCTGCGATGACTGCGTGGAGCCTGCTTGTCGCTCGCTCTCTCTCAAAATAAATAAATATTTTAAAAAAATAAAAAAATAAACTTGACTAATAATGATAATAAAAATACACTTATTTATCAATTCTGTTGAAGAACAAGCATTAAAAATTGTGACTCAGATTTAGATAATAGGGCTTTGCTGTAAAGTACTTTTCAAAACAGAAAACTTATCCAAAGCAATGGCATTATTCTTGTTCTAAATTGGATTAAATTAATACCAAACTTCAATGTGTAGGGGGTAAGGGGAGATTAGAAACTTGTCATACAGAAATAAATCAACACCTATAGCCAAACACTAACTTTTTATAGCAATGGCAGAGGTTAATAACTAAATATTAACTAAGAGTAGATACTTACAAGGTAAGAATTGCTGGGCCAAGTAGGGGACTATTTTTATTATGGTCTTCATTTTATCTTTATTAAACCTAGGGGAAAAAATAAGAGTGAAGACTTTAAAATTTTGATCACATTATAGAAGTTAGAAAATTTTCAGCCGAAGTTGATAATCACAGTTTTCTGATCCTTATACAGCACAATTGCAGATTATAAACACCCAGCAGCATTTACATATTTCAGTCCAGAGTGTTATCATTAGTTTTTAAAATTCACTTTTCTATTACTATTACCTTCTCAAAGTTTAAAAGTCAAATACGTAAGTGCAACTAAAATTCATACGTCAATGTCTAACTTGGAGCACACTCAGCTTCTAGAGGACATCATATAATTTCAGATATTTTAAGATAAACTCAAGATCATACCTCAAGATTGACCAATCTCACACACATACACACGTAACACATACAACTGCAAAATCCAAATATCCATATATTGCTCAATTCTAAGAATTCTACTGAAAGTAGTATAAATACAAAGCTTAAGTTGGAGTTTCAAGTACATAAACAACTGAAAATAATGTTATGATTGATGGCCATAACAAAAAAAAAATACTATCGTGAAACTGCCTGAATTCAAGGGTAAATGGAAGAACAGTGATAAGAAAAATTGTTTCCAAGGTTGTCCTTTATTTATGAGAGTAGAAAGTATTACTTCTATTACTATTACCTCTATTACTTACTATAGAACAAGTAGCATAAACTCATCCATGCTTTTAGGAGCATTCTAAGTATACATCTTACTGTAGAAGACCTTCACCAAAATTAAGATAGCACATTTTTTGATCTACTTGAAAAAATATTTCAAATACACAGGAAAATCAAGACAATACCAAAATGAATCCCCACATCCTAACCCTGGTCCTCTCATGGAATTTTAATATTCTGCCATGCTTACTTTATGTACTTTTTTTAAGGGAAAAAAAGACTACACATATAGTTGAATCCTTTTTGTACCATGCCCTGATCCCATTCCCTTCTCTCCTAACATAAAATTACAATCCTGAATTTGGTATTTATTTTCTATACATCCTTTTACACTGCTACTACCACAACAGAATCAAGTACTTAAAACAATATATATCATTGCTTTCAAGCTTTATATAAATGCTATATATACCTTTTATATAATTATATAATATACAACCTCTTGCAACTTGTTTTTGTTTGAAGACATTCATCCACGATCATACACAGAGCTCTCACTTTAACAGCAGTATAATAAACAGTTCATCATAGGACTATGCCACAATTTGCCATTCTCCTGTTGCTTAACATTTATAGTACTTTTGATTTTTTTCCTATTAAAAATAAAAGTAAGACTTTTTCATACATGTCTCAGTTTATCTAGAACATCTAGAGATGGGATTGCTGGGTTCAAGCCTATGTATATCTTCAACTTTACTAAGATATTGTCAAATATTCCCATAAGCAACATATAAAAAGTTCTTCTTTATTTTCTTCAATGTTTGGAAGTACATTTAAGAAAAATAGCAACTATCTAGAGGAAAATTTTTAAAATTCTTAAGTGATCAAACCCTTTTGTTTTTTATCAAGCATAGGTCTAACATAGGTATACTAAATGTACCAAACAGAAGAGACTAAAATTTACCCCAAGGTACTTGAACAAAAATAAAGCTCTCATAATACAGATTTTCCTCACATGACTGAGGAAATAACAAGACTTAATCTAGAACTACTGTGGTAGAGATGATAAGATTCAGAAGTAGTTACTGAGCTTAGATCCATGATGATCAAAGGGGGAGGGGGAGCAGAAAATATAAATGGTTTACTGATGTGAAGAATACTCCCCCATTTCATTTTGGGCAGTGCTCCTCACATGTGGTGCTTCTAAAAGAACTCACGTGGAGCTTGTAAAAAGTACAAATTCCTGAGTCCCAGCTCCAGAGATTCTGATTCTGCAGGACTGGAAAAATGCTTTATTCTAAGTTATTCCAGTACAGGTGGTCCACAGATACTTTATGTAGTAATTCATAGTAAAAACAAGGTGTTTTTAATATAAAGGATTATGTAGCTCATTTTTTGATTAACAGCAGGTAACTAAAATGTTATATGTTAAATTACATCAAACACATTAAAGAAAACATTATAGTATTAGTAAAAAAAAAAAGTAATTTCAATTTATGGTTGAATACATTTGATTTCACATTAGATTCGGTTTTGGGCTCATTTATCATTTCAGACAAAACTAAGCACATACTATAACAAAGCTTGTTTCAATAGTATTAGCAGGAAATTCATATTCTGAGTTTACTGTGACTGGTAAGGGAAAAAACATTAAGAGTAGGAGTGATCAGTTTTAATTTTAATGAAGATGACCAGGGAAAAACTATGATTACCTTTTAAAAAGAATGCTACTGTAAATGTCAAGACTTTAAATTGGGACATTAGGCTTATAAAGGAAAATAAAATGTCATTTGTAGTTTTCTACCTAGAATACTACAAATGAAATCTGAACTTTAATAGAAATCTAACATTCACTTCCTTGTAACTATAACCTATTGGAATTAGACATAAAAGGTGAGAAAAATGCACAAATATTTAGGTTATTCAAAACTATGCAAATTCAAATTGTAAAAATAAAAAACACTTCTGTATCATTTGATATTACAAAGTCCTAATTCCAAAAGATTTAGAATAATCTGAACTTTCAGATATAAAACATTATTTTAACAGTAAGAAAAAGTAAAGACTTAATGAGTTTCCACCTGCAGACTGCTTTGTCTTTAGTTAAATACAATACTAAGTAGTATGGGGTATTCTTTTTAGTTATAGTGAAATCAACAAGAATTTGGCCTTGTTTGTTTCGGCTGGGCTATAAAACAAAGATAATACATGGGCTCAGAATATGGCCCCAAAGTGAAAGAAAACACTCTGATGTGGCCATAGTCTACTTCTCTTTCCTTAATACAATACGTAACTTGTGTAATCAGCAACTAATTATTAATACTTTTTTCCAATCTACCAGCTTAAAAGTGAAAAACATGAAACATACCATACATACTTCCAGAAACAAGACAGTTTTCCATTCATACATGAAATTAACAGAACAAAAATTAAGTAACTAAAACCAGAGAGTAAATATTAGAAAAATATAAGTCTAAGAGCTATAAGTAACTACTGTTCTCTTTGTAGTTTTGTGCAAAGCTCTTTGTGCAGCTTTGGGAAAAAAGTACTGTTCCCTTTGTAGTTTTCCCAAAGCTCTTTGTGCAGCTTTGGGAAAAAAGTACCTTTTTGTCAAAAAAATGTATTTATTATATACTATATATGGGTTATGCTGGTTGGGCCCTTCCTACCTGTTCTGCTTTTACAGGGTGGGTGTAGGCTCCCTTAGCCACCATTATTGCATACTGATGCTATTCTGTACAACAGCTGACAAGCAGCAGCAATCTCCCAGCCCCTGCTCCCAGCTGTAAGGGACAAGAACAAGGGCTGTGGTGATACTTGTTTATTCATTGTTGTTGCTGCTGCTGCTGAAGCAGCAAGCTAAGAAAAGCATATGCAACTGACACAGAGGACAAATATGGTTCCTGCCCAACCTACCTACCAGGTTTGCTTATATCACTATATGATATAATTATTTAAGAAATTTTTTTTTTTCTTAAAAAGTGGGATGGGAAGAGGAGAAGACAAAATTCGTGTTTTTATTAGAAACTGAACCTATAATGTATCTATGGAAAAAAATTAATGACACATGTAATGATCTTCAGCTCCTAGGTTAGATTTAACTGCTCAATTATCAAAATTCTCAGAAGAGTTTTAACCAGGTTTGCCATGAATTCATAAATTCATATTATCTTTCCTATTCATTCTCCTGGAAAATAAAGTATTTAAAATTTAATCAAGAAATGAAATTATATTTTGCTTATTAAAAAGCTCCAGGCTCCCAAGATCCACATATCTAATCATCACCATATGTATGACATCAGACCCTATTAACAAAGAAATAAGATTTTAGCCCATGAAGTTTCTTTGTATTCTTTTACAAAACTTCAACTATTAAAAAAATTTCCACATATAATTGATCTACTTTAAATATGTAATACAAAGCTAAAAACTTAGTACATAATATCAAATGATGAGTAACAAATAGAAGTATTTGTTCTGTCAAATTTAAATTTAAATGTGATACTATTTATGGACTTAAAACTTCAATTTTAAATGCAATCCTTATCTTTTAATGCCTTAAGCAATTTTTGATTCTGAAAAATATTTAAAAAGTCAGGAAAATTAGGACATCTATAAATTATTTTTTAAAATGCTAGAATTGGCTAAATTTAAATAATATCTAGTCAAGAAGGCTAGTTTGGGATTTATTAAAATAAAAGTATAAAACGAATATCTAAAATTCCAATCAAAATATTTTGTGGAAAAAAAACTGAAAAACAACTGTTCTGCTTAGCAGTAGTTCAATAACAAATAATGCTAATAAAAATAAAAGAAATAATTCTGAAGATCACAGGGTAACAAAAGTACTAAATACATTTATTATGAAAGCCAAATAATAGAAAAACCTAACAAATACCAAAAAAGGATATTTAAAAATTAAGACACTTACAAAATAGTAACAAATTAATAAACTATTAACCAGTGGATTAATCAGTCTTGGGAACTACACATGCTACATGTTTCTCTTCCAAGTGACTCTAATCATGAAACAGGAAAGTAAAACTAAGCCAAATCATACATGTTAATAAAATATCGAAAGTGTGGTTTGTGGTGCTAAGAACTGAAATTTTACTTCAAAATGATATTTAATGAAAAATTTAAATCTTCTCATTAGTTAAATATTGCTTTTTGAAAACACTTATCAGAAAATAGAATTCTAAAAAGAAAAAATAGACTAAATATATTTTATTGGTCAAGAAACACCACAAAATACACATATAAAACTGCCTCAAATAAACATTTAAAATTTTTTTGTCTATTCTTTAATGAATCCTCAGCAACACTACAAAACCACAATAAAGAAGGTTGTTACAGCTGAGAAACTGCTTAAAATATGTTGTCCTTATAAACTGGAATTATCCATTAACGACAATGAATAATTCCAAGTACCTAAGTGGACATGTTAAATTACCTCTATTCTAGTTTATCCTGATATTCTTTCCTTGCTAAGGATAACTATTTAAAAAAAAAATAGGAACACTGACAATATAACTGTATTTTAGGAACAATTAAGAGTTTTTACTGAAAATGAATGTTATTTAACCCAGAAAATGCACGTTACCAGGAATATAAATACTGCACAAATAAGTCTATCAGTGAAAAAAAACCAAGGTAAATCCTGACATGACATTTCTCCAAATCCTGACATGACAAAGTACTTATCAAGGCTTAGATATAGATAATCATGTTTGTGAATTTAAAACACCTAATATCCTTAGAAAATGTCCTTTCAGGGTTAAAGGATAGCCAATCACATATAGCAGTAAAAGCCTTTATTAACTTGTCTTCTAAAATAACATACACTACTAATTAGGTTAAAGTTTCTTATCCTGTAAGAGCTGGCCAAATACAAGAAAACTATTAATATTTGCATCAAGTCTCTTAGATGTTAAATTATTTACTAACCTAAAAATTTGGAAATTTATAAGCCAGTACATATAAGTACATATATATATATATATAGAGAGAGAGAGAGAGAGAGAGATGATTTTATAATGCTAAATATTTGTGTCCCAACAGTAAGTTTTGAGAACTTCAAAGATCATAAATCATAAACTCTCTAAATTAGAAACAACTCTGTGGATTTATGTCTTTATCTAAAATACCAACTCAAAAGCTATCACTCTTCCTCCATTTAACAACAGGCTGTGTGTAAAGATATCTGGATTGAAAGTGATAAATTGAATCTGGATTTGTTTTTATTTTTCAGACACTCAGAAACCGTATTTTTCACTTTTCATATTAATGTTTTCTAATCTGAAAATCACTGGTTAAGTAAGAGGGGGGAAAAAGTTGTATTCATTTCCATCCTATTCAAACTAAGCTGTTTTTTCATAACATTCTCAAATCTAAGTTATGAAGACATTCTATACCCTGTATTTATCTCCAACTGTATAGTGGCACCTTACAGTATAATGACATCAATACGTGAACTTCACCCTTTTTTTAATCAGAAATTAAACTGATTTCTATTAAATTTTAATATTTTATTTAGCTTTGTTAATGGATTCACATTCCTGGATTATTTATCTCTTATAATAATTACTGAATATTAGTTTAAATATTTTGTTATGTATCTCAATGTTCAAGCACACATTAGAAAATTTGTTTTAAAATAATTGATTATTTAAAGATACAGTTATATGACAATTACACTTCACTCATAAGACTAAACACTTTTCTTATGAAAACAAATCTTTGCCATCTCCTGTATCTTAAGCATATAAAGTACTTTTAGTGAAAAAAATTTAAAGAAAAATTCATATTATGCTCTATTTTAGTAAACCTCATTTTAGCAAATAGTTTTTTTTAAAAAAAACATTATGGTTAATACTTTATCATATGATTTAATATGTTTACCATGCAAAAATTAACGAATACTTAGTAATGTTGTTCAGTAAGTTAATTTTCATTATCTCAGGTCATTGTTTAGAAAACTATCAAATTTTTATTAGCTAAGCATCTGAAACCTTAAAAAAACTACAAAAATCAAAGAAAGTATACTAGAAAAGTGACTCTGTGATAAAGTATTTTGGAGGTAAAAATAAGTCGCTGGAAGTTTTGGCATTTCTGTAATTTTTGATATGAACAATTTAAATATTTTACTCAGAGTATCTATGAGTAAGATACTAGTTTCTGCTTAAGAAAGTGGGTTTTTCAGTTTCAACCAAAATGCCACTTTTGGTTAGGATGGTATTTGGAATACTTCAAATTCTCTTAAATTAGTCTCATTAATCTTATCTAATCTTGTAGTCTCTACCTATCATTATACCTGTCAAACAGCCAAGCACCAAATTCTATTCGATTTAAACTTTCCATTTTATGAGATGAAAAGTAGACTATTTAATTCTTTATACACCAGTATAATAACCTTAAAAAAAAGAAAAATCACCATATATACTTATTTTTAGAATAAATAAATTCAGTTGGAATCTAATAAAAGACGATGAGAATAGCAATTATATAAAAAAATCTGGAGTTTTAATAAGGGAAGCCCACCTTGGCCACTTCACAGATTTCTATTAATAAATCTTTATTGATTTTAGCTCACCTAAAAGTTCTAGCTTTACTAACGGTCTTAGTCCAATTATACTGCAAAGATATGAAATAGTATGCTTTTAAAATTCATTAGTATACCTTAATCTCCTATCATGTTCCAATGCATTATGTGAGTGTTCAATCAGAGAAGTTAGGTTGTTCTCCAGAATTGGCTCTCTCCTAAAGGTCAAAACCTGCAATAAAAATGTCATGTATTATAGCATGAAGACACTCAACAGATTTCCGCCTCCTGCAGTTCCACAGATGATCCCTGAACACGAAGGTAAAAATCTTCAAAATGACCCCAATCTTGCCTGTATTCAAAGAAACCCTAACTTGAAAATAATGTTTTTTAAACAGAAATAACTTGATTAGAAACACCTGTGATATGCTTTATCATCTGAAGCCTCTTCAAACAAATCAGATTAATATGTTTCTGCTTTCATTTCTCTTTAGGGCATTCATTTTCAAAGGGGTGTGTGTGTGTGTGTGTGTGTGTGTGTCTGTCTGTCTCTCTCTCTCTGGTAAAGGGGACTCCATAAGGAAAATATCAGAAATGCAGTTTGTGTTTCTAAAACTCATAAAATCCACAGTTGAAAGAACTACTCAAGAGACAGAGATAAATTTTTAACTACCTTTCTCCCCAAATAATGAAACATTTTAATGATGACAGAAATTACTATTCTTAAGTTTAGTCTTTTGCCATGCCTGAGTGAACAATTATACTGATATTTCTAAATACTTTAAGACATTATAGTTCTAATGGGAAAAAAAATTTAGGATTAACTTTTTATATAAATTATTTGTAAGTAACAAGTGGATGACTATCCGGCCAGTGGTTTTTTAATATATCCGTGTAGATGTTGTGTAACCAAATGTATAGAAGTGGCTTCTTCATTTTGTTTCGCCTGAATTTTAATGATCTTATGGCAATTATATAAAAATATAAAGTTATTAAATTACTAAAGGTTTATAGTGTACTGTATGTTAACCATAATGCTCAGTGTTCTATTTTTATTTAAGAATAGCTCAGGAAAAGAAATGAAAACCAAAAACCCTTTATTCCTCTACTGCCAAATATTTGTTTAACAACAAATACCACACATATGTAACTCACAAACACCAATCCAAATACCATGATATTTTGAAACATTAAAATCATTTCTACATAATCTTCCTCAAAAGATACAAAGGTTTATATATTTGAGTGCTCTGAAAATAAAGGTATCACAACTTTAAAAATCACAGAAGGAAAATAGTAGAAACCAATATGTACTCCATGCCAAATGTTAAGTTTTTAAATAGTGGGGAAACAACAAATAGTAGATAATAAAGAACAAAAGAGGTTTGGCTGGAAGACAAATTAAACCAAATGTGTATGATAAGAAAAAATAGATGTAATCCCCCCCCAGTACAATTCAGTGTCAAATATATTACAAAGTACAGTTAATTTATTTATACTTAAAACTCAGTGCAAACTTTTTCCAGTGCACTTTTCAATGAAATAAGATAGTAATGAAAAAAGTATATTAAATTTCTCATTAGATAAAAAATATTAAAAATAAAATTCATATGTATACTTAATATCAGTTCTGATATTTGAAACTTGTCTTTCTAAAAGGAGATCCTTTAAAGCATCTCTAAGACAGACAACCAGGAGGAAAAAGGCAAAGGAAAATCATTTCTCTTTAAGAAAGCAATATAGGAAGGCTCTACAGTCATTTGTATATGCAAATAATCAGACAATATATAAACATTTATTAGTAATGTGAAATTCTAAAAGTGACGTTACTCACATTAAGACAATCACGACTTTAAAGTCTAATACTATCACTAGCAAAAACGACTTAATCTAATTTTTGACACTTAAATGAAAGTGGTAGTTTATTACTGATTTCCTTTGGTCTGAAGAGATGTGGGCTACCAAATTTCAGCAAGTCACAGTTTGAGTCTAATTACATGCCAAATTAGTTGCCTGGCCACAGTGGTTCTAAGTTTGCTAAATAAAAATTAGTAAGTAAGAAATAACAAAACTACATATACATGAATACTCTGGTATGACAATTCTTTCTAACATGTGTTTTCTAGTTATAATCAGACCAATAATCTGTTTCTTTTAAAAAAGGGTTAAAAAGAAATCAATGTGGGAGTTATTAAGCTTCACTAAACAAAAGGAAAAAAGACAAGACCCAATTTTAGGCCAGTAATTTTTAAAAATGAGAGCATTTTTTTATAGAATAAAATTTCAAAATAGTGTGTCTAACTGATTTTTTTTTATTGGAGAAAGCTTATGTTTCACATAGAAAAAATATCTAATACAGTCTTTGGGCATTTTTTTTCTTGTAAATCAAATTAACTGACCAATATAAAGTATATTGTTACTGGATGCCAGTAAACAAATAAAAATATACATGTCTTCACAAAACAAAAAACAAAAATGTAGTACACAAGGCATGATGAAACAAGGGATCCAGAATATGAAAGCTATTTTGAAATTTTCATCCTCAGTTCTAGTTTTTGATAACACTGAAAGTGATATTAATCTGATTAGAAAAAATGTAGTGTTACATGCAAACACCTGAGGCTACATTTTGTATATGTACAACTAAGACAAGTTAATAGCATTAAAGCAAAGTCTAAAATTGCCCTTTTATTTGGAGTTTAAAAAAACTATGAAAGGCAAACAAATGAATATCAATGCTACCAGGAAGACTGACACCTTACCTTCTTTAGTACCCTCTCCCCCATGTTATATAAACATAGTTTTAGAAAGAGTAAAGCTACTGGCAACACCTTTACCCACCATTGTTTTCCAGTGGTAATATATGGCTTTTCTAGTCCTTACAATAGAAAATAAATGACAATTATAAATTTCTACAGAGAAATATGGATAATATGCATAATAATAATATACATGTCGGAAATCATACGTACACGGCCACAAATCTAAAAACTCATCACATAAAAAGGAAAATATTTTAAATGCTGTCAATTTTATTTAGGTGCTAGTGCATCCTCAAGCTTTAAGTGTAGTATTTTAAATAAAAGAATCCTTCACTTCTTTAAAAAATGGCTTATTAAATAAAACAATCCTTCACCATCACCCCTCAAAACAAACAAAAAACCCCATAAACCAAAGCACTAAAAAAGTATGGTTAAATTTAACCAGCCTGGTGAATTTAAACCCTTCTCTTACCCCACCCTCAAAAACTCTCCAAGTCACATAATAATTTGAATGGAAATTTAAACCCCAAACCCAAAATAACAGTAAAAAAAAAAAAAAAAAAAAAAAAAAAGTAAAACCTTATCGTTCTGTATCATAGGTAAAATTACACTTACAATAGAAATGGGGTCTCCTACAACTTCATTAAGTCAAATTTTATAGAGAGGATAATTAGCACCTTTCATGAAATTTTCATGAGATGATTCAAAATAAACAGCTTTGAAAAAAGGTAAAGAACAAAGATTCCACAACTGCAATTCTTGTTATGAGGGCAATACAAAATAGTATTATTTATAAACTCAGTTATTTCACTCAACATAAATTATATTTATAGCCCTACAGAGATTTTAAAAGTCGTGGGATCTTTTCATTTGAATATTTTCTAACAATGCATATTTGACCAAATGTTAGAATACAAACTAAGTTTCAAAATTTCAACTGCTATTCATAAAAGAACATTAATTTCTATTAAATAAAAAAGTCTTTTAAAAAGCATCTATAGTTATCTTGTTTATCACTGATTTTACCGATTTGCTATGAAAACCACACCCGCCTTTCATCAAGATGCAATTAAACGGAATGACAAGCTTGGTAATAAATAGAAATATATTGACGGCTGTCTCAACCAACATTAAACAAAAATCAACTGAAAACCAACCAAGTAAGACACAACACACCCACAATGTATGCAATATATTTCTTCACAGTGAATTTACCAAAGGAATGAAATCATACACAGGCACCTGTGCATACTTACCTGTTGTATTGTCTAAGTTAAGCGACGTAAATTTCTTGTAAATAAAGTTTTAAGTTCACAGCAATGGCTGAATTTGCAAAACCTATGTATTTTAAGTTAGATGCGGAAGATAAATTTAAAGACATACAATTTTTATGGACAATATGGGGAGGCTCATTCTTAAGAAATTTAAAATTTCTTTTCATCAAAATAAAAGAAACAATTCTTCCGTAATCTGCATCGAAATATGTACCTTAAATTGAAAAATTTCTGCCAAAGAAATAAAAAACCTAGATCCTACAGTCAGTTTTTAACCAATAGGTGACAGGCGCAAATACATAAGTCTTGCAATTTCAGCCAACAGAAATATAATTTTTGCGAAAACTGCCTCCTCAGTCTTACTTTTAATATACATTTCAGAACTGTTCGAAAGTCCTTTATGAAAGAAAAAAATATTGAACACCAGCTTTCCACCCTCCCCCCCCAACTCTCCGTCTTAACGTTTCCTAACTATTTACGTGGTTCTCTAAAAGTATTTTTCAGAAAGTAGAGAATTCTATCTAGTGTTCAACATTCAAACCCCCTAGTCCCGCTCCCTTACAGCCAATCAGGGGGTAACAAGTCCGGTGTTTTGGGAGCTCCGTTAGACACAATTTGAAAAACATCACATTGCGCTCTCCTATTCTCCTCCGGGACAGATTCTAAGTGAGGGCGGGTCCTCCAGTCTTTACAGAAATAAGAAATCAATCAATCGTTACATCAATTCCAGGCGGAAAAACTCTTTAGGCAGGTGGTCCTAAAGAGTGTGTGATTGCGGTTCCCAGAAAGCGTTTTTCCTCTTCGCGAACAATTGAAGAGCTGCTGCAAAACCCATCTCCTGCATATTCGCAACTCAGAGCCGCGCGCCCCACATGCAAAACACACCAGCAAAGGGTTAACGAGCGGTGCCTTATGCGCAGAAAAAGACTCAATATATCTTTTTGAATAAACCGAATATATCTTTAATGAATAAATTTTACAAAGGCCATTATTTATAAAGTACTACTTAAAGCCGTAATGGGCTCAAATCATTCAAGAGTTGTCGACTAAGAATTGGTAGAAACTACGAGGTAAAAAGAAAAAAAAATCACTGAAGGGAAAGCCAAATAACAGTCCTCTTCCCTCCGCCTCACAGTCAAGAGAGTTCCCGAGAAAAGGTGGGGATTGCAAAATTACCGTTAAGCTGTCCCGGCTAAGAATTTTCGTGAGGAAAACATAAATACAGTTTCACAGATTGCTTTCTTCCCTGCGACATGTTTCAAAGACTGAAGAAGGCGTCTTCTAAGAAAAGTGCAACTGGGAGAAGGAAATTGCAAGCTCGAAGCCCTATCTTTCACCCCCCCCCCCATTAGAAACAACACCGTGAGAGCAAAGGACAAAAATCCCGAGCAAAAAGCGAAAGTCCAGCATCTTTCCTAGGAGCCCGCTGAAACCTCAAAAGTCTGCCCCCCCCCCACCATCTTGCCCGAATTGGCAAAGCCAGACACTGTCAGGGTTACCCCTGCCGGGACCGAGGAGCGCAGAGCCGTAGGGCTACGCTGTGAAACTCACATTCCGAGAGCACCGCACGCTTCAGCGTCTAACACAACATACAGTGCTGGGTCCCGCGGACTGCAGGTCCGCACAACGGACTGGAGGCACCCACTATACTCCTGGTCCTTAATTTTCCGCCGACCTCAAGTTTCATGTCACGAGAAGACGGCCGTCAGCGGGCCGGGAAAACTGCGATTAGACCGCTCGGTTCGGCAAAAGGGGGAAGGGACGCTCGCCCACCCCTCCTGTCAAGGAGCCTCGGACTGAGGAGCCCCGCCGCGCCCCGGGCCCGGCCCCGGGCAGGGGGTCCCGCTGACAGATCCGCTGGGCGGCGGCTGCTCCGCCGCAGCCCGTCAGCGTCCCGCTCAAACTGCAACTCCCCTCCCCCCACACCCCAGTCTCTCCGCGCTCCCGCCACATTCCGCCCGCCGCCGCCCACTCGCAGACACTCAATTACCCCCAACCCCATCTCCTCGCATTTTTAGCAATTAAAATGAGGGCGGATCCAGTGCCCACTCCCTGCACCCCCCCATCGCCTGACGGTCCCACCACTGCCACCACCCAGGTCCCGCTCTGTTACTTCTTCAGGTTCTTACCGTCTGCGCCAACCCTGGCGAAGCTCCGCGAGCTGCCCTTTGCACGAAGTAATTTTTGACAATTTTTAAAATGATTTTTCGGCGGAGTCCTAGTGGCTCTGTGATCTCGGACAGGTTATCCCGTCTCTCCCGCTAGATTGATGAGATCAGGCATCACTCGAAAATGGCGCCGAAAACGCTGAGGCTCCTCATTCAAATTCGTTAGAGCCAACCCCGCCGCCCCGGGGCATGCCGGGAACGCGGGCTACCTCCACAGCTGTCAATACCGCCTCCTAACCCTTCTCCTGCTTTCCCGACACTTCTGCGCATGCGCAAACTCCTACCCCCACCTCCGCGCCTTGAACATGCGCAGAATCGTCGCTGTTCGCTGTTCTCACTTTGCTTCCTCAGTCTCTCAGACCTCCTTTCTTGCGCGTGCGTGCAGCTTCTTTGCTCAGCCGCGGACGTGGAGGAACTGTGGGCCCGAGGGTCCGTAGATGACTTGTCAGTCGGTAGGCATTTATTTTATTGTTCGAAGAAAACAAATAAGGGTGCAGCCTAGACGAAAAGAAAAATGTTTTATTGCCAGTGTCTAAACTCCTAGCAACGGAATGTGTCTCTGAGACCATGTGTATGGATACACGTGTACTTAAAACAGCCCCGCCTGTGTGTAGAGCACTTGCTGTATGTCAACGCTTTACAGGAACTATTGCACTTAAGCCTCAGAACAACTTTATGAGGTAGGTACTATTATTATTATCGGTTTGCAGACCAGGAAAGCAAGGCTCAGAGTTTAATCTGCCCAAGGAGGCACTGGTTCAAGCACGTGGGTAAGTCCGCGTCTGTCATTCTGGAACCTGGGGTATTCTCTTTCTTGGTGTGCGATCCAACCTGAGCACAGACAGGAGGCGTGGTTTCCCCTGCGCAGCCACTTGGGGGGGGGGGGACGTGCGCGAGTTCTGGAGTGAAGGAATACTTAAGTGTGTTGGAGCCCTTCTTGATTTTAAGCTGCCTGTTTCGAAGGCGCTTTCATCGAGTCCAGTTTCTCTCACCGTCTCTCTTGTTCTTAAACATTCTGCTCAGTTTTGAGGAGGTGAATGGGTATCACTTAGGGTGATTTTTTTTTTTTAAAGGGTGGTAAGGGAACTGCAACTGTCGAAGGCGGGTTTCCATTGTGTGGCACATTAATAAAGTAATAATAGCTAGATACCACGTACTGACTGTGGTACTGGACTCTGTACTCTGGCTTGGCACGAAGCTAAATAAACGCTTTACGGATTGATCGTGTTTACTCCTCAAAACATTCCTGCTATGTAGGTATTATGGTCATTTTATACAGGAGGACACTCAAGGCTCAGATTAAGAAATTTGCCCCTAAATCTTAGAACTAGGAAGTAGAAAGAAGCGCAAAACCTAGGCAAATCTGTGCCCACGTCCCAAAGCTGGGCGCTAAGATTGGACAATATTGATGACAAAAGTTGTATTTTAACACCTTCCTTAGAAACCTCTTTTAAGCATTCATATGCTTGGGGGAGTTATCCTACCCGCCACCAAGCTAGTTAAGATGAAAACGTAAACAAAACAACTGCCATTGATCCTAAATTGTTACATTTTAAGATTATTTTTGACTGGTTAATTTTTTTCCTGATCCCAAGTGATAATAACTTTTCTTAAAAATCCAACAGTTTAAAATCTGGGGTATTGCTACATTTTTTCCAGTTTTTGTTGCAAAACAACTTGTGAATGAACCGTAACTGTAGGAATATACAAAAACATGTATCATTGTGAGGGTTAAAGAAGACGATGAATATTGCAAGTGCCTGAAGTACTAAGAAGTAAGGAAATAGAAGGCTAGCATGATTTGCATTATTGAGGTACAATTAGAAAAGAAATGGATTGTAATAATTTGAGATCAAGAAGTAACACTGCAAAGTAGTATGTTTGTTTTACATCTTAGGTACTTCTGTGCACTGGTTAAGTGGGTGGACTCAAACTAAACTGCCTGGATTTGGATCTCAGCCCTGCTACTTACTAGCTTTATAAGTCACTTTTTCTCAATTTCATCTTTTGTAAAAGGTGTAATGCTATTATCACATTGGGTTGTAAGGATGTAAATGAGGTAATATAGTAAAGGCATTTTAACAGTGATTGGTATATTAGTAAATGTTAGCTATTGTTGTCAGTCATTAACACTAATTTTTTAACATAGGTTCTTGTGTTTTAAAAAAGCTAAGTTAGTATCAATAGGAGTTAAACATTTGTGTTCAAAAGCCCCTTAAAACGATAAATCAGCCTGACGAATTATTTTTGCCAAATATGAGTAACAGTCTCTGCTAGATGAATAAAGATGTTAATTTGTTTTATCATTCATAAGAGGATCATATGGAAATGGAATAGTTTTAATTGTTTTTTCTAATTATTAAAATTAAGGGGGCAGGAAGGGCAAAATCAGGCCAGTCTAAAATATAAAGTAAAAACTATCCAAATTTCTGTCATCCAGAGATAAATATATATTCTTTGTTCTTTAAAAATATATCTGTGGCAAGAATCAGCCAGACACAGTCTGGATAAGTGAGGAACTTATTTGCACAATTGTACTTGAACTTCATGAACTGGTAACTTTTTGATCCAACCCCTTTTTAGATATAGTTTGTCAAGAGAATTCTAAAGTGATGATGTTGGTAAATAACATTTATTGAGTACCTACTGTATGTCAGCTAAGCATGTATATGCATTTTCCCCTTAAATCCTCATAGTATAACCCTTGAGGTTGGTGCAATTTTCTCCATTTTGCACAGACTAAAGTTTATATGGAGGTCACTTTTAGAAGATTTAAGTCCTGTTTTGTTTAAAATACTATTTAACAAACCAAAAACTCTTCATAATCTCCTCAATTCACCAAAATTGGAGGAAAACAAAATCTGGTTAACATGGTTCCTATGCCGGAACAAAAAGCCCAATTGGAAGATGTTTTGAAAACAACAAATTTTATATTTGACCACAAGGGGGTGCAAATATTGAGTTGAATTTTAAAGGGAAAAAAAGTGCTTTTTACATCAGACCATCAAATTCACAGGTAAAAACTAGTAAGAATACTTTCTCCAAACTTTAATACTCCACATAGTGATATGCTTTATGAAAAGAAAAAACTCTATTATTTAGGTACTCAATTAGGGTAGAAGTTTCAGCTTTTTTTCATCTTCAATATGGTGAAGAATTAATCACTCCTACCCCACTCCTTTCCACAACCCCATTTGAGTCTCTGCATACTCTTTACTTGTCATAACAGTAGAACTGAAGTCATAATTTAAAATCTGAGGTTTTACTTGGAAACTGGAATGCAGTCACCAGCAAACCAATGGTAAATATGGGTAATGTGGAGAACAGAGGTTTTGTAGTTTCAGTGCTTTCTTTCCCTCCTGCTGTTTCTAATGAGAAAACTACAAATGATGGAATGTTGGCTTCAACATATTAACTTATTTAGATAAAACTGTGAAAGCTGTAGGTCTGTTCATCTTTTACAAAAGAATGAAGACTAAAGAAAACATTTTGAACAATAACTTGAAAATTTAGTATACACTGGAGAATGTTTTAAAAACAATTTGCTTAGATGGGTCTTAAAGTAACATTTATTTTCCTGTTGGTCTTGTTTCTCTAAGATGGACTTAATTTTTAAAAAACATTTTTACTTAGAAATAATTTTAAATTTACAGAAAGTTCAAAAATAAAAATAATTTACAGAACATCCTTATCATTTGGTTGCTCTGTGGAAAGTCTCTCTCGCCACATACATGTATATTTATATACAATTTTTTTCTGAACCATTTGACATTAACTCACGTACATTCTGACCCATGCATATACTTGAGTGTTTACATTGAACTAATACTTGAATCTACCTCCATATTCCAATTTTGTAGGTCAATCCTTGTAGCATTTCCCTCTCCAGTAGAGGAGCCAATATGGTGTCAGGTACTACAGTTAACTAACATGACTCTTTAGCTTCCTTTACTTTGGAACATTTCCAGCCTTTATCTTTTATTACCTTTTATTACCTTGACATTTAAAAAACATTTTTTAACGTTTATTTATTTTTGAGAGAGAGAAACAGAGCAAGCGGGGGAGGGGTAGAGAGGGCAGGAGACACAGAATCCAAATCAAGGTCTGGGCTCTGAGCTGTCAGCACAGAGCCTGACCCCAAGCTCAAACTCACGAACTATGAGTGTCATGATCATGACCTGAGCCGAAGTTGGACGCTCAATGGACTGAGCCACCCAGGCACCCCTGACCTTGACATTTTTAAAGAATATAGCTTCTCACTCCACCCCTCTTTTAAATAAAACATTCCTTATTTTGTTTTTGTCTGATGTTTCCTCATGATTAAATTGGGGTTACATATATTCTCAACTTGACTACTGCACAGGTGATCACTTCTGGAACCACATGATATTCATCTGTCCCTCATTGATGATAATTAGTTTTGATCACCTGGTCCATATGTGGCCTGAATTTTACTGTATAGTTACTGGTTTTTTTTCTTCCTGCCAATTAAAAAGCAAATTGTAGGGAAAGATTTGAAGATACATCCTGCTCATCATCAAAATTCCCACTTAAATTTAGACTCAACTATTGCTGATGTAGTTTTACCATAATGGTTGCAAAATGAGTCAACAAATCTAATGCTCTCTCCAAATCTACCAGTCAGCCCCTAGCATTCTGTGAACAGAGCCTTTTAATCTCTATTTATTATCTGCATTAACTTATGAATTCCTGTTTTTTCATTCTGTATTTGCTTTGTTTTCTTGAGTTTTACCTATATATGTGTATATTTTGTATACTTTTTTTCTGAATCACATGAAGGTAAGCATCATGACCTTTCACTTCTAAATATTTAAGTCTGTATGTAATTATTTTAGTGTTTAAATTATCCCAGATTAAGCTAGTGGGAGCACCTTTAGTTTGGGTACTATGTCTTTGTGATATGCCTACATCATTTTTTTTTTGAGCACTTCCTTACTTTCTCATATAATAAGATGTTCCATGTTTATCTTGTCCTTAACTCTGCCTCAGCCCTGGAATTAGCCTTTTCTCTAAGGAGCCCTGTTTCATGTTAGTGTAGAATGGTATTAGAGACCAAGGCTAGGTATGCTTATGCTAATGAGGTGTCTCTGCTTCTTGAATCTTTCATAAGACTGAACCTAGGAAAAAATATACGTATATACAAAAATATATATACACATACATAAACAAAAATGTGCATATATACAAATATGCATACACTAATATATACACATGTATTAATGATATGGGTTTAATTTTAAGTTATTTTCATTGTAATTATAATTGAGAAGCTATCATAGCAACATTTATAAAGTTCAGAATAAAGGCAACGAAATCCCAATCCACACAAACCACTCATACAATTTTCATGTTCCCTTTGAGTCAGTAGCTATTTTAAAGGTCATGCTGTGAAAGTTTTTTTTTTTCCACTTAAAATGTTGTAAACATCTGCGAATTACTATATCATTTTACAGTCTTCATTCTAAATTGCTCTACTACATGTCACTAGCAGATTCTACCATTCTTCTATTGCTGGACATTTATGTTATTTTCAACATTTTGCTCTTATAAAAAACTCTGAAGTGAACATTTTTATGCATATACCTTTTCTAATTGACTTTCTTATTTATTTGCTTATTTATTGGAAGACTTCCCAGAAATAGGAATACCAGTTCCCACAGGTAGGTAAGTTTTGATGGGGTTGATATGTTTTGGCACACAGATTTAATCAAACATTTATCAAAGTCCATACCAGAATTGGATATATGGAGATGAAAAATATGTAGTCCCTGCAGGAAGGGACTGAAAGTCTAATGGAAGATAGATAAATTCTCTAAAAATGACAATTTGATAAATATAGAGTAAGAGTATTCCTAAACCAGATTAGGAATAAGTGGCTCAGGAAAGCTTTTCAGAAGTAGAGCTATATCTTGAGGGATACCTTGGTGGAGCCTTATAGGACTAGGGGTTATTCTAGTGTGACAGAGAATGTAGAAATAGGCCAGAAAATTTTTAAACATAATCATTGGAGTGTAACGAAGCAGACATCAGAAAGAACCTGTGTGTTCAAGAAAATTCAGGTAGTTTGTGTGATCTGCTGCTATGTGGCTTTAGAGGAGTTGAAAAACTTGCAGCCTGATCAAGTGGATAGAGGTTAAACCACAAAGGGCCTTGCATGTTACCTTTATACTGATGCAATTGAAAAATCTTAAACCCGTGAGTAAAATGATCAGAATTATATTTTAGAAACTCACTTTAACAAGGATACTGGAGAACAGATTAGAAAATGGGAGAGCAGGAGTGCCTGGGTGGCTCACTTGGTTAAGCGTGACTCCTAATTTCACCTCAGGTCTTGATCTCATGATTTGTGGGTTTGACCCCCTCATCCAGCTCTCATAGTGCGAGAGCCTGCTTGGGATTCTCTCTCTTCTCTCTCTTCCCCTCCCCCCGCTCAGGCTGTCTCTCTCAAAATAAATAAACTTAAAAATTTTTTTATTTTATTATTTTTTTAATTTAAAAAAGAAAGCAAGAAAAAGAAAATGTGAGAATAGTGGTCAAGTCCTCCAGAGGCTATTGTATCCAGGCAAGCAATAAAGAGTACTTGAACTAATAAAGTAGAAATGGGAGTGAAATGAAGTACAAAAGGGATTGGATTTATTTATTCAGCATTAATATGTAGGTATTTCTAGGTAACTATTTTTAGCATCTCTTCTGTGTCATGTATTGTGCAAGGTACTGAGCATATAAGTGGGGGTGACAACATAGTCACAGTTCTCTCCTTGTGGTGTGGTCTAGTGAGAAAAACAATGTGTAAGTTAATAGTCATACAAATTACAACTGTGATAAGCACTGTAACAGAAGAATATAGATGCAATGAAAGTATACACCATGGAGAGCTACCTAACACTGGAGGTTTAAGTAAGGCTTTCCTAAGGTTGGACAGTTAAGCTGAGACTTAAGGAATTAGCTAAGACAAAAACAAAGGAAGAACATTCTAAGCAAAGGAAGAACATATGTTAATATCCTGAGCAGGAAGGACTGGTAAATTCAAATGCCATATGGCTAGAGCAAAGTAAGTAAGGATGGAAGAAGTTGGAAGATAAGACTAAAGAGGAGGTTTAGGAGACTTTGTATATGGAGAAGAGTGAGAAGGAAGTATGTCCCAGGACTCCTAGGTTTCCAGTGTGGGCAGCTGAGTAGCTGTGGGTGCCATTTCCTGAGATAAGGAAACTAGGTTTGATGGATTTTGATATATGAAGTATTGATTTTGAGATGTCTGTGGGCTAAGTATATCCTTCCCATCCTCACTTTATAGATAACTAAATATTAGGATTGGATTTTATTTAGAAGTCTGGAATTTAGGGAAAAGCTTTGGTTTGCATGTTGTCTATAAATTTATCAGTTGACCAATGGTAGTTTAAACTATGGGATTGGATAAGGTCACTGAGATATGCAGAATGATAAAAACGTTCAACACAGAATCTTGGAGATCATTGTTTGGTAGCTACACAAAAAAATACACAAAAAAATTCACTATAAATATTAAAGACATGACAAACTGAAAAATATTTTTAACGTATAAAGCAGATAATGGGTTAATATCCTCAATGTATAAAGAAATAAGTCTATAAGAGAAATAGAGGAGTGCCTGGGTAACTCGGTTAAGCAGCCAACTCTTAACTCTTGATTTTGGCTAAGGGCACGATCTCATGGTTTGTGAGTTTGAGCCCTGCATTGGGCTCTGCGCTCACAGTGCAGAACCTGCTTGGGATTCTCTCTCCCTCTCTCTCTGCCCCTACCCTGCTCACACACACACTCTCTCTCTCTCTCAAAAATAAATAAACATCAAAAAAAGAAAAAAAAATAGAACAGTTAACAAATACACAGTTAACAGAAGAAAAACATCAACAAAAAAAAGAATATTTGAAAGAGCAAAACCTGGAAGTGAAAGTAAGAAGAGGTTTGTAAGTTTTCACTATCTATCTCATTGTTGTAGAATTACTTTTTAAAATCAATAATTGAGGGATGCCTGGGTGGCTCAGTCAGTTAAGCATCTGACTTGGGCTCAGGTCATGATCTCATGGTTTGTGGGTTCGAGCCCCGTATCAGGCTCTGCACTGACAGCTCAGAGCCTGGAGCCTGCTTCAGATTGTCTCCCCCCAACTCTCTCTCTCTCTCTGCCCCTCCCTGGCTTGCACACACTCTCTCTTTCAAAAATAAACATTAAAAAAAGTAAAATAAATAAAATAAAATCAATAATTGAGGACATTGTTAAGAGACTAGAGGGTGCTGATGGATGGATGGGTCACACAATTCTTATAAATCTACTTTTTTAAAACATTTGCTTCTCTTGTTCATAAAAAATTAGATCCCATTTGTTAGCATGACTTTAGTGTTGTGATCATAGTCATAAAACTTGAGAGAGATGGAGAATCCAACTAGATGATCTTAAGGTATCCAAAGATGCAAAATGAACTAAGTAGTGATGAAAGTTAGCTACAATCTTAGTGGTAGATGGAAGAATTAAATTATATGTAATTTGAATCTGGGAGTTATGCCTGTAAGAGCACCCCTTTTGGGGAGCTCTGATAATTAACTTCAATGCCTGGGATGGTAATCCTAACTTGCTTGAGATGACAGTTTTTACCAGTAAGTCATAGTTTTAACCCCAGGAAGATATAAATTAAATGTAGAATGATTTATTAAATCAAGCACATAGTATTATAGCTTAGGAATGACGTATGTATTTTAAGTTCTTGTAATGTTTAAGAAAATTAGGCAAATATCTATTTCAATTAAAAAAACAGTATTATGAGTATCATGGAAGTAGTTAGAACAGATCCATACATAACATTTTCAACTCTGATTTAAGGTTATGGAGGTATAAAGGCTTCCCCCCTCCCATATGAAGAATTGTTTTGTTTCTATATTCTTGGGCACAGATTATGAGACCAAACTAAAATTCATTTACAATTAATAATGATTAATATTTACTGAAGAAGTATGAATTCGCCCCTCCCAACCTTTACCACTAAGGATACCTGGAAAAGAATAAATCCACTTATTTCTGTTGTCTACATTCTAAAACTGTGTGAACATGCTGCCTTTAGATGAAATATTAAATACAATGTTTTGGAATATTGTTTTTAAAAAAATTTTTTTTAATGTTTATTAATCTTAGAGAGAGAGAGAGAGACATAGCACGAGTTGGAGAGGGGCAGAGAGAGAGGGAGACACAGAATCTGAAGCAGGCTCCAGGGTCTGAGTTGTCAGCACAGAGCCAACATGGGGCTCAAACCCACAAACCGTGAGAACATGACCTGAGCCGAAGTCAGATGCTTAACTGACTGAGCCACCCAGGCGCCCCTGGTATATTGTTTTTAAAATAGTAGAATCATAGAATCTTACTAGTTAAAACATGCCTCTTTGTAAAAGCTGCTACCCATTGTCAAAGTGCCCCTTACAGCTACTGAGAATAAATTCATTCCCACTTATGGGTGATAACTTTTTAAATATGACAGTATTGGGGTTCCTACCTGGCTCAGTCAGAAGAGCATGTGACTTTTGACCTCAGAGTCAGGTCATGAGTTCTACATGTTGGGTATAGAGATTACTAAAAACAAAAACTAAATAAACTTAAAAAAAAGTAAATATGAACACTATTATCTTTAACCATGAAGACAACTGAATCCCTATCCTCCAGACATCCTTAGTTTCTTTAGTGGCTTTATGATTTTAAATCCTTTACCATCTTGGTTTCCTTCTTCTGGTTTTGCTGCAGTTTAACAGAGCCCCTCTCAAAAAGTGACACACTCAGAACAGTAAATCATAGACCATACAAGGTCTGAAATATACCAAGAATTAGTTAAGTTTTTGTCCTAGCCATTAAAATGTTTATATTTGGGGAACAATATAAGACAATAAAAAGGACTTATAAATAGTAGAGATGGATCTATTGATCATTTATCAAAAGAAAATTGAAGGGTTTTAATAAAATAAACTTTATATTGAGTAAAAGCTTAAAAATATTATAACTCATACCTTCTCAGAGACTTTATTAACTTGGGGCAAGCCTTGTCCTAGAAGTTGAGGAGGACAAGGAGCCAGGAGTTTATTATCATTCATTTCTTTCTTACTTTTAGTAAACAGAAGTAAAATTGAGACCCTCTGGTCTCTTGGAGATATGACTGAGAATGTGTGATGAGTTCTCTGTGACAATTGAGCCTCATGCTACATTTCTATTCTTAATATGTAAAAAATTATTTCTTTCATGTAGTACAAATCTATAGGGAAATGAGGAGAATAAAATATAGCATTCTTTTTTGGCAAAGAAATGCTTACATGTTTAAAACAAATTAACTTTTTAAGGCAGCTCTGAAGAAGTAATTTATTTTAAATAAGTGAACAGTTTACAGCTCTTGTGGGAACACTTTTTCCTCACTCTTCTTCATCATAGGATTAGGCCCTATGTTTTTAATTTAAGTCCTTTAATTTTTGCTGTTAACATTTAATTTACTTGAGGGCCCTATACTGTTCACTTTTGACCCAGTGAACTCAGGATGGTATACAGAGAGCATATACCTAATTTTAAGGAAACTCTTAAAGAAAAATAAGTGGTTTGAAGTATCATACATACATTTTTTTCCCCTTTTTGGAGGATGTATTTTATAAACATAGGTTTTTTTTTTTTTAACAATTAGATGTTTATGTCATTGGCAAAACAATTCAAAGCTCATGTGCCTTAACTGCAGTATTTTTAATAAACTGCAAAACTACTCATATAGTATGGTAGATATAAAACTTTTTCATGACAAATTCTTGTAGCATGTAACTATCTAATGATCCTCCCATCTACCTTTATACTCATATTTTCTATAAAAGGAAAGGAATATAAAACTGAAAGTTCCTAAAGTTTAATCCTTTAGATGTAGAAAATGTTAGTACATATAGTTGTTAATTATGAAAAGTTCAAAAGCTTCTTCTAAATCACTTGATATAAAAATATTTTGTGAATAACTTTTATTTGTCCTTGAAACTAGACCTGTGGACTCGCTTTTGAAAAATTCCCCCAGTTACAAAATACATGTGAATTAAAGAATATTTTAAAAATCAGGAATGATTTGGAAGGCATTGCTTCTGAAGACCCCCTAATAATATACCACTTTTTTCCCTCCTTTCCCAGTTGACAAAGGAAGGCTCTACATTTGTCTTTTGTGTATTGGTATTATTGAATTACATTCATTTAGCATTATTAAATACTATACTTTGTTTCTCTTCTTCAGGAAAATTGCAGTTTGTATTTTGTGAAATAGTGGATTCCATCTTTCAGGCATCAGAAAGCAAAGTAGAAAAGACTCGGGGAGGCAGTGGGACCCCTCTGATCCACCCACGCCCACTATTCTTACTCCAAACATAGCTATGAGGATGCCTTCACTTTCATCATTTTGGGAGCATAGAGGGTTGATGGTGTCAATGACAGTAGGTTAGGAATAAAAGAAAGCTCAGTTTATAGAGAAAACTCAGTTTGTTAGTTTATCTAATTCCTGATTTGGTATATGTATATAGGTATGTGTGTGGTATATGTTTTAAAGAAATTCTGGTGAACTAACAAGTATAAAATTGCATTTTGTTATTTAAAATTAATATGAATCCTATTATTTAACTTTAATATGCTGCTTAATAATTATTATGGTTATTAAGTATGCCATGCTTACCTTATTCAAAAGTTAACAGATAGTAATGGAACAACTGCTGTATGATAAACATGTAGGTACAGGGGTATAAACAAGGTTTCTGATCTCAGAATAGTGGAGGCTATTTATGTTTCTGTATAAGCCTTCCTAGTTTCCTAATAAGGTAACATGGTTGTAATTTCATAATTTATTTTATTTTTTGAGAGAGAGAGAGACAGAGTGTGAGCAAGGGAGGGGCAGAGAGAGTGGAAGACACAGAATCTGAAGCAGGCTCCAGGCTCCCAGCGTTCAGCACATAGCCCAATGCAGGGCTCAAACTCATCAACCAAAAGTGAGATCATGACCTGAGCTGAAATCAGACGCTTAACCTACTGAGCCATCCAGGTGCCCCTGTAATTTCATAATTTAAATACTAGGGGAAATGTTGTAAAATGTGCTCTAATTATTTAAATGAAAGTAGTTTTGTGTGGTTTTACAGTCATGGGGGGGGGATAATGAGATTTTGGACTAGAGAAGTAATGGTTGGGATAGAGATGAGGAAGAATCTAGAATGACTCCCTAGTTCCTGGCTTGTAGACTACAATTGTGGTATAATTAACCAGGATAGAGGCAAATGGAGGAAGGCCAGGGATTTTGGTTTATGTATATGTATGTATAAGGATGTGGAATAGAAAACTGGGAAAGGGGAAGGAGATGAGATGGTCAATGAAGACATATTGAATATGGAAGACTGTCACTGGGATATCCATATAGAGAAGTTCAATAGGAAGCTCACATGTGCATCTGACACTTGGGAGAAAGGCTGGGGCTAGAAGTGGATGTCACTAAGAAGTGACGACTCAGAAGTGGATGTTGAAATTTTGGGGGAACTGGATGCCATTGCTCATAGAGACTGAATATAGTGAGAGGAAAGGAGAAGTAACATTATTAAATGGGTAGAGTAAGAGAAGGCAGCAAAAAAAAAAAATTAAGAATAACTAGCAAAAGGATAGAAGGGGACACCAACAGAACTCAGTGTTCTAGAAGCCAATGGGAGAGAGGGTTCAGGAAAAAAAGGAATCAGGATTATCAGAAGATAAAGACAGGTGAAGTAAATTGAAAAAGATTATGGGACTTGGCAATTTTGTCATTAGTAATGTTTGCCAGGATGCTTTCAATACACTGATGGTGGCAGAATTCCACGTTGGGTTGAAAAATATTTTAAAATGAGAAAAATGACAACAGATTTATATTATTTCAAGACTGTTCATTTCTTCTTCAAAACAGAAATAAAGGATCATTGTAGGGAGTAGTTTATAGAATTGAGGAGATTCTACAGTGAAGAGAGTTTAATATTTATAAAGTGTGAGGAGAGTCAGCAGACAGAAGGGATTAGAAAGAAGGAGGGATAAAGGTAAAGAAAGATCTATAGGAGATTAGGGAATGTGGGATCAAGGGTGCAGTAAAGGAGTTTACCTGGAAGAAAAGGATACTTCCTCTGAAATTAGAAGGAAGAAAGTGAAGATAATTAAATATAACTTATAAGTGTGGAGCAAGAAGGTTAGGAGGTATGCAGCTTATAGTTTTGATTTTTTTTCTGGTAAAGGAGACATAAAAGTAGGCATAGGGGAAGTAGCAAGTTTGAGTTGAAGTAAGGTGGCATAAAATATGTTCTAAGGAATGGAAGAGGGTATTAGCAGGTTATTAGCAGGAGGACTGATGTATCTGAAACTAAGCTAGATAGAAAAAGATATGAAGCTATGCTGGAGATAGTGGTCTGAAAAAAAAAGGGAATAGTTGAGGAATAGAGGTTAAAATAAGGTAAAGCAGGTGTTTAGAGAGAACGAGAGTGAAAAAATTGGAATGATATGTTGGTGTGGTCAGAGATCAATACTATTGGAGTCTAAGGCTATGGAACAATGTCTCGATGATCAAAAGGTTGAGGGTGTGGCTCTGGATATGGATCACTGAATGAAATGGTTGTAAGCTGGTGGAGTCAGAATTCAAGGTTGTCATTGCATAGGTGGACACTGTCCATATGGACACTGAAGTGGCACATGATGGCAGGAAATGCAGGGGAGGCAGATACTGAAAGCCAAGTGCTGAAGTCCACTCTAAATAAGAAAGGGAATGACTGGGCAGTAAAGTCATGAGAATGAAAGAGAGGAATAAAAAATTTCCAAGATTGTTGATTATGCCCGTTTTCTCTCTCACACAAATTAAGAGTCATGAGGGCATGGACTGTGTCTTATTTAATATTGCAAATATTTGTTGAAAAATGGGTAAACAAATGACCTCATCATTTTGAACAAATATTCATGTTGAATTACTACTTTTGGAAACTTTGATTTTTCATATTACAAGCAGTTGATACTAAAGAATATACAACAAGATGAGCAAGATGTAGAAAAAGAAATTCATAATCCAAACCCAGAAATAACCATTAGCCCCTTTTATTGAACTTTCATACCTGTTTGTTGTTCATCCTAGCAATATATATTCAGCTATAATATCCTTTAATGGCTAAGTAAGTATTCCACATAGAATAAGGATGTACCATAATTTAAGCAGTATCTTGTTTGGGGATATTATATGTATTTTTAAAAGGAACAATCTAACAGTTAAATTTTTGCTTTATTTCCTTAGAATGCAGTCTTAGAAGTGGATTTTCTGGTAGGGTCTTCATAGCCAGCTTATTTTTCTTTGTTTTAGGCCAATTTCTAACAGGCTTGTTTATGTGTATTCTTATTCAATCCTGGATTGGATTCAGAAAATTGGACAGTGTTGTAGGTACTGAATGATGTAGGCATGCTGATATCCACAAAAGTGAGAACTGGTAAGTAAAATCCTTCACAGTAATAATGATGGGTTTTTTTTTTTTAAGTTTATTTATTTATTTTGAGAGAGAGCGTGCCTATGTGCGTGGGGGAGGGGCAGAGAGAGAGGAAGAGAAAGAATACCAAGCAGGCACAGAGCCCAATACAGGGCTTGATTCCACAACCCATGAGATCATGACCTAAGCTGAAATCAAGAGTCGGACAGTTAACTGACTGAGCCACCCAGGCGCCCCAGTGATTGGTATTTAAAAACTTGGAATTAAGTTTACTTTTCATGAGCACAATAAGAAATGATTCATGAACTAAATAACAGGATATAGTGGTCAATTCAGAAATACATATTCAAATTGAATAAAAACCTCTATGAATAACCTACATCCAATTTTAGGAGAGGTTTTAATAAATCATGAATAATCATCAAATTCACAGCTTCTCAAACTTTTTCATAAAAGTGTGGTTAATAGTGGAGAACAGTGAATAATTGCCCTAGAACACTTGATCCCAAACTAGAATTTTCTTTAGTTTCTTGTCTTAAATTTAATATAAATGTTGCATTATATACCATAGTACCTCTGTGTTTAGTATAAATATGCTTATAATTTTTTTTAAAATCCTGGAGTATAAAATTGATATCTAAGAAGATGCCCCATGTTTATTCAATGGCTTTTAACACCCTGGCATACCATAAGTTTTCTTTGTCCTAAACTGGACTTTAGAGGCAAAGTTCTAAGTTATTTATGGTTGTACAATATGCTCCTTTTCTGTTTTCAAGTTTAGCCCAGGCTGTTTATAGTAGTGTTTGGTAGGGAGTAGATTAATTGATGATTACTCATTTTGAACCTGAGAGTGTTGTAAAGATTGAAAATTCACAGAATGAAAATTTAATATTATTGACAACAGACTACACTACAAGAATGTTAAAGAAAGTCCTTCAGACAGAAAGGAAATGATATCAGATGGAAATACAGATCTACACAGAAGAATGATGAGCACTGGAAAAGGTAACTACATGGGCAAATATGTGAGTTTTTCCCCCATTTAATTCTCTTTTAAGAGAACTATTTAAACAAAAATAATAGCAATGTATTGTGGAATTTACAATATGTATTAGTAAATATATGTCAACAATAGCATAAAGACCAGGAGAAGAAAAACAGAAATAAGGTATTAAAAGGTTCTTTTATTATATGTGAAGTGGTATAAATTTGCTTGAAAGTAGACTGTGATAAATTAAACATGTAGACTATAAACCCTAAAGCAACCAGTAGAATAATAACAAAACAGTTATGGCTAATAAGCCAAAGGACAAAAAATGGAATCATAAAAAAGTACTCAATCCAGGGGCACCTGGGTGGCTCAGTTGGTTAAGCGTCTGACTTTTGGTTTTGGCTCAGGTCATGATCTCACAGTTTGTGAGTTTGAGCCCCGTGTATGCTCAGTGCTGACGGGGCTGAGCCTACTTGGGATTCTCTCTCTCCTTTCTCTGCCCTTTCCCTGCTTCTCTCTCTCTCTCAAAAGAAATAAATAAACTTAAAAAAAAAGTACTCAATGCAAAACAAGGCAGAAAAAGTAGAAAAAGAACAATGGACAGATGGAACACAGAACAAATGGAACAAATAGAAATTAGCAAGATGAGGGGTGCCTGGGTGGCTCAGTCAGTTGAGTGTTCAACTCTTGATCTCGGCTCAGGTCATGATCTCACGGTTTGTGGGATACAGCCTCGTGTTGGGCTTTGTGCTGGCAGTGTGGAGCCTGCTTGGGATTCTCTCTCTCCCTTTTTCTCTCTGCGCCTTCCCTGCTCATGCTCTCTCTCTCAAAATAAAAAAATAAAACATTATAAAAAATAGCAAGATTATAGACTTAAATCTAACTATATCAATAATCACATTAAATGTAAATGATCTAAAAATTCCAATCAAAGAGTAGAGATTGTCAGGTTGGATAGAAAGCAAGACCCAAAACACTTTACATATAAAGAAACAAAAATGTTAAGAATGAAAGGATGGTAAAAGACATACCATGCTGATGCTGACATTAGTCAAGAAACTGGTGGAGCTGTATTAACATCGTAGAAGCAAAGGAAGATTTCAGAGCAAAGAGTATTACCACGGGTAAAGAAAGTCATTTTATAATAACAAATCAGTTAATTAGGAGGATGTGATAATCCTAAATATTTATGCCCCGAATAAAAAGAGGTTCACAATACATGAAGCAAAAACTGATAGAACTGTAAGGAGAAATAGACAAATCTATAATTATAGTCAGAGATTTTAATAATTGCTTCAACAAGTCACTCAGCAATAATTAAATTATTATTAAATAATAACCCTCTTAAATAATTGGTAGGACAAGTTGAAACATAGCAAGGACATATAAACTCAACACCATCCACCAGTATTGACCAGTTGACTTTTCCAGAACATTCCACTAACAGAAGACTACACATTCTCTTTAAAAAGAGTACATGAAACATTTACCCAGAGAGACCATATTCCTGGCTAGGGTTAGCAAACTATGACTGTGGGGCCAAATCTAGCTTGGTTTTATATCGCCTATGAACTAAGAATGGTTTTCACATTTTGAAAGGTTTCTTAAAAAATAAAATAAAATATGTAACAGGAGAGACTGCGTGTGACCCATAAAGCTTAAACTATTTACTGTCTGACCCTTTATAGAAAAAGTTTGCCAGTCTCTGTTTTAGACCATAAAATATGTCTCAATATATTTTAGAGGATTTAAATCATGCAAAGTATGTCCTCTCACCACAGTGGAATTAAATTAGAAATCAATAACAAAGCTAACGAAAATCCCCAAATGTTTGGAAACTAAATCACATGCTTCTGTGTAACCCACTGATTAAAGAAGAAAACCAAGGTAAAATTAGAAAGTATTTTGATCTGAAGGAAAATAAAAATACAACATATCTTGATTTATATAAATGAACTGCCTACATTAAAAAATACAAAAAAATATCAAAGCAATGACCTAACTTCCACCTTAAGAAACTAGAAAACAAGAACAAATTAAACACAAAGAAGCAAAAGAAATGAAATAATAAAGGTCAAGGTGGAAATTAATGAAATAGAAAACAAAGATTAATTGAGAATATCTAAGGAATCAAAACCTGGTTGTTTGAGATCAGTAAAATTGATAAACTTTTGGCTAGACTTGTTAGGGAAAAAAAAGAGAAGACACTTATCAGGAATACCAATGTCAGGAATGAGAGAGGTGACATCATGACAAATTCTACAGATCTTTAGAGGTTAGTAAAGGAATATTATGAACAACTTTAGGCAAAAAAAATTAACAACTTAGATGAAACAGCCAAATTCCCTGAAAGACATAAACTACCAAAGCTGGCTCAAAAAGAAATATGTAACCCAAATGATTATATATTTATTTCCCAAGAATTGAACCTTTAGTTTAGAACATTTCTGTAAAGAAAAATTCTGGTCCATAGGATACTTAAAATATTTAGAGGAAAAAATACCAATCACTCTTAAGTTCTTCCACAAAAGTAAAGAGAAAGGAATGTTTTCAGGCTCGTTATTTGAGGTCAGCATTACTCTGCTACCCAAGCCACACAAAGACATTACAAGAAAAGAAAACTCTGGACAATTTCCCTCATGAACACAGATGTAAAAAATTCTAGACAAAATTTTATTAAATCCAACAATATATAAGAAGGATAATATTATTGGGCAGGATTTATCCCGAGTATAAGATTGGTTTAATATTAAAAGATCAATCATTATAACTCACTACATTAATCTGAAAAAGAAAAACTGATCATCTCAATAGGTACAGAAAAAAACATCTGACAGAATCCAATTTTCATTCCCAGTTAAAAAATCAGCAAGGGTGCCTGGGTGGCTCAGTCGGTTGAGCGTCCGGCTTCAGCTAAGGGCATGCATGATCTTGCGGTTCGTGGGTTCGAGCCCCGCGTCAAGCTCTGTGCTGACAGCTAGCTCAGAGCCTGGAGCCTGTCTTCAGATTCTGTGTCTCCCTCTCTCTCTGACCCTCCCCTGCTCACGCGTGTGCGCGCTCTCTCTCTCTCTCTCTCTCTCTCTCTCTCAAAAATAAATAAAACATTAAAAAAATTAGCAAACTTGGAATGGAAGGGTACTTCTTCAACCACATAAAGCACATTTATAGAAAACCTACAGATAATCTCATGCCTACTGGTGAAAGACTGCATGCTTTCCCCGTAAGTCCAGGACAACAGAGCAATGTCTGTTCTTACCACTTTCATTGGCAGAACCAGAGGAGGTTCTGCGAGTGCAATCAGGCAAGCAAAGAAAAAAACACATTCAGCTTGGAAAGGAAGAAATAAAACTGACATAATCATCCATCAGTTCCACTTGGTGGAATCTATAAAACCTACTAGAACTAATAAGTGAGTGTAGGAAAATTGCAGGATACAAGATAAATATACAATAATCATTTGTATTTCTACATTTGAGCAACAAACAACTGAAAATGGAAATACAAAAAATAAAAAGCCTTTACAGTGGCATAAAAAATATGAAATAGTTAGGAATAAATCTGATAAAAGGCACAAAAGACCTATACACTAAAAACTGCAAATATTGTTAGAGAAAGTAAAGACAGCTTAAGTAATTGGACAGATTTATCTGGCTCAGTGAGTTCATACTGTTAACATTGTCAGCTCTCCTTAAATTGATATGTAGGTGCAACACAATCCAAATCAAAATCCCAGTAGGTTTAAGAAAAAAGGAAAGAAACTTAAAAACTGATTCTAAAATTCATATAAAAATGCAAAGATCAAAAAAAAAAAAAAAAAAAAAAAGAAATGCAAAGATCTAGAATAGCCCAAACAGTTAACTTTGAGAGCAAGAACAAAGTTGGAGGACTGACACTGCCTGATTTTAAGACTTATTAAATAGCTATAGTAATCAAAACAGTGGTATTAGTGTAAAAATAGACAAACGGATTAATGTAACAGAATGCAGGGTCCAGAAATAGACCCACATTTATAAGGACAACAGGTTTTTGACAAAGTGCAAAGGTAATTCAATGAAGAAAGAATAGTTTGTTTTTAACACATTGTGCTTAGAAGAACTGGATATCCACATATAAAAATAGGAACTTTGACTCACATCTCAAACCATGTACAAAAATTTACCCCAAATTTGATCACAGACCTAAATGTAAAGCTTTAAATTACTATTAAATTTCTGGAAGAGGAGCACCTGGGTGGCTCCTTTGAGCGTCTGACTTTGGTTCAGGTCACGATCTCACAGCTCATGAGTTGGAGCCCTACGCTGGGCTCTGTGCTGACAGCTCAGAGCCTGGAGCCTGCTTCAGATTCCGTGTCTCCCTCTTTCTCTGCCCCTCCTCTGTCTCTCAAAACTGAATAAACTTAAAAAAAAATTTTTTTTTAATTTGTGTCAGAAAGCATTAAGATTTTTGTGACTCTTAGACAAAGATTTTTTAGATGTGACAAAGTCACAATCTATAAATGAACAAATTGAGAGATTGGACTTAATCAAATTTTTACAAACTTCTGTTCTTTAAAATACACTGCTAAGGAAGACAAGCCCCAGCCTGAGAGAAATATTTGCAAAGCATGTAATAAAGGATTTGTATCAAGAATGTAACAAACTCTCAGGGTGCCTGGCTGGCTCAGTTATAGAGCATTTGATTTTTAATCTCTGGGTCATGAGTTCAAGCCCCACATTTGCCGTAGAGATCACTTAAAAAATAAATAAAGATTTAAAAAATGTAACAAACTCTCAAAACTCAACAAAGAGAAAACAAGTCTCAAAAAATGGGCAAAAGACTTGGACAGTAACTTCACCAAGCAGATACCCAGATAGCAAATAAGCACATGAAAAGATGTTCAACTTTATTAACCTCATTAGTTTTAGGGAAACACAGTAAAACCATGATGGAGAAACTAGCATATGCAAAAAAAATGTATACATATCTCTTAGAACGGCTACAATGAAAAGTGTTGTTAAGGATGTGGAGGAATTAGAACTTTGATATACTCCTAGTAGGGATGTAAAATGATATAATCAGTTTGAAAACAGTGGGCAGTTTCTTGAAAAGTTAAACATACCAATATATGATCCATTTCATTCTAGGTATTTCCCCAAGAAAATAAAGCATATGTTCCTACAGAGATCTGTACATGAATATTCATAGTTGCTTTATTTTTAACAGTCTCTAATTTGAAACAGCTCAAACGTTCAAGAGATAAATGGATAAATTGTGATATATTCTTACAATATAATACTCAGCATTAAAAGGCAATGAAGTATTTTATACAACAGCATGGATGAATCTAAAAACAATATTCTGAGTGACAAAAGACAGAAAGTATAAAATTCTAGAAAATGCAAACTACTCTATTAGGACAAAAGGCAGACAGCCCAGTGGTTGCTTAGGGAGAGAGGTGCTAGGAGAGAGGGATTATAAAAAGGCAGGGGAAATTAAGAGTTGATGGATATGTTCACTCTTATTCTGGTGATGGTTTCACAAGGGTATATATGTTTAAACTTATCAATTTTATACTTATCAATTGTATACATGTTAAAAATTATCAGTTGTATACCTTAAGTATGTGCAGTTTATTGGATATCAGTTCTACCTTAGTAAAGTTTTATTAAGCTAAATACATTTAAAAAATATATCTGGAAAATAAGGGAAAATAACTCCAATTGAAATCTAAAAGGGGATTAACATTTATTAGAAACATACTAAGGGGCAAGTACTAGGTAGGTGCTTTAAATAAGAACTATAGTATATGTAAATATATCATTTTCTATATGCACTTTAAATACATTAAGGTGTTGGAGCCACCTGGATGGCTCAGTTGGTTGAGCCACTTACTCTTGATTTCAGCTCAGATCATGATCTCTCAGGGTCGTAGATCAAGCCTTGCATTGGGCTTGGAGCCTGCTTAAGATTCTCTCTCCCTCTACCTCTTTCCCCCACTCCCATGCTCACTCGCACGCTCTCTCTCTAATAGAAAAAAAATTAAGGTGTTAAATCCTCACAACCCTTTGAGGTATAGGGACTATTTTTATCCTCATACAGATGAGGAAAAGGAGGCATTAAGTCTCACAACTTCTGAGTGAGGGAGCTGAGATTTGAACCCGGGAAGTCTTATTTTAATAGATCTTCATGACATTAATTAGGTGATAGAGTTTTAGTTACAGTTTACAAAATGAGAGAACTGTGACTCACAAAGGCAGTAAATATTCCAGGGTCACAGAATTTGTAAGTAATATCAAGATTTAAACTCAAATTTGTTTTATTCCAAAATATGTACTCTTCTATACTAGATCACTTCCATTTAGATTTGTGGTTAAATAGCAGGATTGATGCTATAATACTACTGGTAACTAATAGCTCAGATTATGTGATCCACTTCTCCCATACCCCTTTTAACACTCAATGTGTTGTGTGGCATGTTTGTTGACTGTAGGTTAGAATATATATATATATATATAGATGGAAAGCATCAATAAGCAATTAAGAGCTCAAAAACTATTTGTTGCTTTGTTTTGACAATTCCATTTTCAATATTCATGGTGTAGCTGTTTCTCTTGAAACTAAGAAATTCAATGGGTCACTATGAAGGATCTTTTCAGGCTAATATTAAAGCCAGTAACTTGTCTATGCACTTCTATAAGTAGAATTAAGTGTTCCTATATCCCTAAAATTGAACTGGAGGAATTTTTTCTTTTCCATGAAATCTTCCTTTCCTGTGTGTGTGTGTGTGTGTGTGTGTGTGTGTGTTTGTTTTAGATTATGGTTACTAGTGTGGGAGATACGGTTTGATATGTGGTCCAAGTGGCCTCCAACGAGACTTTCGTGGTTCAAGTCATGAGAGTTAGCAAGAATGCAGGAACATTTCTAAATTGCTTAAATAAAGTATTCCATTATACTGAACAGAATTCAAAAGACATAAAACTTTTACAATAAAAAATGTTTTTAGGTGAATTTTGGAGGCAGTGGGGTATTAGTTAAAAATAGCATTGGAATCAGACAGATCTGAACTCAAACCCTAGTTCTGCCTACTTACTATGTTACCTTCAAGATATAATTTAACTTGGGCCTCAGTTTTGCCCCTCTGTGAGATGGGTACTATTTCATTGAGTTCTTGTGTGTTAAATGAGATGGTAAATATATGAGCATGTAACACAGTGTCCAACATACAGAAAGTACTCTAATAAATGTTCCACTGCTAGCTACTATGAAGGTACTTCTATATAAGTATAGAAATCCAAAGCCATATTTGATTAGATAATGATGAAATGATGAAATTATTTAATGATATAATCTCCTGTGTACAGAAAATATATCAAATAGATTCCAAAAACCCTTAGTTCAGGGAGCATTGAGCCTGATCCTTTCCTATTCAAAGAAACATGTAGCCTAGCACATTTACAATTGAACCCTCT
>CM053574.1:56633688-56677809 GCA_028646485.1 Cryptoprocta ferox
CATTCATCAGTTGATGGACATTTAGGCTCTTTCCATGATTGGGCTATTGTTGAAAGTGCCGCTATGAACATTGGGGTACATGTGCCCCTATGCATCAGCACTCCTGTATCCCTTGGGTAAATCTCCAGCAGTGCTATTGCTGGGTCATAGGGGAGTTCTATTGATAGTTTTTTGAGGAACCTCCACATTGTTTTCCAGAGCAGCTGTGCCAGTTTACATTCCCACCAACAGTGTAGGAGGGTGCCCGTTTCTCCACATCCTCGTCAGCATCTATAGTCTCCTCATTTTAGCCACTCTGACTGGCGTGAGGTGGTATCTCAGTGTGGTTTTGATTTGTATATCCCTGATGATGAGTGACGTGGAACATCGTTTCATGTGTTTGTTGGCCATCTGGATGTCCTCCTTGGAGAAGTGTCTGTTCATAAGAAGTGTCTTCTGCCCATTTCATCACTGGATTGTTTGGCTTTTGGGTGTGGAGTTTGGTGAGTTCCTTATAGATTTTGGATACTAGCCCTTTATCCGATATGTCATTTGCAACTATCTTTTCCCATTCCGTCCATTGCCTATTAGTTTTATTGATTGTTTCCTTTGCAGTGCAGAAGCTTTTTATCTTGATGAGGTTCCAATAGTTCATTTTTGCTCTTGATTCCCTTGCCTTTGGAGATGTGTCAAGTAAGAAATTGCTGCGGCTGAGGTCAAGGAGGTTATTTCCTGCTTTCTCCTCTAGGTGAACCCTCTTTAAAGGTGAGTTTATATTTATGTGGTTCCATAGCCAAGATTTGCTTTGGGAATGGAAATTGACATTGACCCTGACAGTTTTACATAAAACAAACTCCAGGGGTGCCTGCGTGGCTCAGTCGGTTAAGCGTACATCTTCAGCTCAGGTCATGATCTCATGGTTTGTTGGTTTGAGCCCCATGTTGGGCTCTGTGCTGACAGCTCAGAGCCTGGAGCCTGCTTTGGATTCTGTGTCTCCCTCTCTTTGTCCCTCCCCTGCTTGCACTCTGTCTCTCTCTCTCAAAAATAAATAAATAAACAATTTTTTAAACCTCCAAATTTAACTTTTAAATAGTTTGAATGACTTGTGCTAATGTATGTATATTTTATATTCTATATTTTTTGAAGCCATGGCCTTTATACAAAGGTACACGGTCAAAGAAAAGTTGCAGATACTTATTTTGTTTTATCTTAAGGTACATAATGTGTATAAATTGGCTAGGAGGAGATTCAGTTAAAAATTCAGAACTTCCAGGGGCACATGGGTGGCTCAGTTGGCTCAGGTCATGATCTCAAGGTTCCTGAGTTTGAGCCCCACATCGTGCTCTCTGCTCTCAGCAGGGAGCCTGCTTCAGATCCTCTCTCCCCTTCTCTCTCTGCCTCTCCCCTGCTCCCACTCTCTCTCAAAAAATAAACTTAAAAAAATTTCAGAAATTCCAATGAGATAATCCAGTAAGAATAAATCTTTCAATTTTATTCATTCATTTTATTACACTCACTAAGGGGTCATTCCAAACAAAGAATTTATATATACATATATATTCTTTTTAATTTTTTAATGTTTATTGAGGAGGCGGGGAGGGGCAGAGAGAGAGGGAGACACAGAATCTGAAGCAGGTCCCAGGCTCCGAGCTGTCAGCACAGAGCCCGACATGGGGCTCAAACCCACGGAACCATGAGATCATGACCCGAACCTAAGTCATATGCTTAACCGACTGAGCCACCCAGGCACCCCTCAAAGAATCGATATTTAATAAAGGACAGATTTATCTGACCTAAAGAAAAGAGTTCCAAAGATAGATCACCTTCTTTGAAATTGCTTTGAAACTGATACCTCATCTTACAAAGTTCATATATAGCCATTTGATGTTAACTGTATTTCCTCATTAGTCCATTAAGTTTCATCAATTTCAATATGATGATGACTAAGACATGTACAGTAACAGGCCCAGTAGCTGCTCAAGAAAGCTTGAGGCCTCTATCTTCTGGCAACATCCCATTTAGATCTGACATTAAGTTCATTTTTTCCCTTCAAGCTATTTCTTCCAAATTTCTTAGCTATTCTTGTTGACAACACAAATTTTCGGAACTTCAAACTTAAAATCTTATGTTCATTTCTTTATTTTCTTATTCTCCCATAGGTAAACAAGTGCTAAACTTACTACTTCTTATAGTTGCTTCTTACATACTTCAGACCTGTATCTTTTCATTTTTAAAACTGCCCATTTAATCCAGAGCTCTTAAGTGTCAAGTTTATATTCTAAGCTCTTGTATTATACTGCATTGCATTACATTGCCTTGCCTTGTATTGCATTATAACCTCTTGGTATTTTTCCTAGTCCCCATCCTGTCTTACCCCTTTTCCCACTAGCTTATACAAAACATAAAATACTTTTCATCGAACACTCTATAGAGAAGTATTGCTAGGTGAATAAGGAACACTTGATTGAAAAAGGGGGGAATTTAAATAGAATCTCTTTTCCTTTCAGTGATTCCACCTAGAAGGAAAGGAGAAGAGCAGAACCTTCAGGAATTGAATCACAACCTAGACATCTACTGAATGGGAGAGTTTTGCTGGGAAGACACTGATTATATATAATAACCATTGGAAAGAGAAAAGGAGACATAAAATTCAACTTTTTGCTTTCTTTCCCTTTTTGCTTTTCACACACTTCAGTTGGGAATCTTTATATGTGCAGTATTTATTTTGTTTGTGTTATCCTGGTCATTATAAAGTTATCTAGGAGGCTAGGAGAGCTGACCAACAGAAGGGAAAAAAGCAGTCTATTCTGATTGCAGTGACCAAAGGAGTTCAATTCATACCAAACATCTTTCTCCCATTTAGAAAACATCCTAGCATTAAAGGCCTTCTACTATAAGCCCATTACTATTTCTTTTCCTTTCTCTTTCATTTCTCTCTACTCTCATACTTGTATTGTCTGTTCCTATCCAATTATCATGCCTGGGAGATGAAATGCCTGTGTCTGCTCTGCAATAGTTTTGTGGATTGCTCTATCCCCAGTGCCGTCAACAGTGCCTAGCACATGGCACATAGTGAGAACTCAGTAAGTATTTGATGAATGAATGGTTATCTTTTCTCTCTGGCAATCAAAATCCATTACCACTTTAAAAACTCTACATGAAATTTGCCTTTTCCAGTGAACTTCTATTCATTATCAGTCTAATTTTAAATCACTTCATTTTCCACATCCCTTTAGCAATTATTTATAGTCTGCATTTGATTAATATACTTACTGTGTTTCTTCTCAAACACTCCCACATCCTTTTTACATGCTATATTTTCAATTAAAGTACATCAAGTTTTATATATTGTATATGGTGCTCAACAGTGCCTCATATGCTGTAGAAAGCTAGACACTCAATAGATGGGCAGGCTACCTCCTTTTAAGACATTCTCTAGATCATCGTGATCTTCCTTGAAAGGGAGTTTAGATGTATAGATAAAAGTTCTACTTTTTGCTATTTCACTATATTTGTGTGACTTTGAGTAAAATCATTCCTTAGTGCTTAGTTTAAGAATAATTAACCTGTTTCCAAAGCAAAAACATTTTAAAGTTACAGAAGAATCTACATGTTGGTACATTTCTCCAGAAATACTTAATGTAATATAAAAGTCCTAGCTGGTCGGGGCACCTGGGTGGCTCAATCAGTTAAGCATCTGACTTCAGCTCAGGTCATGATCTCATGGTTCATGAGTTCGAGACCCACATTGGGCTCGCTGCTGTCAGCACAGAGCCTGCTTTGGATTCTCTTTTCCCCCCTGCCCCTCCCCTACTTGCACTCTCTCTCCCTCTCTCAAAATAAATAAGTAAACTTAAAAAAAAAGTTCTGCCTGGTCAATTTGAATCTTGTAATTTCCATAGAGATGTCCATGCAGCAAAGAAACTGAAACAGTATTATGTAGAAAATATCACCAACCCTAAAAAGACCTCTAATGTCTTCATTGAGAAGAACCAGAGATAATATCCTGATTTTTGGAGTACTCAAGCTACTCCTTAGTTGTCTCATGAAGGAATTAATGTAGTGGAACACATTCAAGGAATTGCTGAGGTGTCAGAATAAGAATGTAGAAAGTGAAGTGATGAATCACTGGGTTCTCCTCCTGAAACCAATACTACACTGTATGCTAACTAACTTGAATTTAAATAAATTTAAAAAACAAAATATACCTTAAAAAAAGAAGGCACAAAGTTTAAGAGTATTTTCTATAGTGGATTTTTAAAGAGTTAAATTAAGAGTCATACATTCTCGGGCCTCTTTCTCCATCTACACTGTCTTCTGACAATAACAAATTTGGTCAACCTATACAAAAAAGCAATTTATAAGGATGCCAAACTAGTAGCAGTTTCTGGGTCATTCCCATTTCCTCCTCTGTAAAAGAGAGTTAATCAGACATTAACATGAAAATATGGGGGGAAGAAAAATATCAAACCATAGAATTGAGTTTTAGTTCTACTGACATTTATATATCACACTTCCTGTTTATGATTTCAGAAGTGCAGCCATGCAGTGCTTCTATTAAAAACAGTGATTAAGAACAGTTTCAGGATTACAATGACAACTTATCCAAAGGAAAAAAAAAACTAAAATTATTGCCTTCATTTATGGAATTGGTATCTTTGTTGTATAAAAAGTTAAATATTTTTCAAACATTATTTACTAATAGTATAGTTAAAGGGGAGCTTGGTGGTCTTGTGTCCCTAAAACAAGTAATTAGACATGAGTCTTAGTTCTGAATTTGACTAATTAATGGAATAGGAAAACCAGGCCACCCTCCAACTAATATATGCATATAGATAGATAGATAGATACCTATCTATTTATATATGTATGTATAGGTGCATGTGTGTGTGTGTGTATATGTATGTATATATGTAATACTTGCAAAAATTTACTTTTTTCCCTCCTTGTTAGATTTCAGTTGCCAGTTGGTTACTGTTATGCATTAATTAACAGTCCCACCTGCAGGAGGGAATGCAATTCTTAAAGCCCCTTTCTTTCCCTATTTATTTGTTCTGTTTGAAGCATAATCATGTGTTTATTTTTTGGTGTCTACTTCAGATTTTGTGTATGGAGGAGTGTGTGTGCACAGAGAGAGCACCTAAGTGAGCAATAACTCTTAGCTAGATATCCAAATCCATGCTCTCATTTCTTGTTGGCCACACAGGTAAACTTATTTCCACAGGGAAACTTATTTCCCTTGCAGTTAGGTGTGGGCATATGACCAAGTTAGAACGATGGAATAAGAACAGGAGCTCTATGCCTACTTTTGAGCCTATTAAAAATACTCCCCTTTAACAGACTGTCATAGACAAGACCCCCCTGGGAGGCTTTGGAAGTTTGGTACTGAAAGCCTAGGTACTGGAAAACCTTGGAAACTAAGTACTGAACTACTTGTCTATTTTAGCAAGAAACTTGTTTATTATAGCAAATATAATTTGAGCCATTATACGTTTTGGGGTTGATCTGTTATGGCAATTAGCCTACCCTAATTAATGTAATATATAAAATTTATATTTGCAGTGTCCCAATGATGCACAACTCCAGCAGGCGGGCACTATTTACATTGTAATGTATGTAAATGGCATTTCCTGAAGCAGGATTAAGAAGCTAGAGGTATGTATACATATGGATATATATGTGTGTGTGTACACACATAAATCTTCACTCCAGAAGTCACGCAACAATGTAGTTCTGCCAAACTAACACCAACTTTTCTCTTGGGTTTTACTGCACACAAGCATCAATTTGTGTAAAGGCACTTCTTTCTTGTGTCTGTGCTAACAGTTTAAGGTATAGTGGATCATCCAACAAGAATCCTATGGGGGAAAATGTATACTTAGGAAGCAAATCAGATCTCTTTCTTAGATTTGTTCAACTGTTACTATATAGTGTTGTTATAACCTAATACCCTCTGGTATGAATTAGGCTGAAAGAGAGTGTCAGGATCCCCTGCCTACCCCCCCCCCCAAGCTTACTGCTATGAGTAACAAAAACTTTTCTGGTTTACTTTTCTCATTTGTAAGATGAGAGTTGGATTGTGTAACCTCAAAGATCCTGTCACTAAAATTCTATTGATGACTATAATGTCCATAGTTATCAGTAGAAATAATTGTTAATGTGAGTATTCCTTTGGATTCCAAATTGATTCTATAGAGATTGTTAATAGTAACTTGAAGTTTTTAAAAAAGATATTTAACTTGTACTAGTTCACAATCAAAGAGGCACAACAGAGGTTTCACTCTTCTCCTAAACAAAAACTATTAAGTTGAAAGTGTGTTTAACTCAGAATATTTTTTAGAGTAATTTTAAAGCACCTCTCTGATTCCTTTGCTGATGAGCAGAGAAGTACCAATGCTAATGCAGAATGTGATATCTATTGAAATAATGTACCATATTGCAAAAAAAAGTAAAAAACTAAATAGAATATAATAGTTACAACCTTAAATTTTATTTCTCCTAATTGTATATTTATGCTCTAATGTTTCAGTATAGTAACAATTAATATTATAGCAAGTTCAGAATCATGGCAATATCACCAAAGTCATAGTTACCTTTGTCATAGTTAACACACTAAATCACATTTTTGGTGTAGCTAACAGAAATGAATCTTTGCGTATTTGTCTGCTGTTGGGGCTTTAATCTCATGGATTTCAGTTTTGCTTAAAGCTAAAATATATATCATCCAGACTTGATGCAGGCACAGCATTGGCTTTAATTCACATTCTTTAACTGCAGGAGAGCTGCAGAAATATGGACCTCACTCAGGGATGATACTGTTTTAGAAAGGAGAAAGAACAGGCTCCATAACATTGTCCAAAGTGGAGTTTTTTTAATATTAACCAAAAGCCATGTTTAGGCTGGCGTAGATAAGGAGGAATCATAGTGATTTTTTTTCCCACACAAAAGGAGTAAAATGAGAAAGGCTATCATAGTATTTTGAGTACTAGTAGACAAATATAGATTCTAAAATATCGTTTACAATACTGCAGAAATGGGGAAAAAAATCTTTAGAATGAGGGCATGGATAAATACATTTTGGTATATCCATATGTTGGAATGCTATGCAGATATTAAAAACATGTTTTAAAAATATTTAATATGAAAAAATGTTCATTATAAACTACAAATCCTTTATTCTTATTAAACAGGAATTCTTTCTAACCTCTGTACTCTTTCTCATGCCATTTCCTCTCCATCCCCAGGATAAATAGGAGCATAATGGAAGAAATGTTTAACAGATAGAAGCATAGATAGTGAATTTTAAAGCCTGAAGTGATTTTAGAGATCATTTAGTTAAAATCCATCAATTTGCAAAGGAAATGGATACTCTCAAAAATGAAATGTCTCACCTAAGGTTTCAATTCCTTTAGTATTATCACTTGCTAAAACTTAGGGTTTCTTACTTCCCAGATTTGGAAAGTTTTACTTTCTATTACAACATGCTACATCAGAGATTGGGTCAGACCAGAGTAAAGAGAATAATAAAGGGAAGACCAAATTCTAGATATCCTAGTCTATCCTTTCATTTGGAGGGGGAAGTACTGGGTACAAGAGGATGACAATGACCAGTCTTAGAAGAGCTATAGGGTATCTGGATGTAGAGATATCTATATTTCCTCATAATTCTAAATCTTTAATGTTTTTCTGAATACAACTTTAAAAATTCTTGGGGTAGAACCCAAATCATTTCTTTTTCTCACTTAAGTAATATTGGTAATGGAAGTGACTAGATTACAGTTTAGGACTATTATTTATTCATTTGCTTTTGTCTGTCTCTTCCACTAGAATGTATCTTCCAGGAGGACAGGCCAATATCTTTTTTCAGTTGACTCCAGTGCCTAGCAAATGTTTGACACACAAAAGATGTTCAATAAGAATTTGGTGAGTGAATTAATAAAGCAGTAATCCTTTATTTACTTAGACTAGATTTCTTCTGGATATTTTTCTCAAGTTTTGCAATCCCTTTACCAGTCGAATTAGGTAAAATTAGAATTAGGTAAACCTGCTCTGTTTATATGCTCTGTATTTCAGTCTAGCACAGTAGAACTGTTTTATAATATTAATTTAGGTGCTGTGTAAACTCTTGTGCCAAGTTTGCTTAGTTTGGGAATGATGTTGGCCTGCAATTTTATTTAGATTTCTATCCACAGATGAATGTGTACAGTTATATCATGAATTAGTGATATACCTGTGATGTACAAGTCAGGAGGCAACACTGTTAGGTAAGCATATTTGAAAATAGGAAAAAAGAGATGGTGATGCCTTGAAAAATAGAAGCATTAGGTTGAACTAAGTATACATTTAAACTTACATCCTCAAATTAAGTATAAGTTTTGAACCTGACAAAAACAAGTAGATATTTTGAAGAGTGGATTTTTCCATAAAGGTAATATATTAAAACCAAAATACCAAACCTAAATTTAAATATTAATCTCAATTTTATTTATTTTTTAAAATTTTTAAAAAATGTCTATTTTGAGGTGGGGTGGGGGAGAGAGAGGGAGACACAGAATCAAAGTATGCTCCAGGCTCTGAACTGTCAGCACAGAGCCCAATGCGGGGTTTGAACTCATGAATGGTGAGATTATGAAGTCAGACACTTAACCGACTGAGCCACCCAGGTGCCCTAATCTCAATTTTAAAAGGTACCCCACATAAACTTTTTTCCTTAGATTTATTTTCAATATGTGCACAGGAAATTAATTAAAAGAATTTTTTACAGCAAATGTTTTACCATATGAAGTTTAAAACTATTGGCCTTTTAGCTCACTTCTAGGAATTTATCCTAATTTAGGAAATAATCTGAACTGCTAAAACAGATTTAACATAAAGTTCACAGAAACATTACTTATAAGAAACTAAGGAAAATAGCTTAAATGACCACTTAAGGAAATACTACTCCAGGAACATTATGCAGCCATTGAAAATATTTTTGAAAGTTTTAAATACCTTGAGGAAACATTTCTGATATAGTGTTAGGAAAAAAGGCAGTGTACTCAAATAGTTTAAACTTCATAAACTTAAAAAACTACATGGAACTATGATAGTTCCAACCTCAATAGTCAGTGGCCTGTATATAAAATAGTTATAGGTTATTTTTTTCCTGCTGTCCTTTAAAAAATATGTTTTCTTTACTTATTTTATTTAAACATATTTTCAAAATTTACTTCACTTACATGTACTACTTTTCTAATCAGAAAGAGAAATCCACTACTTGTCATAGATAATGTGTTCATGTCTCAGTGATATGTTTTCAGTGTCATTACATGAATATATTGTCAAACAATAGAAAAGTTTGATAATATTTAAATCCAAATAATGGAGTTTCCAAAAAAAATACTGATACATATCCTATAACTTGTAAAATTATAATGGTTTAATATAATTTAGTAATGATTTTAATGTAGTAGTGTCTCAGCATGTTTGTGGATGATAGAGATAAAGGGCACCTCAATTTACTAAGTTCCTGGAATCTGTCAGTTAGCTAGTACCTTTCCCACCAAGAGTTTAATGATACAGTATAGTGTCAAAAAGCTGTCCATAATATTGCTCTTAGTTTGTGTGGTACACTTTTGCAAACTATTATTTTGTCCTTCAAAAAGAATAGTCTCTTATGTGCTAATTTTTAAAAAAATGTTTATTTTTGAGACAGAGTGTGAGTGGGGGAGGAGCAGAGAGAAAGGGGGAGACAGTAATCTGAAGCAGTCTCAGAGCACAGAGCCTGCTGTGGGGCTCACTTTAACCCACTGAGCCTCCCAGGTGCCCCTCTTATGTGCTAATTTTTAAAATATTTATTTATTTTGAGAAAGAGAGAGAATATGTGTGCACACACACGCATGGGGGAGGGGGCAGAGAGAGGGAGAGAAAGAATCGCAAACAGGTTCTAAACTTAGCATAGAGCCTGACACAGGGCTCCATCTCATGACCTGAGCTGAAATCAAGAGTCAGAGGCTTAACCAACTGAATCACCCAGGTGCCCCTCTTATGTCCTAATTTTTTATGAACACAGGAGAGAGAAAAATTTGTTCTTACCTTGTTTATTTTGGTCAGCTATAAGCCTCAGGTAAGATTCTTTGATCTCACATCATCAGTAAGAAAGGTTTCTTGTGGAAATAACTGGCAACAGTACTTACCTTATAAGCTTGTTATAAGTTTTAAAGATCATGTATGTAAAGTCCCTATCATAGTGCATTGCACATTGGCATTCAGTAAATGGTGGCTATTATAACAATATATAATATTACTATGACATCTTATTGTTATATTCCTATATATAGGGTGAGTTGAAAAAATACGAATTATAATCTCTTTTAAAACATTTTTCTAGACTTCCATATAAAGATGGGGAGTAAGGGCAGAGCACAAAGTTTCCCTCTCTAAATATCTTACAATACAGGAAAAACAACAGTAAAAACTCCTTTAAAAACAAAAAGAGGGGTGCCTGGGTGGCTCAGTTGGTTAAGCGGCCGACTTCAGCTCAGGTCATGATCTCGCGGTTCTTGGGTTCTAGCCCGGCGTCAGGCTCTGTGCTGACAGCTCAGAGCCTGGAGCCTGCTTCGGATTCTGTGCCTCCTCCTCTCTCTCTGACCCTCCCCCACTCATGCTCTGTCTCTCTGTCTCTCAAAAATAAATAAATGTTAAAAATTTAAAAAAAAAAAGGAAAAAGAAAATGTCCACAACCTAAGCCAATGAGGGCCAAAATAATACTGTTATTTCAAAACAAATACATTTGGAATATCAAGAAATGAAATATGGCTGGAAATCAGATTCTCAACAAAAGGCAAGACTGGCAGTCCCAGCACATTCCCCAACTCAATTCATTCTTCTTTTCTCCTAGATGATTATGCCTCATCTCTGAGAAGAGATGACATAAACAATCTCAAAATGATTTATTGTTTATCTAGTACTAGGGGTAGTGGCTGCTTCCTGAAGTTACTCTTATTTCACTGCTCCCTTTCTTGCATTTTCAGTTCTAGAGCACCTGTCTGACCAATTCTTTATACTCCGGTATTGCTGTTGAAATTCTTAGCAATAACGAGAACAACTCCTTTGAAGCATACATCATCTCCCTGCTCCTCATCACACTTAGAACAAAATTCAACCTCCTCACTAGGGCCTATGGCCCTTTTTGTGACCTGGCCTATCCATTTCTCTAGTCTCCTCTCTCACCACTTTCTGGCGCTAATTTGGCTCTAATCTGGCTCTAATCATTCTGTCTTGAACACACCATTTTCCCACTCACAGGACCTTTGTACTTACTCTTTTCTATATCTGGATTGCCCAGGTCTTTGCCTGACTTACCGCCTCACTTCATTCAGATCTCTTCTCAGATGTCATCTTAAAAAGGCCTGCTCTCATGCTGTATCTAAAATGCACAATTCCCTCCCCCATCCCTCCAGTTTCTTACCTGGTGTTCTTCTTATTACTACCTGACACTGTTTTAAGTTTGTTTATTTCTCCCTCCCTTATCCTTAACTAAAAGCTCTGAATATGTTCTTATTTTTCACTAGTGCTGGCACTCAATAAATTCTTGTTGATAAATGAATTTAATAAATTGCAGTCAATGTCGAGGAAAAGTAGAACAAAGTAATTGCAAAGAAGATATATGTAAGTGGGACAAAGATAACATAATAAAGCCTGATTTATCTCCCTGAGTACATAATGCAACAAGTGAATCAGAAAAAGCACTGTAAAGATGTGACAGAAGAGAATTTCCACAAAATAACAAAAGAACTGAACCTGCAGAAAAATAATGGACACATAATATTCGATATTGAGGCATTTGCTGGTTAAGCTACTAACCATAAAGAATGAAGGAAAAACTTTTCAGAGCTCCAGGCAGAAAACTAAATAACTTATCAAGAGGGAGGAAATCATGCTGGCCTTAGACTTCCTCTAAGCAATATTCAAAGTCAGAAAACAAAGGAAAAATGTCTGCACAGTTTTAAGGCAAAGCCAGCATGACCCCAAACTATTATATCTAAATAAGTGTCATTTGAGAATTGATGAAAAAGGCAAACACAAGCATCCATGGATCCATGTAGAGAAAAACCCCAAAATTACTTAGTGAAGAGCAGATAACTGATGAATCAAAATTCAGTAACTAAGGTATTGAGAATCAAGGCATGTGTGAGCACTGGATTAAAATGCAAATCAAGACCAAATGATCAAAAAAATTAGGATTATAAAACAGAAATAAACATTAAAACCTCAACACTGTAAAAATAATGATGTAATGATGTAAAAATATTTTTTTCATAGTGGAGTCTATTAGCATATCTAAATTTGAAACATATAAATAAAAAAATCTCAACTCTTTTTTAAACCTCAGATATTTTAGGAAATAAAATCTCTTGTAGTAGATAAACATTTTTCTAAAAGTTCAGCAATTCTGTTTATCTTACACTACCAAATTAAAAATTTAAATACTTTTAACTTACATATAAAGTACATATTCTGATCTTAAATAGATTATCTTATTTGTATAAGTACATAGAAATATACCTATAGAATAAACATGATATTCATTTAAAATTGATAGTAAAATCCGGGATCTGATATTTAAAAACTTTCCTGTAACTTTCTATATTGTTTAAATTATTTATATCCACAACAATGTGAATATACTTAATACTGCTGAATTATACATTTAAAAATGGTTGAGATGGTAAATTTTAATTGCTGTGTTTTTAACCACAAGTAAAAATAAAAAATTTTAAAAATACTGTTATAAAACTTATTAAATAGATCCAGTCCTTATAGCTTTACAGATGGATTATGACTATGCTAAATTTTTCTTAAATCAACTTTTCCACCAAAGGTTACCACTCAAATTATACAATTCACATAATACTCTGTACTTGCCGCCTATACCTAATTTAATTTTAGGAAGCAGACATTGTTATAAGTATGTAAAATAAAAAATACTGATAAAGAGAAATATGTTGTGATGGTTTATTAAATATCCTCGTGTTATATAAGAATGTAAATATGTCATTTGATTTACATATTTCAGAGGAAATCTTTTAATGATTTTTTTCTGATTGTTAAAATAATTTGTGCTCATTTTAGGAAATATGAAAAAGAAAAATTACCATAACCACATATAATGCACTTTGCTGTATTTTTACCCATCCTTTTACTATGCATATAAATACATTTTCAAATAAATGAGAAATAATTTTATAGCCTAAAAAATTGAACTCTACATTAAATTAAATATTAGTATTTTTCTGCATTAACTACTTTTAGTAATTGCATAATATTCCATTAGATAGATGTACCATGGTTCATTTAACCACTCCCTTTACTGTTGAATATTCAGATTGTTTCCTCTGTATAGATGCTGTACTGAATATATATAAATCTTTGACTTTGATTTGATTATTTCTTTAGGATTAGTTCCTGGAAGTGGAACTACTATATCAAAGATCTGGACATTTTTAAGACCCCCAGAAAGGTAATATAGTAATAAATGCGATTGTAAATTTTAACACGTTCTTAGCAACACTAGTTGTTAACACTTATTTTCATTCTTTGTCAATCTGATGGGAAGACTCATTGTGTAATTTGATAAAATTGCATTTTTGCTTCTATACTCATATTAATAACTTTACTACCTCTAGGACCTAATCTTCTCTGTCTCTTCCATGATGCTTACTCAGCTGGTGAAGAAATGTATTTTTTATTGACTTTGGCAGTATTTCTTTTAAAATAAATTATATTTTAAACACATAGAAAGATGAAGAAAAATAGCATAAGGAAGGATCCACATTTATTTTACTTAGTAAAAAAAGGTAAGATTGTATTATTAATGTAGTGGTAAATAGAACATTATTACTATAAGCTAGCAATATCATATTTATTGAATTTATTTCTTTATTGAAATCATACTGAATTTATTGCTTAATGTGCCATTTTCACTATAGCACTTTTCAAAATGCTTCCTAAATGCTTAATTTATAAGATTAAGAAAAACATTCACTAGATAACTACTTTGAAATAATTGCCCCAACCCTGCTTTCATTCACAATGCCTAGAAATAGACTTGCCTACTTCAATTTTCTTTCATGTTATCATTACTATGAAGTCATTCTATAGATAGGGTAATAAGTATTCTGGCATGCAGAAAAACAGCATCTGTACAACTATATGGCACAGTTTGGTTGGGGCTGTTCCTCCTTGAGAACTTCATTATGTAATTTGAAAGTGTTTACTTAAGCTCCTTTGGGCTGCCTCCATGGTAGCTATGGAGTCACAGAATTAGGACCAGGTTGGGGCCTGATAACAAAGTCTATTAATTTAATGTGAACACTGTGTCAATTTTTTTTTATCATTGCTGTATAAGAAACTTTAAAAACAAAGATATACTTCATTTTATTCTTTAAAACAAGTATGCTTCTTCAAAAATCATTAAGAAATACACACAAGAAAGGGTTCATAAATGTATGTTTGCTCATTATCTAGATGTACTTATTTTAAAATCTGTATTTTATACTATGAATTCACAGTGTGATTTTGACTCAGTACAACTATAAATAATTATGCCAAATTACCAAAATATTTAGAGGTATTAGCCTTTAGGAGAGTATAAATTATTAAAATTCTATTTCTAAACCAAGAAACCACTATTTCTATCTCTAAGTCATAAAAGAAGTCTTTCTACGAGAACGTCAAAGATGTATAAATTATAATAATATCAGCTTTAGAAGAATTTAAAAAGATACCAGGTTATAAGAAAAGATTATTTTATCTTGACTACTCAAAGAAAGGTAGTATTTTCAGTTCCTTAGAGAGAGAGCTCTTGAGCTCCTTTACCAACCAAATAACTAGGTGTACTGGTTTTAAAGAAAAATATTGCAATATGCATTGTAAACATGGAAGAAGAGTCATTTAAATTTTGTATTGTAATAATCAAATGGTATATCACCTTCAAGGCAACATGAAAATTCTTATAATACCTAAAATCTCAACCATCCCTTTAGAATTACTGAGTTTTATGAATAAACAAGTCTAAGATCCTGTTATCTAAAAACATACAGACCTCTTCAAGAAATGTCATTTTAATTATGTAACATGAATTTATTATAAAATTACTTGTTGGAATAATCTCCATAGCATTTTACTTTTTAACTTTGAGAAGTTAAACTGATGGCCTTGCCAATCAGTACAAAGTTAGGGATAATTCAGGGAAGGAACAGAGAAAAACCTCTAAGACCTGATCATCACTCTGGAGGTATAGCCATTGTAGGGGTCCTACGTGGATTAGGAGAGAGGGGTGTCTATGTATACAAGGGGGAGTGAGGAGGATGGTCAAGAGGGAGAAGAGGGAAAGGTAATGAGTCAAACTGCCTACTCAGATTGGTTTAGGATTAGCTTTGCTGTAACAATGAAATGTGTTTTTATGTTTATTTATTTTGCGAGAGTGCACATGTGCATATAGCATGATCAGGGGAGGGGCAGAGAAAGAGAGGGAGAGAGAATCCCAAGCAGGTTCTGCACTGTGAGGGTGGAGCCCAATGTGGAGCTCTATCTCATGAACCATGAGATCATGATCTGAGCTGAAATCAAGTCAGACGCTTAATCCACTGAGCTACCCAGGTGCCCCTGAAATGTTTGGATTTTATATGTCATTTTGATATCAGAAGAGGATGATTGATTTCTTATGTTTAAATACTTTTAATATATAACATATTGTTTATAAATCTATTTATCTGAAGTTAATATGTGTGGTGATTTTAAACTAAATATTGCAAATTCTTTGATGCTCCTCATTAAAGGATCAGAGTCTACTTCCCCTCTTTAGAATATGGATGGTATTAATGATTTTTCTCTAACAAACAATGTGACAGATATGATGCTGCATGACTAGATTAGGTCATACAGCTTCATCTGGCTCTTTCTTGGGACAGTTGGAACCCAGCAACCCTGTTGTGAGACAGCCAAAAACAGAAGTCAGGCCATTGTGTAGGTGTTCTGACCTGATAGTCCCAGCGAAGGTCTCAGTCATCAGTGAGTACTAATCACTAGATGTGCAAGTGCACAAGCTTTCAGATGATACAAACCTGTAGCTAGCCTATGAGCTGCCCCAGATGAGGCCAGGTGCACTGGAAACAAGCTATCTGCAGAGCACTACCCAGGTTGCATGTTCATGAGTAAAGTAATGCTGTTTTAAACCACTAAGTTCTGGGGTGGTTTGTTAAGTACTTGAATTCATTTCCAGGGATTAGCTCTATCTAGCTCAGGTTAGCTGTAACAAGTAGGAAGGAAATGGAGGAAGCAAAAGAAAATGTCTTTTCCCCCTACCCCCCCACCCCGCCTTGTTTCCTTAGTCAGATTGAGATCTTAGCACCTCCTAATACTAATTGTTGGCAATTAAGTATAGTTTTGAAGTGCCATTAGGAACAAATCACACAATAAAGGGGACCTGGTCTATCTATCTAAACTCCTCTTCCTTGAAGGCTTAGTGTCTGAGCAGGGAAAAGAGAAAGGTTAAGTCTATTTCTCCTTTTCTTCTCCCCTAGGTATACCTAGTTTCAGAAGGGAGGGGAAAGCAAGATTTAATCATCTCCTGCCCTCATCTCTCTTCTGAAATCAAATCTTTATAAAGGTGCTTAAAAAAATTTTTTTTTCACTGAAAGAATACACAGACACTTCAGTCTTATGAAGGGACCAAACATGCAACATATTTTCATTCCTTATCAATGAAGCAGGATTTACTGACCAAAGTGATACACTAAGAACACCACTCTGTTTTCAGTCACTCATCACTGTCCTTGAAAGGTTCCTCAGGCTCCTCTCCTCCTAAATGCGGACACTCCCTAGGATTCTCTTTTCAGATCTCTTCTCACTTGACTCACTTTCTGGTCCATCTTACACATTCCCATAACTTGTTACCACCTACATTTTTAATGACTCCAGAGAGCCAGACTTTACTGCCAACCCCGCTGGGATAGTTCGCTGATAGCTCCAATTCTACAGGAACAAAACAGGGTTCCTCCTCCTGAGGTCCACTCCTCCTAAGTCCTCCTCCCAGTCCACACACTAGACCAGAAACCTGGGGATCCCTTGTCTTGCCCCACACTACCAGTTTTCCATTCCACCAATTCATTTTAATTACTTTTCTTGAATCTCTCTTCTCTCTAGTCCCACTGTCATAGGTACACAGCTGTGGTCCCAATCCCTTCTTACTTTGATCACAGGCTGTTTTACATTCCATCTTCAAGTTTCCAGGACCCCAACCAATGTCATCTTTTCAGAGACCTGTAATCTGTTCACACCTGACCACGCATTTCCATTAAAATATCCTTTCTTTGTTCTACCTTTCCTATAGATGTTAATCCTGAGGCCCAATAGTCCTTTACTTACAAACCCCTTGACAATGTATGCAAAATTGTCGTGTAGGTCTATAGGTAACGTTTTTATGAAGAGAGGCCACATTACTTTCCATATGTTCTCAAAAGGATATGTGTCTTCAAAAACGTTAAAAACTTGTAGGTCTCAGGCTAAAGTCTGAACTCCTGGCCTTTGTCCAGCTTCCTTTCTCATGCCAGTCTTCACTCCCCTCTTGCCCCATGCTTCTCTCTCTCTAGTTCCAGGCCTTTGTACATGCTGCTTTACTTGCTCAGCTTAGGAAGCCCTCTCCTTTCCTAGCTGGCCTAACTTTTGCCATCCAGGAAACCACCTTCTCTCTTTTGAGAAACACCTCAGGTCACACTATCTACACAAAACTGTGCAGGGCTAGGCAAGCTGGGTATCAACTGTTGGCTCCGGGAAGCCAGCCTAGCAATTGCTCTTTATCAGCATTTACTCCCTGGATTTCCAACTGGAATGATGGTGGTGGGGGGAGGGGGGAGGGTGGGGGGTGGAGAGTGGGAGAAAAGAAAAAATAAAACCTATAAACCCTCTAAAAGAATCAATGACTGATACTTGTTTCTGCAGCACTTACACACTGTAGAAGAATGCCAGGCTGTAATATACATTTTTATAGTACTTTCTGAGGAGGAAGAAATTGGATGGTAAATGTGTAATTTGTATTTGCCAGCAGTTTTGATGATAAATATCACACATACCTTCCTGTTCCAGAATACTGTATAGGAATTTTCAACATCGTTCAGGTTTTTTTTATTTATACCTAGCAACTGCATGGTGTTACTTATTTAACAAATCCTGTAATAATGAAGTTCTGATATTCTATAACCTGCTAGGAGGGCTGCTGGGTCATATATCTGAATTATTGCTTCTGGTTCACCCAACACCAGAACAGTCTACCACGATGTGTCCCTAAAATTCTCCATCTACTCTGGAATATGTTCCAACTTTATGAGATAAAACTTGTTCTGACTAGCACACGCGAGAGACCTTAATAACGCAAGCTTTAACCTTTTCTCTTTCCAAAAAAAAAGTTCTTTTAATTGTCGCTTAACATAGCTCTTTGCCCTTCTCGGGCCGCCTGATCTGAGTGAAGTGTACTGCCCAGCTAGTAAGGCATCAACTTATAAATAGCGCTCACCGCGCTGAGTCACCAAAACCCCGAGTTTCCCCAAATAGTTTATAACGACTGCTGGAATCATAGCCCCCCGAGTGGTGACTGACTCCTATCACACACCCGTAGAACTTTAGGCCCGCGCCATTGAGCGGGTCCACAGCCACCAGTCGCCCCGTGAACGCGGGCAAAACTGCCAAATTCCCAGTCGAAAGCTCGCACTAGGACGGCGCTCTTGGGACGCGAAGGGACTTGGCCCTAACTGCTGCGGGGCCGCCCCACCCCCTCAGGAGCGGGGAGCCGCGGGGGGCCGGCACCAGCCTCCGCCCAGCGCCACCCGCTCACACAATGGGACGTGTCGGGAGGGGGTGGCCACGGCTCCCACTCTGGTCCCAGGCTAGGGTCTTTGGATTGCTGGGGAAGCAGTCAGGGGATAGGGCAGTGAGGAAAACCCCTGTCCACCCTCTGCCCACTCCCACACTTCGAAATGGCTACAGCCGCAGTTACTGGGGGCAGGAGAAGAAGAGATGGGGGAGGGAGCGGAAGTGCCACCCCCTGCAGTCAGAGGATGGTGACGTCACCCCTACAGTCAGCCTGTAGCGGGGGCGTCTGCCCATCACGTGATGCAGCCCTACCTCCCCGCCGAATCCCGCGCGCGCCTACCTCCCCCAGCTCCGACTCCCACCTCTCCTCCGCCCCTTCTCCCCAACTTTCACCCTCCCAGCTCCTGCACTGCTGTCAACAGTGCCAGCTCCGCCCTCTCCCCCGCGCCCTGAGTAACCGCCACGGCTGCGCGGCGGGCGCTCGCGCACAGGTCCTGGGCTCCTGAAGGAGAGGGTGCCCCCTGACCCCACCTTGCCCCCCAGTTCCTGGCGCGCTGGGTGCGTGGGCAGTGGAGCCAGGTGAGCGGCGGCGTGTGGCAACAGCTCTCCTCTGCTCAGCCCTCCCACAGCAGCCGCAGGACGAGGCGGAGACGCCAGGTCCGAGCTCGGAGGGGGCGAGGCGCGCTCAGCGGCCTCCTGGGGGGGTCGGCCCCCGGACGGGAGCGGCAGCCGGGAGCCAGCCTTCGACCGGCGCCCAGCGCCTCCACAACGCTCCCGCCTCCGTTCTCCTTGCCGCCTGGGCGGCGCATGCTAGTCGTGCCTGGCTTCGTCTCCGGCCGCGGCGCGGGCACCGGCCGTAAGACGAGGGGCCAGGCGCTGACCGCCTCCTAGAGACCCCTCGGTCACCCCGCCGTGGAATTCTGGGGTTGCAGATTTGGTGGCTGTCACTGCTTCGCCTCGTTCTATTTCCCCCCTCAATTCCCTTCTAAAAGTAGAGGCTTGGGGGAGGGAAAAAACCAGTGTATAAAGGGGCGGTACGAACTGACCTGTCAACGGCGGAGGAGGAAGACCCCCGGTCGGGGCGAACTCTCGAGCCCGCGCGGGGACGAGAGCCCTGGGTTCGCGCGGAGCGGTGCAGCGGCAGCTGTGCCTCAGCCAGGTGTCCCCCCTCGGCGGGGCCCGCGATACCGCGCCCGCCCCCTCCCGTGGCGCGGCGCTCCCCGCCCCGTCGCCAGGGACCAGGGAACCCCCCAGCTCGATTTTTTGTGCAGTTTCAGCAAAGCTCCGAGGAAGTTGGTCCTTTTGTTCCACTATTTATAGATTGCGTCAACATTGCGAAAAGGAGAAGGCGGAGCGGTGGCCCCTCCCCCTCCCTCCGCCGGCTCCTGGGAGAGAAAAGCCCCAGCACACGACCTAAGTACACAGCGAGCCAGCCGTCCGCCCGCCCCCGGCCTCCTGCTTGCCGCTTCCCCCTCCTCCTAGTCCGGGCCAGCGCGCTGCCAACCCCGTCACGTGCCCGCCAGGGAAAACCAGCTCTCCGGGGCTCCGCGCCGCCCGCCAGGCTCCGCGGCGGCTGCGGCCGCCTCGCTCAGCTGTGCGCCCAGCTCGTGGGTTCCGGCTGTAGCCCGAGCGTCGCGCACAGCGTGGGCACCCACATCTTAGCCACCCGGCGGGGACCGCTGGGTCCGCGGGTCGAGGGTGTGCTCACAAACGTCCGGCGCTTCCGCCCTCCACCTCCCCCCACCTCCGCTTCGGGAGCGCCACCGCCCTGGTCGCGAAGTGTGTGCGCGTTCGGGCCTCGCCTCAGGGCCAGGAGCCTGACTTGCCCCTCACGCGGCCGCTTCTCCAGGCGTTGGGATGCCTCCCGGCCCCGCACGATTTAATGAGGGCGGGGAACTGAGCCTTGCGAAGGTGGCTCCCAGCAGCTCCCAGGCTGGCCCGCGGAGCGCGGGAAGCGCGGCGCGACCGTTTCAAGACGCGCGGAGACGCTGTCCCTACTCCGCAGGTGCAACGAAGCATTGCGCGAGTTCGCTTACCGCCCCCGGGACTACTAGGGACCCAGGAGTTTGCAGACCTAAGCCGCAGTGGGGGGGAGGGGGGATATGGTTTTTGAGGAGTTACTGGAAGTTAGATATGTGACAAAAACATTCGAACTTTCCTTCAAAACCTGATGAAATGATAGGCCCCGCCATACCCACGAAATGAAACTGAGCTCCCTGCTGGCCTGAAGCCTGTTTCTGAGCTCGATGTAAACAAGGAGGGAGGTAAATACGAGAGGAAGGCCTTATAACAGTACCAAGTGCAAATAGCTAGTTTGAGTGTAATTTACCTTCTAAATTTATGGGCTTTTCCCTAAGTAACTTATTTAGATCACAGTTTAACTTTCCTGAGTCGGAGTAAAATATTTTAGCCTATCATATCACGGATGGAGAAAAGCCCATCCGAGCTGAGCTGGGACGAGTGCAGGAAATGCGTTGGACCTTTCCGGGCAGCTGGGCAGTGTGGTAAACAGTCTGGAAGGGTTATGTTATTTTCTGAGAAGTTTGGAGAGACCGTACTCGTGCACTGAGCCTCGTTCAGGCTCAAGAGCAGGCCGGGGGGAGTGGGGGCGGGACCTCTGTACCGGCCAGCGCCCTCGAGCTGCGCTTCCTGGCCCCGCTCGGGGCTTGTCCAACTAGGAGCGCTTCCGCAGGGGCCACACTGGCAACAGTAAGTTTGCCACTATTTAAGAAACCTTTCCAGGTTTGGGCCTTGTTTGTTTGTTTTAAGGGGGAGAACTTAGGCCATGGATTCATCAATTTAGCAACAATGTGCTTCGCTCGCCATACAGAGGCGAGAAGTAAAGCAAACCTGTGCGGTGGCTGCTGGGTTTGCAAAGCGCGGAACTGAGCGGACCCGCAGCAAATTGGACGACGCGGCAGACCCCTGACACCTGACGGGGCTTAGAGTCCGGTGGGGGAACCCGCTCTTAATCTTCTGGCTTTCGTGCCTCCTCTCTCCTCCACGTTAGTGAAAGGTCCAGGCCGCCCCTCTTCCCGCCTTTCTACCCTGCCTTGTCTTCTGTATTAGAAAGACACAGCCTGCCTAGGAAAGCGAATTCGTTTCCACGCCAATTTTATTGCATCCATACTTATAAACCACTTTTCTTTGCATGAAGAAAACAAGCCAGGGCCTCCTGGTCCTTCCCGCCCTTGCAAATGACAGGGATGTCCAGGCCTTAGCCTTCCTTCCCGTTTCGGGCCAAACCGCGGTGTCCCCGCCACTTTGCTGGGACACGTGCCTTTCACCCCCACTTTGTTCTTCCACAGTCTTTTCAGCTGCGGAGGGGAGGGAGCGAAAGTAAAACGAAAGCACCCGGGTGCATCAGTTGCAGCGGCTTCCCTGGGCTTCCCTGAGCGCGGCCGTGGGAGGTCAAGTTTTGGGGTGGGAAGCGAGGGTTGGCGCCGGAGGTGCGCGGAAACTGGGTCGGGGGATGGTCCCCGGAGAGCTTCCGGGGGCTGCCAAGAGCCCCAGCGCTTCTCCTCCCCCCTGGGAGAAGCGAATGCCAGTCCAGAAGGAAAGTTTGGCCTGGGTCGGGAGTTGAAATTCGAGACTGATTAGGTCTGCGCGGAGGGGACGCAGAGGCAGGGAAGTGTGGCGCGGACGCGAACGTTGGCCCCTGGAGGCGGATCCCGTAGAGAGGCCCAGGCTAGCGAGTGCGCACAGAGGCCGCAGAGGAATTGTTGCTCCGCTGGGGTTAGATAAGCACCCAGACTCCCCGCAAAAACCCAGAGTTCTACGTGGTACAAAGATTTCAGGAAACTTCGGTGACACCCTCTGCTCCCGCTGTCCTCCCTCGCGGTAGTCACCGCGCGGACAAAGGCGGCCTGCGCAGATTTGGATGAGGCATGGCCCTTGTGGGCGGCCTTAGCGGCCGCAGACTTTTTCAGTTAAGGGAAGGCTTGAGAGTGTCTACACGAGGTGAAGGTAACCCTCCACAAACATCCCTCAGGGATGGCAGCCGGTCCCAGATTGAGTCCTCGCCTCCCCCACACCCCCCCCCCCCGCAGTGAACCAGAACTGGAAAACTGGCCTGCTAGAGGCTCGCTCTTTCACTCCAGTACATGTACATAGCCAAACACCGGAAAAACACCACCTTACCTTAATAAACAACCAATTTTATTCTATTTAATGGTACATTTGTTGTAGCGATATCTCTGGGTTTTGGCAAGTGTTAAAATCATTGCATCTTAAATGAGTCGAATGTGGAAACGCAGTTTTCTGTGCGAGTAGTTGCGTGTGTGCTTTCTCATGCACGGTGCAGACCACAGCTGTTGACTCTCTAGCTGTTCAGAGGCGCGTTCGCATCACGCTCTTTCGCTCTTTAAGTAGAAAGACTTGGAATTGTGTACTTGTTTGCGTTGTTTAGATCCCGCCTTGCTGGTTATTCAGCTCACCAACGTGACTTTAAAACAGCTGTAATTTTAAGATGCAAAACTGAGTTCGCTTAGGCGAGCCTCAGTAGGACAGTCTTGGCTTCCTGCTAATGTTTTGCTGGTAACAGTCAGTAGTCAATCCCAGACTAGCATTGTTCGTTTTTATTCCTTCCCTCTTCACTGTAACAGCAAGTACCAGAAAGTTCTAACTGTAGAAGACGGCCCAAGCCACCCAAATTTCTTAATACAATGATGAGAAGAGAACTACAGGTGAAATAGACCATCAGGCTTATGGACCCGTAGGCTACCCTTTTGTAAAGAACCATCTATTTCTTTTAAAAAAATATTCAGCAGAAGCTGTTTTTGAAGCAACAGACTGATAAAAATGCCTCCTTTCACCATGCTCGCCCTTTGGCCTCATACCTGGCCACTGTTCCTACTTTCTTACAAGTTTTTCCCCTTGTAACTTGTTGTTGTGAAACAGTTTCCATCAGATTATCTTGTTTACCTGGGCGTCTGTAATTATGAAGTTGGTCTTTTCTCCACCCCACTTAAATAAAAAGTACATGCACGGCTTTGAAAGCATTAGTTGTCTTTATTGCGCGCTCTCTCTCTCTCTTTCTCTCTCTCATCTCCGCATACGCAAATGACACTTTGCTACGGCTAGTTTGAAACTTCAGTGCCTAAAACTTTACCAGCCCGGGTAGTCCCTGGAGTCATCGAAAGCCTAACCTTGCGTACTCCACTGGAACACGCACAAGAAACCTCGATTTGGAGTCCAGTTTGGAAATAAATCTGTGCTTTTCTCGGTGAAATGGGAACTTGCCCAAGCGATGCATCTGGCTTTAGATTTTATGGGGAATACGATCTCGAAAAGGCAACGCCTGTTTCAGGCGTGGCAACACGTCTCGTGCGGATCCCTGGGGGCTCCCTCCTGCAAACAGTGCGCGGGGCCTCGACCCGCAGGGCCTCAGCCAACCTCTGGGCGCCCTGGTTTCTGTTAGCCCCACACCAGCGCTCTCCCATCCCGGCTTCGCCTGGGGTCGCTCTCGGCGGCTGACGAAGCTTTTCGACCAGAGGAGAAAACTTGAGGCTGAGATCAGATGTCCTTAAAGGGGCTCGGAAAAGGGAGAGGCTCCTCGCAGTTAGTGCCAAGAAACTCGGACACCCTGCGCTCCACGCGAGGCGAAGAAAACGGTCCTGCGGGAGCGCAGTGTTCCCCAGACTTTGCCAAAATTTCTAGAATCCAGAAGTAACGTGTCCCCCATCCCCGCCCACCACCGGTTTATTTCATAATCCCCTCCCTTCAGGTTGCGTTAGGCGGGGACCCAGGCGGAATGGGGGTAGGGTGGGAGGTGCGGGTGGGGTGAGGTGAGGAGGTTGAGCATTCTCCGTTCAGCGTTCCCTCGGCAGCGGAAACCTGCAATGGGTTAAACGGCGCCGCGGGGTGGGCGTGGGGAGTGGTGCATGCGTTCGGCCCCGACGGGCGGGAGTAGCGGGGTGGGAGTGTGGGATCCCGGAAAGGGCCGGGAGAGCGGGGACCAAAGGGGGAGGGTTGTGAAGCGAGGGTTTCTACAATTGGGGGCTGGTTTCTAGGAAGATGCGGGCAGTAACGGGGATGGGCCCGGTAGCCGAGAAGCCAAGCACCGGTTAGTGCACGTCTTGGCCACCCCCTGGACAGGATTAGGTCAGGAGACCTCCTTGGCAGCTAGCTCTGATCCGTGGAGAAGATACTCCCCCTCCGGCTCTCTCCGCGAGCAGGGCTGGGCGGGCTCAGGGAGGCTGGCGGTGCGCCGCGCCGAGCCCAAGGCGCTGAGGTCGACGAGTAGCCTTCGGAGCGGGCGGCGGCCCTTCTCCAGTGTACGTGGAAAAACTCTCCTGAAAGAGCAACCCCTCGGCAAGCAACCCTTTAGCCCTGGTAAAGTAGATAGAAAGGGACTAAGGGAACGAGGGAAAGTTCAGTATAGAACTTCCCACAGTTTCCAAGTTTGTCAGGCGCTGGGAATCCTGATAGCTCTGGAAAAGCTGCGCCCATTTCCCCTTCCAGGACAAATCTAAAGGAGTTTTCCTCCCAAGGAAGGCAGAAGTTCAGGCCCCACGTGGGTCCCGAGCAGCCCCGCCAGCCTCTGTAGGACTCGCGTTCTCCCAGCGCGCCGGGGAGCGTCCATTCTGAGCAGCCCCGGGCGGGAAGCGCGCGACTCCCGGCGCGCTCCGCGCTGGGCCGCTTTGCGGCCCGGGTGTTACAGCAGGAAACACTTCGTCCCGTTTTCTGTCTCCCAGTCAAAACATTTGGCTGAATCTCTAAATAACTTTTTTGATAGTCCGGAAAAGAAACACGACAAATAGACTCACCATCAGGCTTGCGTCAGAGAATCATTTCCCCTGGACTGTATAGCGAGATTGGTTTTTTCATTAGCTGCAGGAACTGAACTTTTGATGATTTACCTGCCTGCTGGAGCTCCTGAGTTTCTTCTCCTCCTCCCCTTTCCCACTTCATCTGCTTGTCAACTCCTTTCTCTCTGTGTGTCTCTCTCTTTCTCTCTGTCTCTTTCTTTTAAAGCTCCGGGTACTCAATTACACCGTATCCCTTGTAACTTACTTAGCCTCGAGTCTAATTCAACCTTTATCAATGGTCATTATAAGCCACAGTGTTTGCATAACCCTCACAAAATGGGTCATGTTTTCGGTTCCTTTGATCCACAGCGACGGAAAAGTTTTGTTTTGCATGTTCTTTTATTTCTCTCTCTCTCTCCCTTTCTTTTCTTTCTTTCTCTTTTTTGGCACCTCGCGTTCAGTGACGGTGCTTTCCTCCCAGTTACAAATTCCCTCTCCTCCCAATCAATTCGAGATTTTTTTTCTTTATTTTTACAGGGGCTTAAAGAGTTAGGAGAAATCCAGCGTTTATTGACTCACCTTCACTTTTCTTTCTTTCTTTCTTTCTTTCTTTCTTTCTTTCTTTCTTTCTTTCCTTCCTTCCTTCCTTCCTTCCTTCCTTCCTTCCTTCTTTCTTTTTTACAGTCAGGATTAACACTAAACGAGGTAATCGGTTAAACCAAACAGACTTTAATATCATTAAACATGGGTCTCTCCATTAACCTTGGCAATTATGTCACTTCGAAGAAGGAAGTAATAAAAACGAAATTCTTGCGAATAAAATACAATTATGGAAGCTATCCATTTGTGGTCCCGATGCAGAATGAGGATTCAGTCTTTTTCAAAAGAGCTCTTATTTATAAGCAATGATTAATATGAAACAAAATGGATAAAGCTAGCCCCAACAGAGTGCATGCACATAGTGGGTCCTCAATGAATATTTAATCTCCCCCTTTCCCTTTCTTCTCCTCATCGTTGGAAATTTTGGCAGGAGGTACAAACTTCCCAGTGGCTAAGGAAATTATGCTCAAACTTCACTTCTGGTTCATGTAATCTCCACTCACTTAAAAAAACTCACAAAATTTATCCAGGGAGCTTTAATAGCTTATTAAAACTTAATGGAAATAGCTAGGCAAAATAAAAAGTATGGTGATTACATACATATAAATCCGAAACACACTAAATTATTTCAAACTTTTCAGTGGCTGTAATAGGTAACTATTACCATTTGATTTCGTTTACTGGTTTCTACAGTAAAAACGAAAATTGTGGGTTCCTGCTCGCTTCTCGCGTTTCTGCTAGGAACAGCCTTCACTCGCAAACTGATCTATCTAGACTTCATATTTTTCACGGTGCAAATTTTATCTGGACCCTGTTCAGCTATCCACATTTCAGACTTGTGCTCATTTTTTTTCTTTTAAAAAATAAAATGAGAAAACAGAGAAGGAGTTGTAGCCCTCACGGGTGGAGAAAACCCACCTGTCCGCTCATCCTGCGCAGTCGCGGGAGAGGAGAGTTGTGGGGAGCCGCTTTGCAGATCCTGCGCTGATACCTGGTCCGGATGTATTTTCTTTGGGGCCCATTCGGCGGGAGTAAACAGGTTTTAGTGGGTTTCCTGGCAACTTTGCGCTGCTCTTTAAGAGAACTCCCGCATGTTCGTGTCCACTTGCTGGCTTTCCTGCCTCACATCATTAAGTATTTAAAAAGTGTTCCACGCAGCCTTTCTCCTTCTAAATGTCGCGGGGTGACCTTGGCATCTGCTGAGGGTCTCAGCCTCCTGGAGCCGGGTTGCCCTGCCCTGCGAGCTGGTGACAGTGTCACCTAATTAGTACGTGGCTCCCACAGACGTGAGTGCGTGAGCACAGTGGGTGCACCTGGAACGCTAGCCCCAGGTTCAAAGCGCCGTGCGTGAGGAAAACTTGGGGCGCTTTAATGTCTTCCCTTTAAACTGGCATCGTTGGGGAATCTGTGGAGAGAACGAGGGGGCGCAGTCGTGGCTTTGGGACCAGGACTTTACTTTTGAGGTCTATTTAGCTCTCTCTGTAAAACTACACTCCTACAAGAACATATATAAGTATCTTCCCGCCCTCCACTCCAGTAGTCCGCAAGCCCCCGGTGCGAGTGCGACTGTCGCCTGAGTCCCGAACCGGGTTCCAGTTCTCGCAGAGCTCCAGGCGGGGCACGGAGGTCACAGGTCAGAGCCTCAGATCCAGGTCAGAAGTGGGGAGAAAAAATCCAAGCCCAGCCAGGACCTGCTGTCTAGGGCTCAGTCCCAACCCCCTCAAAATCCTTCTCACAGCGCAGAAGTAGTGGATTACTATCCTTGGAGCCCTGCACGCCACGCCTAAAGGGCCCGCAGAATCACTTGCTTGCCTTTCGTGGGAGTCCTGGCATTAGTGCGACCGGGACTTGTTATTTTTGCAAACTGAGACTCGAAGTGAGTCCCCATCCTCCCCTCTACCCCTGTGGCCTGGGAGTAACCCCAGGGCTTTCCCCTCCGGAGGTCCAGTGGTCTGGGCCGGCCTAGCACCGAACTGCGCTGTCTGCAGCGGGGCAGCGGGGACGGCGTCGCGCACGGAGCCCGGGGCCCTGTCGAGCTGCGGCCGCGGGGGGCCCACGCGGGTCTGGCGCAGCAGCGAAGGCGCGGGCGCTTCCAGCCTTGGCCTGGAGCGACAGGCACTCAGGGGGAGCCACTTATCGAGCTTCGTGGCGCAGGCAAGTGTGTCAGGGAAGGGACAAGAGGCGGGAATGAATTCTGTTCTCGACACGGATCTGGCGGTCTCCGCCGTAGGCAGAGGCAGTCGGGGTGAGGGTCGAAGGAACCTGGTAGGCCAGGGCAGCGAAGGCGGGCCTAGCCGCAGCTACCGGCTTCTCTCCTGGTCAAGGTGGGCAGCGGCCTTCACCTTCTGGGTTCCACACGTAGTCTGACCACAGGTCGGTACAGTTGGGCCCAGCCAAGCCCTCAGAGAGGGCCTCTGCAGATGGCCGGATGGCAGGGAACTCCCAGGCGTTGGCCTAGACGCTGAGAATTCACAAGGGTATTTCCAGGCCCCAGTGGCCTCTGGGCAGAGGTTAGCTCAGAGTCGGGTTTCTTCTTTCACCAAAAAAGAACTACACAAGTTTTCTAAATCTGCAATCAGTGAACTCAAGGCTGATTGTTTTCTTAGGCTCCTATCTGTATTTTTGCCTGCAGAAGTGAATTTGGGACTATCTTTTTTCCCTCATGTGGGTTGGTCACACAGACCAAAGGTGGCTTGCAGGCCTGGGAAGCATTCATCCCCTGTTTATGTATGTGCCTCCTTCTTGGGTCATTGTGTGTTTCTCACACTCCTGGGCTTCCCGGAGGGGGGGGGGACCTGCACTGGACTGAGGAGGTGGGCTTCCCTGCGGGCCTAGCATGACATGGGAGTAAGAGGTCTCTCTGGCAGACTTGGGAGCCACTGCAGGGGGCATGACCAGGAGACAGGACCTGAGTGTGTGTGGAGGACTAGGGGTGGTTGGAATAGCTCTCTCCCTATAAAAAAGAGGCCTGGGAAGTGTAGTTGCCTTGCCTAAAAAGACAAGGTGGGTATGCCCAGTCTAAAGGTGGATAGGACAAGGCCAAAGCTAGAGTCAGAAATCTGTCTTTTCCTGGCTGAGTTTCTTGTACTGTATTTTAAGATTCTTTCCATTTGTTTTCCATTTACTCTTTAGTCAAATGTTTTTGAAAATCTCCCAAAAGGAAGTCATTCAGTTAGCAGATGTTTATTGAGATCCTACTGTGTGTCAGGCACAGGAATGGGAAAGTGAAGAAGACAGTTCCTGTCCTCACAGAGTTTACAATCTAATTTTCTTTATAGAGAAAAACCCAGCAAATTAAAATGTGCTGTGAAAAGGGATATATGGGTACATCCATGATGAAGTGAGCATGGTTATATGGGACTATGTACAAGGTCAACATCCCTGGAACATGGAGGGCAAAGGACTAGGTTGGGGGAGTAGAGAGACAGCCTTAGGTGATTACCCTGGACCGAAGAGAGGAGTTTAAAGTGTGAACAGTACATTATGGGGCCTTCATGGCAGTGGCCTAGGAAATAAACCTGAGGAGGGTCTGTTGCTGCACTAGGTCAGATGCTCTATAGGCTTTTCTTCTAGTGCTAAGGATTTTACTTTTATTTTATTAAGGGAGTTGATATTTCCATTCCAGAACTCACTGAGGCACATATATATAAATAAAACACATCTATCCCTGTTATACCTATATGGCTGACACTTCAGACTTTGAAGAGAATAAAAACTAATTTTATGAGAACCATCTAGCAGAAAATTTTGTGAAAATATTGCAATTAGAGAATTGTATTTGAGATTAGATCTTGAAGACACTGTCCTGTTCTTGTGGAGTTTAAAATCCAATGGAAGATATGGAGAAATAAATATAAGATGTTAAACTTCCTGGAATATAAAGTGCATCAGACAGGGCAGGCATTAGAGTCTCAGAAAGCCAGGTCATGGGGGTGGGGCACTTAGTTCAAGGTAGCTCAGGGAAGTCCCATTGGGAAAACCCAGAGACCCGTTCCTAGGAAAGGTTAAGCCTTTGTGGGTTGACATAGCCCTTATCCTCTCTGGAAGTGTTGGAGTCCACAACATTTGTGCATCTTAGGCATGCTATCAGCTAATTTAACTCTGTTCCAGAGAGACAAAAGAAAGGTCTCACAACTAACTAGACTTTAAAAAAAAGTGTTAGTTTGATGTCACAATTATCAAGTATGAAAATACCTAGACTGGTACCTTTAATGAGTTACCGAATTCCTTTGTTGTATTGTTGATAGGTGCAGGAGGGAACAATTCATGGAGCACCTCCTGTGTGACATAGGTATTTCTTTTATATTGCCTTTTCTAACCCTGTTAACAGCTCTGTGAAGTAGGTGTTTTTATTTCCATTTTATATTTTAGGAAACTGAGGTTCACTGTGTTTATACAAGGTCCCTTGGAAAGTACATGGCAGAGCTATCTGACACCTACTCTGTGGTCTCTTCACTCTTCTCACAGAGCCTGTTCCAACCAGAGGGTGATGACCCTAAAAAAGAAAATCATATTAAGAAAATTCATATTGGAGACTTTAAATCCTTCTGGAAAATACAGGGTTGGGTGAATTTATAGTATCCCTATAAATTATATTTTAGAGTTGCCAATATTAAAATTAAGGAGATCACAATAAGTAGAATACCAGGAGTGTTTTTATACAAGTTGAATTCACACAACGTGATTAATTTCTCTGTACCATCTTTAGCTTGCTAGAAAAATTTAAGAATAAAGACATACTTATGTGTTAGTTTTGTTTTATATACAGAGGAACACATATGTGTATAGTCTTACATTTAAATGGAAATTCCCCTTTTGATTTTCTAACCTGCAGTCTCTAGGTCACTTTCCCTGGGTTTTGACTGAGGTGGCTTGTCATTAGTATGTAGACCATCTGAGGTTTGTGACTGGGGGAAAGATTATGGCAATATAATAATTTTATAGATTGATAACATTTGATAGGTAAAAAGCGTTTTTTTAATCCTAGGAATATATTAGCCCATTAGTCAATTCAATAAATAATTGTTGAACACATACTTCTTGCCAGGTACTGTACTGTGTACTGTGGATATAACATTCCTCAAGACAAACTGAGTCCTCACTGTGGGCAAGGTATCAGGAAGGAAGGAAAACAGTGTTTGCTCAGCTCCTGCTATGCGCCAAACACTCTCCTAGACCCATTTAATCTTTCAGACAAGGATGCTGTCTGTCCCTGTATATACAGTACATACACAAAAAAGGGAGGCTCAGAATATTTAAATAACTCATACAATATCACACTCGTGAATGGCAGAGCTCCAATTCAAACCCAGCAATAGAGATTATGCTTTTTCATTACCCTGCAGTGCATCCTTGATTATGCAGATACTAAAAATTGTGAATACTTGCTAGTCATTTTATCCTTCCTTGCCGTTTCCTCAACTAAAACAGTTAGATAATTATTCTTATTCTGTTTACCTCATGGAACACTGTTAAGCCTCAAAAGCAATTGTTTAGCTTAATTTAATGTTACAGGATAAAAAGCAGGTTTTTTATGCCTCTCTCTCTATGTATATAGAGGTTATATAAACTCGAATAACAGGTTTATTATAATAATCTATTGATGGAAAAGAACTGCTAGTCTAGTAGGATCAGATTTTGATGAATTATTGTTCTTTTTTTTTTTATTAATTAATTCAATGCCAAACACTTATTGGATAGAGTAGAATTGCGCTGAACCTGTAGATACAGAGATTAGGGGAAGTTCCTTGTCCAAAAGGAGCTTCAAATCTAGTGGGTGAAAGAGACATATAAACAGGTGAACTATGAAAATGTGCTCTAACAGATACCAAAGGTCTCTTGTGGTCCAACACCATTCTGAGCCTCCCTTGCCCAGGCTAGACGTTTTGCCTTCTAAACAGTGTTTCTTATCTAGGAAACAGTTGAGTAGCTTGTTAAAAACATAGAATCTCACTTCACTCTTATATAGTCACATTTTCTGGAGATGGGGCCTTACTCTCCAGTTTGTTTCATTTTAATTAAAAAAATTTTTTTTAAATTAATCTCTGCACCCAGAGTAGGGCTCAAATTCACCACCCTAAGATCAAGAGTCACATGCTCTGCCAACTGAGCCAGCCAGGTGCCCCCATTACCCTCCATTTTAAACAAAATTTCCAATGCTTCTTATGAAGTCTGCCTACATCAGCATTTGGGAAAAAGAGCTAGACCACTTGATTATAGTCAAGTGGCCTAAAGAAAAACAGCCCCCATCCCCTGACACTGACAGATGTGGTTATACTCTACCAGTGAAAGTTAAGAATCCAAACCCACTTAGAGAATGCATGGAGTGGGAAAGGTGGACAGAAATCTTCAAAGCAGATTTGGATGATGTAACATATAACACATTAAATGGGAGAGCATTTTGGCTAACAGCTTTACCCATGAGTTCATTTAAAACTGTTAGTGGATGTCATTCAACTCCGGGGCATCTAGTTTGACACATACAACCAAATCACCCTCCAGAATGGTTGTAGTGAGGTAGACTCCAGCCATCGATGTGTACAAGTTCTTGATTGTCACACCAGAGCTTTACTTTTCATCTTCAGTGACATTCTGGATATTTATGATTAGTGTTTGACAGGGAGTGCATCATTCTCCTAGCTTTAGGAAGGAGGAGAGCGTATTTAAGGCTTGGGTGTAGATATTTTCCAGAATTTACCATTAAAAGTCTATCTCAATATTTTGTGTTTCCTAAAAAACAGCAAAGTATGAGGAAGGCTGATTAGCTGGCTCCATGGCTGCTGTTCTTAATGCCTGCAGGGTGTCTTGAATATTTCCTTCTTGATTTCAGAGCCTCATTCTCAGGTCTAAATGACACATTACCCTAGAAGCATCTCTGCTATCATGACCACCACTGCTTCTGGAATGAGTTTATCTTTGGCTGTAAATTTGCTTTGAGGATTTTTCTAGAAGTTAAATATATTTGTGTGGAGGCTGAAACTAGTCACTTGACCACACTTGTGATGTGAGTTACATTAGAATAAAGATCTAGAAGAGTGATAAGTTGTCTGCCTAAACTGCAGCAATAATGGCTGTGGGTATTAGCATTTAGAGCTACAAACACTATCTCTTCTAGTCCCTCTCACTTCAATCTGGATTTGACATTTTTTTTTTCATGATCTGTATATAGCGTGTGTGTTATTTTAGAAAATTTGAATAGGAGTTCCATATGTTGTTATAGTATACTGTTATAACCAAGTGTTAACACACACACACACACACACACACACACACACACATGCTCTTTATCCGTTTAGGGAAAGTACACTGACTTTTTCTTTCTTTGCTTACAAAACTGAAAAATTGGCAGAATCTTTAACTTGTAACTTGGCATTATTGCAATTTACAGGCAAGAAAGGCAAGCCAAATTGGGTGAAAATTGTTTTAGGATTTCTTTTGAGTCTTAGTGAAAATCATGTAGCTGAGTATGCACATTCGGACATTTCCTGCTTGATTTTTAACCACATTTATTGGCACTGCCAGAGATAGTTAAAGCTTCCCGGTGAAAGCATGCGATGTCCAGAGGAAGGTGTGGAGATTTATGGTCATCCTATCCATGCTATTAGTGTTAAAATGACTGCTGGTTTAATTGTTCTGAAATATTGATTGGGGAAATATGAAATAGGATTTTACCCAAACTTCATAAATCCTTTTGAATCATGAATTATATAAACAGATTTTGGGGGATTGGAAGGTCAAAATCAGACATGTTTTCGGGCCAAAGCTTTTTCTGTGGGTTTCTGGAACATTCATGGGGCCCATGACACTGTGTGACCCTGACAACTCTGAGGCTTTCTCTTTTGAATGCTGGAGGCTTTGAAATTGTCTTCACGATGAAGGAGGATTCATGATGTAATGAAAAGCTGTTTCCTTTTTAAAACCTACAGACAGCAGCACAAACATCTGGGAATTTATTTAAATGCTCTGGTTCCCTGAATTACCCATTTCCTTAACATATATTTTATTTATTTTTCTAAGGGGGATAAATTTCCACTTTGTGTTTTCTCCAGTTCAGTTGTGTTAGGCTCCTCATTTTAGCTTTCTGGTTTCTTGGTATATAAACACACAAGGTAAGGCCCTATCATGCAAGCTATGGTTTGGGGTGGGGCGGGATGTTGTCAGGTGCCAAGGGCAAAGTGATTCTTGTGTGTGGAACAAGTTTCTTTACATTAGAGTTTCACTTCTTGTAAATTAAATAAATAAGGAAATGGCTAAAAAAATCTTGCGTATCTTATGAAGAATAATTAAGCAACAGTACTCAGCACTAGAATTAAGCAAAACTGTCATTTTCTTTCTTCTTTTCAGAACTTAGTTTTTCTTTCCAATTTCAGAAGTCATGAGACTTCTCTTTCTTTCTCCTTTCTTTCCCTCACTCTGCAGTGTCTCAGATGGTGAAAACGTACATGTGGTGAAGGGGGGGTGGTGGTGGTAAGGCAGTGGTCAGAATATTCAGGAAGCTAGGATGAGAGAAACCAGATTAATTTCTGAACTTAGAACATAGTTTATGTCTGTTTGGGGATGTGAGCTCTGGACCGATGTAAAAATTTGGACATGCTTAAATATCTCAGCATGCAATATCAGATGGTGAGACAGTGCAGTGTTTATAGCTCCCTGGATTGTCAGTGTAGCTCCATCTCTGTTTCTGTTTTACTTGTCGTACTTGTAGTAAGTAGAACAGTTGTAGTTTTCAATGTTCAGGACTGGACTATTTTTTTTAATGTTTATTTTTAAGAGAGAGGTAGAGAGAGAGTGCACAAGTGGGGCAGGGGCAGAGAGAGAGAGAGCGAGAGAGAGAGAGAGGGAGGGAGGGAGACACAGAATCCGAAGCAGGTTCCAGGCTCAGAGCTGTCAGCACAGAGCCTGATGCGGGGCTCGAACTCACAGACCGTGAAATCACGACCTGAGCCGAAGTTGGACGCTAAACCTATTGAGCCACCCAAGTGCCCCAGGACTAGGTTATTTTTTGACTAATTGGATTGTGCTATATGTGGCTTGTCAGTTTATAATCAATTTAAATATGAGAAAAAAAATAAATATAAAAAAATACATTGATTAGTATGACTATTCTAAATAGAATTTAATCTAGTTGATTTATTTGGTAGGCATTTCAGGATATCACAGTTACTACTGTGACATTCAATGGGTTATAACCAACATCGTTTCTGTGCAGCATTCATTAGACATGAACGTGTGGAAATTGGACTTAATAGATACAAATTCAGTAGTGTAACTTGGCAGTTGCCCATTTGAATATCCTTTGAATGTTATTCATTTGCCCTCATCTCATAAAATTAGGGTGCGTAACATATTTTTAAAAATTCTAGCTATGTGAACTGGCTAGTTTATTGATTTATTTTTAAAAAGTTAAATAGTTAATTGTGATTTGTGTGTCATTTCTTTACCTCCATTGATTCAATCTCTGTTTAAATAAATGAATATTCTGGATTTTGCATCATCTACTTCAAATTTAGGGATATTGTGAAGTAAGACTGTGACATTTGACTGTGAAAAGGTATATTTTTGTACTCTATTACCTGGATTCTCTCCTCAGTCTAGTTCCAGTTCAGATGGAATTATCAACTTTATATCTGGGTCCACGTGAAATAAAAACTAAGGGAGAAGGGTCTCCCAGTCTCCCATTTTCTCAAATGTCACATTGCCTGACATGGATGAATACATACTACAGTCTGGCACCCTGTGAATGTCAGTGAATGTATTTGCATAGTTACCAATGAGGAGAGGTTGCCCTGTGAGGAAATGATAGATCGAAGCCCCTTGAAGTATGAGGATGTGCTATAACACATCCCATAAGTAGTTTATTGTTGAGATTCAGAATTACATGTTTGGCATTATGATACACACAGAGCCAAAGCAGGTTTTCATTAGCAAGGGTGAAAGTGCCTGATACTCTGTTATATCAAACTTATCTGATTAATGGGAGGACTGAGAGTTATGGATGTTTTTGTTTATTTTCGTGTGTGTGTGTATGTGTGTGTGTGTGTGTAGAGGATACTTGGAGAGAGCCAGGCAGTGTGAGAACAGTTTTGGGGGTCTACTCCCACTGTGAACAACTCCAAGTTTCTCATCTGACCCTGGAGTCTTTGAGTATCACTTAGCATACATAGTACCTGTTTCATAATAAGTGAGTCTGCTTCATAGCTGCAATAGAAATTGATTCCTTTGCCATGTGGTCACCTCCCTCCCAACCCCATTTGGCTTTTCATCCTTGGGTTTGGGTCACAACCTTTGGGGAAGAGTGGAAAAAAGCAGAATTGGCAATTATCCCAGTGATCTAGATTCTAATTAATTAGGGTCTACTTTTTTCCTACTTTTTAGGCGGAATTGTGCCTGTAGGCATTTTGTGGGAAGGATGCATTTCTTAATGAATAACTCTACCTCAAGCTTTTTTGGACCCAAGAGGAGATATAAAAAAAATAATTAGCTGCAAGGGGCACAACTGAAAGTATAAGATTTACGCTCAGGCCAAAATTTTTATTTGCATATTAAATAACAGTCATGCTTGATGTCTCAGAATCTCTAGCTATCATAATCAGTCAAGAAAGTGAAACCAGATGTTTTCATTTAAGCTTTGAATTGTGTTACTATTAAAATAAAAATCAAGTTTCTTTAAGATTCCTTCTAGGTACACTCTAGTCATTTCTGTAGATGGAATTCTCAGAAAGACCAATTGGCTTTTGAGAGTGGAATCTGGTATTTTGCTGGATCTAACAATTCTCCACGAAGCTACATATGAATTTTGTCCATTTGCCATTTTGCTGTACATTTCTCAAAGTGCTATTTTTGTAGTGGTTTCGCTGATTCTCTTCCAAAACATAGCAGCATCATGTCATGGAAAAACACTGGACTGGGAGAATCAATTCTTGTCTCAGCTCTTCTGTTAAATGGAAAGATTTGAGCTTTTGTAAAACCGCTTTAACTCTTTGGACCTCAGCTTCATCAGCCGCATCTGTCCGCTACATAAAGTCCCTTCTTCCATCTACATTTCAAATCTATTAGAACATGCACATTCTAGTGAGCTCGAAGGAGACCCATCTGTAGAAATTTGACGTCTCAAGCTTCAGAGTAACACTGTGAAATTAAACTGGCAGAAAGTGTAAGTCTTAGCATTAGAAAAGCAAATACCATTAACTTATTGAACTCACAATTAAAAAAATTAAATGTATGAGGAATAATATTTACTTTTCTCTCTGATACTAGTAATCCATGTTCATTGCAGAAAATTTATGAAATTCAGAAAAAAAGAAAAAAAATGATCTGTTTCATCATTCAGAACTAACCAGTAATAATTATATTTTCATTCCTTTTGACTCTATATTTGTCTTGTGTCTTCCACATATATGATTTATTTTTTACAGAGTTGGGATCAGATTGTTTGTGCTATTTTGTATCTTTTTTTCACTTGGGAAAATACTATGAGTTACTTCCCATGTTTTTATTCTCAAACATTATTTTTAAAAGCTTTTTATTTTTGTTTTTGAGCTATAAAGCAGATACTTGCTGAGTACAAAGATTTAAGCAATAATTAGTTTTATAAAGCTGAAATTTAAACTTTCTCTCTGCACACTGCCAACTCACTCATTCTTGGTCACATTCCCCAGAGGTGACTCCATTTAATGCCTGGAGTATATATTTATGGTCATTTAAAAATGTAGGTATTTTCATGTATATGGATATCTGTGTATGTGAGAGTTTTCCCTTTAAATAGTCATTTTAATCATGCACTTACGCTATGTGATTTTTCCGGCAGCATCACTAGGTATATATTTTCTAGTCAGTGTTTACAGGTAGAGTTGCCTCACCATAGTGGCTACACAGTAATCCCATCCACGGATACCCATTTTTACTCAATCATCTCCTATTGCTGGACATTTTGGCTGATTTGAAACTATTTTATTTTGCTTTTAAAGGTGGTGCATAGATATTTAGTCCAAATCTTTGGGTGCATCTTTGATTATTTCCTTAGGATAAATTTTTAGATGTAAAGTGACTGTGCCAAATATTATATTGCTGATTTCCTACAGAAAGGTTATCCTGGTTTACATTCCAGCAAGCCATGTAAGAGAAGCTCTGTTGTGCCCTTTTCCAAATTTGAACTAGTCAAAATTCAAGGCAAAATTTTCATCATCATTGCACCATTTTTTTACCTGAATTCTAGTCTAGAATATTCATTTCAAAGCCTAGGGAAGAAAAGTGCAGTTGACCCTTGAACAATGCAAGGGTTAGGAGTGCTGACACCTCACCTTGTGAAAAATCCATGTATAACTTTTGCCTCCCCCCCAAACTTAACATTAATAGCCTACTGTTGACTAGGGTCGCCTGGCTGGCTCAGTTGGTTAAGCCTCGGACCTGACTTTGGCTCAGTTTGTGTGTTCGAGCTTCGCTTTGGGTTCTGTGCTGGCAGCCCATAGCTGGGAGCCTGCTTTCAGTTCTGTGTCTCCCTCTCTCTCTGCCCCACCACTGTTCACATTCTGTCTCTCTCTCTCTCAAAAATAAACATTAAAAAAATAGCCTACTGTTGACCAGAAACCTAACTGATAATATCAATAGTCAATTAACACATATTTTGTATGTTATATGTGTTATGTGTATTATCCTATATTCTTACAATAAAGTAAGCTAGAGAGAAGGAGATGTTATTAAGAAAATCATAAGGAAAAGAATACATTAGCAGTACTGTACTGGATTTATTGAAAATATCCATGTATAAGTGGACCCATGCAGTTCAAACCTGTGTTGTTCAAGAGTCAACTGTAATGCAAATTCTCTGGTGCCTTGATCATCTTTGATTCCACTGGTGAAACTTTGTAAAGGAACTTGGGAATTTTAACTTCTACTATACTACATTTATATTATTGTTTAGTGTGAGTAACTCCTAGATTAATAATTTACATATTTCTTTTTTTAACTTTCAAACTGGCTGGCTTAGATTTCCTCTCCTAATAAATATAAAGTCCTTTAGGAATGATAACATATTGAAAAGTACTGTCATTTATATTCCAGTAACAAGAGTCTGGTTTGATTGAACTTCCTAAAATCCTTTAAGTGAGGAGGGGAAGGGAGCCCAACATTGGTGGATAGTGGCCTTATCCTAGGTGAAGGGCCATTGTTGGAGAAGGGAAAAGGGGACAAAGGAAGAGTCAATGTGACAAATGGCAATTTAAATACAATGGAGTTTAAAATGACCAAGGTCCAAAGCCTTTTCTTAAGCACTGGTAATAACACTCTTTAACACTTTGATTTGGGTGAGTTGTAACTATTAGTAGCAAAGTTTCATCCAGTCCTTAAAGAAAAGCTATGTGTTACTTTTAGTTGAATGTTTTTAGTTTGTTGAATGTTTTCCTGATCTTTTGATTTTGTGACTGTAGAGATACACTGCAGTTATTGCTATGCCTTTTTCCAAGGAAAGTGCTTCCAAATAGGCAATGTTTTGAAACACAGCCAACACCACTTTAATATAGCACTCTACTGTAGGGGTTCAGTTTATGACAATGGAATGCAGCAATAACTAGTCACAATGGAATTCAGATTGTGGTATAATGGGGAGCAGGTTCAACCTTAAGCCAGGATGCTTGTGTTTAATTCTTGGCCCTGAATTAATTAATAGCCTGGATTCCTCTGGGCAGGTAATGTAGGTCACGACAATATAGGCATTAATAAATAGCAGTTTAGTGTCCTAACATTCCATGATATCTTCACTAAGTCAGGTGGTCAAATGCACCTGGTTAAAAAGAACCTGACCACTTAGTTCAGTTTATGCCATACAGACAAGCTTTTTTATTCCTCTTTGCCTGAGTTTCTCCACCTGTAGCAAAATGTTGGTACCACTAAGATATGATCTAGAATCTATGACCATTCATATATACAACAAATATTTATTGAATGTGATTCTATGTCAGATTCTGTGCTACCCACTTAAATTTACAGTGGTAGGAGTCAGGGGAGTCAGGCTGGAAGACACACGAAAGGAACCCACCCTACATCTGGCATTCCTGGATTCTGCATTACAATGCAAATACCTTAAGCCTGTCAGGAACTTTACCCTAGGCTTCACTGCAGGAGGCAAGGGCCCATCTTTGCAGTTAGTGTCTAAACCTTCTTTCAGTATGCAGAAGTTCAAAGGGAGAAAGAAACGTAAATTTTGGATATTAAAACGATCTTGATTCCTGAATTTCATTATGGTAGTCATATCTTTAGTCATTTATTTTACAGATGGCAGCAATTTGTTTTTGATAAGTAGCTCAATACATTTTCAATCAGTGAAAGACCAACTTGTCCATACAACCGGATGGTAAATTAAAGACACATTCCGAATACACAACGCATACACACAGTTCACAAATGTATGCAGGAACTCGCATATAACTGTTAAGGCACCCTGCCTCGTCCTTAAGAATAGAATTTGACCTACAGTTGACAAATACAAACTTAACCACATATATTTGGGAAAAAGTATGCTGTAAGAAAAAAAAAGTTCTGAGGCTGAAATGTGGTATTTAAGAAACAAGTACTTGTGAAACATCTACTTTGTCTTTGCGAAAATTGACATAAGAGAAGTGGCATCTTGCCAAAGTATATCTAATCAGTATTTAACCTTACTGAAGCCACAAACTAGGGAACGGTTCATTTTCAATTTTACAAAACCCTTTTTTTCTTTCTTTTTTCCCCCTGGATCCTGTCATAATCAAGAGTAAAAAGTTAGACTTCATACATCTGAATGCACTTATTCTTAGATTCTTATTTAATAAAAATTGGAGGAAAATTTGTAAAGAAAACTCTTGGTGTATTATGTGTGCCACATTCTTTGAGGCACAGGAACCCAGGGTGCTCTTAGAAGCACTTTGACATTTGCAGGACTTTCTGTCACCTGGGATTTAGATAAAAAAATAAAAGGTGTGTCTGACCATCTCAAGACAAGGAATGCTCTTCTCAGGCATTCATTATGCTCTGTGTCTTGATGAAAGATTGGGATGGAGTCAAACCATGTGTCTTGGTGTGTGACTTTAACATTTGCATTCAGCATTTATTAGCTGACGAGTTACTGGAGATTTGCATTCTTCTGAGTCAGCCAGTATTGATATTATCTAGCTGTTTTATTGCAGTCTAAAGTTGTCCTGAAGGGTGCCTTGGACACCAGTTTTCCAAGTGTTGGGCAAGATTGATGTTCACAAAACTCGCAGCTGATTGTAATGTTATCCAATGCTAGTCTTGAAAACACAATGGCTCTGTAAGAAATTGTGGAAAAATTTAGAGTGACTAAGACTTACATTTCCAAGACTATCTTGGTTTTATTCATTAAATTCCAGTGTATCTTTTTCCAGTTTTCTGTCACCTCGTCTCACCATCTCTGTTCAACAGTGCTCAAACTGTCTCTCCAGTCCACTTTAATGCCTCAACATCTTGGATTTCATGTTTAGTAGTCCAGGGCTATTATTACCTAGGAAAGAAAAATTGATAAAAAAAAAGTTAGAAAAATAGGATTTATGAAGGTTAAAGAGTTAGGATTATTCTGCTTGGAAGAAAGCAACTGGTAGGTGGCTTAATAAAAGTTTTCAGGTATATGAAGGGTTATTGTATAGAGACTGTAACCAGCTGTTCTCTTTGCTGCTGAGAAGATAACAAAAGGAAATAGTCTTTAATTTCAGGGGGAGGGAGGGTTGGGGGGTGGTGGAGCTGGGTTGGACATAAGGAAGAATTTCCCAGAAAGTGAGGTTTGTTAAGCATTGGAATGGATTATTAAGGAATCTCTTCTTCTGGAGATGTTTGGAAATAAGACAGAAACTGATGTGGGAGGAATGGTTTAGATAGGTGGACCCTTGCTTAAAGCATTGGAGAATCAACCAGATGACCTGCAGAAGCTCTTTTCTGGTCCTTTGAGTCTACACCAAACCAGCTGACCTGAGTTTGACAAGGTATGAAGTGCCAGGTTAGTTCACGACTCCAGCTGTTTTAGCAGTTGCTGAGCGACTCTTCACTTTGCCATGGGCTCAATTTTCTTGATATCTAATCGTTATATCATGGGAAGTGGTAATTGGAGCAGGGATGGGTAGGAGATAAAGAATACAGCCTTGTCACAGGCTAAAACATACATAGCCACTCTTTAAAGAATTCTGAGTGAATAAGGATAAGGTCTATGAAGTGTGAAGGGCCCTTGTAATTTCTTTCTTTATTTTTTTAAAGCCTCAAATAGTTTTTTTCCTCAGTAGTATAGCTTCCATATAGCTTCTATGTGTTCATGAAAACTACTCCTTCCTTTAAGCTTTTTATTTTTAAATGTTATTTATTTATTTAATTTAGAAAGAGAGAGAGCACATGCAGGGAGAGAGGGGCAGAGGGAGAGAGAGATAATCTTTTTAAAAAAATTTTTAAATATAATTTATTGTCAAATTTGCTTACATACAATACCTAGTGCTCATCCCAATAAGTGCCCTCCTCAATGCCCATCACTCATTTTCTTCTCTTCCCCCCCCACCCCCCAGTTTGTTCTCTGTATTTAAGAATCTCTTGTGGTTTGCCTCCCTCCCTTTCTGTTTGTAACTATTTTTTCCCCTTCCCTTCCCCTATGGACTTCTGTTAAGTTTCTCAAGTTCCTCATATGATGGAAAACACATATCTGTCCTTCTGTGACTGACTTATTTCACTCAGCATAATACCTTCCAGTTCCCTCCACATTGCTATAAATGGCATGATTTCATTCTTTCTCATTGCCAAGTAGTATTCCATTGTATATATAAACCACATCTTTATCCATTCATCAGTTGATGGACCTGTAGGCTCTTTCCATAATTTGGCTATTGTTGAAAGTGCTGCTGTAAACATTTGGGATACATGTGCCCCTATGCATCAGTACTCCTGTATCCTTTGGGTAAATTCCTAGTAGTGCTATTGCTGGGGCATAGGGTAGTTCTATTTTTAATTTTTTGAGGAACCTCCACACTGTTTGCCCGAGCAGCTGCATCAGTTTGCATTCCCACCAACAGTGCAAGAGGGTTCCCATTTCTCCACATCCAGGCCAGCATCTATTGTTTCCTGAGTTGTTAATTTTAGCCATTCTGACCAGTGTGAGGTGATATCTCAGTGTGGCTTTGATTTCTATTTCCCTGATGATGCGTGATGTTGTTGAGCATCTTATCATGTGCCTCTTGGCCATCTGGATGTCTTCTTTGGAAAAGTGTCTGTTCATGTCTTCTGCCCATTTCTTCACTGGATTATTTGTTTTTTGGGTGTTGAGTTTGGTAAGTTTTTTTTTTTTATAGATTTTGGATACTAGCCCTTTATCCAATATGTCATTTGCAAGTATCTCTTCCCATTCTGTTGGTTGCCTTTTAGTTTTGTTGATTGTTTCCTTTGCAGTGCAGAAGTTTTTATCTTCATGAGGTCCCAATAGTTCATTTTTGCTTTTAATTCCCTTGCCTTTGGAGATGTGTCAAGCAAGAAATTGCTGCAGCTGAGGTCAAAGAGGTTGTTGCCTGCTTTCTCCTCTAGGTTTTTGATGGTTTTCTGTATTGCATTTAGGTCTTGCATCCATTTTGAGTTTATTTGTGTGTATGGTGTAAGAAAGTGGTCTAGTTTCATTCTAGTTTCATTCTTCTGCATGTTGCTGTCCAATTTTCCAGCATCATTTGCTAAAGAGACTGTCTTTTTTCCATTGGATACTCTTTCCTGCTTTATCAAAGATTAGTTGGAAGAGGACAAGATGGCGGAAGAGCAGGGAGCTCTGTAATCCGCGCACGCCCGTATAGATTGAACTGAGAAGGACTGAAGGGATAAAACTTGGATTTGCAAGTGGGGGAAAGAAGAAACAGACGCCAGAAAGAAGACAACCTCAAAGATGCCTGAGTGAGTGACTGTGATCTGGGAAATTAGGGGACGGGCGGTCCCGGTGGTG
>CM053574.1:56678309-56743608 GCA_028646485.1 Cryptoprocta ferox
AAAAAAAAAAAAATTAGTTGACCATACATGCACCCAATTCTGGGTTCTGTATTCTATTCCATTGGTGTATGTGTCTGTTTTTGTGCCAATACCATACTGTCTTGATGATTATAGCTTTGTAGTAGAAGCTAAAGTCTGGGATTGTGATGCCTCCCACTTTGGTTTTATTCTTCAATATTACTTTGGCTATTTAGGGTCTTTTGTGGTTCCATAAAAATTTTAGGATTGTTTGTTCTAGCTTTGAGAAGAATGCCGGTGCAATTTTGATTGAGATTGCATTGAATGTAGTATTCTTTGTAGAATGCTTTGGGTAGTATTGACATTTTAACAATATTTATTCTTCCAATCCATGAGCATGGAATGCTTTTCCATTTCTTTGTGGCTTCTTCAATTCCTTCATAAGCTTTCTATAGTTTTCAGCATACAGATCTTTTACATCTTTGGTTAGGTTTATTCCTAGATATTTTATGGTTCTTGGTGCAATTGTGAATGGGATCAATTTCTTAATTTCTCTTTCTGTTGCTTCATTTTTGGTGTATAAAAATGCAACCGACTTCTGTATATTGATTTTGTACCCTGCGACTTTGCTGAATTCATGGATCAGTTCTAGGAGTCTTTTGGGTTTTCCATGTAGAGTATCATGTCATCTGCGAAAATGAAAGTTTGACTTCTTCTTTGCCAATTCTGATGCCTTTTATTTCATTTTGTTGTCTGATTGCTGATGCTAGGACTTCCAACACTATGTTAAATAACAGTGGTGAGAGTGGACATCCCTGTTGTGTTTCTGATCTCAGGGGGAAAGCTCTCAATTTTTCCCCATTGAAGATGATATTAGCTGTGGGCTTTTCATATATGGCTTTTATGAGAGACAGAATCTTAAGCAGGCTCCACACTCAGTGCAGAGCCTGATGTGGGCCTTGAACTCACGACTCTGGGATCATGGCCTGAGCTGAAATCACGAGTCAGATGCTCAAACAACTGAACCACTCTGGTGCCCCCGCTTTAAGCTTTTGGTGTATAGAAGCATGAGCATATCCCTGAAGGAGTGTTCCATTCAGTTCATATTAATAAACTAATTAGAATTATAGGATTTTAGACATGTTTGGAATTTTGCAGAGGCTATTTAGTGGAAGAGTTTTTATAGCCTTATTAGTAATCCCCAAATTGGGGCAGCTGGGTGGTTCAGTTGTTTGGGTGTCCAACTTCAGCTCAGGTTGTGATCTCATGGTTCATGAGTTCGAGCCCCACATTGGGATCTGTGCTGACAGCTCAGAGCCTGGAGCCTGTTTCGGATTCTGTGTCTCCCTCTCTTTCTCTGTCCTTTCCCTGCTCACAATTCTCTCTCTCTCTCAAAAATAAATAAACATTAAAAAAATAATCCTCAAATTGTATTGTCATGATAGTAATCAGTATGTTATAGTAAATATTACCACAAGAATTTAAGTTGTTGAAAACAACTCTGTTATTTCTGTTAAATATGCTGTTAGTACAGTACTTTCAATTTAACTGAGTTTTTCTGATTTTTTTTAAATTTAGTTCACCATTTAAATACCACCCAAGAGATTTGACAATATTTACTCTATTTTAAGCATTAAACTTTGAATACTGGCTAATGCAATATTCTTGGTTCCTTCAAACATGATTATTGTAATAGAACTACGAGAAAAGATTGATTCAATACTAATTGCTGATTATGAAAACACACACAGACACACACTAAACCAAATGTAAACCTTTTGTTTCTGAGCAGTTGAGATGGGTGATTATACTACCGCAGTTTTAGGAGTTTTACTCTTTCAACTATTTTAAGGAGTTGAGATTAAAACTGTATTTTAAACTTTATTTATGACATCATTCTACAAAAATGTCTTTAAAGAAAATGAAAGTAACTTTTTACTCTGCAGCATCAGACTAATGAACATGGTGTATTCTTTCTCTTTTAGTAATTTCCTTTAATGTTCCATTCACAAAGATTCATAGAGAAGCCACTATAGCAAAGATGTGCTTTGGCAGGCAAGGAGGGACTTGTGCTCAATCTCCCACCCCAATTCTCTAGCTTTGAACTATTTAATGTAAAGCCCAGAAACCTAAACTATTACCTTTCCCTTCCCCAATAGGGGTAACCAGACCTATTTATATTAACCTGGTGAACATCCAAAAATTAATGCATCAGTTTGATCTTTTTAGGGCTTCCTAAATTTTCTTTGTTCTTACAAGATATTCAGGTCTATAAAACCTGTTTATTCTTAGGAACACCAGCAGACTGCTTGAAGGTGGAATTTTCATCTGAAGAATATAACAAATGGGGAAGTAAGGGCAAGACACCAGAGAGAGCTTGATGCTTCCAGCCCAGGTTTACAACAGTTAGTCTACAGGTCTTTTAGCTTTGCTAACAGTGGTAGCCCGAAGCTCAGGTTTGATCAATAGTATATGCCTTCTTTCTAATCAGAAAGGTCATATGATACAGAATATTTTTCAGTTTTTGAAAATCTACTAGCAGATTTTCCTGTTTCCTTGAAACAATTTTTGAAAGGAGCAAAGCTAGAATGTTTGATCCATTTTATGGGTCCTTGGTAGAGTTCAATGCTTGCACACCCACACTTAAGACTTCCATGTGGTCAAGGGAGCTTGCTGTTCAGAACTCAAAGTTGGACTAATAAAAGACATCAGACTACAGTGCTTGCTTTGTTTGCTCTGGTTGACTCAACCAAATGTCTTCAAGTTTCGTTTTCAATTTTTATCTTAAAAACTGTGAAAGCAGGGTATTTACTTACTGCTGGGATTTGATTTTATCTTGGAGACCTGGAGCAGAAGTTTTATACAGGTTTGAGAAAGCTGATGCCTTATGATACACACATAGTACAAGTTATAAAAATGTAAAGTAATGCAGTAAGAGTAAACAACAACATAACAAAAACTTAAAAAATATTCAATGTTGAATACTTACTATACTCTCACAATAGAAACCCAGACTTTTAAATAATTGTTCTATGCATTTAAATGAGAGCTCTGTGAATAATCTTTCCTAACAGTTTAAAGATCTGACTAGTTGTATGTTTCCATTCTCTTGTTCACATTAGCCAGCTATTCGTATGTTCAGATTCACTAGAATCATGAGATAATTTCTAGCATGACTTCTGGTATATCATTCTGTGTTATGGTTTCTCTGTCTTTACAATGCACATCTTATTGATTCTACTCATGGCAGGAAAAGGAATTATTTTGCATTATGATTGTGCAATTGATATACACTTATTACTTCGGCTGAGATAATCATAATTTAGGTAAAGCTAAGAATATTTTGGCTTTTTAAGCAAGGTATGCATTTGCCACCTGCTCAGACTTGTAGGACTAAAGGGATGGGGAAGGTTCATGAGAAACCATTTTTAAAGGAAAAGGGAATGATATATAGAGTTAAAAAGTGACATAATAAACTGTTAAAAGGCCAGTATTTTAACACAAATAACATCCAAGGTATATAAAAGCCCTGTGTATGATATGTTTATTGTTATTAGTTTTTAGGCTTTGTAGTCTTTGGGGAGTTTGCTGGCCTGCTTTCTAGTTTAGTGAAGTACATTCAGCTGCATTGTGCACTTGAGTTCTATGGAACCATTGTGCAGTGCTTTATCTCTTTTTACCTCATCCTTGTGGGCAAGCATCTGCTTTTGTGTCTCACATCTTAGAACTGCAGCTGGATTTCTGGAATTCTGTGGCTGTCTGGTATTTTCTTCTGCATATTAATATGATTAAATTGTACCAATGGTTCTCTTTTTATCCTTTCAAAATGAATATACCTCTAATATTTTTAGATTATAAAAACAATATAGTTACTTTGTAACAATAGTCCAACAGTATGGAAAAGTGTAGGTATCCCCAGCTTTTCGAAAGTTTGCTTTATGCCACTTTGCTTTTATGAAAGATCTACATTAGTACCTGTTTTCAATAGCTGAAAGAGATCTGAAAAAGGTTTTCACTTTTAGGAAAAAAGGTAAAAAGTGAAAATAGTGTTCAGCATTTGTTTTGCAGCCAGCCATATGGAGATAGTGCGTACCCCAAGCCGGGAGAGTGGCACCACCAAGCTCCTTCCCCAGAAGTACAGTCAGCAGTTCAGCATCAAGCTGCCATAGCTTTGAACTGTGTCTGTGAGCATCTGTATTTATCTTGATTTATTTTGTGCATCCATTCGCAAGATGTGTCCTAAAGTATCAGAAAAGCAGCAACCAAACTAAAAGACAGCCTACGGAATGAGAGAAGATATTTGCAAATAATGTATCTGATAAAGGGTTAATATCCAAAATCTGTAAAGAACTTATCAAACACAACACCCAAAAAATAAATAATCCAGATAAGAAATGGTCAGAAGACACAAACAGATGTTTTTCCAAAGAAGACATCCAGATGGCTAACAGACACATGAAAAGATGTTCAACATCACTCATCATCAGGGAAATACAAATCAAAACCATGATGAGATACCACCTCACACCTATCAGATGGCTAATATAAACAGCATAGGAAACAACAGATGTTGGTGAGGATGTGGAGAAAGGGAACTCTCTTACACTGTTGGTGGGAATGCAAACTGGTGCATCCACTCTGGAAAACAGTATGGAGGTTCCTCAAAAAATTAAAAATAGAATTACCCTACAATCCAGCAATTGCACTACTAGGCATTTATCCAAAGGATACAGGAGTGCTGATTCGAAGGGGAACATGTATCCCAATGTTTACAGGAGCACTATCAACAATAGCCAAATTATGGAAAGAGCCCAAATGTCCATCAACTGATGAATGGATCAAGAAGAAGTGGTGTGTATATACAATGGGATATTACTCAGCCATCAAAAAAATGAAATCTTGCTATTTACAACGACATGGGTAGAGCTTGAGTGCATTATGCTAAGTGAAATAAGTCAGAGAAAGAGAAATACCAGATGATTTCACTCATATGTGGAATTTAAAAAACAAAACAGATGAACATAGGGGAAGGGAAAAAAATAGAAGGAAGCAAACCATAAGACACTCTTAACTATAGAGAACAAACTGGGAGTGATAGAGGGGAGGTGAGTGGGGAATGTGCAAAATGGGTGATGGGCATTAAGGAGGTCACTTGTTTTTTTTTTAATGTTTATTTACTTTGGAGTGAAAGAGATATATAGATAGATAGAGAGAGAGAGAGAGAGAGAGAAATAGCACACAAGTGGGGGAGAGGCAGAGAGAGAGAGAGAGAGAGACACACAGAATCCGAAGCCGACTCCAGGCTCTGAGCTGTCATCACAGAGCCTGACGTGGGGTTCAAACTCCAAACCATGAGATCATGATCTGAGCTGAAGTCAGATGCTCTAACCGACTGAGCCACCCAGGCACCCCAAGGAGGTCACTAGTAATGAGCATTGGGTGTTACATGTAAGTGATCAATCACGAAATTCTACACCTGAAGCCAATTTTACCATGTATGTTAACTTGAATTTAAATAAAAACTTGAAGTAAAAAGAAAATGTCAGAAAAGCCTAAGACATTTGCTAAAAAATTTTTCCATATAAATTAATGTTAATTGTTTCTTTGCTTCCTTTCAGCTTATGAAAGTTTTCATAGGAATGCTCTACTTTCAGATAGTGGGGAAATCTTAGTGTAGAGGTTAACAATAAAAAACTCTCAGAGATAATCACTGGCAATATAACACATTGCTGATCATCCTTATACATGTCTCTCAATGTGTATATATTCATATATAAATATATGTATAAGTAAATACACACATGTAGTTTTATATTAATAATACTGTATGAATTACTAATAACTATAGATCCACATCATTATATTAATGGATACATTATGTATACTGTATAAAGAATACTGCCTGGCACTCAGTAGGCCCCCAACCAATTGTTGATGAATGAAGGAGCAGTAACTTATTTAACCAATCTCCTATAAATGGACATCATTTATTTCCAATTTTTCACCATTATAAATTATACTGCAATGAATATTCTTTTGCATCTTCTTTGTTCACATACACAATGATCTGTTTAAGGAAACTTCAACATATATTTCTTTTATGCATTGTTGTTCTTTGTCCAGTGGTTTTCTCTTGAAACACGAGACATATTTCTCCTGCTGAAGCCATTTAATTTTATAATTTTAAAATATACTCCAAACAGGTGACAAAATACTTCCTTTAGTAGGGTATATTAATAAGTGAACATGTGGAGTCATAGTTCTCATTTGTCAGAGATAGCCAAGAAGATAATTTGGAGATTTTACCTCTTAGCACAGTATCTTTTAAAAATACATTTTTTAAAAAGTTCATTTATTTATTTTGAGAGAGAGATGGTGTGCAAACAGGGGAGGGACAGAGAGAGAGGTAGAGTGAGAATCTCAAGCAGGCTCTGTCCTGTCATCGTGGAGCCCGATGTGGGGCTCAAACCCATGAACCACGAGATCATGACCTGAGCCTAAATTAGGAGTCAGATGAATGCTCAACTGACTGAGCCACCGAGGCACCCCAGTATAGTATCTTTTTGTCTGTGGACCACTACTCAAGTTTTAAAAAGATTTGTTAAAAAGATAACAGTCATTTGGAACAAAGATTAGGTTGTTCAACATCTGGATTCCAAAAAGTGGGAAAAAATAAATTAATTATTCATATATATTGAAATGACCATACTTCATTTCCAACTACTAAACACAATTTTTACCTTTCTCCTGTTTGTTTTAGCTTTAGCATGTTTTTTGAAATTGTGTGTGTGTGTGTGTGTGTATTTAACCAGAGAGAAAGTCCTTCCTAACCTCATATTTAATCTTGGGACCATCACTTGTTTAGCGAGGCACTTTTTTAAAAAAGCTTATTTATTTATTTTGAGAGAGAGAGAGAGAGGGAGACAGACAGACAGACAGAGAGGGAGGGGCATAGAGAGAGGGAAAGATAATCCCAATCATGCTTCACACTGTCAGAATCATGAGATCATGACCTGAGCTGAAATCAAGAGATGGACACTTAACGGAGTGAGCCACCCAGGTGCCCCTTCAGTGAGGCACTTTTAGTTTTCAGACCCAAGTTGCTGCTGCCTAAATTCTTTCTGAATTCCCAATACCAATAAATCACAGAGGTTTTAGTACCCTTCCACAAAGTGATAATGAAATGCTTATTTTTAAAAACAGTAGGTTGTGTCCAAAGTTGTTAGTTTAAATTCTTTATGTCCTGACCATAATGCCAGAAAATCAACCTCAGTTTTTTGGTAATATTAAAGTGAACGGGCTTCCAGGAGAGAAGTTTTATGGCTTCTGTGATGTGCCTCTCTACTTTTCTGTTTTCCAGCCCCCTTTTCCACTTGGCAGTGCAAAGTCACCTTGCTCAGCTCTCTGATCTCGCCTGGAAAAATGTCCTCATCAGTGAGTGTTTGTGGGGTTAGGGTGATAAGGATTCTAAAGGAAAGACTGCCTGTTTCAATTCAAATAGTTGGATTAGTCACAGGGATACTTAATCCATTTATAAATAGTAGAATCCTCCAGCAAGCTTCTTTGTGTTCATCAGAGTATTTTGTATTCATTTAAAGGAAAAAACAAACCTGATAACTGAATGCAAATCATGCAGGAATTGTTCATTTAGCACAATTCTAATTTTCCTGATTCTAAATAGCGTAAGTATTAAGGCGCTTTTAAAGATTTACTTTTTTTTTATAGAAGTTTTACATTATGATTAAAATATACATAGCAAAAAATTTACCATTTTTACTATTTTTTAAGTGTATAGGTCAGTGACATTAAGCACATTCATGTTGTGCAACCATCACCACCATCCATCTCCAGAATTGTTTTCATCTTGCAAAACTGAAACTCTGTACCCATTAAACACAACCTCCCCACTTCCCTCCTCCCCCACAGTCCCTGGCAATCACCATTCTACTTTCTGTGAACACTTTTGCGAGAGCTATTATACCTCTTTCTTTAGGAAATGGAGGTGGAAATCCATCTATCAGGAGTACCTTTAGGTTCATTGCTGGGTGCACACCGTTGGGCTCTCCTATAATTATGCATCCTCCTGAAATGCATTTTGGGTCATTTCTACACAGAACTTTAAAAAATACCTCGTATGGATACTGGAGGTTCTTGCTTTTCTTGTCCCACTAACTTTCTGAAGGCATAAGAATATCTTATTAAGGATTATGCAAAATAACCTTCTACAAATCCTGATATTATTTCACTGCCCCAAAAAACTTCAAAGCATCAGGAAAGGTTTTTTTTCTCCCCAACTTTTTAACTAAACCAGATTCAGCTGGCTACCCCACTTGGCTACAGAGTACTAAAGAAGAGACTGAGCTGACTGAACTTGATCCTGCTGCTCCTGCACACACAACACTCCCATTGACTCTGGAGAAGACTTAAGTGCATGAAAGGACTCCAGGATCAAAAGGTTAGCTCTACAGGGAGCTGTGTCTGGCTCAAGCAATCCATTTTTTTTCTATTGACAGTGAAAACGTTTTATAGTTCTTTTTCAAAGTTTTTCAAACTTTTACAAAAACAGGCTACTTGTGAAAAAATGAGAAGGCATCTAATTGAACTACACCCAGAGGAGATGATGGCAGAGACCAACAGGGAAGAAAACATTTCTAAACCAAAGTGATATTGCTCAAATCATTTGTGTTTTAAAAATAAAGTATTTGAGGCACCAGCTGAAGGAAATTTTCATTATGAAACCTGGTTAGGCTATGAAACAGAATGTGAGATAAACTAAGACACAAAGCTCATGAGTGTTTATCTTTGTCTGCTAATGACATAGTAATGTTGACAGGATTACACAACTTTTGCACTTATGAAATCTATGACAATAGGAAAAACTACATGCTATATCTAAATGGTATAGATGTGCAGAGGCTTAACCCACATTTAATTCATTGCTGGGAAAATAAATGCCTTAAAACATTTCAAGAAGAGAAATCGCTTTAAGGAGAATAATTAACAAGAAGAATATTTTTGAAAAAGTGAGATATGGTTTTACATGTTATGGCTGTAAATTTTCTACATTTATTGGATCACTTTAGTATATGTAAGAATCCATTCCTGGGGCACCTGGGTGGCTCAGTTGGTTAAGCATCCGACTTCAGCTCAGGTCATGATCTTGGAGTTTGTGAGTTCGAGCCCTGCTGACAGTCCAGAACCTGAGCCTGCTTCAGATTCTATTTCCTCTGTCTCTGCCCCTTCCCAGCTCATGTTCTGTCTCTCTCTCTCAAAAATAAAACGTTAAAAAAATAATTCATAAAAAAATTCATTCCTTTATTCATCAGACATTTTTTTGGTGACTTACTATGTGCCCAATGTTAATCTAATAGTTTTCCAAAATCTCAGTTGAACAAATATATAAGGAAGTAGATTACATGTAGTAAAACAGAACCCATGATGGGAAATAGGGATATGTGTCTCAAGTATTTTGCTTTCTCAAATCACCCTTTATTAGTAAATTTGCCTTAAGAATTTTCTCTAACTTCACCTAAAATGTACAATTTTGATTGGCAAAAGGCTTCTTCCTCCTAGGAATAACTGTTATAATATTCTAATCTCTGTACTAGGACAGAGAATGTTATGTTGAACTAACTTGAAAAGCATGTTTTGTAATCAGAAAACTGGTTAAATGTCATTAGAATTTTGATCTGAAGCATCCTCTCTTATATAAGCAATAGAAAGGCCTGGTGAGGAGCTTGTCTAAGCAGTTCTCTTATATTTTCACATAATTGGGCTTGACGGTTTTCTGCCATTGCACAGGATAACTGCAGTTGATGGTGTTCATGTTTTTACTTAAGGGCCATTGGATTGTATTAGAAACTATATGCTACACTCTTGTAATCTTGTAAGTCATTTTTGAGTTGCATGATTGAAAGTGAATAATAATGTACCACAAAACAAAAATTACTCATATGGTTAAAGCTTTTTTGTGTGTAGCTTTAGAACAACCAGTCCACAGAGAGTTGGATTCATGAAATAAATGAAAATACATGATCATCCCCACCCACTCCATGTTGTCTAGGCCTATTCAGGTCTGGTGAAAACATTAAGTCACTTAACTTAAGTGGTATTGGATACCTAATTTATTCAGCTTCTGGAAGGTACCAGATTAATGCTTACAGAGGCAAGATTTAAAATTTTGAGGTGGGGGGACAGTTCTAGCAAACTCTTCCAGTTAGTATGTGCCCAATGGTCCACAGAAATCAGGTACTTCTTTGTTAAACTACTTTAGCTTTCCTTGGGAATTGTTAGGTGTTTTATGAGCTGTGTTTCTATTCTTCTTTTTAAAAAATGTTTGTTTATTTATTTTTCAGAGAGAGAGAGGGAGAGAGAGAGAAAATCCCAAGCAGGCTTTGCACTGTCAGAGCAGAGTGTGACATGGGGCTCGATCTCATGAACCTCTAAATCATGACCTGAGCTAAAATCAAGAGTTGGTCACTTAACTGACTGAGTCACCTGGGTGCCCCTGGGGTGTATTCTTATATGGTGGTTAAGTTGGTTTGCTGAAATGATCTAGAAAGACCCAGGACAGTGACTGATTGTAAAGGGCTGTTGGATGGGCAGAGAGAAAAGCAAGGCGATATGACAGGGAGCAGTTTCTCTCTCAGGCTCTCAAATCTCTCTTCTAGCCAATTAACTTTAGGTCTGAAATTGTTTCCACTAGTGTCATTCAGGCCAATGTTTCCAGAAGGGCCCTGTTCCTTTGGAGAATGAGCACAGTGATTTAGGTGGGTTTGTCAGACTAACTAACCAGTTATCTATGGCACTAAGGAAAAACAGTCCAGCAGAAGTAAGACCATTCAGGAGTTAACAGAAGAGGAAGTTGGAAGAAGAAATGTCCTGAAAATATAATGAGATTTTTGGAAGGCAGGACAAGGGTGGGCACATAGCATGGAACTTTGGTAGCTTGATTTAACATAAACATCATATAATGATGGCTTTGTTGGGGTTGGGAATGATAGAAACAATGGGGTAACTCCTGTAAAGAGGCTTTAGGTGTCCCTGAAGATAAATGTAACTTATTTCATAGCCTGATTTCAAGCTTGGCCTCTACTGTAGCTCTTCATGGGAGATTAGAAGGCCTTAGCCTATATATAGGAAAAAGGCTTCATCTCAAGTCTTCACATTGCATAATTGAGTCTTCTTGGGTTGGGATGCAAGTTAAGAGAGGTTGTGAGACCAAGTCCAGACTCAAGGGAATGAATTCCATCACTTAATGATTCCTGCCATGGGTCCAAGGGGAAGGAGCAGTCATCGCGGCCTTAGACTCTGCTGCGTTTTTGAGGGTTTAGTAGATCATCATTGGCAGTGACAACTTAATCCAGTCCTCACAAGTGTGAGAAGAGCTTGGAACATCCAGTTGATGAATCTACAAGAATTCTGGGAATCCTTGATGCACCTTAGTATTCTCCTTGCATATTGGTATTAACCTGGAAAATTACTTCTTGAGGGGAAAAGGAAATGATATTTTTAGAATGGGATCAACCTTCCCAGCACATCTATTGATGGGCTAGCTCCTCAGTGTTTACATGGCAATGGGGTGAACTGTTATTAGTATGCCCACATCATGGGGTATCAGCATGGTTTTTGCTCTGGTAGATGAGCTGTACACATGAGGAAGTTGAGTACATTGATTTTTTGAAACTACTCTTGATATTTTAGCTGTGATTCTTAACTCAGTTTCTTCTGTAATGTCAGACTGCAATTTCTCATGCCCTTGAGAGACAGTTTTTTAAGACAGTAAAGCATTGAATCATATTTAGTGCCATGATTTAGTGCCATGATTTAGTGCCATCTTCAGTACCTGCTATGTTTCTGACACTGTGATGAGTGTTGTATGGGATACAAATGAAAGAGGGAATACATGGTTCCTACTCTCAAGGGCCTTATAATTTATTGAGACAAGGCATTCTTGTACCAGTTAAATAGTGAGATTAGACAGTATAAGATACATATACTTACAATTATTTAGTAGTTTAGAAAATGGAAGGAACAGTGGGATTATTTAAAGAGCTAAAATACCCACAACTTGTTCTCTCATTTTAGTGGTCAAAGATACCAAAACCCTGTCAGAAAGGGGATAGCAAGGAGAGAAGAAGGCTTACTCATCTCTTCCTTCTTTGCTCCTGAAATGATGTTCTTGTAAGGCAAAGCCTATGGAAATTTGGGAGCTGATGAGAAATTATTTTCAGAAATAGAGATGAAGGCAGTAATGGTAAAATATTATTGAGCTGGAGCTCTTGTCTTCTGTCCAGCCACCCAGAGAGTTGAGTGTACTTATGTATTCTTCTAGCTACTACAGCCCATTCTTTTTTTTTTAAATATTTATTTATTTTGGGGAGAGCACAAGTGGGGGAGGGGAAAAAGGAGGGGGACAGAGGATCCAAAGTGAGCTCTGCACTGACAGGCTGACATCAGTGGGGTCAAACTCACAAACCTCAAGATCACGACCTGAGCCAAAGTCTGATGCTCAACCGACTGAGCCACCCAGGTTCCTCAGTTACTGCAGTCATTCTTAAAATTTTTTAAAAATTAGTAATAATATTTTTTTATTCAAGTATAATTAACATACAGTGCAGTCCATTCTTGCATGGTCACAGATTTGTCTGAGGTCCCAGAGACTCACCTTGATTTCTGTTTTTTCAGAGGAATCCCAGTCAGATATCTATCTGAGACAGGGAGAAACAGCAAGCCATATATGGATCCCCTATTTCTTCCTCATTGCTTCTTCTCTTCTCTGACCTCCCTGCCCCATTCCTGATCTGTTTACTGCTTTCCTTCTCTCCCTTCCTCCTAGTAGCACATCTACTTTTTCCTAGCATCCCTAGTTTTTTCTTTCTCACTGCTTTCCACACACCATTGTCTCTAAGTCTGAAGAAGGAAAAAGAATAAAACAAGTGTTGCCAAGAAATACCCTTCCTTTCCTTCAGTGTTTGGAAAACTAACTCCTAGAATATAGCTCTTGAAGTACAGTAGTTGGATTGCCTTTGTTGTTCTGTACACATGCCAGTGTGCTAAAGACATTTCATAAAGGTTAAGTGAGAACAAGAACAGTCCCTTGCCTTATGCAAGACACTATGGGCTTTATCGCAGGCAGGTGGTGCTGTGCTATATCTGCCTCAGTTACTTGTTTATAATTCATTCATTCACTGAATAAAGAGGTATGCAGAAACCTGGTCTCATTAGGCCTTCTGGGCCATAATGAAGAGTTTAGTTTTGGTTCTAGGAACTGTAGGGACTTGCATGGTCTGATATGTGTTTTCAAAAGTTTTCTCTGGCTGTAGTGTAAAAACAGATGAAAGAAAGAGGTCAAGGGCAAGAGCTGGATATCTACTGCAGAATTCTAGACTAGAGATAATGATGGCTTAGACTAGGGTGTTTGAAGTGGAGATGGACCAATTCTTGCCAAAGTGTGTATTTGTAGGCCGAATCCTGTTTTTTATACTAGTGTATCCTTCATTTATGGCTGGGGACTGGCTCTAGCATTTATGTGCTTAGTGTCTGAGCAGCTAGTTTGGAACCCTGGAAGCCAGGCTTTATTGGGTCAGATGTGCTCCTTATCTACGAGCCATTCATGCCTGTTGTAGACACTTGATGCTGCTCAGAATGTTTGAGAACTTGGTTATGGTTTCACCTTATGTTCCACTGGTTTAAAATATTTTTTAATAAAAAGGAGATGCTGGAACTGAAGTGTAAAAAATTGCAAAATGCTTTTCCCACCCATTTCTTACTTTAAATGCATTGTTGTGTGAGATATATCATTCAATCTGTTGAAATCAGTTTCATAAGGATGCCTGGTGTTGTTTTGGAAAACACTGTGTCAGCTGTCACCAAAAAGCACTGGACATGGCAGGGCTCATTTCCACAGGTATTTACTAAAGACTGAGTGTGTGTAAGATAAAAGAAAGGATAAAAGAAAAGATGTGGCCTCTGCCTCCAAGAAACTTGAGAGGAAGAGAAAGTAACAAAAATTACTGTGTATCTTTTAAGTGCTGCCTTTGACACTTACCACTCATTCAACTTTTGTAACACCTCTGAGGTAGTGCTATTCTTACCTCTATTTTATGATGAAAACAAGGACACCATCATCTGTATCTGGTCATACTGTTATTGTATGCAGAACCAGGAATGGAGCCCCAAACCCAAGGTTTCCCCACTTTACACTGTAGGTACCACTTCACAAGATTTCAGAATACTGCATCTGCCCCTGTTGCAGAATCTTGGGGGAGATGTCTTAATCTCTCTGAGTCTCTGTTTCCTTATCTATAAAATATGGATAATAATATTTACCACAAAATGGTGTGTATGAAACATGTATGAAAGTTCCTGGTACACAGTAGCCAGCAACTGAAGTTCATGTGTCCTTTCTTTTGTGAACTAGCATTATGTCAAGAGAATCTATGATGTGATTTTGTTGTAGAGGCCTAAGCAAGTGTGGCAAAACATCCTGTCCCCTCCTTTTATTTCAACCTTACAACTGTCAGAGAAGATTGCATTATGCGTTTGGGCTTAGGGTATAGGAGAGGACTGCAAGATTGTGGGATTTGTTTGTGGAATATCTGTGTCCAGGAAGAGGGGAATTCTCGAGCTCCCTAGTCTATCTCAACCAATTCGGGTAGCAACAGGAGGGAAAGAGGCAGTAGTTTATATAGAACATATAAATGAAGGCCTCAGATCCTGAGGGTCAATTTCGTATGTCCTTTGGAGGTGAAATTAATGGATATTTCCCTTTGAAGGATCAACTGTATAGACACTATTCAGTGGACTAAAAGGACCTCACACTGTTTTTTGGTGAGGGGTCATACTTATTTTTTTCAATTCTTATGAAAACCAATTGGCTTTTCCTGAAACTAGATATGTAAACTTTGATGAGCAAACGAGAAGGGGAAAAAAGACAGCAACAATGACCTTCCAGTCTATATCAGGCTCTGAAAAATAATGCATGGGATGATAAATAATTCTGCTAGTTTTTCTACAAAGTGGCCCATTATATACATGTGAGGAAGATAAGAAACTACCACCCTGGGAGAAAAAAGAAAAGAAACAGCCAAAAGGCTAATCTTAATTATTTTATTTTATTTTCTTTAAAAATTTTAAACGTTTATTCATTTTTTGAGAGAGAGAGAGAGAGAGAGTTAGTGATGGAGGGGCAGAGAGAAAGGGAGACACAGAATCTGAAGCAGGCTCCAGGCTCTGAGCTGTCAGTACAGAGCCTGACGTGGGGCTTGAACTCATGAACTGTGAAATCATGACCTGACCCTTAACTGACTGAGCCACCCAGGTGCCCCAAGGCTAATCTTAGTTATTGAACTGTATAGTATTGCTCTCCAAAGTTTTCTTTAGAATGGATTGTGGAGGCAACCTTTGGAGGACACTCTCAGTCTCACTAGGTGACTGTGACTTAGCAGAACGTGACTGTGGTTTATTAAAATCATCAAGGGGCACCTGGGTGGCTTAGTTGGTTAAGTGTCTGATTCTTAATTTGTCTCAGGTCATGATCCCAGGGTCATGGGACCCCTGTTGAGTTCCTGACAGTGTGGAGCCTGTTTGGGATTCTCTCTCTCCCTCCCTCTCTGCCCCTAATTCACTCTCTCTCTCCAAATAAATAAAAATGTTAAAAAACAATAAAAGCATAGATGATTGTTTTACTCTTCTTCTCTCACTTTGTGTGTGCCTTGAATCAAGTCTTGTCCTCCAATAGATAGGTACACCCAGAGATCTTGTTAGACTCATCAAATATCCTCTTGATGCTTGGACTGCTTCTCTTCCAGTTCTATTTTCCTGTAATATGATCTATTCCACCTGGGTGGTCAGTCTCTAGCAATCTGATAAAGGCCCTGCAAGGGGCACTATCAGTGTGTTCACATGATCATGTGAGTTTTCAAATTTTGCAAAAGCAAGATGTTTTAAATGTAATCACTCAAGATCCTCTCTTTCTACTTTGACTTTCCCATCACAATTTGTCAGCTGGTATCTGAGTGGTGGGCATGTCTTGGATCTAGTTAAAAGGAAGTTGAACTAGGGATACATGTAGTTTGGCACAATATTTATATGTAGTTTGTAGTCCCTTTTATGGTCATCTGGGTGAGGAATGACTTTTAGGAATACTCCTAGCACCCAGTGGATGACTTACCCAGTAGAGATGGTGAGGAAAAGTGAGGGCCAGAGGTCTCGAGGATATAAGCCAGCTTATGGCTCTCATCACTGGAAGTACAGCAGTCGTGGAGATAAAAAAAGGTTTGAAGCAAGGTTTGAGAAGCTCAGCTGTGGAAAATTCTTATCTTCGGCAGACATGAAATTGTGGGCAGTAGATTGATGCCTAGCCAAATATATTCTCTTGTGTTTGGAATATGCTTGATAATGCTGAGCATACAATGATAAACTCACTACATATCTATATTTTTTATGTGAATAGCAAGAAACAGATTTCATCAGAATTCTTGTGTTTGTGCATGTTTCCGTGTCCCATTCTGGATCTCATCTTTTTGTATCTGTTGCATCTTGTCCCAACAAAATTTGGTTTCAGAGGAAAGGATGTGCAAAATCACCACCAAAGCAAGATAAATGCCCCAAGGAATAAGTGTTCTGGTGACAAAACTCTCATATAATTCATCAGTAATTCACAGTATGTAGCGTAAGAGGAATTCAGTTATCTAATTATGTAACTGAATGCAATGTAGGGATATTTGAATTGTTCTTGTGTATGCCTTAATTTCTGGTTAATTTTGTATGTTTTTCCCCCCAGAATTATTGTTCATACCAAAATTCAGATGTGATAGAAAGGGTGTATGTCTTTTGGAAGCCAAAAGTGTAAATTGAAAGAAAATGTTTGTGATATTTCTCATCTTTTTTTTTTTTTACATTTTTAAATGTTTATTTATTTTTGAGAATGAGAGAGATAGAGTATGAGTGAGGAAGGGCAAAGGGAGAGGGATAGACACAGAATCCAAAGCAGGCTCCAGGCCCTGAGCTGTCAGCACAGAGCCCGACACAGGGCTCGAACTCATGAGCCATGAGATCATGACCTGAGCCAAAGTCAGATGCTTAACTGACTGAGCCACCCAGGAGCCCCTATCATCTTTAAAAAAATGTGTGATTTGTGTAATTTCTCTATTCATTCTCAAGAAATATTCATTTTTTGCATCAAATTTTATATTTTATTTTCCTTAAAGAGGGATACAAACTTTGTATTAGCTTTAGGCTGCATAAAATGCAGACCTGCCTTGTTCCATACCTTCACTCTTTTATGGAAATATTCAGTAGTATGTGGAATACATGTGTAGAGGGGAGCATGTAATGTTGTAATGGAAGGAGTAACCTTGATTCTGCCACCTACCAGCTATGTGACTTCAAGTTTCTCAGCCTCTCTGAACTTTAGTTTCTTCAGCTACAAAGTTTGGATGGTAATAGTTCTCAGGATTGTTGTGAGACCTAAAGAGGTACTTGATAAGTGCTTGGCACGGATAAGCACTCAATATCTATTATTTCCCATTTTTCCTCAACCTCTTTCCAATAGTTCACAGGTTTATCTCAGGTCAGGGATCCAGATGAAGAAATATTTTGAATATTTCATTTTGAAATGAAAAAGAGAGTTGGGGTTCTCCTGTGATTCTGGTCTTTGAAAAACCCTAGGCAGAATAAATCACAATGGTATTTTCTCTGGGAATAAAGCAAAGAATGAAATACTTTCATCAGCTGTGTAGAACATTGGACCAAAAGTCCCAATTCAGTGTGTCTGCCACTCTACACACATACCCTCCTCATACACTCACACTGGATATGGCCCAAAGATTAGGTTATTCTCAATCACTGAAGTTTTTCTACAAAGTTTCATCTCTCCATTAAAAAAAAAAAAAAAAAAAAAGATGAGCAAAGCCCCAGGCCTGGTGCTGGTAGTAATCCTTGAACTATGGTTTACTGTTCCTGGGGTGTCCCAATGGGCCATGGTATTCTGGATCACAACAGTCTTTCTGATATGTTTTCTTCAGCCCCATGCACACAGAGATGCTCTGTGAGGTGGGGCTGGGAACTGGAAGCACAAAGTTAGCTAAATACTGACTTGCTGTTAGGATATAAGTTAGTCCTCATAGCAGACTAGGCTACTGCCTATGGTGCTGGACCATGGACTCTTTTATTTGAGGGCAAAATCCAAGAATTCTTCTTTTTTTTCCAGTGTCTATGAGGGCTAGCACATAGTAGGTGTTTATAGTATTTATTGAATTGATTTACAATCTACATACAGTAGGGGTACAAAGAAAGACTTTTAAGGTACCCAAACGGTTTTCCTTTTTGAAAGAAAACTATAGTTTTTGATTAATAAGCATGATAATTCTGTCCCTTGTCCTGGTGTTTTGGAGGAAAGGGAATGTTTTTGAAATGGGGAATCAGAAACAGTCTACTTCACATACTTCGCCTATAAGCCTTTCCTTTTCTGTGTGAAAGAAATCAAACTTAAGTAAGTCTAGGGAAGTGTGAGAAGTTAGCATACTTGTAAAGACAAAATAATCACAAGTAGAGTGTCAGCTGAGTGAAGGCCAGTGTGGACTCTACCCTGCAGGCCGTTTAGAAAGAAAATTCATTCTGAGACTAGCTGTCTCCCCCGTGGCTGGCATACATGACAGATGTCTAATGAAGATGAATTGCTGGTTAAATAAGAAAGAGTCTGTATATTATGTGTTATAATGAGTTATACATTTACCTACTAATTGTTTAGGAAACCTGGATGCATTGGGCTTACCCATATTGTATTTGAAGGCATCTTTGTTAATTTTCATGCTTTCTAAACTACTGAGTTAAATAAACTCACTCGGGTGCTATCAAAGTGAATCTACCTAATTTCATTAACATCTCGGTGTCTGGATAAGATGTGCCCAGGATCTAGTCTATTGGGCTGTTAAACACACACACACACACACACACACACACACACACTTGCTGAAAAATATTCATCGATGTCTACTATATGTCAGAAAGTGTGCTGAGCACTGAGGATGTGAGCCAGGCACAATCCTGTCCCTCTTGAAGCTTACAGTGTAGAACAGATGAACAGAGCAGCCATGTCTCTTATTTGCTTAGTGCAGGACACTTAAAGCTTATTTTGAACTTCCAGAAGTGTTTCCAGAGGTGGCCAGGCCTCCTTCCAAAGGGGAAGACATGCAGGTTACCACTGTGACAAACAGCTCATTGTCTTCTGGGCCACTTAAACTTTATTACTTGGTCATATGGAAGAACAGGGGAAGTTTAAGAGAATGATAATCTCTTAAGTAGCCATATTTTATCAGTCTTAAGGTTGATTTCTGGGGTATTTAGGATGATTTGATAGTTATCTAGATGTGTTCGTGGGGTAAGACAAGCCTAGGGTCCTCCTACTCTGCTGCTGTCTTCGTCTTAAATAGTCACATTTTAATTGCCAACTCTTTTTTTCATGTTTATTTATTTATTTTGAGAGAGAGAGAGACAGAGAGCGAGCGAGCATGTGCAGGGGTGGGGCAGAGAGAGGGAGAAAGCGAGAATCCCAAACAGGCTTTGTGCTGTCAGCGCAGAGCCTAATGAGGAGCTTGATCCCACAAATCTTGAAATCACGACCTGAGCCAAAATCAAAAATCAGATGCTCAGTTGACTGAGCCACCCAGGCGCCCCTTGAATGCCAACTCCTAAATTAAGGAGTAAAATATTTAACATAAGTTAATTGATAATTTTAAGGCCGTTAATAATAACTATCTTTAATTGTAGCAGTTTTGCTTTGGACAGAAATCATGGGGATAAATTTTAAATCTGGCTGGAAAATAGCATTGAAATAGTACTAATTTTTCAGATTTTTAGTATGGGGGTATTTGGAGTCATTGAGATTTATTCTTTGTATGTTCAGGAACATTAGTTGTTTCAGACTGGAATATAACTGGCTATGGCTAGTTGAATAAAATTCTTGCAGTTCATCCATTCTTCTCCTACCAGCAGGTGTCATTATGGAAATATGAAAATACTGTAAATTCCAAAGTTGTAGGAACTGGCTGTGAGAAAGAGAAGTGGCATTTTGGATATTAAAAAACAATAAAAAATGAAGAAAAAATTTGGTGCTAACCAAGGACTGCATGTTTAGTTACTAATTTGGTAATGTTTTTATGATATAGTGTAACTTACACAGGATTTCAAGGCACAAGCTTAATTTATTTTAATTAGATTAAACAAATATTTATTAAAACCTGGTTAGGTTCATAGGGGTGTCAAAAGAAAAGACATAATTCTTATCCTTAAGTAGCTGGTATGATATCTAGGGAGAAAAGGATACTTTCATTAAATAATTAACAGAATGCATCTATCTTTCTTTTTAATATGGCAGATTGGAGTGCATAGATAATAAAAGTAACGAAAATTCCAGATGAAAGGGCTGTGTGTAGTACTGTTGATTCTGTATTAACCAAATAATACTCTATATATTTAAGTAGAGAGGAACTTCAAAATTTTTTGTTATGTTGAAGGCTCATTCTTTCCTTTCTTGATAACTACCATCGCCTATCTTTCTTCATACATCTTAAGTAATAATTATAATTACATATGCTGGTTAATCTAGGATATAACAATTGTTTATAACAGTTTGCTATAACCAACTGGTAATATGATTAAGTCTTTCTAAAAACCAAGGTAAATGCTAGCAGTGGTCATTTTTTTAAAACTTATTTTTATTTATTTTGAGTTAGAGAGCAAGTGGGGGGAGGGGCAGAGAGAGAGAGAGAGGGAAATAGAATCCCAAGTAGGCTCTGTGCTATCAATGCAGAGCCCTACACGGGGGCCCCAGCTCATGAACTGTGAGATCATGACCTGAGCTGAAGTCAAGAGTCAGAAGCTTAACCAACTGAGCCACCCAGGCACCCCCTACCAGTGGTCATTTTTACCAGGATACTTAGCACAGTACTCTGATAAGAAGAGCATTAGTGTTCTAGATCAGGATCAATGCTTCATCTATGCTATTTTCCCCACTAGACTGTGAGCTCTTCCAAGGCCTGGGATATTGACGTTAATCTTTGCATTTTTTTCTTTCTTTCTTTTTTAAGATTTTATTTTTTAGAGAAAGAAGTCGAGCAGGGGGAGAGGGGCAGAGGGAGAGAGGATCTTTATTTTTTTATAATTTTTAAAGTTTGTTTATTTTGAGAGAGAGAGAGAGAAAGCAGAGTAGGGGCAGAGAGTGAAGGGAGAGGGAGAGAATCCCAAGCAGGATCCACACTTTCAGTGTAGAACCTGATGCGGGGCTCGAACCTACAAACCGCGAGATCATGACCTGAGTTGAGATCAAGAGTCTGACGCTTAACCAACCGAGCCACTCAGGTGCCCCTAGAGAGAAAGAGAGAGAATCCTAAGCAAGCTCCATAGTCAGCCTGGAGCCTGATGTGGGGCTCAATTCCATGACTCTAGGATCATGACCCGAGCTGAAATCAAGAGTCAGATGTAATCGACTGAGCCATCCAGACACCCCACTCTTTGCATTTCTGATGTTCTAAAGCTGTGTATGTATCTTTAATGAGCAATTAGTATGTGTTTGTTGAATGACCAAATGAATGAAAATATCAGCAAAGGATAGGGTATTGACAATTGTTCATACATTATCTTGTTAGAATGTATGTTGATACTAGATTAAGAAATCTCAGATGGAATAAATCAGAAAACTGGACTGAAAAGTTGATAGATTCCTAAAGGTTTCTTTTTGATTCCATTAATCCATCCAAGGAAATCTGTCTCAAAAATTGTTTTAGGGCTTCCTGGGTGGTTCATTTGGTTAAGTATCCAACTTCGGCTCAGGTGCTGACAGCTCAGAGCCTAGAGCCTACTTCAGATTCTGTGTCTCCCTCTCTCTGTCCCTACCCTGCTCACACCCTCTCAAAAATAAATAAACATAAACAAATTAAAAAAATTGTTTTAGCATACTATATGAAAGACATTGTAATTCACCTAATAGGATGTCAATTTTTTCCATTGACAGTTTACTTACTGTACTCACACTAATTCTTTTTATTTTAAGGCCATTATTAATTCACCAGCTGCCACAAGGTGAGGCTGGTATCTTTCAACCTACCTTTGGTGTATTGAGCTAACTACCCTTTATTTATCACTTATTTACATCTCCAGCTGCTTACTGGACTTCCCCATTTTGATTTTCTGTTGTCAGCTCTAATTTTACTTGTTAAAACTAGATCATCATTTTTTATCTGTGAACTACCTCCTTCTTCTAAGAATACTGTTTTTCTTAATTTTTCCAGTTCCCAGGCTAAAAACTTTGATGTTTTCTTTTTTAAATCTTTTTCTCCATGCAATCAATCAACGAGCCTCTTATACTTCCTTTGTGATGCTTTGGATAATAATTCTTTTCTTCCTTTCCACTACCAAGACCCTGGGTTAGAACATGAGTGGATAAAATAGCCTCCTGGGTCATCCTATTATCGGTTTCTCCTCTTTTTTTCTATGAACATTTTAGTTAGAATCATTCAAACATCAATACCAAGTTCAATCTCTTTATCAGAGTGGTTATGGCCCTTCATGATATGGTACCTGATCACCACTCTAACTCAAATCTTGTCTACTCCACTGCTTTGCTCCAGTTATATGGAAAAATGCAATTTTCTGTCTAGCCATTCTCTTTCTGACTTGTAGATTTTTTTATTATGGTAAAATATACATAACGTATGCGTGTATAATAATGTATACATTATTTTATTTTATTTTACTTTTATCTATTATTTTTTAAATGTTTATTTATTTTTGATAGAGAGAGACAGAGACAGAGACAGAGACAGAGAGAGAGCATGAGTTGGGGAGGGGCAGAGAGAGAGGGAGACAGAGAATCTTAAGCAGGCTCCAGGCTCTGAGCTGTCAGCACAGAACCTGATGTGGCGCTTAAACTCTCAAACTATGTGTGAGATCATGACCAGAGCCAAACTCAGACGCTTAACCAACTGAGCCACCCAGGTGCCCCGACATTATTTTATAACAAATGTATAAAATTTATCATTTTAACAATTTTGGTAAAAATCCGGTAAATTTTTTAAAGAGTATACAGTTTAGTGGCATTAAGTATATTCATACTGTTGTGTAATCATCACCACTATCCATCTTCCAAGCTTTCTAATTTTTGCAAAATGAAACTCAGTACCCATTAAACAGTAACTCTCTGTTTCCCCCTCCCCTAGCCCCTGACAACCACCATTCTACTTTTTGTCTCTGTGAATACCTCACATAAGTGGAATTACACATTTGTCCTTTTTTGACTGGCTTATTTCACTTAGCATAAAGTCTTCAAGGTCCATCTATTTTGTTGCATGTGTCAAAATGCTTTTTAAGGCTGCATGATATTCCATTGTATGTATATAGCAGTTTGTTTATCCATTCATCCATCAAGGGATATTTGTAGTTTTTACTCTTTTATCATATCCTACTAATTGCAAAGGATTAATATTTCTACACCTTGCTTTAGTCATATTACTTAACTGCTCAGAAGTCTTCAGTGAGTTCCTTCTTTTTATTTTTGAAGATTTTTATTTTATTTTATTTTATTTTTTTTTAGAGAGAGAGAGAGAGTGTGGTGGGGATGGACAGAGAGAGGGAGAGAGAGAATCTTAAGCAAGTTTCATGCTCAGCACAGAAACTGACATGGGGCTCCATCTCACCACCATGAGATCATGACCTGAGCCAAAATCAAGAGTTGAACTCTTAACCAATAGGGCCACTCAGGCACTCCCTCAATGAGTTCCTTCTTACTGGTAGAATCAGGTGCAGCATTCATAGCCTAACATCCATGGCTCTCCCCTGTCTGGGTCCAAACCTATATATAGAGTATTATTGCCCAGGGGTGCCGGGGTGGCTCAGTTGGTTGGGTGTCCAACTCTTGGTTTTGGTCATGAGAAGTTGGGGTCATGGTCTCACAGTTTGTGGGTTCAGACCATGTGTCTGGCTCTGCAATGGTGGCATGGAGCCTGCTTTGGATCCTTTCTGCCCCTTCTCCGCTTGCACGTGGGTGTGCCCTCTCTCAAAATAAATTAATAAACATGAAAAAATTTTAAAAATTAATATTATTGCCCATTATTAATCTTCAACATTTGTTCATGAAACAAATATTTTTTCAATGCCTGGTATGTGTTGGCCCTGAAAGAAGTGCTGCTGATCCAGTAGTAAACCAAAATGACCTGGTCCCTTGTCTCACGGAACTGACCTCAGAGCTAAGTGATTCCTTCATTCATCCCAGAATGCTCTCCCCGTTCACCTTGGGAGCTAGCCACTTCACCCAATATGAAATTGCTAAAAACCATTTGGTGACCAACTTACTAAAAGCTAATTCTCGACTAATCATTTGATCAAAAGATGAACTTGCTGAAATACTGACTTTTTCTGAAAAAAGTTATTTTTGCCTTGGTGTCACTGAAGCTCTTTTCTTGGAGATATATTTTGGTCAAATGCTATTTATTTTTTAATTCAATTTAATTTTATTTTGGTGCAAAAATCTGTTTTTATTAAAGGACTGGGACAGAGGGCGGAAAGAGCTCTCTGTCAAATACTGTTTAATATCAGCTTTGTTTGTTTCACACTGTAGACCCTGAGAATTCCTAGAACACTTAACACTTTCTATAGAATGATTAAGTTCTTAACATTGATTTTTGTCTTAATTACCATTGCTTCTGTCCCTGTTGCTTCTGTCCCTAAATGTGCCCTTGCATTGACCTGATGCATGGCTTTGACAAATTGTCCAATGTAAGGTATTTGTCAGATGATTGTTCAGCAAATTGGTTATTTATTGAATTAGTTGTTAGGGGGCTTGTCATTTGGCAAATCAGTTTCCAAAAAATTTGAAAATGTCTTTTCTCCCTTGTAGTAAATCAGAGGGAAGCATTGTCTTCTATTTTTCAAGGTCTGTCCTCTCTAAGTTGAACCATAATATCTTTTGATCTCTGTTGATTTGTCTTTAGTGGTATCCTGATCAGAACCAATAGTTGGTTGTTAATCATGAGAAGTTGGGGGATAATAGAAAATCATACAGACACATCTTTTAAATAAAACATATTAATGTACATTCTATTAGCCAGTCTTTCAGTGTAGGGTCAAGGCATTTTATTTGCAAATTGGCCAACTGATTATTTATATCATCTCTCTTACATAAACCATACTCAGAATGAATCACCTATGATTTCCAGTTTTAGTTTTTAAAAATAAGAACAAGATCTTAAAGACACTTATGCTATAATGAATGCAGAATCCTTGTGTATTTTTATTATTCTACCCTGTCATGAATAGTTGTCTCATTCACACTCAATTTAAGAGCAGATTTCTTTTCCTTTCTTTGCTTTGCCTTGCCTTGCCTTTCTTCTTTCTTTCTTTCTTTCTTTCTTTCTTTCTTTCTTTCTTTCTTTCTTTTTCTCTTTCTTTTTCTCTTTCTCTCTCTCTCTCTCTCTTCCTTCCTTCCTTCCTTCCTTCCTTCCTTCCTTCCTTTCAAGAGAGAGGGAGCACGAGTGGAGGAGTGGGACTGAGGGAGAGAGAGAAAGAGAGAGAATCTTACGTCAGTCCCATGACTGTGAGATTATGACCTGAGGCAAAAGTCAAGAGGTCAAGAGTCAGCTGCTCAACCCGCTGAGCCACCCAGGTCCCTCAAGAGCAGATTTTCATAGCAACTCATCTTTATTGATTCTTTAAAAGAATTCAGTTTGCATTTTCAAGGAAATACAACTCTCTCTGTGGTCCTATTTCATCAGATGATATAAATATTTCATTGAATTATATAATTATAATAATAAATACAGTGGCACAACTTTACTCCTTTGGAAAGTCTACCACGCAGTTGGTGGGAGTAGAACCCGAGGGCATGTGACAGAGGAGACTGGTGACTCTGAGCACTGAGGGTGCCGTGGTATCAGCTGGTGTGTTTTCCTGAGGACATAGAAAGTGCTGTTAAATGTATAGTCTTTAGTGCAGTTTAGCTAGAAGGCCTTTCACTGTATTTGTTCATACTTAGAGACAAAGGTGTGCTTTGTGTGTGTGCTTACTATCTTATAATGCAGTCAGAGCTGAGGAGGGATTTATCAGAAATTGGTATGGGGAACTGCACACATCCTTCAGGTTCAAATGATAGGAAAAGAGGACTTCTACATTTGATGTAAATTTGCAGTGATGTATCAGAGTTCCAGGACCTAGGGCAACATGGGTGGAGAGAGGGAAGAAGAAGCAGGGTCTTAGACTGTCATGATTGGCCACTTTATTTCCAGGCAGATGCATTTTTCCTACAGGGACCGTCTCTGCCAAGAAATGCCCTCCCCCACCTATGTGACCATGCCAGGCACAGTGAGGCGTTTGCAGACACCTCTGAGGGAAGCCTCTTGGTGCATTTCATGTGACTGCCCACTTTCGGCCCTCATCTGAGGCACTCTGTCAGGGTCTCTTCCGTGTCCTTCCATACAGGTGTGTGGGAAGGAATTGTGCCTGGGGGTGGGAGGTGGATGCCCCTTTCCAGTTTCCAGTACTGACGTGCTCAGTGCTCATACCAGTAAAACGTATCCTTCCTAATCAGACTCAAGGCAATGGAATAATAATAATGTAAGTTATTCTGCGCAGTGCTTTATGGCATTAGTGTGGTTTATTGCTTCATTTAATAAGATAAATAACAAGAGTGCTTGAAAGAGGTGTTCTTTGAAGAAAGCATTAGCTGAGGTGAGAAAGGAGTTGTCTTTTGCTTTCTGTTCTCCCTTGCTTGCAGTCCTTTTTGGGTACTTTTTAAATTATCTTCTCCCAGCTTTGTCTCATGAAGGTACAACTACGTCAGGACATTAGCTTGTTGGTGCTCATGGTTACTTCCCCACCCCCCCTTTAATAGATGCAGTTTTTGACAGAAAAGAAAGATAAAAAACTATGTCAAGGAGGGCACAGACCCTAGTCTTAGTCTTGAGGACAGCTCTTGGAAAATAGTGGCTGGGATTCCCTTGTCTATGATCTTGTTTTCTAACTGCCCAAATCTGCATTGTCACAGATGGGCACCTTTTTGCTAGATCAAGGAAAAGATGAATTTTGTGGCTTTCGAACAACATTTTCTTCAATTCCTTAACCACAGGCAGAATAAGGTCTTTTTGGGAAAGGGAAACTGGACTACAGGGATCTTTCTTCCATCAGAAGATGAAATGGATCCTCAGCCAGTCTTACCACACACACCCCTTGCTTTATGTTAACTTGTGTTGAAATCTTATAGACTGTCCTCAATCTCTGAACTCGAAAATCTCTTGTAATACTATAAATTACCCTCACTGGCTTCCCTTTTTAAGCTCTAGTGAATAATCCAAGTGTTCTCAAGTTTCTGTTCTAAAAATGTCCCTCCAGGGACCTGCAGTGAAAACAAGGCGTTGTTTTACATTGTTTGAACACTGCGTGAACCCAGTCCCTGCTTTGATTTTGGAAGCTGACCATATCTGAGGCAGTTCTCTTAGCCTACAGCTGTGCCAAATTCTCCTCTTCTCCTCATTGCCTCCAGGGCCAGGACCCTCTGACTGCGTGGAGGTGGGGTAAGAAGTGCTACCTGCCATGGGGAGAAGTGGAGGCTCGCCCACCCAGTGAGCAGTGAGCCACAATAAGAATGGCACTGGATGAGAAATGCCCAACAGAATGCCATGCAAATATTAGACCCTCAGTCAGTATTTGTTGAATGAGCAGCTGAATGCTTCAGAGGGTGGCAGTCGTGCTGTTCTCAGCTTGGCCTCCCTGGTGGCCACTTTCATCTCTAGTTACTCTCCTTTATGCTTCACCGGTCCTCTCCATCCCATTGCTGCCCTGCGCTTTCTTCTCTAACCAGGGGAAAAGACAAGGGCTAGTCTGGGAATCACATTCTCAGGCAGGATAGGGCTGATGGCAGTTAGAGGTCATAGACTGAGGAGGCTTCAGAACCAACTTCTCTCAACTGCAGACATAGACACCTGCCTCCACCATGCTGCCCCGATGCTTGGATAGATGGGATTGTCATAGGTGATCAAAAGACATTCATAGAATACTGACTCTTCAGTGTCCAGGTGGGGTTTCTAATATTTTATAAGTGAAGGGATTGAAAATTGGCTGTGTTCACGCCACATACCTTTATTCCAGCATCCTTTGGATGCATTGCATGCTCTTGACTCTGGAAATGTGGAATGTCCTCCTCTAACTTCTTAGCTTTACAGAACATGGTTTGTGTCTGTTACCATTGTCATTTCTGGCTTTCGTATGGCCACAACTATCTGTTAAGTCAGTGGAAAACAGACTGTGGTTTTTCTTAGATATTTTCCTAAACTCCTCTGGGAGAGTGTCTACTCTGTAGGCAATTTTTCCTTTCTCCACCTTTAGGGTAATTCTGAGAATCCAAGGAAAAATTGGTATCTTTTGGACTTGCAGCCAAATATATTTGCTGGTGTGGCTAAATATTCAAAGAGATATAGAAGGAATGGCACTGAGTCTTCAGTCACAGGGCAAAGTTCATCACTTTGATGTGTCTTCTTTCCTATTGTGTTTTCTTTTCCTTCTGAATAGAGTGGAATCCTATCAAATGTAGGCTTAGCTTAAACAAATAACACTCATGCTTAAATAATTTTGTTTTCTGCTGCAACCAGTAAGTATTTGTGTTGGGGTACACAGAAGATGATAGAAAAGAACCTGCTGTTCCCTTCATTGTTTTAGTTCCCACATGCTGCTCGTGGTGTGAACTTTTCATTGTGCCAAACGTGATTCTAATATTGATTGTACAACAGATTGTTACCATATAGTGTCTAAAGGGAAGTTAGGTCCCTGTTCTCAACCAAAGCCATGGTTGTCTGTTTCACCTTTGCAGGAAAATTTGGATGTGTTGCATTGAACTGAGAGACTATGTATCTCTGACATAGGGATTTTTAAGGATAGTTTTGATGATATGTAATTTTAGCCCTAAGTGCTGACTTTAGAATCTGTCACCCAAGATAATACACCACACTAGTGTCTGATTTGTCCTTATGGTTCCTTTTGTGATAAATAATTCACATTCTGATAACATTCTGCATTATTTTTCTGATTTGAAATGTTTTCTAGTCTTCTTAGGTAGTGAGGACATAGTTTGAGCTGGTATTTGTTGCCTTCTCCACATTTAGCATATAGGGTCTATGTAACCTTCTGTTGACCTGGGACATTATGGAGGAATCTTAGAACCATACCTGGAGCCAAAATGTTGGACACACCCCAATTTGATTTTTTAGAATTGATTGATGGGTGCTGTATGCCACAGGATAGTAAGACTCATAGGAATGGGCTAAGATTTCTGAAGATAAACACCAAAACCACTAAAGCTCAATCCTACTGTTCTTGATAATGACCTTCGCTATTTATTGTGGATTGTAAGTTGTTATAGTAATAGGAAAGTTCTGCCCGGACTGGGGATTGAGAAAGATGTTGAAACCTGAAGATGGGCTTTGTTTAAATGCAATGAAACACACAAATCCGGGCTTCCTTGTACGGGTTGAATCTCACTTACGTGCAACATTCAGCAACAGTTCAACTTGAGAAACCTTGAAGAATAATGTAAATATTTATTCTTAAGTTTTATTTTTATGGGATTTAAGATAGGGATTTCACATAGTGAAATCACACAGAAATCTTCCTAAAAATTCCCTTTACACTTCTTTCTTTCTTTTTTGCCAGCCTTCCACTCATGGCAAAAGTGAGAGTGAAAAGCTCTCTCTTGCTCTGCTTAGAGTGCACTCGTAGGTGGCTCTCCTATTTTGAGCCCTCACATATCAAACACTGACTTTCTTGGTGTATGCAGTCTTCTGGAACATGTACTGTCTAGTGCTGGTGGTTTTTCTTGTAAGCATAAGCTACTCTTGCCCCAGAATTCCGGTGAAGAAAATCTTCGTATCAATATGAAAGTTTTGCTTTTATTTACTCCTTAATCTTGGCTTGAGACATACTGCTTGCTCTCACATTGATATAATATGTTTGGTTGAGTTGTCTAAGACCCTCACAACCAGGCCAATCTGCCTTCACTCTCATTAAGTCAGTGGGGTCACAATACGGGGAGGTATGCATACGGTTACAGTTACTGTATATATAGCAAACAGCAGGCCCAAAGTAATACTCCTCACTTCCCCTCTTGGTCTTTCTTAAGTAATGGCCTGCTTCCAGAAGGCAATATAAAGTTGGTGGATTTAGATGTAAATTTCTCTAACTGAATGGTAGTAGTGGTGGTGGCTGTGGCTAGTTCCTTTTTAGTTTGGGTGTGACTTTTATCTCAGATGATTCTTTGAGTTACTACCAGAGCAGGACATATGGCTGTGGTCTGGGAGGAGAGGAAAACAACCAACTCTTCTTAGTATATCTTTATTCTTTATACAACTTTGCTATAAAATTTATACAAGCATCTATATTAGTCAGATTCTCCAGAGAAACAGAATCAGTGGAATGTGTATGTATTTCTCTCCTTCTCTCTCTCCCTTGCTCTATCTATAAAGAGATTTGTTATAAGGAATTGGCTCATGCAGTTGGGAGGCTGACAAGTTCCAAGATCTGCAGGGTGAGTTGGCAAACTGGAGACTCAGCAGAGCCATTTGGTGGAGTTCCATTCTGAAGGCTCAAGACTCAGTAAAAGCTGATGTTTTAGTTCAGGTCTGAAGGCAGGAGAAAGACTAATGTCCTAACTTGAATGCAGTCAGGCAGAAGAAATTCTCTCTTACTCATTCTTTTTGTTCTATTCTGGACTTCTACTGATTGGATGAGGCTCACCCACTGTAGTGAAGACTATCTGCTTTACCAGACTACCAATTCAAATGTTAGTCTCTTCCAGAAACACCCGCATAGACACACCCAGAATAAGATTTGAATATCTGGGTACTCTGTGGCCTCATCAAGTTGACACAAAAATTTATCCATCACAGTACTCATGAAGAATGTAGGAATATATAATTTACAATTCGATTCCCATTTATATATATGGCTATTACTTGATGGATGTGATCATGCTTTTAGAATTCGGCAAAAGGAAAGGCATGAGAAAATTTTAATAAGATTATTTTTTTTCAGTGTTTTTCTCAAGGAGTTATATTAATCTGTAGATATTTTTTCCCTCTACTTCATTTAACAACTTTATATTGCTATCTTTGGCATCAAGAAATGATAGAACATTCTCTGTTCTATAAAAAATGATTTTTTTTTCTAAAGAAGGTGTTCATATTCATATTCCATGAAGTCTAAATGGCCTACCCACCTCAAGAGGAACAGTTAGAATTTTTGCCTGAATGATAGCTTAAAGAAATCCTGTGCTTGTGCTAACATTGGCAGGACATCTACTAAAATTGTAATGATATAGAGAAGATTAGTATGGTCCCTGAGCAAGGATGACACGCAGATTTGTGAAGCATTCCATATTTAAAAAAAAAAAGAAGAAGAAGAAATCTTGTGGCGTTTTTTCCCATTAGCTTCAGCTAACATGGATTGTCTCAGAGAAGCCTGATTGAGCTGACTCACCTCAATATGATGCCTGTTGGGTTTTGTATTATCAGCTTTTCTTCACCTGAAAATGTGACTGAGCGAGAATTCTGTGGGCAGATTACAGCTTGATCCAATTGGTAGTTATTTGGGACACATCACAGGGAAATATCTGGTGGATGGGGTGGGCCTTCTGGGTAGGAGGCTCTTTCTCACAGAGGTAGTTTATACAAGAGGTGTGGAGACACAGCTCCTAACGTTTTTAATCCAATTAACTGGGAGGCAATATGTGCTGTAATGGTGTTACTTCTGTGGGAAACTTTCTCAGAGATCTCTGGTCTGGTAACTGGCCCAAAAGAAAGACTCAAAAGAAACACTGACTTTACTTGAAGTCAGTTACATTAGTTTCAGTTGTACAGTGTAGTAATTCAACACTTTCATGTATCACCCGGTGTTCATCACAAGTGCACTTTTTAATTCCCATCACCTATGTGACCCATCCCTCCACCCACCTCCCTTCTGGTAACCATCAGTGTGCTTTCTATAATTAAGAGTCTATTTCTTGCTTTGTCTCTCTCTCTTTCTCTCCTGTTTTTCCCTTTGCTGTTTGTATTGTTTCTTAAATTCCACGTATGAGTGAAATCATGTGTGTTTGTCTTTCTCTGACTGGCTTATTTCCCTTAGCATAATACTCTTTAGCTCTACCCATGTTGTTGCAGAAAGGGCAAAATTTCATTCTTTTTTATAGCTGAATAATATTCTAGTATGTGTGTGTGTATGCGTATATGTATACACATATGTATATGTGTGTGTATATATATATATGCATATCACCATCTTTATCCACTCATTAATCAGTGGAAACTCGGGCTGCTTCTGTATCTTGGCTATTGTAAATAAGGCTGCTATAAAAATAGGGGTGCGTGTATCCCTTTAAATTAGTGTTCCTGTATTCTTTGGGTAAATATCCAGTAGTGCAATTGCTGGATGATAAGGTAGTTAGTTCTATGTTTAACTTGAGGAACCTCCATACTGTTTTCCACAGTGGCTGCACCAGTTTTCATTCCCACCAATAGTACACAAGGGTTCCTTCTTCTCCACATCCTTGCTGACACCTGTTGTTTCTTGTGTTGTTGATTTTAGGCATTCTGAGAGATATGAGGTGATATCTCATATTAGTTGTGATTTGCATTTCCCTGATGATAAGTGACAATGAACATTTTTTCATGTGTCTATTGGCTATCTGTATATCTTCTTTGGAGAAATGTCTGTTCATGTCTTCTGCCCATTTTTAAATTGGATTGTTTCTTTTTTGGACGTTGAGTTTTATAAGTTCTCTATATATTTTGGGTACTCACCCTTTATCTGATATGTCTTTTGCAAATATCTTCTCCCATTCAGTAGGTTGCCTTTTGGTTTTGTTGATTATTTCTTTGCTGTGCAGAAGCTTTTTATTTTGATGTAGTTCCAAAAGTTAATTTTTTCTTTTGTTCCCCCTTCTTCAGGAGACATATCTAGAAAGAAGTTGCTATGAGCAATGTCAAAGAAGTTACTGCTTGTGTTCTCTTCTAAGATTTTTATGGTTTCAGGTCTCACATTTAGGTCTTTCATCCATTTTGACTTTATTTTTGTGTATGGTGTAAAAAGAGGTTTCATTCTTCTGCATGTTGCTGTCCAGTTTCCCCAACACCATTTGTTGAAGAGACTGTCTTTTTCCCATTGTTGAAGATTCCTTCCTGCTTTGTTGAAGGTTAATTACCCGTATAATTGTGGGTTTATTTCTGGATTTTCTATTCCGTTCTATTGATCTGTGTGTCTATTTTTGTGCCAGTACCATAACGTTTTGATTACTACAGCTCTGTAATATAACTTGAAGACTGGAATTGTGATGCCCCCAGCTTTGCTTTATCCTTTACAAGATTGGTTTGACTCTTTGGGGTCTTTTGTAGTTCCATACATATTTTAGGATTGCTTGTTCTAGTTCTGTGAAAAATGCTTTTGGTATTTTGATAGGGATTGCATTAAATATATAGATTGCTTTGGGTAATATAGCCATTTTAGCAGTATTTGTTCTTCCAATCCGTGAGCATGGAACAGCTTTCCATTTCTTTGTGTCATCTTCCATTTATTTCATCAGTGTCTTGTAGTTTTCAGCCTTTCACCTCTTTGGTTAGTTGTATTCCTCAGATTCTTATTATATTGGGTGCAGTTGTAAATGGGACTGTTTTCTTCATTTCTCTTTCTGCTGCTTCATTATTGGTGTATAGCAATGCAACAGATTTCCATAGATTGATTCTGTATCCTGTGGCTTTACTGAATTCATTTATCAGTTCTAGCAATTTTCGGTAGAGTCTTTATGTTTTTCTATATATAGTATCATGTCATCTGTAAGAGTGAAAGTTTTACTTCTTCTTTACCAATTTGGATGCCTTTTATTTCTTTTTGTTGTCTGATTGCTGTGGCTAGGACATCCAGTACTATGTTGAATAAAAGGGGTGAGAGTGGACATCCTTGTCTTCTTCCAGACCTTAAGAGAAAAGCTCTCAGATTTTCCCCATTAAGGATGATGTTAATGTGGGTTTTTCATAGATGGACTTTATTACATTGATGGATGTTTCTCTAAACCTATTTTGTTTAGGTGTTATACTTTGTCACATGCTTTTTCTGCATCTATTGATATCATCATAGGTTCTTGCTCTTTTTCTCATTGATGTCATGTATCACATTGATTGATTTGATTTGCAAACATTGAACCACACTTGCAACCCAGGAATAGATCCCACTTGATTGTGATGAATAATTTTTTAATATATTGTTTAATTTGGATTGCTAGTATTTTATTGAAGATTTTTGCATCTCTGTTCATCAGGGATATTGCTGTATAGTTCTCTGTTTCAGTGGGTCTTTATGTTATGGCCATTCTTATCATTGTTCTTTATCGCTTCAAATCAGACTCCCTACTTGGTCACCTGACCTTTCTTCCATCCTTGTCCTTTCCTCAAAGATTCAAGACTGGTACAAGTGTGCCCTCCTTGTTCCAGAGCGTATTGTGGACTGTTCTTTATTCCCATCTCCCATTCTTCACTCCCAAAGCATATCAAACTTGGCCTATGTCTTTCCTTTCCAGGCTTGTGTTTGCCCTTTTGCACTGATGAAATTTTCAGCTTCTTCAAATCCCTGAACTCTTCTCTAACTCTTCTCATTGCTAGGTTTTGGGAACAAATGTCTCTTCTAATCCTACTTTGGGCTCTGGGGCCTCACCCTGTGCTAACCTATATAGGGTATGGTGGGAGGGGTAGAGGAGGAGCAATCTAACAAATACCCCATGAGATCCAATTTAAAAAATCTTGCACTTACTATAGCTAATTTGAGAAGTAGCAAACTCATTTTATGGATTAAATTTATATATCAAATAAATATATAAAAATAAATATCCATATATAAAATTATTTCACTCCCCAATTATTTTTTTTCCAGACTTCTGCTTGCCAAGATCAGAGTTTTGCCCCTCTAGGCCATTAACAGTAAATCACTAAAGAAAATTCAAAATTTGCCCCTCACAAAACAGCCTCTAACATGGATGGGATGGAGGGCCAAACTGAAAAAAGAAAAATAGGAAATTTGAGAAATAAGAGAAATAGCTTTCAGAATTAATACTTTTTAGATTATATATCTATGTAGTAAGCTCTCAGAGTTTTATGGAGCAAACAGAAGTTCAATGACAAAACTGTTAGGTAGTTAAAACATACAGAAGGCCAAGCCTAGTTGTTAGCCCTATGAAGGTATTATTGAAGGGTCACTTTGCTCAGGGGATTCAAGCAAAAAGTCTTTTTTTAAAACTTTTCTAAATGAGAAAACATTATTAGAATTGAGTGAAATTTTTCTACTATAAGTAAACTCTTCATCAGAAGGAATTAAGAATTACTTATCCTCATGTAATTGGACTAGGGTTTTTTTGTGTGAACAATAAAAATTGGTTACTGCCTGCATTGTTTTCACCCTGGGGCTTATTGGTCTTAAAGCACTCTAAAAACAAATTAATTTGTAGAGCTTATTTTGACAACAAGTAAATACAAAGGTAAAGCAAAGTTTGTATAGTGCTGTTATCATGGCCTCTTGGGCATAATTTATGTATAAAGAAAATAAAAGGGCAAACATAACTTACGATCTGATTGCCTGTAAAGAACTTAATTGAAAACAGTTTTCTTCTTTTAAAAAGTGATTTATTTTTAATGTGCTTTTAAGAACAAAGGTCTTATTGATAACCATTTTAAGTGTATTATCTCAATGTGGGATTTAAGTAAAAGGTCAAATCTTGTAGAGGTATTTTTGGTATGACTCAGTTCTGGTCACAGACAAGTTTATCAAGAAAATGAAATTAGTTAACATTTTCAAGTCTGAGCACTTGTCTAGAGAGGCAGCAAATGCGCCTACATCAGCACCACTCCCCCCCCATCTCGCCCCCACCGCGCCCCCACTACCACAAATACAGACTTCAAGGAGAGAATTTTGGTTAAGAAACATGGAAAACAAAAAACTTCAAAATGCTATAATGTCAATGTTATTTAAGTAAGATAGTATTATATGATGGAAAAGCACTGGATTATGTTTCACTAGAAGAATAAACTTATTCACATATGTGATTTTTGCAGTGTGGACAGATAAATCAGATCTTTTTTGCTTGAAAAAAATTTATTTTGCTTGAAATTATTTGCATTTATTCAACATATTCAATTACAGGGTCCACATTTTATTTTAGAAAAGCTAACATGGATTTTTTTTTGGTTTATTTATTTTTGAGAGACAGACTATGAGTGGGGCAGTGGCAGAGAGAGAGGGAGACACAGAATCTGAAGTAGGGTCCAGGCCCTGAGCTGTCAACACAGAGCCCAATGCGGGGCTTGAACCCATGAACCATGAGATCATGACCTGAGCCAAAGTCAGATGCTTAACAGACTGAGCCACCCACGTACCCTGCTAATGTGGAATTTTAATTTAACATTTATCTCCTGTCTAGTAGTTAATATTTCACCCCCAGGACCTTCAGCCTCCATCTCTGGAACATCTGTGACTTGCCTTTTCCTGGATATAGTGTGACTCGTAGAAGTAGTTTATTGGCCAAATGAGAGGCACACACCCCATTGGTCATAACAGGGCAGGCTCCATTTGTGGATGGGCTGTGGGACTCAGTGCTCAACAATGTTTAGTCATTCAGCTCCTTTCCCAAGGAATAAGCCCTAAACATTCTAGTAATTAACCTTTGCTAGTCTGGAGGTTCATCAGGGGCAGGGAAGGAAGGACCTTCTTTTCACTTTCCTTCTCAGTCCTGCAGCTCTCCCTGGCTTTATAAATGATACTTCAAGTGTGTACTAAGGAAAGAGCAAGTGGGACTCAGGTCCCTAGAAAGCACTACTTGGTGAAAGCCCTGAGCAACCAAAAATATTAAACAACCAGAGTCTCTTATTCCCTAATTTTTCCTGATGGGAAATTTTTATCATTGGACTTCATTGTCTTTATCCCATTTCCTGCCCTTAAAGTGGCTGAAAGGAAGGGCCTTCCTTTAGGAGTCTGAGGGGACCAACAGATGCTTAGGCAGCCTGATGGCCAGTGGGGCCAGGAGGTTGGGAAGCAGCTAAGACCTTCAGGCCTTTGCATTTCTGATAACTTCTGCCTTAGATGTGAGAGATACTTCCAGGCTCCTCCTGAACTTCCATTGTATACTCTTGCAAACAAATGTCAATCTTGACTCTTTTCCACTTAAAATAGTTCTTCCACTTTCAGTGTGGATTAGCCTCAGAAATACTGTTTTATGTTGCCCTAGACTCTGCTTCCAGCTTGCTCATTCTCCATTACTCCCTTCTTCCTTGCTAACAGAACTCTGGTTTTCTTTTCTTTTCTTTTTTTAAAAATTTTACAATTTATTTATTTTTGAGACAAAGTGCAAGTGGGGGAGGAGCAGAGAGAGAGGGAGACACAGAATCAGAAGCAGGCTCCAGGCTCTGAGCTGTCAGCACAGAGCCCGATGTGGGGCTCCAACCCACGAACCTTGAGATCCTTGGCCTGAGCTAAAGTCAGAAGCTCAACCAACTGAGCCACCCAGGCGCCCCCTGGTTTTCTTCATATATTGGCAGCAACATGCCTAGCCCTAGGCAGTGCATCCTGACTGGTCTAGGCTAATTCCAGTCTAGGACACTGGAATATTTTCCCCAGTGTCCCTTGCGGCTAGAAGTGGGTAAGTAACTTAGTTCTGACCAGTAAGACTTAAGCAACAGAAGTCCACCAGGAAGAAGGAAGTGATGAGGGTCAAGAGAAGGCAGATTGCTAGGAAAGTTTTTGTGCTTCTGATAAAAGGAAACTTCTGGGCTTTTTGCCCCTTTGTCTTGGCTTGAATGTAAATGTATTGCCTAGAGTTGGGGCAACCATTTTGTGTACAAGCCAGATTGTTCATTATGTGAGAAAGATATACCCCCACCCACATAAGTTACCGTCACTGGAAGATTTCATTACTCAGCACAGAATTTCTTTTCTTTTTTTTTTAAATATGCTTTTATTTATTTTTTTTAATTAAAAAAATGTTTATTTTTTAGAGCAAAAGAGAGAGCACAAGCTGGGGAGGGACAGAGAGAGAGGAGGGCAGAGGATCCGAAGTGGGCTCTGTGCTGACAGCAGAAAGTCCCCAGAGAGCCTGTTTTTGGGCTTGAACCCTCAAACTACAGGATCATGACCTGGGCTGAAGTCCAACACTTAACCAACTGAGCCACCCAGGTGATCCTCAGCACACAATTTCTAATTGATACATACAAAAATTATAAGATGTGCAAAGAAAATATAGTTTCTTTATATTTTTTGTAAATGATTTTACCTTCTTCCTGAGCTTCCAAGGTTGGAAATGATGGTGGAGGAGGTGGTAGTAGACACTGACATTTATCAATTAGAGATAGTTTATTTTGAGTAAGTGACCCAGTTGTTTAATTTTCCTTCCACTTCCCCTGTACCTCTCCAAGATGACATTTGGAGAAAATGGGTAGAGGTTCTTAAGCAGTAGTATGCTCAGCTAGCTTGTGCTGGCTTATCAGAACTGATAAATTTTTGCACAAGTCAGTTTTTATTAACAATTACACATTCTTTATTAACAATTACGTTCTATAAACTTACAATTAAAGAAGTAATATTAAAAAGAAAGTAAGACTTAAAACTTATCATTTCCTAATTATTGAATGACATTATCCATACAACCGAAGTTATTTGTTTTATCTGTGAGTGGAAATATCTCATCTCTTCCCAACTCCAAGTTCAATGGTGTAACATTAGTAGCTTCAAGTCTGCCTTGGTGGAGTAGTCACACCATAGAAATCTCCATGTGCTACAAACTAGGGCTTTTTGTCTCTGGAGAGTCCATCGTTTACTTTTACTGGAGCACCGCTGGTCTTAAGTGACCTAAGTTTTGAGCAGAGAGGAGGCTTCGATTCCAAACACTTAGGCCCTTGTGCTCCCCTTTGTTCCCCACACCAATGTCACTTATCTGAAGGTCACTAACAGTCCTCTGGTATCTGCTTCCTGTGAACTTGGGTGTCTCTCAATGTCGATTTTTCTGCTTGGTCTTCCCTGGATGACTTGATTCACCTCATCTCTTGCTGGTGAAGACATGCTCCTGAGGCCTGCTGGGATTCTCATTTATTCTCAGATTGGGTGGTTTGCTCCATGATCCTTGATTATAGGGTCTCTTCACTGCTGCCTTGGCAACTTCCTTGGAAATTCACCAAGAATCGCTCCATGGGGGCACATGGGAATTTCTGGATTCCTTACATGCAAGCTGAGGAAGACTTAAGGGTGTTACCTCAGACTTTCTTTCTTCTAATCACACCATTTTTCCTCTCATGAGACTCTTCCGTATTAGTATGGAAGTCATTCTGGGATGAAGTTTCCTCCTGGAGTTCTAGTAGAAAGTGGGGACAGAAAACTCTTTACTTTTACCTCAGCCTTTACCTAATAATCTCTCATGTTGAGATTTAGGCTTAAGGCAAAGAAACCATGCCATGCTTGTCTCCCTGCTTATATCTCTTATTTAAGGTCACTGTTTACTGCATGTTTTAATTTCTCCTTCTGGTTGGTAGGAAATATTTCTAAATCCTGTCCCCCTTCCTGAGGAAGGAGTTACTTTTTCCCTTTCTCTGAAGCTGTAATGGCAGAAAGGCTGCAACAAGCCTTAATAGGAGAGAATGAATTAAAAATACATCCATAGGTGTAAAAAACTACAGATCCCCATCGTGCTTATTCATATGAGTCATTCTGCCCAGGCTTTAACTTCTCAGAACTCCATTAACTACTCCTAGGCTCCACAAATCTGAGAGTAAGGACTGAGGTGAAGAATAACAGACAGATGTTTATCACTGAAAAAGAATGAGTAGTTGTATTACCCTTGATACAATCAGAACTTAAAAAGAGATCTTTTGCAATTAATAAAGTCTTTGAATCCTTCTGGATACTAGAAATTAAATTGGGGGGCTAAAAAGAACAAAATGGCCTTGAAGAGACTAAAATAACTGTTGCAGAGACAAGTTTAGGAGCTAGGCAAAGTAGGCAAAGTATATTGCCAATGCTTTGCTATCTCCCCTTGCAACAGCTCTCCCAGTGCCTCTGGCACCTCTGTGCCTTCAACAGAGTCCCAGCCATCTGTCAACCAGTCCTTCCCACTATTAATTGTTAATGGCTTAAGATGTCACCACCTCCTTAGTTGCATTTAAAACTTTTATTTTTTATTTTTTCTAGGTATAAATAACAATTCATGTTCATTTTAGAAAATATAGATAAACAATAAAAGTCACAACTATTGCCTAGAGACAACCGCCATTGTGGGCAAATACCATGACGTACATCCTTCGTTCACCCATTCTTCTACAAATGACTATAAATGTCTGAAGCACATAGGCCACATTCATTTTTATCAATTATAAATAACATATTTATGGGTTAACAATCACTTCAAAACCATTTACTGACATTCAGAACCTGCTGACAAGATGAGGAAGATACTTTTGTCTGGGAGGTCATCCTGGTGCATCTGAAATCAGTCCAGGCCTTTGTTGTTTTGCTTCTCAAACTCAGAAATCTTTTCCTCCTCTTTTACTTCAGTCAAAATTCTCTCTATCTTTTACGGTCCACTGGACCCTAAAATTCCATCAGATTTCCTGCTTTTATTGTTCTCTTCCCTCTCCCTGAAACCCTTATTACATGTTTTGCTCACACAACACTGAATCGTACATTTTCTCAAATTGTTGCCAAACTCTCTGTGTCATAGAAATCTTTAGGACAGAAAGGGCTTTCATGATCACCCAGTCTATTTAAACAATGAGGCCCAGAGATCTTGTTATTACAAAGATTCTATGGCTGGGATTAAATCTCCATTCTCCTGACTTCTAATCCAGCTTTTCACTATCTCAAATTCCACCTCTTCATTTATGAACCTAGCTAATAAGCTTTAAATACAAGGAACCATTAGTATATTCTCCATTTTCAGAGTGAGGAAACTGGGGTTATAGCTGAGTAATTCAACTCAAGGTCAAACAGTTTGTAATTACAATTACAAACTGGTTTCTACCAATTTGTTTTCAAACAGTGCACTCAGTCCACTTACTCCAGTATTTCTGCTTTTAACTCACACAAGACCAATTTATGGCGATGCCATAATTTCAGAGAAGAGAGTTAAATGAGAACTTAAGGCTGGGTTTGACGCGCTGGAAAATGTTGACTTTTTCCATGGGAAACTTTGATATGGGAGTAGGATTGGGAGCAAAATTATGACTTGGTTGTGAATGAAGGGGAGCCACGGGGTGGTTTGAGGACTAGGTGGAACTGAGGAGAGGCTTGCTTTATTGATGAATTGTTTGGATGCGGAAGACTCAAGAACTGATGAAACATCTTAGAAAGGAAAGGTAAGGATGGGATCAAGATGCAGGTGAAGTGACTGGTCCTGAAGTGACTAGGATACTTTTCTTTTTGGACAAGAAGGAAATGGAGAAGATGGGTGAGAATAAAACCTGAAAGGTGAAAAGGATGGAAGTTGTGGATGACTGTTTTTGTTTTTTGCTTTGTTTTGTGTTTATGGAAGTTAGGCAGCAATGTTGTCTTAGGATAAAGGGGATAGGGTTGGGGTAGGGGTCTTGAAGAACATGGAACAGCTTTGGAAGTGCTGCTAAAGGGAAACACACTGGAGGAATATTTAGGGAACAGCAGAGATTGGAGCTCCTAAATTTGTAATTTAGGTTAGCAACATAGTTTTGTGATTCTCTCCAATAGTACCAGAACTCTCAGAATTGGGGAAATCAGAGAGTTTCTGGGGATTATCAGGAGAGGGGATGGAAGAATAGGACAACAGGGCAAGAGAATGGAGATGTTGATGAGAACACCATTGAAGTGATTGACTGGGAATCATTGTGTTATTGATGGGTTCAGAACTCATTACAGATCTATCTCATATTTGTTTACATTTTTGTCATGCCCAGTGACAGAGGACATATAGGTATACTTATGTGTTCACATCAAACTGCAAAAGTCCACTTTGTTCACTCTCCAACCCTCCCTGCAAACCTTGGTTCTGGAGAGGAGGGAAGGAAGGTCCCTAAAAGGCTACATTTTACTTTTCCTCTCATTCAGTGGTAGGGGGTGGAATTTGATGGAAGGGTAAAGGGAGGATTTTTGTCAGCCACCTATGGCACCCCTAGAGTGCTGAGTCACTGTCTTCAGGATGGAAAGAGACAGCATGTCTTTCAGTTGATGCCAGCAGTGACATCATTGTCAGAGAGTGTGCTTCTATTAGATCAAGAGCCCCAAGAGCTCAAGGGAAAGCACAGGGCCTCATTTTTATGAGGCTAACTGGGAATAGCCATGGTTCTTATCAATTGCCACCTGCCATCAGCTGTTTTCTCTCTACCTGGTTCCAAGCAATCTAACAGCACTTACATCACCATCATAACATTGCTTAAAATTCTAGCCTAGAGGATTTTACTAATTTAATCAGTAGTCTGGTGATCAAAGGGAGAGGGTTCATTATATGGGCATTGAGCCAAAGAAACAGTCTCATGAGGGATTTTCCTGGCACTTCCTCTGGCCACAGGTATGGAAGGAAGAAGGGTCAGGAAGGGTTGATAAGCTAGGAGTAAAGGCTCAGGGGTTGATGGGTTGGACATTTGATGAGGTGGAGGAAGAGGTTTAATGGGAGAGGTTGCAAGGTAAGAATGTATAGTCAGAGAGCAGGATCTTCAGGTTTACATTTTAGATGCATTCTGAGGCACTGTTGCAGAGAGAGGAGAACATGAACTTGGGAGTCTGACCAGCATGGATTAGAATCCTAGCCCCTGCTATCTCTAAATAGCCTACCTATAGGTCTGTTGTGAAGGTTACAGATAATAATGCAAAGTTACAGATATGGTGGCTGGCACCCTGTGAATCCTGAGGAAATAAGTTTGGCTAGGTCATCAACATGAACACTGAAGTTAGCCAGATGTTGGTAGGACTCTAAGAGAGAAAGACTTAGAGCCAGATGCCAAAGCCTTCAGGCAGCCTGGGGGAGGCGATGGAAGAGGATGGTATTACAGAATAGCACATGCTTCAAAGAAAGAGGCTCTTCAGGAAAGATAGAACAGCACTGGTTTGGAACAGACCATGAAGAGTGTGGGGGATGGACTTTTCATGGCCTTTTCGTGGCATGGGCCTGGAGGAATGTGCTATCTCCTCCAAGCCACTCAAAGCATTTTCTACTACTGAATCCCAGGGCCAATCCAGATTCATCCTGTCTCTCAATTTTTCTTCTTCTCCTTCTTCTCCCTCTTCCCCCTCCCTCATGAATGATGACATGGTGGTCATTGCTCCTCTCTCTAGGACCTCCTTCCTTGCTGGTCTTCCCCAGGCAGAATCTACCCAAGACCATTATGGTTTGGGGTAGTTGATTCACCTGCTTGGTATAGAAGAATGGTCAAAGGCTGTGACTTGATCCAAATTACTCATTACCTCCTTCCCCATAGGTACTTTCTTTGGGAGAAATACTACTCTTTTTGACTAGGGCAGGTGTCCCTCACTTTTGCCTCCTTTCTTGCTCCCACTTACTCCTTTCTGTTCCTTCCCCAGCCCCGTCTTTCAAGCTCCCCTTCCTGGTGATCTGCACCTTCCATTAGGCAGTGCTGCTCTCATCCTCTGGAGGGGGAGATTCTGCCCCTTGCCCTTTTTTGTGTCTTCTGCACTTCAGCTCATCAGGCTTGTTGCAGCTAATGTAATGCCCTTACTGAGGGGGGCAGGAAGGACTCAGGCCTTGTTGCATGTGGGAGGCTTGCCAGTTCCTAGAAGTGGGAACTCTTCAGTCCCTTCTCCCCTGGGGTCTGGGTGTTCTTGGATGAGGACCACTCTGAGGAGCACTAAGAGCAATTCTCAGCCTCTCCCTGAAAGTCTGAGCAGGCCCTGTTGTGGCAGAGGCATACACGTCACTGTTTTGTTTGTCATCACTAGATCATTCTCTAAGAGAAGTATCTGTATGCACATGTGTGCGCGCACATGTGTGTGCATGTGAAATTCTTAGAGTTTCCCTGTTTATTGAGAAATAAAACTGAAAACTTGGCAAGCTCAGATTTATATTCTGAGATCACAGCCAGTCTGAGAGGGCCGTAGGTTCATCCACAACTTTTTTTTGTAGTCAGCCACTGATACACTTTACTTTTCCCTTACTAAAGGGAAAAGGCACAGGCAGATTAAGAATTTATGGTAAAACAAACTATTGGAAGCATTATACTCACTAGAATTTCACACATTTAATTTTGTTACTTTTACTTTCTTACATCAGGCCTTTTAAATCCTGGAAGGAGAGTAGACATTTGGGACTTTTTTTTTTTCTGTTTGGAAATAAATTCCCTTAGTGTGACAGTTCAGACAAGCTGTTTGGACTACCGCTGTGGAATGCCCCAGATGGGGACAGGGAGGAGGCCTCTTGATTTTGTGTTTAAGATGTTGACTGTGTCCGGAATGCCACTCAGTCATCTCCAGTGGAATACAGTGAGAAGGCACAGTTGGAATCTGACCCACAAGAAATAGCCAGAGTTCTCCCGGCCGAAGTCATATTTTTAGATTTGTTTACTTATTTAAACTAGGTTTCAGAGGCCGGGCTCTTGTAGTCACTCCTAGGTATCATTTGAGTGACACTTGAGGACATACCTGGACCCACAGGTGTGGCTGGGGGCTCCAGCAGGCTGGCCTGTCAGAGTTACTGAGGTTGGCTTTGGGCGTCTAAGTGGAAACATTTGCTGTATCTCAGATGGGCTGGCAGATGCTTCGATTCACTACTATATGTTTTTGCTGGAATAATAATACCCCATGTCACATATGTGGTTTCCCTGCATAGAGCAGTGGTCAGAGCAGGAGCCTGTGAGGTTGGCCTGCCTGGGTTTGGACACTGGTTTTATTTCCTATTAGACAAGTCACTTAGCCCTTTGGTGCCTCTGTTTTTCCATTTATAAAAGGGATCATGGCACCCACTTTTTATCATTGCTCTAAAGATGAAATGAGTTAATACCTAAAAAGTGCTGAGGGTGGTGGCTGAGACATGGAAAATGCTCAGTAAAGCTGCTATTATCATGACATCTAACAGCACTTGAGAGTCAATGCTCTTACTAAAGTTCTTAATCCTGTGTTAGGCAAAATGGTGGCACAGGCTAAGTATGATCTCTACTTTAGGGTTCTCTTAGGTAAGCTATCTTTTGTTGCTCTCTTCTCTGCGTCTCCCTCCATCTCGGTCTCCAACTTGGGGTATTGACCCTCTTCTTCACTCAATAACTCTCAGTGGCTTTCCTGAGAAGCCAGCACCCTGAGCTGTAAATTTCCCAGGATTATCAAGTAACACCCAGAATGCATCTTATTATTCACCCCACATTCTGCCAGACAGATTTTTGGTTTATAAACTCCTCAGGCATTTGAATATCTTATACATATGTTTGTGTAAATCACTTTAGATATTCAGATTTCTTTCTTCTGAAAGTCTAGATGAGATCTGATTTTGAAGGTCTGGGGGTTGATTTTGTTTGTTGAGCAAAGGGGAGGAAGGAAGGTACATTTTGGAATGTGGTTCTCTGGAGGAGGGTTGGTTTGGGTAGGATGGTGGAGTGGGGGCTGTGGCTTAGAGGCAGCATGTGGGCCTTGAGTATCTGAGGGCCAGAGAGGAGAAAAGGGGAGACAGATTAGGGTTCAGAAGAGAGGTGAAAGCCTGCCAAACATAGCAGAGGGCAGAGTGACTGTCTTTGGACAGGCCTGGGTCCAACCTCAGCTCTTTCACCTAATAGCTCTATGGGCAAGTTATTGCATTCCCCAATGAGGGGGATTTTTATGTTTGGGGCCCTCATCAAATATCTGATGCTAAGACGCTAAGACTTAATTTCGGTAGTTTAATGTTTTATGTGTTTCCAAAGAAGAATAGGAATTTGGAAAGGGAATCCCTTTTAGTTTTAAGTGTTTTATGCCTTTCTTCTTTCTGGTGTTAAAGGTGGGTAGATCAGTTTATTATTTTGCTAGGGTTGCTATAACGAAGTGCCACGAACTGGGTGGCTTAGGGCGACAGAAATTTATTGTCTTACAATTCTGGAGGCCAGAAGTCTGAGGTCAAGACGTCAGCAGTGTTTCTTCTGAGGGTTGTGAGGGAGAAATTTGTTCCATGCTTCTTTCTCTCAGCTTCTGGTGGTTGCCTTCTCCCTCCATGTCTTCACATTTGTTGTCCCTCTATGCCTGTCTCCCTGTCCAAATATCCCCTTATTATATGAGAGACCCATCTCTCCAGTATGACCCCATCTCATGTAACTAATTGCATCTGCAACGACCCTATTTCCAAACAGGGTCGCATTCTGAGATACTGGGGGTCAGGACTTCTACATACGGATTTTTGGGAGGATACCATTCAACCCACAACAGGAGGCTTGAAAGTACGCTTTGTGCATCTGGGCTCATATGACAAGGACCAATTTTCTCTAAATTCTGTTCTTTTGTTGGAGGTGATAGCATGTGATACCATCCCTCTGAGGTGTCTGCATATCATATTTCATCTGCACAATGACAATTCTTTGATGCTGAGGCATTATCTGATGAAGATTTTAAGAATTTTTTCTCCATGGGTCATTCCATTTGGGGTAGTTGTATAACTTGAAGCAGAAAATTACTTTCTTAACTAATTTATAAATATAATTTAATGTTGCTAAATGTCAGATGATAGGATAAATTTTGGGATGTCTTTACTAGAGTCTCCATTATATGGACAAGCATAGACTGTATTGAGTAAGTCTAACACTATCTCCTGGTCCTCTGGAAGCAGCTATTTCTTTCTCATACATTTGACCTTGTGCTCGCTTTGACAGCGCATATACGATACGTTTGACCTAGGGTTCCTGGGTTCATTTGGATATATAATTGTACATTTGAAATTTTGACATTAAGTAGACTGTAGGGGAAGGAAGGGCTTTTCATCTTACCCAGTGGTTTCTATTTGTCTAAGCGTCTGGACTGCTCTCAGGAAGAGGGCATCTCATTGGGCTAAATGTGGGCCTGCTTACCAGACTTCTGATTTGAAGAAGATAGGTGGCACCCACAAGAAACCAAAAGAAGCCAAACAAAACCTGGAGCTCCTAGAAAACACTAGTAAGTTTAAGGAAGCATGCTGCAGAAAAGAACAGGGAAGAACCATTTGGAAATATATCTAATTTAATCTTATTATAAACTTCTTACCACTAAGAAACTCCTTCAAGTGAGTGAAACACAGCAAATTTTATTTATTTATAAAAATTTTTAATGTTTATTTATTTTTGAGAGAGAGAGACAGAGAGGGAGAGAGAGAGATAGAGCATGAGCAGGGGAGGGGCAGAGACAGAGGGAGGCACAGACAGGATCTGAAGCAGGCTCCAGGCTCCGTGCTGTCAGCACAGAGCCTAATGCAGGGCCTGAACTCACAAACCACAAGATCATGACCTGAGCCAAAGTCAGACACTTAACCAACTGAGCCACCCAGGTGCCCTGAAACACAATAAATTTTAAAGAGCTTTTTAAGCTTCTTTGACTGAAGAATTATATTGGGGATTTATTCAGGGGAGATTACTGAAAAAGTTAATAAGGATTAGCTGGATCATTAAATGAACGTTCTTCATTTCAGTGTTCTTCACTGAACGTTCTTCATTTCAGTGTTCTTCACATGAACGTTCTTCATTTCAGTGTTCCAAAACCCAGAAATCAATAAAAAGGCAATCAATTAAATAAATTATTTGATAGTTTGTCCATTTACAGGAAAGTTATGTAGTTATTAAAATGACGATGTAGAGTCTTTGACACTGACGTGTATTTATAATTAATTGCTAAGCTTACATAACTGTATATACAAATCAAATATTTTTATGGGAAAAGTTGTTTTCATAAGCCTAGGAAAAAAGTATAGAGGGATACACAGCAAAATATTGATAGTGATTATCCTGAGGTTTGGGTTTTTAATTATTTTCTTTTTTTTATTTTAGAGAGAGTTAGAGAGAGAGCACGTGTGCACATGAGTAGGGGAAGGAAGAGAGAGAGAGAGAGAGAGAGAAAATCCTAATCCTAAACAGGCTCCATGCTGAGCCTGGGGCTTGATCCCACAACCTTGGGATCATGACCTGAGCCGAAATCAAGAGCTGGACACTCAACCAACTGAGTCACCCAGGCACCCCTTTAATTGCCTTCTATTAAATATTTTTCAAAGTTTTCAGGATTTTTTGTAATAAGTGTGCATTATTTTTATAATAAAAATGACAATAAGTCAGTTTAAAAACTATCTTTGGAGGTTCTGGATGACTACTTGACATTTCTTTCCCCAACTCTGTAGTTCTTGAACAACTGGCCTCATTTAGATTCTGACATAATATACACTTTTGATCGTGAGGCTTACATTAAAAAAGCTCAAGGACTACCTATTGCTACCAAAACAGTTTAAAGCCCATTCTACCTGGTGAGTATTCATCTTCCTTAGATTGCTGATCTTGGTTAACCTCATGGGTCTGACTGAGCTCATCTGGATTAAGTCCAGAACAGTTTCTGTCAAGTTTTCAAAAAAGATGTCACTATCTGCTTGTGAGGTTTTTGAAGACTGTGGATCAGCCCAGGGCACTAGCATTCCAGGCCCTGCAAGAGCATGCTATTTCACATTGTCTGCTCTTTATCACCTTCATCAAAGGTTGGCTGAGAAAAGTGATATTTATGGAAGATGGTTTAGAATTCATCTTTTCTTCTAGATGCTACAAGTTCTAATGCTTGAATCAAGCCAAACCAACAGAAATTCTCATTCTTGGAATATATTTTCTAAGCTGCTCGTGAAATTATATTCATTGGTTGCATTTTAATATTATCCAAGAAAAACAGGACATTTATTAAGAGTCCACAATGCTGTTGTCTCACAGCATTCCCAGAATTCCCCCAGGCCTTAGGGAATAAGAGGAAGAAGACCAAAAGTCACAGACTCTTACCTGTACCTTTAGCCTCTCTTTGCTTTTTCTCTTTGTAGATGCAGTCTTCTGAGCTTCTCTGATCCGTGTACCCACTTGGCCCTAACTAGGCATTATAAATAAGGTGGCTTGAATAACCCCCACCCCCACCCAAAGGGTGAAGGAGAATAGCCAGGGTTGGGGAGAGAAGCAGGTGGGGGAATTGGGTACAGTTTTCAGAGAAAGGACATCTCTTTATTACACTCTAGTATTTTTAAAGGAAAACGTATTGTCATGTATTTTCTTATTTATAGGGGATAGTCTATGAGATAAAAACTAATTTTTAATTTAATTTTAATTTTTTTAAATGTCTACTTATTTTTGAGACACAGACAGAGTGTGAGTAGAGGGAGGGGCAGAGAGAGAGAGAGGGAGACACAAAATTCAAAGCAGGCTCCAGGCTCTGAGCTGTTAGTACAAAGCCCGACTTGGAGCTTGAACTCACAAACCGTGAGATCATGACCTGAGCCAAAGTCAGATGCTTAACCAACTGAGCCACCCAGGCGCCCCGAGATAAAAACTTATTTTATTTGCTTCTATTTTATCTATGCAAACCACCTTTGAAGGTGGTATGTAATTCTATCACCTGGAATTCCTTTTACTAGAAGTTCTTGCTTTTTGGGATAATCATTCTTATGCCCTTGTTTTATTTTTTTTATTAAAAAATATAAGGAGAAATAAGTGTAGAAAAAGATTTACTGCATTTTTGGTTTCAGTAGGAATGGTGTTGAGGGGACTGTCAGTGACATCACTGAATAATCTGGAAAAGTTTCATATAACAAAATTGCTTTAGAACATTGTGCTAAATCTTGAATTGGAAAAGTAAATTTAACTGGTTGTCACTTTTCTCTGTAGCTCAGAAACAAAATAAAGCTCAAGTGTAGCTATTATCCTAGGCTTCTATGTTGTGATATTTGTGTGTTTTTTTTGTTGTTGTTGGTCTAAAACCACCACTTTTACTTATATTTTCCCTGGTCTTGTTGCTCTCTTCTTATTTGATTATTGCATGTATTTTTTATTGGAAGCACCTCAAATTCTTTAGGGAGGGGCAGTCATAAATAAAGACTAAGTTATTTTTTTATAATGATAGAATTTTTCAGGAGAAACTTAGTTCTTAATTCTGTTCATTATTCATTTTTTCTTTGTAGCTGACTTTATATGGTCTTCATAGGATAAATACTCTGTAACAATACAGACCAAGTTTTTCATATTCAGTAAGAGCTTAATCCCTCCCCCCTCATTTATCTTTTCTTGTCTACTTCAAGTTAGTGAAGTAGAATTGTTGCTTCCTGTAATCAAATCTAAAGGAGCTAGTAATGTGGAAATATATAGGGATAGACAAGCAAGGGGAGATGTAGAGAAGCTTTTTTTTTTATCGCCCCATATATAACATTATTCCTAGGGTATCTGTCTATACTGCTGGTGCCCCATATACTTCTGTGCATACTTTTTGCATGTAAAACTGTGAATCAACAGATAAATGTTCTTGTCTCATGTTATTAAATGTCTGCTTGTGCATGTGATAAAATCTATTTGATGCTGTTAGGTCATACGATGTCTTTTTAATCACTCTATCAGTTTAGTATAAAGCACAAATTATGTGTGTATGTATCTGTGGCATATATACACTTACAATAGGTGTATTATATATATATATCATATAGATATTAAAGTCAGATATAATACCTGTCATCATAAGGATATACCTAAATATAAAATCTCACATCCAGTAACAATTGTCAAATGCTTTTTTTCACCAACATTTTATTATAAAATTTTCAAACCTCCAGAAAAGCTAAAAAATTTGATAGTGACCAGCTGTATGCCCACCATTTAGATTCCATAACTAACATTTTACTATATTTGCTTTAACACATGTAGATCTCCATGGATCTATCCTTCTATCTATTTATTAACACATCTTATTTTTTTGATACATGTCAAAGTAAACTGCAGACATCATAACACTTCATCCCTAAACACTTCAGCATTATCTTTAATTAGAGTTAATGATTTTCTATGCCTTTCTTCCCCTTTGAGGTGATATCTACATACAGTGAAATTTATAAATCTTAAATGTACCAGTGGAAAAGCTTTGATAAAAGTATACAACTGTGTAACCCAAACCACTACGAAGATGTAGAATATTACTATCATTCTAGAAAGTTCCCTCCTTGCTCCTTTCCAGTCAGTTCTCATGCCTTCACTTCCAAGGCAACAATTGTTCTGATTTTTCTTATCATTGATTAGTTTTGTTTATTCTAGAATTTATAACTGGAATTAGACAACTGCTTTTGAAAATAAAAAGATTTTGTTTTATTGTTAATACTATATAAATTTCTGGGTTAATTACATGTGGCCCTTAGGATCCTAAAGTGCATAGAATCATAGATTATTGTCAAAATGGGGTATTACCCAGCTACCCAGTAGCTTACCCCTGGGTCTGGTTGACAAGAGCTAGCTTGAACTATGTTCTTGGGCAAGTCACTTCCATTTAATTTTCTCCTTTGTGGAATGAAAAAGTGAAAAGCTTTTGGAAAGGAATCTAGTGAGCAATCAAATAAGCACAAATTTGCGGTTGTCTGGCCAAAGATTATTTGTTAGTAATGGAGACACTTTGCTGGCTGGCTGCCTCCAGGGACAGGGACACATCCTGCAGAAAGGGGGAGGGGCAGGAGAACAATAGTGAACTCCTAGAAAGGGTGGGCAGGCCACGACCACTTCACCTTAGGCACTTCTTTATTTCTCTTTTCTCCCTTTGCCTTCTCTGTCCTCTTGACCTTTAATTTCCTTTCTCTTCCTTTTCTGTTATTACCCTGTAGCAGCTGAACATTCTGATCCCTTGTGCTTGAGGTTTTGCTTGTAGCTCCTGCAGTCCACCAGACACTCCAGGCACTGGGGTGTTTCTTCCCACAGCCCTCTGGAGAGCATAACGACAATTTCTCCACACCCATGGGGTTGCTCCGCTCTGTTGTCCCACTTAGAAGGGCCGGGAATGGCGAGCTGCTAGACCGACTAGCTGTGAGTCAGCATTTCTCCCCGCGGACGCAGGCCTGGGGAGAGACCCTGGGAGAGGATGTGGAGGAGGCCCTTTCCTTTCCCAGACTGGAGATCAGACATCCCCAGGGGCAGGGCAGGCGGGAGTGGGGGGTTTTGGGGGGGAGGGGCGAGCCGGTCTCAGAATTATACACATTCATGTGCAAGTACACATGAATTTGTGTGCATTAGTGTCACAATTCCAAAATGTGTTCTTAAAGTCTTAGGCTCTGAAAACAATATTTGAAAATGAATTTTACACAGGTCTCAGAAGTTTGAGAAAATATGTCTACTAAGTAGGAGAAAGAAAGAATACATATAAACTAGTTAAATTACATTATCATGTCTAAAATGTATAAGGCAATTTTCAAAACATGTTAAAATGGTTTAAAAACTCTTTGAGAGTTTTTTTCCTGAACTTTTTTTTATATATTTAAGCATTCAGTTTGATGCTTATAAAAAGCTTTACACATAATAGACATAATAGGTATTCAGTAAGTTTTTGTTGGTCACAGGAAGTGCAATAAATTAAAGAGATCATAAGAGATTACTCTGTTTAAGGGATTGAGATTTTCTACTATTTTTAGCCTAAGAACAATGTGCACTTTTGAATTCAAAAATTCCTTATTACTGATTGGGAATTGGACTATTTTGCAAAAGCTGGTTGCCATGTAATATATGATGTTGAGATATCTAAGTTTAGGCTTGATAGGTAGTGAATTAAGTGGCTTTTCTCTAATTTGAATAAACACACTTAAAAAAACCCCTCTGGTTTATTTATCTTCATGTAGCTTGCCTGCCTCACAAAGTTTATTTCAATAGTCACTTAAAAGTAAATTCCTGAATTCTCACATTGTATAGAAAAATTCCAGGAACCATTTCTGAGCTGAATGAGACTTTTGTATCAGTTCCGGAGGCATAGTAATGTATGCTTGAAGTTGGCTGTAGCTATAGCCAGTTTGCATTTCTGGATATGGTGACATGATTTTTAATTAGTCACAGCCACTGGTGAAGACAGATGACTAATTTTAAAATCCTCGGCAAACTCATTGGCATTGTATCCTGCTAACAGTCTTCACATATTATTCCTTTTGTCTAACTTAGATTTCTGTTGGTGAGATTTAGACTCATTTTGTCTGGTTCTGCCCTGGTGGTGACTAAAGCCAGCTTTATCCTAACATCTGAATACTGCCGGGATACTGAAGCAGTAGCTCTTCCAGAGGGCCTAATTTACCTTGGAGAACTAGCCTTGCCCCTCCGTCCTTGGTTCCTCTATGGAGAACGTGGAGTCCCTTTTCCTCAGAGCTGGTTATAGCCTTAGACATTCTGCATCTCTCAGTGGTATGGCATGAGCTTCCTTGGGCCTCTGGTGAGAAAGGTGGACTTCTTTCAGGATTGAGCTGCAAATATGTCAGCACCTCCCTTGGTACCAAACACCAGGAGGTAACAAAGTACCTTGCATACCCCTAGAAATCCATGTGCTCTGGGTAGAGCCAAACTTTCAGCACCAGGATCCTTAATTGATGCCATAGGAAGATGATGTCTATGGAAATGGCTTCCCTTTTCCATGTTCAGATTATCTCAGTTTAACATGAGTGTGTGTGTGTTAAGAGACATATCATAGAAAGTGTGCTGAGATAAGAGAGTTATTGAAGTAACTAAGACAGTTTATATCTAGAATAACGGAATGAGCTATGTCCTAGGCCATAAATTCAGGTATCTTTGTTCTAAAACGAAACATTGCCCAACTAGAGTCCACTTTATTTAGAGCAATGTGAGACCGGGGAAATAATTTTTCTGCAAATCTCCTTGGAAATCAGGATGGAGTTCAGCCTAGTTAAAGTGTTACTTGGCGACTTTCATGGAGAGTAAAGTAAAATTTCAGGATGACACATGATACAACAATATTCAAATTGCTCTGCAGAACACTGATATACTTTAGGTGGGACCAGCCATTTTGCCACTAAAATGTTGGAAAAATGAGTGCCTTTTCTTGATTTTAAGAAAAAGAATTTCCCCAGGATTGTATGTTTTTAATTCCAACAATACTTTCTTAAGCTCTGATATCTGATCTGTGCTAGAATTCAGTGTAAGAGAGTATCTAATTAAAAGTAGCACAATAACTTAAAAAATTTGAATATCAATATTTCAAAAATACCATTACTTTCACACACCCCACCACCTGAAAAACTTTGAGAACAATTGATATGGTACAAAGAACACTGAATTAAGTGTCAGGAGGACCAAGTTCTAATTCTAGCACTGCCATTAGCTAGCTAGGTGTCCTTGGTGAGTCAAGAGGAGCTTCATGAAGGAGGAAGATTTGAATGGGACCCTGAAAGTAAGATTTGGGATAGGCAGAGATGGGTAAGTGAACTTATTTCAAGTAGAGGAGAGAGAGAAAGAGGAACAAAGGCTTGAAAAGAACAAGGTGTATGTGGATAGTAAGACAATGCATCTGCTTCTCATGAAATGTTTTTGCTTAGTTTGTTTAGGCTCAAATGCAGGCCGGGTATCTCTGTTCTCTTCTGTGATCTTACCCAGGAATATATGTCAGTTTATCATACTATGCTGGATTAAAAGAGTACCAGGGGCATCTGGGTGGCTCAGTTGGTTAAGCATCTGACTCTTGATTTTGACTCAGTTCATGACCTCGGGGTTCATGAGTTTGAGCCCCACATTGGGCTCTGCACTGACAGTGCAGAGCCTGTTTGAGATTCTTTCTCTCTGCCCCTCCCCTCCTCATGCATGCTTGCATGCTCTCTCTCTCAAAAAAAAAAAAAAAAAAAAAAGAAAAAAGAATTCCATGGATAGAGGGGAGCCATGAGAGCAGAATATTGATGTTATGAAACATACGCTACATTGTAATTAGTTTTTCTTTAATCAATTATCTTTTAATGAATTAATAAATGAGAAAAAAGTCATTTATATGATTCATAGATATCTTCCACCTGAGGGCCTGTTGGCAATGAATTTTCTCAGTTTTATTTTGTCTGAACATGCCTTTATTCTACCTTCATTTTTTTTTGTTTGTTTATTTTTGACAGAGACAGAGACAGAGTGTGAACAAGGGAGGGGTGGAGAGAGATGGAAACACAGAATCCGAAGCAGGCTCCAGGCTCTGAGCTGTCAGCACAGAGCCTAATGCAGGACTCAAACTCATAAACCGTGAGATCATGAGCTGAGCCAAAGTCAGATGCTTAACTGACTGAGCCACCCAGGTGCCCCTCTACCTTCACTTTTTAAAGGATATTTTTGCTGGATATAGAATTCTAGGTCATAACCTTTCCTCTTAGCACTTTAAAGATGATACTTCATTGTGTTTTGGTTTGCATTGTTTCTGATGAGAAGTCAGTGATATTTTTAATTTTTCCTCCCCTATTGGTGATATGTCACTTTTCTCTGGTTGCTTTAAAGATTTTCTCTTTATCATTGGCTTTTAGCAACTTGATTATGATGTGCCTTGGTGTTTGTATGCATGTATTTATTTTATGTGTGGTTTATTGAGCTTTTTGGATCTAAGGGCTTGGAGCAATCCAGGGAACATTTTATTCAAGAAAAGTGGCTGAATTTTGGTAAGAAAAGAGAGCTTTGTGGTGTTTAACTTGTCCCATTGAACCCCCCCGCCACACTTCTTTCCCAGTTCTACATTAGCCTTGAAAACCAATAATAGCCTGTAAGTCACAGTTAAAACCAACAGCCTGGTAGACACCAGAGAGGGCAGAATGAAATTGAATTTCCTTCAAATTTTCATTCCCAGAGACTTGTCATTATGGACTTGTCTCATGGTTCTTTAGAGGGCCCACTTGCCGGTCTATCTTTATTTGACCTAAGTCAGAGTTCACTTAATGTGAACAACCATTTATTTCATTGGGGATGTTTGTTAAAAACAACAAAAGGTGAATATTGAAATGTCAGCTGCCTGTGAGTTGCTAATAACTCAGTGAATAACAGTTGTGGCAAACAATGGGCTAACCAAAAAAGTCTAAAAGGAAAATACGGGGAATTAACTGTCCATTGGAGGCTTTGAAAAGCTATGACATATTTCCAGGAATCTAAAAATCACATGCATGTATGGGGTTGTATGCATTCCCAAGCTGTGCACACCTCAGGAAGGACCTCTGAGCCCTCACCTCCAGCTAATCGTGAGGCTCTGAATGAGCAGGAAGTAGAGGCTAAGACACAGTTGTAAACTGCCTGGCTGACAATGGAAAGTATGCTTAATAATGCACACAGAGTCCCTTAGCAAAGACTGGGAAACTTCCTGATTCCAGATATCGAGGGAAATCTCTAATTATTAGCTGAACACCAAACTGAGCAGAGATTTCAGTGGCCACATGTAACAAAGAATGCAGTGTTACAAAATTAGTTCAGAAAAGTCACTAAGCCATCACCTCACTCCCCCCCACCGCCCTCCCCCATCATCACCAAAACAGCAATTACAGAAACCCCAGGGAGAGGGAAGATTGTAGTCTGGAATTACCACATTATATTATTTGAAATATCCAGTTTTCAACAGAAAGTTATGAGGTATACAAAGAAATAAGAAAGTATAACTCATACACAAGAATAAAAGCAGCAACAGAAACTGTCCCTGAGGAAGCCCACATATTGGACTTTCTAGAAAAAGGCTTTAAGAAGCTATTTTAAATATGTTCGGGGAACTAAAGGGACATATGAGAATGATATTTCACCAAATAGAGAATATAAAAAAGATAGAAATTATTAAAAAAAAGAGCCAAATAGAAGTTGAAAGTTGAAATAGTATAGAATAGTAAGTTGAAAATTACAATAAGTGAAATAAAAAAATTCACTAGAGGGACTCAGCAGATTTGAGAAAGCAGATGGAAGAATCAGAGAATTTGAAGGTGTCATTTGAAATTAGCTAGTCTGAGGGGAAGAAAGAAAAAATATGATGAAAATGAACAGAACCTCAGAGATTTGAGGGACACCAACAAAAGTACCAACATATATACATAATGGGAGTCCCAGAAGAACAGAAGGGGGGGGCAGAAATAATATTATAAGAAATAATGGTACCAAACTTTCCAATTTGAGGGAAAACAATAATCTACAAACAAAACAAAATACACACGCGCGCGCGCCTACACACACACACACACACACACACACACACACACACTGAATGAACTCTAAGTAGGATAAATATCTAAAAAAAACCACCCACATTTAGACAGATCATTATCAAACTGTCAAAAGCCAAAGTCTTAAAAGTTCATAAATTTCATTAATCTTTCAAAAACCCAATTTTTGGTTTTGTTGATTTTATCATCTTACTGGTCTGTATTTCCATTATTTCTACTGTAACTTTATTATTTACTTCTTTCTGCTTGTTTGGGTTTAGTGTGATCATCTCTTTCTAGTTTCTTGAGGAATTATGCTATTCCAATTAGATTATTTTTGAGATCTTTCTTCTTTTTATTATTTATTTATTTTTTCCTTTGTAGTTATATGTACTTTAAAGTTTTTATTTATTCATACAATGAGAGAGAGAGAGAGAGAGAGAGAGAGAGAGAGAATAACAAGCCAGCTCTGCACTGTCAGTGCAGAGCCTGACATAGGGCTTGATCTTATGAACCTTGAGATTGTGACCTGAGCCAAAATTAAGAGTCAGATGCTCAACCAACTGAGCCACTCAGGTGCCCCATCTTCTTTTTAAAAATAGGCATTTACAGCTGTAAATTTCCCTCTAAGCACTGCTGTAACTGCATCCCATAAGTTTTGGTATGTTGTATACTCATTTTCATTCATTTCAAAATATTTTCTAATTTCCATTCTGACTTCGGCTTGGATACTTGTAATGTGTTGTTTAATTTCCACACGATATGTGTGAGTTTTACCCGTGTTTTTTTGTTGGCCATAACTGCATTCCGTTATGTTTGGAGAACATGCTTTGTATGATTCTAATCCTTTGAAATTTATTGAGGCTTGACATATGGTCTATCTTTGAGAATGTTCTATGTACACTTGAGAAGAATGTGTATTCTGCTGTTGTTGTGTAGCGTATTCTATGGATGTGTTAGATCTAGTTGGTTAATAGTGTTGTTCAGGTCTTCTTTTTCTTTACTGATCTTTTGTGTAGTTCTTCTCCCAGTAGTGAGAGTATCAAAGCCTCTAACTATATTATTGGATTATCTAATTCACCCTTAAATTCTGTCAGGTTTTACTTCATGTATTTTGGGGCTCTATTGTTATGTGCATATATGTTTATAAGTCTTATCTTTTCTTGACTTTTATATCATCACAAAATGTCCTTTTTTTAATTTCTGGAAGAAATTTTGCCTGAAAGTCTATTTTATCTGCTATTAGCATAGATGCCCCAGCTCTCTTTTGTTGAGTGTTTGCATGGTATATCTTTTTCCATCCTTTTATTTTCCACCTATTTGTATCTTTGAGGCTAGAGTATGTCTCTTATAGATGCTATATAGTTAAGTCATTTTTTTATCCATTTGCCAGTTTCTGCCTTTTAATTGGAACATTTATTTATATTTAATAACTTACTAAAGTAAGATTTAGCTATTTGTATTTTCTACATGCAAATGTTATGTCTTTGTTTCTCTGTTCTTGCATACTGCCTTTTATGCTGAATAGATATTTTCTAGTGTAGCATTTCAATTTCTTGTCCTTTCCTTTACTATATTTTTATTTTCTTAGTGGTTTCTCCAAAGATTACAACTAATACCTTGATTCATAACAGTTTTTTGTGCCTCAGAGAGGTAAAATGCTCCCTTTATTCACATGATTATTCAGAGATACAGTAGGACCCATAGTACAGAACTTTCTATTCATTAGTGTGATTGTTCATATTAAATGTAGTTTTGTTCATTACTGCAAGTTTTACTCACTAATCACCATATTAAAAAATGTGAGAGCTAAAAGTATAAAACTCTTAGAAAAAATAGGTGCAGATCTTTGTGATCTTGGATTAGATAATGGTTTTTTAGACATGTGACCCAAAGCAAAAGCAAACAAAGAAAACAGATAAGTTGGATTCACCAAAATAAAAAACTTTGAAGACACTATCAAAAAGTGAAAATAAGCTCACACCATGGGGAAGTTCCTAGAGAGAAATAGCACCTTGAGACTCCTTTTTCAAAAGAAAAAAAATTAAGTTTATTTATTTATTTTGAGAGAGAGAGAGAGAGAGAGAGAGAGAGAGAGAGAAAGCGCAAGTGAGCACATGAGCAAAAGCAGTGAGGGGCAGAGGGAAGGAGAGACAGAATCCCAAGCAGGCTCTGCTCCATCAGTGCCCAGCCAGTTACAGGTCTTGAACTCCTACACTGTGAGATCATGACCTGAGCTGAAACCTTGAGTTGGATGCTCAACTGACTGTGCCACCCAGGTGCCTGAGGCTCTTTCTAACTTAGAAATGTGATTTTCTGTACAGTTTGGCCGGTTGAGTTTGAGGCTGAAGTTTCACCAGTTTCTCTGCCAGACCAGGGTTAATCAATGGGTCTGTGGACTCCAGGGCAACAGGAAGCACTGAAGGAAGAGTGTTTTGGAAAATCCCCCTCTCAGCCTCTCCCCTCAACCTGCCTCTTGTGGCAGGGATTGCTGAGATGCTTATTGTATCAGGCATCTGGGAAAGACCCACATGAACACAGCACAAAACCACGCATTCAGCAACCAATTGCATGCATGATTAAGTATCATTGTGATGATAAGCATGCTGAAGAGCAGGGTGCTTTGAGAGGATCTCCTGTGGGTTGGCAACCAGAGAGGGTTCTGGAAGGAGTGCACTTTAAGCTGAGAGGAAGGACCAGTAGGAGTACTTCAGGTGAAGACGTGGGATGGGCATTTGTGGCAGAGGAGGTGGCATTGGGAAGTGTCTGAAGGGTTTGGGAGGAACTGGAAGAAGACCCCTGTAGCTCTGAGTAGGGGAGTGCAAGCTGAGATATGGGGGTGGATGGGGGAGTATTGATGTGAGATTATGCTGGAGAAGTAGGAAGGGGTCATTAGGAAGTCCTTGAAAGCTTTTAAGCCTGAGGGGTTTTGGTCAGATTTGTATTACAAAACCACTACTCTGAGTGCAGGGTCTGGAGTGGGTTGGGGGAGCAGTAGTGGAGTAGGGAGTCAAGTCAGGAGAGTCACACTAAAGGCAAAAGTGATGGGGGCTTAGACAGGGTGAGTGTGATGAAGAGAAGTCAACTGAGTTGATAGAAAATTAAAAGGTAGAATCTACAAAAAAGTTTGTGGTGTGATAACATAAATACAAATAACATAAATACACAGATAGCTTTACTAAAAAAAAAAAAAAAACCCAAAGAACTTGTTAAAAAGCAAAAGACAAAACCACAACTGTACTAAGGAACCCAAGGATAAATTAAAACCAAGGCTCTGATATGAAAAACAAAAGGCCAGATACCAGATACCATTATAAAATGAGTGGTATTTTTTTTAAAGCACAATAATTCCTCCAAAATCGTTATTATTTTTCCCCCTAAAAATTTGGCTTGCTCTTTATCAAATTATATAAGAGTTTTCACATAAGATCTGTGTCTGTTTTCCACATTGCCAATGGTTGGAGAGTAGTGATGTGTCTTATGAAGTTAGGCTAAAGAGAGGGTTGATTTGAAAGGAACTCTCTGAGGCAGGCCTGGCTCTGTTATCAGTGCCCAGTGAGACGGATTCAGGATGTTGTCCCAGTGAGGGTGTTCAGTGACAAGGCAGGCCAGGGGCAGGGTCAACGGTGACTCTGTAGACAGGCTCATACCCACAGTGTCTACAGTACACACAGCTGCTGCCTGGCTGCATTACAAAGGTGTCTCAGCAGAAGCATTTTGGCTGTCTGAAATACGGCTTTCACACAATCCTTAGACTATATTTTACAAGTTCATTTTCTAACACACAGGCACACTTTTATGGCATCTGGAGCATTTTGCTGAATGACTTGGTAGTGCACTGCTGACTAGACAGCACATTTCCAGATTTAGATTATAAGAGAAAAACAGCAAGTGGTAAGTTCAGCTGCAGGTCAATGGATACTTACACTACAATTCCCTCACCGAGCCCTGGGCTACTTTATCCCATGGGACCAGTACTGTAAAGCACATTCACCAGAGATGGCCCTAGGTGTTTGCTTTTATGATTGTTGGCCAGGCTCACACTGGGAATGTGCTGTTACCACATTGTAAACATTATTCTTAATATCAGAAAGAAAATTGGGGGTGTGTGTGTCAAGAATTGGCATGCAAAACCTGTGGTAGAATCGCCAGTGGACGGTCTTATTATTTTCTGAACATTCACGAGCTGCAGGAGGTAGGTGCAGCTTGTAGAAAACAGAGGTGGTGAGAGACATTAGCCAATGTTTATTGATTTTACTTCAAACTGTGTGCATCCTAACATGTTTTAGTTTCTTGTTGGAGTTGGATAATTTGGAGGGGACATCACGATGTTCATTGACAAATAGCTTTCTGAAAGAGTCAGAAGTTTATACAGTATTGCACATGGATTAAAGGATCCCAGAGCTTTTAAAATTATGATCCTATTTGCCCTTTAAAGTCTTTGTTCAACTTGTCTAATTGAATTTTAAGAATGAGGGAGGATTAATTAAGATTGTAGTAGTATTAAATATATGAAACCTTAATTTTAAATGATGTTTGTCAACAAATTTGCCCTCACTGAGAACAAAACCTTAAAAACATTTGTACTGGAGACACCAGACATTGCTTGGCCACCCACAGTCCTTTAATAATTATGTTTTATGCTGTACAATCTTACCCCGTCCATCTGGACCTTGGTGGGGGCTCTTCACATTCAGGGATATCTCCAGCCTAGATAACCCGTTAGTCTCCAGTTTAGAATGACCAGTTTCCAGAACCTGTGGACACTGGCCCACAAAGATGTTATGGGTCCTTGAGAATCAGAAAATGGGAGGCTGAAGCCAGGACCTGCTAGCTAAAAATGTCATGTAATAGACTTAGAAGGCAGCCATTTTGATGTAGTGTAAGCTGAAGAGACAAGAAAGCCAGTTGGCAAAGAGAAAAGAATGAAACTAACGTGGAGAGAAAGATATGACTAAAAAGAGAAGGAGGAGAGTAACTACCTAGGATCCTGATAGTTTCCGAGCTGGAAATCTCATTTCTCCTCGAGGTAACTTGAACGAGGTTCGATCTTTACTACAAAAGAGAAATTATCCTTATCAGTGACCTCTGCCTGTGTGGTTGATGAACAGTTAAAACTGGCAGCAGCAGGGACAGTTCCAACTGGGAATGAAATTCAGCTATGAAATTTGATTTTAAACCAGAGAGAATTTTAAAGATTGCTACTTTCTCATTCAGTCCCTTCTACCTTGGAGGAAGTATTATTACTTCCATTTATCCAAAGCGTACTTGCCTGTGTATGAGTTTTATCTCACCTTTGGTGAGATTGCCTTTAAAAGAAAATACTATAACCATGATAGCTTACTCTTTGGCTTTCGCAAAACAAAACAACAACTGCACAACACCTACCTGAGTCCTCTGAGGTTGAATTGAAAAAAAGAGGGAGGTTGTGAAACCAAGCCAAGGCCCGTGACCATGTGCCTGATGACTAGGATGGAAACCATGTAGGAGTTGAGTCAGTAATAACATGCCTCTTGCTGCCGCTCAAGTTGCCTGCAAACCCCCACGCTTTTTAGCAAATATTATTTTGAATGTCAGAGTGCACAGAGCTGTTCTCTAGGGTTGGGCTAAATTTGACTCTGTGGGAGAATAAAACTAGAATTCCAAATGTGGTGATCCCAACAGAGTATGTGATGCAAGACCAATTTTCCACTTGTGTCGGGTGGGTTTGTTCAAATCTCACACAGAAATGAGAGATGCCAGACGGAGTGTTGACTTGCCCAAACATAAGGTAGTAATTTAGGTTTTATTTTAAATAGGCATTGGAGTCTGGGTAATCCAAAATTTTAATTTAGGAAGGAGCCTGGGAGAATGGCAGAGGACAGGAGCTAGGTGGCCCTCTGATGAAGGGAGGGAGTGGAGGAGAGAGCACTCATGTCTTCAGTTCAGTTCTGGAAGAGTTACTTTGTGATAAACTAAAGGCGAACTCTAAGTCTGTGTCTTCACATGATTCTGAAGACAGATCTAAAGGAGATTCTGGGTGTTATGATTTGGAGTGGTAGTTTATCTCTTTAACGTGCAGATGACAGAGTAAACTTTAATGATTAAAGCATTATAAGCTGACTGTGGTATTTAAATAGCGACCCAGTTTCAGCAGTGACCTAATCAGGGTGGCCTGGGAGAAGGGGGGCTCAGAGAGCAGGTTGGAGGAAATAGGTCAAAAGGATTTCTCCCAGCTCTTCTCAGGCAGACACAATGGGCTTTTGCATTCTTTACACAAAGGCCAGGAGTTGCATGAAGAATTCTGTCCCAGAGTGCTCCTCTAAGCAACTTACTCTTGGTTGAAGTTGATGCTTGGAATGATGGATCATTCTCTTGGTTTGAGGAGGATGTACAGTGTATTCATTCAATAAATATTTATTGAACACATACTGTATTCTAGGTACCATGTAGAATATAGCAGTGAATAAAACAAAATCCAAAATCTCTGTTCTCATGGACCCTACTTACTAGAAAAATCTGAGTTCAAATCCTGACCCCATTGGTTATTGGTTTGTTGAGTTACTTAATCTTGAATAAGCTAATCTTTCTGTGGAAGGTAGGTTTCCATATCTGTAAAGTGGGTTGACTAAATTGTACTTACTCATGAGGTTGTTTTGAGGAATAAATGAAGTATACATACACAGAGCTTACAACAATGGATACATTATAGTAAGGACTAAATAGGGACAATTATATATCAAATGAGCTTTAGGCACTGTCCAAACAGGGAAGAGCAAGAAAACATTCATGTGTCTGGGCAGTTTGGAGCAAGTGTTTAAGTGAGGACCAAATGTGGCTATTGGATGTAGAGTTCAAAACTTGTGAAAAGCCAAGGGGCCCAAAAACTTTATTTAAGTGAACATTAGCCTTTGAAATGGAAGCCTAAGTGGAAATGTGTTTTAGAAATTGACCATATTCTTTCTACAGGGCTTTTGCTATCACATTTATAGTCAAGAGATCCTGCTTGGAATTAGTAAGTAGTATTAATTTGCCCCTTTAGAGAAGGAAATGCTACGCTTTGTCCCAACTGAAGACTTGCTATGTGAATTTGCTGATGGGCCACCTGGCGTTTTGAAACACTGATACCACCATACTTTTGCTTTATGCAGATGAGAATAATTTGGTAACTTAATTTTTATATGAAATCTTGAGAATTCTGTGATTTTTTAAAACTTAGGCTCCACAGCCAGTGTGGAGCTTGAACTCATGACCCTGAGATCAAGAGTCACAAGCTCTACCGACTAAGCCAGTCAGGCACCCCGAGAATCCTGTGATTTTTAATCTGGATGTTAATGTCAGTCAGCCTGTCTGAGCTGATGTGTCACTCCACTACCTACCTCTTCGCTTAATTTCTTTATTTGCAAAACAGAGGAAGCTGAAAGAGTAACCTTTGGTTAAATCAGTAGGGCCCTAGGAAGCGTTTCTACACAAGTGTATGCCCATATGGCTAGGGTACCTGCAATATTGTGTAGCAAGAATCAAAGCATGTATATCTGGTTTCAAGGTGACACTTACTCATACCTGGAGTAGATTCTGATGGGCAGTGTTAATTCTGTTATGTTTAGAGACATTACACTCTTTCAATAGCTGTTTGTTCATCTCAGATACTTCTAGTTGTTGTCTGCTCCTTTGAAATTTCCAAATATGGTTCTGCAGAAAATGGGTACATGTTCTTTCTTTTTGGAGCAAAAGCTTTTTGGAACAAAGGCTGTGTTACTGATGAAAATGTTATATTGGGTCTCATGGCAATTCATTTATTGCTTTCTTGACCTTGTGTCATCCCGGGAGTGTCAAAAACCACATGGTGCTTCTGAGCCCTACAATTTTTGCAATTGAGTCTCTGATTTAGCTGACAGATGTTAAAACACAGACACGGCCAGATAATTCCCCAGTGACAACACAGATGCAAAAACTGAAAAGTGCAGTTATTCCAGCTTGGGGAGGGATTATACTGATGCTCCAAATTTTCCCTACTCATAGCCCTTACAGGTTTTTTTTCCTGGTATTTACTATGGCTTAGGTTAGAGGAAACTGAGTCTCTTGCATTCTGGTTGATTCAGTCTCCCATCAATATTGCTAAGAAAATGTGCAGATTTGGAGCTCAGGGGACCATGGGAATATTAGCAATAATAATGGGCTCAAGTCTCTTTTATGGCCAAGCACAGCTTTGACTGAGCAACTTTTGGCTCTGAAGGCGGGGGG
>CM053574.1:56743708-56926123 GCA_028646485.1 Cryptoprocta ferox
GTGCTCACCCAGTCATTTTATGGATTAAGAAATATGAGGCCCACAGTGACTTTGTTTGGGTCACAGATGGGACTAGCCAAACTAAGAGTAGAACCGTATCTCCTAATCCCCAATAGAGTCCTCTGCTTGTCTTTCATTTCTACCTCAGATTTTTCCTTGGATTGGTGTTGGGGACCAAGGAAACACAGTGGGGGTTTGGGTAGGGCCTTTGGCTCTGCCCTATCTAGGGCGTGCCTCATCTCAGCCCATTTCCTTTTGGGAAATGCTAACCACAAACATGGCTAAATTTTTTGACTCTAGAGACAGTTCATTTGAATTGATAAATAAAGAACCTGAGGCTCAAAGAGGGGATGTAACTTGCTGAAGTTTCCATAGCAAGTCAGGAAATCAATTGATAAATATTTATTGAGTACTTAAGATGGTCACGCTGGTGGAAACTATAGGGGGTTTGACCAAGATTAATACAGTTGTGATTCTTACCCTGGAAGAACTTAACGTCCTGTATGTAACAAGACATGCAGAAAGCAAACAGCCACGAATGGGAGGAATTCTACGAAGGGAAAGTTTATGGTCTTTTTGGAGAACTTAACCTGGTGTTTCAAAACATTAGTGGAAAGTTGAAGGTAGGGAAAGATGCCTTTGAGGTGATTTTCTTTCTTCTCCTATTTGGATGTTTGGATCAATTAAAAAAATTCTCTTTCATGTAAGAATACCTGGTGGTATTTAGACCTTTTCCATCATTACCTTATTATTTACTATCCTGAAGCATCTATTCAAATTATGGCCTCACCACAGGCTGCCCTAGGAAAAACTGAGGTAGGGGTAGGCTGGTTCTTAGGGTTCATAGGAGAACTGAGGCCCAGGATACCTCCAAGAGAGAACTGCTTTCTCCATGGCTTCTCGTCACCTCTTCCAAAAAAATCTAAAACTCTGGTCATGGATTTGTGACATTTGCCAATTGCCTGCATTTGCCTAAGCTACTAGCATGTATCCTGGCAAGATATCCCCTTCTAGACTCTCAGATCTCTTTTCTCTATGTTTTATTTCTTATGCTCTGGAACTTTTCTACATGACAGCCATTTTTTTCTTGCTGGAAGAGAGTGCATCATGCCTTTCTCTGAGCCATGCTCCTCCACCCCTTTCTACTCAAAACTCACATCTTCCTGACCCATTCCACCCCTCCTCCAGCAGCCCTGCCACCACCCTTGTGTACCAGCTGCAATTGGTTTTGTATATGGTTATAGATTTAAAACAATTTGTGTTTCTGTCTCTTTTCATTATGTGCATCATTTCATCTCCTCTGTATTACAAGAGTCCTGAAAAGAGGGCTTGGGCCTCCTATTTCCTGTGGAGCTTAGATTACCAAGAGTGAAATTGGCTGAAGGCTGGGAAGATTGGTCCCTGCTACTTCAAAAGCAGATGGGAGACCAGGAGCAGGGAGGATCCAGGCCAGGAATGCAGTGGACAAGAGCAGTTGTCTGAGGCAGGACAGCAGTCCTGCAGGACACTGATTTGCTATGTGACTTTGGACTGGGTTTTGATTCCTTGTCTGTAAATGTGCACAAGCACAGTGCCTCCTCACTTTGGGGTCCAGAGGTGTAATGTCTGGGAGAGTGCCGTGCACAATATAAAGCATTAGGACCATGTCATAACGTTCTGCTCTCAGACTCTGCCAAGTATATGGAGGACCAGGAAATGTCACTCAGGCTTTCTTGAGTTGGGTCTGGAACCTGCATGAGTAGATTCCAATTCTAGTCCTCACCAGAGGGATGGATAAGGCTGAGCAGCCTAGACAACAGAGTCAACGTGGCTGCAAGCACTGGCAAGAAGGAGGCCCTCGAATAAGAAAACAATGTTTGAAAAAGTTTTAATATTTGATGTATACATACAATAGTTGATATACACACATGTAAGTGTGTATCAACTAGAAGTGTGGGTTTGTGTGTATGTGTGTATAAAACAATTGAAGTTTATATATATGATAGGGTATGTATCAAAACTTAGTGGGATCTTACCACTCTTAGTTTAGAGTCTAAGCCCTAAAATTGTTTACAATTTCAATTAAAGTTGGAGAGTAGACATAAGAATCTCTTAAGTGGTCATAGACTCTAAAGCCCCTAAATCACTGATGTGGGAATTGGACCTCCAACTCAGATGTGCCTGGGTTGTGCCTATTACTCTTTCTGGTCTATTCTCACTTTCTCCTTGTTTTCCATGCTGGTGAAGACACATAAATGTCTTAGCTCAAGCCCAGCCTCAAGGCAATTGGGGCAGAGTGAGGCTCTGCACACTGTCCACATTTAAGAAAGGGTGATAACAGAAGCCTTGGGGAGGGAATGCTTGGACACTTGGAGTGTCCAAGTCATACACGCTTTGTTTTTTGTTGACAGCAGAGTAAATTATCACCACCTTTTATGGGCATTTAAAAGGCCAAAGGCAGAAATTCCACTTCTGGGTGTATACTTCCAAAGAACTGAAAGCAGAGCCTCAAAGAGATATTTGCACATCCATGTTCATGGCAGCATTATTCACAGTAGCCAAGAGATGGAAGCCACCCAAGTGTCCCTAGAGAGATGAATAGATATGCAAAATGTGATATATACTTATAATGGAATATTATTCGGCCTACAACATGGATGAAACTTGAGGACATTATGCTGAGTGAAGTAAGCCAGTAACAAAAAGACAAATACTGTATGATTATATGAGGCACATAGAATAGTCAAAATCATAGAGACAGAAAGTAGAATAGTGGTTGCCAGGGGCTGCAGGAGGGGAGAATGGGGTGTTATTGTTTAAAAGGTAGAGAATTTCAGTGTTGCAAGATGAAAAGAATTTTATAGATTGGTTGCATACAATGTAAATTTACTTATCTCTGAACTGTACACACAGAAATAGCTAAGATGGTAAATTTTTTGCTGTGTATTTTACCACAATTAACAACAACAACAACAACAACAACAACAACAAACTCTAATGCCTAGGCTGTACCACAGATCAGTTAAATTAGAATCTCTGTGGGTGAACCTCAGGTATCTGTACTTAAAAAATTTCTGGGGAAATTTTTCCCCAGAAATTTTTTTAACTAAAGTGGAGACCCCCTGGACTCAAGACCAGTAATCTCATCCTGAGGGCACTGCTGTAATCCAGGGGTACAATGAAAAGGAATGGTGTCACAGAGAATAAGACACACTGTATGGTTTGAAGGGAGAAATGTCAGTGTTCAGTGATAGATTACATATGGGAAGAAGACAAAGGATGGTAAAGAGGTTCCCAAGGTCTCAGACCAAAGTGTGGATTTGTGGAAAAACTATTGATGAGGAGGTGTTTGGGGAGGTTTTGGGGATGACAGTTTTTTTGATCATTTGCTAATATACTTGGATAAAACTTCTTAGAGGCAGCTGGAAATTTTTGTACTCAAAATAATTCATTCATTTCTTCCATAGAACTAGAATTTCATTTTTACATTAAAAATGAAGTTTAAAAAATTTTTTAATTTAATTTATTTTTAAAAATTTACATCCAAGTTATTTAGCATATAGTGCAACAATGATTTCAGGAGTAGATTCCTTAGTGCCCCTTACCCGTGTAGCCCATCCCCCCTCCCACAACCCCTCCAGTAACCCTCTGTTTGTTCTCCATATTTAAGAGTCTCTTATGTTTTGTCTCCCTCCTTGTTTCTATATTATTTTTGCTTCCCTTCCCTTATGTTCATCTGTTTTATATCTTAAATTCCTCATATGAGTGAAGTCACATGATACTTGTCTTCTCCTGACTAATTTTGCTTAGCATAATACCCTCTAGTTCCATCCATGTAGTTGCAAATGGCAAGATTTCATTCTTTTTGATTGCTGAGTAATACTCCATTGTGTATATATATATATAACACATCTTTTTTATCCATAAAAATGAATTTTTATTAAAAAAAGACAGAAGGCCAAAAAATTACCCAATGGATATTCTGTCTTCAGGAGCCAATAATATACATTTACTTCATAATATACTGGAGTGCTTTATCTGAGGTGCTCCTTCCCTTGCTGTTCCACTCTCGGCCTCCAGATATTCTACGTGACTCCTCTTTCTCAGGACTCTGTTTAAATGTGGCTGCCTGGTTCCTCCTGCCTTTCTAGGAAGCTCATAGTAATTAAATTCACATTTAGTTGAAAGAAACTTCTCACAGTAGTTTTTCTAAGAGCATTTACATCTTTATTTTTATTTTTTATTTTTATTTAAATATTTATTTATTTTGAGGGGGGGATGGGCAGAGAGAAAGGGAGGGAGAGAATCCCAAGCAGGCTCTGAACTGTCAACACAGAGCCCGACATGGGGCTTGATCCCACAAACTGTGAAATCATGACCTGAGCCCAAATCAAGTCAGACACTTAACTGACTGAGCCACCCAGGTGCCCCTAAGAGCATTTATATTTTTAAGACAAACTGAATGAAGAGAACAATCTTTAATAAAAAAGAATAAAATTTGAATGATAATATAGGTTACCAAGTCACCTATGTGGTTTAGTCATATAGATCCTGGGGAAGAACCAGTGGGACGTTCAGTATATCCTCCTCCTGTATCATGGAATCAGGTTTTCTAAGCAGAACAGAGTCTCTGCTTTATCCCATAGCATTCAGTACATTGGGGAATCAAGGAAGGTCTCAGAACTTTCCCCCCAAATGGACTTTGAGATGCCTTCATCACAGAACCAGCAATTGCATGCTACGACTTTAAGCTGTTGCCATGTTTGTTTTGGACAAGTTAAGGAGGAAAGCCTAGGCTACTTCTGGAAATGGGGAGAAGAAGAAAAAGAATCAGACAAAATGTTGCAAAAGCCCACAGAGTTGTTGAGCTTTTACCCATCTTTCTAGCTCAGTGCCTGGCCTGTATGGGTGGTGAATAGGTACCTGTTGAATGAATAAAGATAGTAGGAATAGTTTCTATGTGGTTAATTTTACAGTTGTAGTTTTGTTGTGCTGTGTGTGGGTGGCATGTTGGAGGAAAACCCAGAAGGCCTAGATTCTGGTTCTGGTGTTGTCAGCCATTAGCCCTGTGATATAGGCCCACACACCTTGACTCCTCTAAGCTTTGTTTCCCACTTGTGAAGTGGGGACAGTGAAGTTGTTTTTTTCATTCCCATGTTTGTTGTTTGCATTAAATGAGATAAAGGGCATGAAAGTGATTGACAACTCTAAGGCACTTTACAAATATATGAGTACAATCATTTTGAAAGCACTTGGCTTTGTAGAGGGTCGTGTGAATTAATGTGTCTTGATCAAAACATGCGTCTCATTAGGTTAAAAACTGAAAGTAAAACTCATATACTTTAGGATGTGAAAATAAACTCAGCAACTTGTGTAACACTAATTTCAAGAAGTAGTACATTAATTTCAAGAAGGAAATTTGTAAAAAAACAAAACTGAGATGTGAAAAAAAAATTTCCAATGCTGTTGTCCCGACTTACTCCTGAAGTCCCAGCTTTTTTATAATTCTGCCTAAGAAATTTATATTAGGGTTGAAACATATCAATATCCATGAGCTAATACTGAGTCCCTGCCATGTGCCAGGCACTATGAGGTACCTGGTATCAGGGTTATGTTTCTGTTGTTGTTCTTAGAGCAACCACTAGTTTTTCTGGCAAGTGGCTGCTAGTCTTTTCAGGGCTGTGTGCACACATGTTTCATATCACAACACATTCCTTAACTTGATACAGTACTGTATATACTTATTTATATAATAAGTACCTTTTTGATGTGTTAACAACCTGAATGGATATTGAGTCACTAGGAACTGTGTACATGTATTCCTATATCTAATCTTAGTCTTATGTATGTCTTGAGTAGTCACTGAACCTTAGTTTAATAATAGCTGGATGAATGAAGTATTAGTTACTGTATTCTCTTCACAATAAACCTTGTTATAGCATGGAAAGGTATGCTGATCTCTTATTTGACTTTGGCTAAAATGCACTATGCTTAAACATTTTGTAATGGTTTATAAAGTTTAGCTTCTCTATGGTATATTGAAGGATTTGTTTAAATGTTTACTCTAAATTTGGTGATAGTGACAAAACATCTTGCACTTTTTGACTGAATTCCTCTTTTTCCCCCCAAATACATCTAAATCTTTATCCACCATAATGAGAGTTAGAAAGGGCAAATGACCACCTCTTTATTTAGTGATAAAACTCAAATTCATCATAAAAGGAATAAGTAAATATACTGTTGATGATATTCATGTTATATATATCTGCTTCTAATGTACTTAAAAAAACTAAATAGGAAAATCTTACTCATCTCAGTAGAAAAACAGTGTAGAGATTACAACTTAGGGACGTCGTGGTATTTCTCTGTGTGCAGTTTGTCAAAAGGCCATTTATCTAAACCTGGAAAAGGATATGGTTTGGCTGACTAAATTGTGGAGTGATACAAGTGATTTGTAATGATAAAAATGCTTAGGGGAATTTTCGGGGCGCTCAAGTCAAGTGTAAAAGACTGTGTGGGTGTGAAGAGCACACTTCTCCCTGTCTCTCTTTTTGCACAGTTTTCAAAGCTGTGAAAGTTGCTGACTTTTTATGCCACGGGCTGGACCATTAAGTCACAGTTTACGTGGTCACTTGTAAATATGCCTGGTTGTGGAAGGAAACTTTGTGCGCCCTTTGACTTGCTTCTTCTTCACGTGTCTCTCCTCTGGTTAAATCATGCTCAATGCTTCCATTTTGGAATCCAGGGCTTTCTGATCTGGGAGCAATCTGGAACTGACTTACTGTCATTAGGTGCTCCCTGAAGGGAGGTTTGAAGGATAATTCAGAAAAGCCAGTCTCCCGGTCTTTAAACAGAAATTCTCTTTCTTTCTTTCTTCTTTTTAAATATCATTTATTTTTGAGAGAGAGAGAGAGAGAGAGAGAGAGAGAGAGAGAAACAGAGTATGAGTGGGGGAGGGACAGAGAGGGAGGGAGATTCAGAATCTGAAGCAGGCTCCAGGTTTTGAACTGTCAGCACAGAGCCTGATGTGGGGCTCGAACTCACAAACTGTGAGATCATGACCTGAGCCAAAGTCGGAAGCTTAAGCCAACTGAGCCACCCAGGTGCCCCCACAAATTCTCTTTCTGAGCAGCTTGCTACAATGCCTGAAATTCTGACGTGAAGGGATTTCTACCTACCTAACACTGAGGTTTGGAAATTCCTAGGATATGTTAGTAGGGCAAGTTGTTTAAAATCATTTTTCAGTCTCTTTGGTAAAATGGGGCTACTGATACTGATAAATGACCAGTAATCAGTAAAATGATCAGTTTTGGTAAAATGATGCTTACTGACACTTAAAATGGGGCTACTGATATAACAAAGGACTTTTCTGTGGAAATCAAGTGAGACAAAGAAAGTCAAATTGATACAATGCTCAATAGTGATAGTTGTATCTTTTTTCCTTTCTTTTTTATAGGAAGAAGAGGAGGAAGAATAGCCCCTTAACGGAGTGTGGGGTTTATTTCCTTTCCCAGCTACCCCCTGGGAAATTACAGAAGTGGTGTGAAGGAAGCCTTTGTTGTTCAGTGCCCAAGAGGGCTTCTTGGAAGGGCTCCACAGGAGAAACATTTTGCAAGGTGCTTTAACTTTTCAGAGCATGAAGTCACCTGTTAATTTGTTTTCACAATATATGGGTGAAATTGGCAGGGTGGGTATCCTTTTTCTATAGGTGAGGAAACCAGAGTGCAGATGGGTAAAGGAAGTCACCTTTTGTTTCATAAGTTAGTGGTAGAACTGGGATTAGGACCCAGGTCTCAGACTCTGAACACATTATCCTTTCTATTTTGTGACGTTCTCAGAATCAAACGATCTCTCTCCTTCACAGGTTTGTGTTGAGATCTGGATCCCTACTCATGAGCTTGTTATTGGCATTCTGTAAAATATCAGGGATGAGAAATATTATAGACTAGTTTTGGCTGGAGATGGCTGAAGTTACAGCACCTGAGTCAGGTGAGTTTTCATTTCCTGGCCATAGATGGAGATTTCTTTCTGACCTTGAGCCAAGCAGAGTTATTCACTGGGGTGGTCCAGGTCCAGCCTAGAATCTTCTCTAATACCATCTCTGCACTGCACTTCATGGTCCAGTGGCTACATTGAAAGGAATGGAAGGAAATGATAGTAATATTGGGAAATATCAGGAAAACGTGATGCCGATGACTTTCTATCACCTTTCCTCTTCCTTCCCTGTTTTTTTTTAAATTTGTTTTAATGATACAAAATAATTCCAGAAATTCAGAGAAGGGGTCTATAGATGTTAAAGCTTTGTGTTGTGATTTTAACTGCAAAGCCCTTGGGGGCATTGGATTTCCTAATGTTTTGGGTAGCTGCAAAATTTAATTTTAGGTAGAAAAGGGTTAACTGAGGGTCAGTGTAATTCCTGAATCATCAGCTGCAAATCATCTAACCATATGTGAAAAATTCAATGGGCATTAAAGGTAATTCTCTGGGAAAGTAAAAATAATATGCAGCTCTTTGGCCAGAAATAAAGTTTTGGAACATTTCTTTATGCATAGAGAATTCTCTAGTAGGTGAACTTGGATGCATGTTAGTCATCGTAAGTTAATGTAGAGTATCTAGAGTTTATTTATTAGTTTTTTTTTAAATGAAGAGTTAACATAGTTTAGGTAAGCACAAAGATACACCAAGACCAACACAGATGAACTCAAGACAAAAACTAGAAAGAAAAAGGAAAAAGAAGAGGATGATAAAACAGCAATGTCTGCTGTCTGAGGAAAGCCTGATTGAGTGAATGTACTTGAACTTCCTCGTGGCCTGAGGAAAGATGGTGCCAAACTGAGCTAGGTAGCCCTCATTGTCCTGTCTCATACTAGAATGCCTATTTCATGCGTTCCCTTATTCACTAATTTATTCATTAATTCACTCACTTCAGTGAAATGTACTTGATCTGTCGTGTATTACCACGGCACTATGCTGAGCACTAGAAATTCAACAGTGACCATGATCCAGAAATGTTTACCTTCATGGAGTTTTGTTTGCTTCAGAAGGCATGCAGACAAATTATTATATATGCTAAGGTCTACAAGATGTGTGGTGAGGTGTGAGACCGTCTAATCATGTGCTTTACCTAGAGTGGAGGTAGGGAGGTTTCTGTTACCCAGTGAAACATTTTAAACAACCCCACCTTTCCAGTAACATAAAGAGCTTGTTATGGAATTTCAAGAGTACTTTTCAAAAGGAGAGTCTGATTTATTCACATATAACTTTAAAATTAATTAATTAATTAAACAAAAATTGGTAGGCACTTTCTATATGCCAAGCACTCTACTAGTCCCTACTTGGTAATTTATGGCTTGAAATAGGATCTATACTATTGGATTAGTGTGTGATTTCTATCCTGGTTCTGGGTCCCTTTGCTGTCTCTTCAGATACCTTTAACATGAGAGCATAGTCATAAAAACTGTACATGTGTTAGTTTACTCCAGGCTTGAATGATAAAATAAGATGAGATAATTAATCAGAATATTAAAACTCCCAGGCTCTTTGAAGAACTAACTCAAGTTTTTAATGAAATTTGAAATGTAGAGTGGAAAAATAGTAAACTGAAAATCTTTGTTTTGAAAAATATTATATGATACATATAAAATATTTCTACTGAACCATCAAAGAATTCCAGATTTTATAGTGCAGACAATTCCTTTAAGGTCGAGGTAGGGATAGTGTAGTTAAGAATGTGGAATAAAGTCAAGTTTTGGTTCTGCCACTCTGTAGCTAGGTGAACTCTGGTAGGTTACATAATCTGTTTGTCCCTTCATTTCCACATTCATAGCATGGGGATAATAATATTTATCTTACAGGTTTTTGTGAGGTCTGTATGAAGATACCTAGAGTACTTAGCCCAGAGCCTGGCACATAACAAAGACTCAATAAATGTTAGCTACTTTTAGTATTAGAGTAGAAAATGTAGGATTTTGAGAGTTAAGAGAAAGCATTTTAATTTGCTATCATATTTATTTGGAATCTAAAAATATACATGTCTTTTAAGAGGAAGTAGGCCCAACAATAACAAATGACCATAGCTTTTTAATCTTAATTATTTATTTTAAGGTGTATTTATTTATTTTGAGAAAGAGAGAGAGCACGAGTATGTGAGCAGGGGAGGGGCAGAGAGAGAGGGGACAGAGAGAATCCCAAGCAGGCTCCACACTGTCAGTGAAGAGCCTGATCTGGGGCTCAATCTCATGTACAGTGAGATCATGATCTGAGTTGAAATAAGAGTCGAAAGCTTACCTGACTGAGCCACCCAGGCACACCTGATCTTTTTTATTATTTATTTATTTTTTAATATAAGGATTCCATGAGATCAATATGAATAGAGAAAAAGGGCTATATAGCTAACATCTACCTAGTTCTTGTAATTCTCATCATGTCAGAGAAGTCAGAGAAGCCCAGGATTCTGTAGAGAAGTGATTTTTTGCAAGAGGCAGAACTTATTGAGATGTAGAGAAGCCGTATGTGTGATGGTTAGGAACATAGACTCTGGAATCAATTTGAACTTCATCTACATTTGGTAGCTGTGTGACCTTGGGGACATTACCTAACCTCTCTGAATTAAAATTTCCTCGTCGGTAAAAAAAGGAGGATAATAAGAGTGCCTACCTCTTTGGGTTGTTGTGAGGATGAAATGAAATAATTGAAGTAAAGTGTCCAGAACAGTGATGGCCCATGGCTGTCAGTAAAATCAGCTGTTATTTATCTTACTCAAATGTAAGCTCCTTGACAACAGGTACTTTCTGCCTATTTTCTTTATTCACTTATGCATCTCCAGTACTTGAAAAGTGCTTGACATGGCAGTTGCTGAAAAATACTCGTTGAAGGAAAAAATACATGCAAGCTCTGTTAGTCAAATAAGAGGGTGAAAAAGCTGGGCCAAAATGTTGAGAATTCTTGAAGGAAGGTGATGGGCACATGGGAATCTGTTAGATGATTCTTTCTACTTTTGTGTAGGATCGAAAAATTTTATAATAAAAGTTAATAAAAAGAAGCCTAGGTTGATGTAATCATTGGAGATAACCAGACACTAAAAAAAAAATCTTGTATCCCTTTTTGTTATAGCCTGAGAAAGTAAAAAGACTTCTATATTTCTAACCACTAATATTCTGCCATAAACTGGTGGAAGCGTGGTCCCCAAAAGATACTTGCTTCTCTTTTAAGGACTCTGATGGCAAGCAAGAATTTTAGTAAAAACCAACAAAGCTGATCTGCCAACCTGCACTATTTTTCCTTATAATCACCCTATCATATACCCAGAGGGATTGTAAGGGGCCTTGGGGCTGAGTTTGTCCACTTCCATTAGAGGTTACTCAGGTAACTGTCAGCACTATCTGCTACTTGTCGCCTCCCTCCCTCTAGGCCAGAGGTCACAATCCCACATCTAACTTCTCAGCAGACTCCTGAATCCTGATACAGTAGTACCTCCAGACCCTGCCTTCCTGTCTTCCCTTTGAACCTCTGCCTGGTTCACTTTCTGAGCTTCCTAGTTCCTTCCTTGATTCTCCATTCTCAACTCATCTCATTCAGGGGCTGTAACCAGCCACAGAATGCACACCTCAGTCCTGACATGGCTCCTTGTGGGACACAGCGTCTGTGAGCTGCTCTGGGCTCCTCTTCACATGACAGCTCTGGCTTAGCTCTGTAGGAAACCCTGTTCAGGCCCCCAGAGTTGCTGGTTACTACTTTCCTCTTGTCCCCTTGCCGATTGGGAAGTACCATCTGATAAGCAGCATAAAGAAACCACATTAATAGCACTAGGCTACACTCTGGAAAGAGAACCTTAGTCAAGGTGCTTGTGCATTCAGGCACATGGGAGTTCTATTCTGTAATGTCCCTGTGAACATGGGATTAGTGCATACTGAACCATTGCTCCTAGGAGCGATATAGACTTCAGTTCCTGCCAGCCTCTGGTCACCACATTTTTGTCACTGATCAATACATAACCTTTTTTCCCTGTGTGTTTCCCTTATTTAATATACAGTTGATTCATTAACATGGAACTCACATCCAACAGCACTATAAAACTCATGCCCGAATGAAGCTTATCCAACACAGGTATGTTCTCTGTAAGGCACATCACAGCCTCCTTGCACTTACAGACACTAGATAGCACTTCCACACAATGCTTGGGCCCATTTTAAACAGTGAAATTACCAACAAAAAAGCATAAAAATGTGACAAACATGGCACTAAGTAACTTTGAAGAGGACTCTTGTTTATACTATGAGAGCTGAAACAAGAAGGCAGAGTTGCCTTGTTGGAGCCCAGCTGGGAATGTGTGCATTAGGTGATTCAAAAATTTCACTGTTCCTCATGTTTGCAAATGACTACAATAGTGCTGTGAGCATTGCTTTTGGAGTTACAAATAAATTTTACCAAGTAGGGAAATTCGCAAATACAGAATCTGAGAATAATGAGGGTTGATGATATATCCATTAACTTTGTACAATATGCCATTATGTTTGATAAAACAAAACTTGCAATTTACTACATATATGTTACAGAATATTATACATAGTTCTGTAAAATCATGGTTCTTTATTCCATGCCTTTGGTCCAGGTGATCTGAGATAAGAAAAAAGTTAGATTACAAGGTGAGCTACAAAATTTTAAAATATAGATGATTTTTTTATTTTTAAAGTTTATTTATTTATTTTGAGGGGGGGGGAGAGAGAGAGAGAGAGAGAGAGAGAGAGAGAGAGAGAGAGAGAGAGAGAAAGAATCCCAAGCAGGCTCTGCACTGGCAGCACAGAGCCCTACATGAGGCTTGAACTCACAAACTGTGAGATCATGACCTAAGCTTAAACCAAGAGTCAAACACTTAACCAACTGAGCCATCCAGACACCCCTAAAATATATGATCTTTTAAATGTTAAACCTTTATGCTATAGATATTGTTTATATATTTATATACATTTTATGTATAACATACCATGTTATTTTTATTATCTGTATAGCTCATAATTTTATTTTATTTTATTAAAAATTTTTTTTAATATTTATTTTTGAGAGAGAGAGACAAAGTGCAAGTGGGCGAGGTGTAGAGAAAGAGGGAGAATCCGAAGCAGGCTCCAGGCTCCGAGCTGTCAGCACAGAGCCTGAAGCGGGGTTCGAACTCACCAGCTGTGAAATCATGACCTGAGCCAAAGTCGGATGCTTAACCAACTGAGCCACCAGGTGCCCCTATAGCTCATAATTTTAAAGTTTTCTTTATTGATTTATAAAAAGTTGAACTGAGGCAAATTTCAGTGATTACCTGAAATATCATGTTTATATCTAAAGAATATATTAAAATTGAAATGCCGTAAATATCACTTAAAGTATTAACAGTTTTTCTCCTTTACCCCAGTGAGAATTATCAGTAGGAGATCTCTATTATTATTATCACGCCATAAAAATCATTTGAAAATTCTCTATTCACTTCAAAGAGCAAAAAACTTTCACATCTAAGTATTAAGGCAAAATTGCGTTAGTTCTAAGTGGAAAATTAACAGTTCCAAGGGCGATGATCATATGGAATGCATTATTAGGAGCTTTCAATAAGAAGTAAAGGAGAATTTTACCTTCTTGGATTAGCAAGTCAATGGGTACAATTTGGAGTTTTCAGAATAGGAAGCATCCTTAGCTTTGTGTAGCCAAAGGTTTCCCAGATGTATTTCTGCTCCCCTAGTCTTGGGAATCTGCTTCTTGTAACTCAGTGTCTTAAGGTGCTCGTATTATTGTCACCTCATCATCACTGGTACAGTGATGGAATTTGGGAGGTGATTGGATGTTTTCCATGCATGTTGGTCATGAGAAGAGCACTTTTCAGGATCCACTGGTGCTTGATATCATGGTAGAAAAAACTACTCAGGAAGATAAATTAATATAGCATGTAATCCTCTCCCCAGTGATCCAAAATGTCCCTGAATACAACACCAATGAGTCAAATAAAAGATTAAGTGTCCATCCAGATGCCAAGAGTAGGGAGAGATGTCATAAAACATGCCACAACTAGCTCAGACATACAGTGGGTAGACTTGCCTCAGGCGTGTAGTCCTTTAGCCTGTTGACTTTAATCTGGTCTGGGGATGTGTTACAGGAAGTATGGTCTAGTGGGTTCAATGGGAACCTTGTCACTGAAGTGCAGCATTCCATGTGAACTTCCATTTACCACTGGAGAATGAGGAAGTGATTTATGAAACAGTTAAACTCAAGGTGTGTGGTTCTTAAAATGTACACAATCACCACGGAATGCAGAAATAAGGAATGCTGGGGCTAGGAGAGCGAAGAATGGAAATTAGCCCGAGATTGGATTTGAGAGTCAGGTTCACTCCCAGTGGAATCATTTGGCACATTGCAGACATGAATCAGAGCACACGATTTCTCAATTGGGTGCTGTGCATGAAAACTGCTGGGAGCTGAACCACGGTTCCCTCAGTGATACATCTCTCAGCCCCCAGTGTGTGGTCAGACTCACTGCTCACAAATTCCACCAAAAATAATCTTTCTTTTTCACACTTAAAAATTCGTTCCAAACAAGTGTTTCCTTTTAACATTCCCAGAGCAGATTGACTTTTTGAGCTTTGTGTTGCTTCCAACCCTGTCAATGTCAGAGGCCTCAAATTAATTCCAACATCTCGTTGCTGTTTTCCCTTAAGAAGTCCTGATGGTATTGCACTCACTTTGGGTTCAATCTGTTTATGCTTATTGGAATGCCCATTAGAGCAGCATTTCTACCATTTCTAATCCAGGAAATGCTTATGATTAGCATAGGGGTCTTTAATAGTCATCCATATCACCTTTACTTCAACCCATTGGTCATGAAGCAGTTACATCCAGCTAAAGAAGAAAGGAGTCATGTGGAGAGAAGGGGGGCATTGAATATTATTAGAGCCTTGAGGAATGAAGGCCACAGGGTAAAAACCATTGCATATTAAGTAGCTCAGCCTAATAAAAACCAAAGGAAACAGCAGCAAACTGTTATAGAAAGTTCTTTTGAACTGCCCTCAGCCCATTTTCTCCTGCTTCCATTGGTGATACTTGGACAGACTTGTGCCTTCACACACAGGCTCATACATGGCCTGCCCTGACTTCTGACCTGGTTTTACCCCTAGACATCAGGTTTCAAGCCATCTTTGTGCCTTCTCATGTGAAAGTTCTTGTCTGGTGCCCTATTGCATGTCCTTTTTAGGAGTCAGTAGGAAGGAGACCTGGAGAAGGCCTTCCCTGACCACACAAGATGAGGCAGTGCCCACTCACCACTCTTGTCACACTTCATTGCATCACTTCATTTTATTTCTCTGTTTAGCACTTACTACTCTCTTGTGTATTCATTAGTTGACTTGTTTATTTTTTGTCTCTTCCAGCTACAGTGTGATTCTATGAAGGGAGAGGCTCTGTCTTGTTCAGCATCATCTCTAGGGCCTAGAAATGTCCTTGGCACATAATGGTTCCCCAGGAAATATTCATTTACTCACTGACTATGAGACAATGAGAGAATAACTTTACATCATACATATATGTGAGTGTACATATAGCATCCAGAAGTGACAGGTATGTAGCAGGTATTCACAGTGACCCTCTTTTCCCCCATGCTCACTGTAAAATGCATGTTCAGTTGCATGCTAAGGTCTGATAGGATCAGTCTTGTTGACTCAACTGTTGATTGACTTAGTTTTATTTCTGACTTAGCTTTGGCCTCTGGGACAGGCTAGGAGGGTGCAGTGAAAGCAAACACACCAGACTGCTGGAAGTGGGGATCTTGGATTGCAGTCTTGTTTCACCTCTGATTCACTATGTGAGCTGTGGGCAACTTACTTAACCTCTCTGATTCTGTTTTTTCATCCGCAGAGTGAAGAGGTTGGATAGATGATGCTTAAAATCGCTTGCGGTTCTTGCACTTTTGTAATGTTGCCTCTTTACCTCTGTTTGGATGTGAGCACAGACCACTGTCTTCATATGAGAGTAAACATACTTCCAGAGTGTTCTGCAGCCCTTAGAGAAATTCACAGTATGGTATTATGATGGATATACACCACTCTCCTCTTTGTTCCTTCAAAGATCTCAGAACATATGTTTTTTTCCCGGGTAGTTTTGGAGTACTCAAAGTAGATTTAATAAATCCCCCTTTATATTTATATAGTATTTTTCATTTGAGGATATCAAGATTTATCTACAACTTGTCATTAGTGCTATTTTTTCCTTAGAAATTCTGTGTTATGACTATTTATCCTTCTCTATGGGATTTATATTTTTAAATTTTTATTTATTTATTTATACTTATTGAGGTATAATTGACATACGCTATTATATTAATTTCAGGTGTACAACATTGTGATTTGACATTTGTATATATTGTGAAATGGTCACCATAATTAGCCTAGTTACCATCTATCACCTTACATAGTTAATACAGTGTTACTAATTTTATTCTCCATGCTGTACATTACAACCCCATGACTTATATATTTTATAACAGGAAGCTTGTAGTACTTAATCTCCTTCATTCATTTTGCCCACCCCCCAAATCTTCTCCCCTCTGGCAACCACTAATATTTTCACTGTATCTATGAGTCTGGGTTTTATTTTGTTTGTGTTTTGGATTTCACATATAAGTGAAACCATGTGATATTTATCTTTCTATGTCTGACTTATTTCACTTAGCATAATATCATTTAGGTCCATCCATGTTGTTGCAAATGGCAAGATTTCATTCTTTTTATGGCTGAATAATATTCATATATATATATATATATATATATATATCACATGTTCTTTATACATTCATCCACTGATAGACATGTAGGTTGTTTGCTTCAGTGAACATAAAAGTGCATATATTTTTCCAAATTAGTGTTTTCAATTTCTTTGGAGAGATACCCAGTAGTGGAATTACTGGATCATATGGTAGCTTTATTTGTAATTTTTTGAGGAATGTCTATACTGTTTTCCATAGTGGCTGTACCAATTTACATTCCTACCAGCAGTGCACAAAGATTCCCTTTTCTTTATGTCTTTACCAGCCCTTTTAATTTCTAGTCTTTTTGATAATAGCCATTCTTTTTTTATTAAAAAATTTTAAAATTTATTCATTTATTTTGGAGGGGGGTAGAGAGAGGCGGGGAGGGGCAGAGAGAGAGGGGGAGAGAGAGAATCCCAAGCAGGCTCTGCCCCATCAGCACAGAGCCCGATGCGGGACTAGAACTCATGAATCGTGAGATCATGACCTGACCTGAAACCAAGAGTCAGATGCTTAGCTGACTGAGACACCCAGGCACCCTGGTAATAGCCATTTTGACAGGTGTAAGTTGATAGCTCATTATGGTTTTGATTTGCATTTCTCTGATGACTAGTGATGTTGAGTGTCTTTTCATGTGCCTGTTGGCCATCTGTATGTCCTCTTTGGAAAAATGTCTATTAAGATCCTCTGCCCATTTTTTAATCTCAGATTGTTTTTTGTTATTAAGTCATATGAGTTCTTTATATGTTTTGGATATTAACCCCTTATAACACATATGACTTGCAAATATCTTATCTCATTCAGTAGGTTGTCTTTTCATTTCGTTGATGGTTTCCTTCACTGTGCAGAAACTTTGTAGTTTGATGCAGTCCCAATTGTTTATTTTTGCCTTTTGTTTCCCTTGCCTTTGGAGTCAGATCTAAAAAACATAGCTAAGACTGATGTCAAAGAGCTTCCTGCATAAGTTTTCTTCTAGGATTTTCATGGTTACAAGTCTTACATTCAGTCTTTAATCCATTTTGAGTTATTTTTTACATATGGTATAAGATACTTGTCTAGACTCATTCTTTTGCATGTGACAGTCCAGTTTTGCCAAGACCATTTATTGAAAAGATTGTCTTTTTTTCTGTTGTATATTCTTGCCTTTTTAGTTGTAAATTAATTGACCATATATGCATGGATTTACTTCTGAGCTCTCAATTCTATTCCATTGATCTACGTGTCTGTTTTCATGCCAATACCATACTGTTTTGATTTCTATAGCTCTGAAATAAATTACTATTACTCTCCGAAATCAAGAAGTATGATACTTCTGGTTTTGTTCTTTCTTAAGATTGCTTTGGCTCTTTGGGGTCTTTTGTAATTCCATATGAGTTTTAGAATTATTTGTTCTAGGTCTGTGGAAAATGTCATTAGAATTTTGATAGGGATTGGATTGAATCTGTACATTGCTTTGGGTAGTATGGACGGTTAACAGTATTAATTCATCCAGTCCATAAACATAGAATGTCTTTTTATTTATTTTTGTTGTGTCTCTTTCAGTTTCTTTCTTCAATATCATATAATTTTAAGAGTACAGGTTTTTCACCTCCTTGGTTAAATTTATTCCTAGAGGGGCACCTGAGTGGCTTAGTTGGTTAAGCATCTGACTTCATCTCAGGTCATGATCTCATGGCTCATGAGTTCAAGCCCTGTGTTGGGCTCTGTGCTGACAGCTCAGAGCCTTGAGCATGCTTTAGATTCTGTGTCTCCCTTTCTCTCTGTCTCTCCCTTGCTGGTGTTCTCTCTCTCTCTCTCTCTCTCCCCCTCAAAAATAAATATGCATTAAAAAATTATTCCTAGGTATTGTATTCTTTCTGATGTGATTGTAACTAGGGTTATCTTGATTTCTCTTTCTGATAGCTCATTATTAGTGTATAGAAACACAACAGATATTTGTATATTAATGTTGTATCTTGCAACTTTACTGAATTTATTTATTAGTTTTATTTATTCATTGATTATTAGTCTTAACAGTTTTTTCTATATATAATACATCATTTGCAAATGGTGACTGTCTTACTTTTTTCTTTCCAATTTGTATGATTTTCTTTTTCTTGTCTAATTGCTGTGGCTGGGACTTCCAATAGTATGTTGAATAAAATTGGGGATAGTAGACATCCTTGTCTTGTTTTCCTTTGTCTCTAAGGTATTTTTGGTTTTTGCCTCTAATTTCTTCTATGACCCAGCAGTTGTTAAGTGACATGTTGTTCAATTTCCATATTTTTTTGAATTTCCCAGTTTTTTTCTTGTAATTGATTTCTAGTTTCATATCATTGTGGTCAGAAAGGATACTTGATATAACTTCAGTATTCTTGAATTTATTGAGATTTGTGTTTTGGCCAAACAGGTAATTAATCCTGGAGAATGTTCCATGTACACTTGAGAAAAATGTGTTCTTCTGGTTTTGGATGGAATATTCTGTATATATCTATTAAGTCCATTTGGTCTAACATGCATTTAAGGGGCCAGTGTTTCCTTATTAATTTTCTGTCTGGATGATCTATCTATTGATGTAAGAGTGGTGTTAAAATCCTCAAGTATTATCACATTGCTGTCAATTTCTACCTTTAGGTCTGTTAATATTTGCTTTATATTTTTTAGTGCTCCTATATTGGTGCATATATATTTACAAATTTTATATCTTCTTACTGTATTGACCTCTTTATCATTATGTAGTACCTCTCTTTGTCTTTTATTATAGTCTTTGTTTTAAAATCTATTTTGTCTGATATGAATATAGCTGCACCAGCTTTCTTTTGGCTTCCATTAGCATGGAATATCTTTTTCCATCCCTTCATTTTCAGTCTATATATGTCCTTACTTGTTTTTTGTTTAAATTTATTTATTTATTTGAGAGAGAGGGCGAGAGAGAGACAGAGAGAGTGCACATGGGAGGGGCAGAAAGAGAGGCAGAGAGAATCCCAAGCAGGCTCTGCACTGTCAGTGTGAGGAGCCCGATTTGGGCCTTCAACTCACAAACCCATGAGATCATGACCAGAGCCAAAATCAAGAGTTGGGCACTTAACCAACTGAACCACTCAGGTACCTCTATGTCCTTACTTCTTAAGTGAGTCTCTTGTAGGCAGCATATAGATGAGTCTTGCTTTTTTAATCTATTTAGCCACTATGTGTCTTATGATTGGAGAATTTAGTTCATTTACATTTAAAGTAATTATTGATAGGTTTGTAGTTATTGCCATTTTGTTAATTGTTTTCTGGGTGTTTTGTAATTCTTCTCTGTTCCTTTCTTCTCTTTCTCTCTTTCTTTTGGTTTGATGATTTTTTTTAGTTTATATTCCTTTCTCATCTTCTTTTGTGTATTTAACTATAAGTTTTTACTTTGTGGTTACCATGAGGTTCACATATATCATCCTATTCATGTAGCAGTTTAAGTTGATAGCAACTTAAATTGGAACACATTACAAAATTACATTTTTACTTCCCTCTCCTCATGTTTTATGTTTTTGATGCCACTTTTTACATCTTTTTATCTTATGTATTTTATCTAATTGTTGCATTTTTAGTTAATTATACTACTTTGTCTTTTTGTTTTCTTAGTAGCTTTATAAGTGGTTAATCTACTATCTCACTATATATTTATCTTTTCTAGTGAGATTTTCATTTTTATATGCTTCCTTGTTATTAATTAATACCATTTCTTTTCAACTTAATATTTAATATTTCTTGTATAGCTGGTTAGTAAAGATAAACTCCTTTAGTTTTTGCTTGCCTAAAAAACTCTTTATCTCTCTTTCAAATCTGAATTATGATCTCACTAAAGTAGAATATTCTTGGTTCAAAATTTTATCTTTTCAGAACTTTAAATATGTAATGCCACTCCCTCTGGCTTGCAAAGTTTCTGCTGAGAAATCTACTGATAACCCTATGAAATTTTCCTTGTATGTAACAAGTTGTTTTTCTCTTGCTGCTTTTAAGATTTTCTTTATCTTTATATTTTGACATTTTAGTTATAGTGTGTCCTATTGTAGCTCTTTTTGGGTTCATCCAGTTTGGAACTCTCTGAGTTTCTGGAACTTGGATCTCTGGTTTCTTTCTAGGTTAGGAAAGTTTTGAGCCATGTTTTTTTCTCACATAAGTTTTCTGCCTCTTTCTCTCTCTCTTCTCCTTTTGAGACCCCTATAGTGCAAATGTTATTGTGCTTGATGTCTTAGAGGTTCCTTAATTATCTTCATTTTTTTCTTTTAAGTTTTATTTATTTATTTTGAGAGAGAGAAAAAGAGAGAAAGCACAAAGTGGTGTGGGGGAAGAGAGAGCGAGAGAGAGAGAATCCCAAGCAGGCTCCGAATTGTCAGCACAGAGCCCCATGTGGGGCTCGAACTCAGGAACCATGAGATCATGACCTGAGCTCAAATCAGGGGTCAGATGCTTAACCATCTGAGCTACCCAGGTGCCACAAGTTATATTCATTTTTAAAAATTCATTTTTTTTGTCACTCTGGGTGAGTTCCATTACTTTATCTTTCAGCTTGCTGAAGTGTTCTTGTACTTCTCCTAGTCTACTGTTGAACCCCCTCTAGTATGTATTTTAGAGTTCCGTTGTTATATTTTTCAACTCTGTTGCTTCTGTTTGGTACTTTCCTATATTTTCTATATGTTTGTTGAAGTTCTCACTGTGAGTTTATGCATTCTCTTCCCAAGTTTGGTGAGGATGTTTGTGACTGTTACTTTGAATTCTTTATCAGTTAGATTACTTATCTTTATTATCATTAAGGTCTTTTTCTGAGGTTTTTGTTGTTGTTCTTTTGTTTGGAACCTATTTCTCTGGTCTCTCATTTTGCTTGACTCTCTGTGTTTGTTTCTGTGTAACAGGTAAAACAGCTGCCTCTCTTAGTCTTGGAGTAGCCTTGTGTAGGTGATGATCCTTTTCATTCAACTTTGCCCTTGCTCTTGGTTTCCTCTTGAAACTTTATGATCATCTAATTGTCTCATAACCTGATTTACTCTTTTTTTTAATTTTAAACATTTTAAAATTTATTTATTTTTGAGAGAGAGAGAAGAGAAGGGGCAGAGAGAGAAGGAATCCCAAGCTGACTCTGCACCATTAGCATGGAGTCTAGTGCAGGGCTCGATCTCATGGACCATGAGATCATGACTTGAGTCGAAACCAAGAGTCAGATGCTTAAGTGACTGAGCCACCCAGGCGCCCCCCCAATTTACTCTTGATATGTCCTTGCTGTTGAGGGTGTACCAAAACCTGTCAGTGATCCAAGAGGAGGGATTTCATTTAGCACCTAGTTTCAAAGGCTGATTGGAAGTCATACCCTCAGGTAGAAACTTTTAAAGTATGCAAATACATATAGTCCTGTGGGGTTGCAATCACAATTCCTCCTGGCCTTCAAACCAGGAGATCGGGATCAGGAAATTTGTACCCTTGGTGACAGTTGCAAGAATCAGGGTTCCAGATGAGTATTTAAGCTTTTTTTTTTTTTAAAGTCTCATCCAGCTGTAGTGAGGCCAAAGTCGTGTGCAAAGATTTTGTCTCCCTGCTTAAGTTCCCTAGGAGTGCCTCATTAGCCTCTAGATGTGTGGGAAACCTGAAGCCTGTCCCTCTGGCTGAAGCTCTAGGCTGAGTCAATAGGCCTTTTTCACAAGAACACTGGGTTGTATTTCAGTTTGCTATTTGTGCAGTGCCCTGGGTGTGATGGTCTGCCAAGAACTGTCTTTCCAATTGTTACAGTCCTGTGGAGCTCTGGAATGCTAGCCCTTTTGGCTACCAGGGCCAGGTGATTCAGGGGTGACCTTTGTGGGAATTGCCCGCACCCACTGGCTTTAGCAAGGCAGCTGGAGAGTGTAGAGGGTGGGATGTGCTCTCTGGCTTTAGAAAGGCAGTGGGAAAATGTCTCAACTATGCATGTGGGCTTCAGCAATGCAGCGAAAGAGTGCTTTGTGTATATGTGCAGCTTTAGGCTGGGAGGGGGAGAAGGCCATGACTGTTCACGTTCACCAGCCCAGCCAGGGGCTGGGAGAATGTCACAACTGCCCATGCTTGGAGACTTTAGCTAGCGGCAGGAGAACCCTGTGACTTGTCTTTCCCTGCCTCAGCCAAGAAGTAGGAGAGTGCTGCAACTGTCCTCCCTCTTCAGCCTTGGCAAGCACTGTGAGTGCTTGTGGAGAGTACAACACTGGTGTCCTCCAGTGCCTCTGTTTCTGGGACCATCTCCGCTGTCCCCCACCCTTCAAGCCAATGCCCCCAGATAAGCAATTGAATCTTGCTACCACATAATCTAGGTACTTTTCAAACTGATGTTTTACTGCTGGGTCTCAGGGTGAGCCCTTCAAGAGGGGAAACTCAGTTTCCTATAGAAATTTGGGGCTCTTGGACATCAACTATGTTGATTTCCTAAGCCAGATACTCTGGTGGGCTCATCTGTTTGGTGCAGATTCCAGTTGCTGGGTGCTGATGTGGGGCACCAGCCCTTGTCATCTGGAGAAGCAGCTGTCTGGTGAGATCCCTCCCTATTGTGTGTCACCGTGCTGGGGATGGGCTGTTTTTGCAAGACTATGTCTCTGCCTCTCCTACCTCTCCAGAGGTGGTCCTTTCCTTTTTTTTTTTTACATTTCAAAGTTTATTTATTTATTTTTGAGAGAGTGAGAGAATGAGTGGGGGAGGAGTAGAGAGAAAGGGGGACAGAGGATCTGAAGTGGGCTCCATGCCAACAGCAGAGAGCCCGCTGTGGGACTCAAACTCACAAACCATGAGATCATGACCTGAATCGCTGTTAGAGGTTTAATGGACTGAGACACCCAGGCGCCCCCGGGAAGTGGTCCTTTTATCCTTCATTGTGGACAGCAGTTCATCTAGTTTTCAGATCTATTTCAGAGAGACTTGATCCATACATAGCTGTAGATTATTGGTGTGTCTGTGGAAGGAGGTGAGTTAGGATCTTCCTATGCTGCCATCTTGACTGCTTCATCAAGTGCTATTGTTTTTCACAAAGTGAAGGGATGAATTGGTTAAAATCATAAGAATTATCTACACTTTATATTCTGTCAGTGCTACACATCAGAAGTCCAGAGTTACAAAATATATTTTGTTATCATTACATGCGCTACAGAATCCCCTCGTAAGCACCAACTCCTTTCATGAATTAAGATTATCAGTTTACAAAATGTTGCCCCACAAATGACTGGGTCTACTGAGTATGATTCCTGAGAACTTCATTCACTCTTCACTTGACTGCAGTTTGAACCTTCCCCCTTAGTGCTCTGAGTCTGCTCTTGTTTTATAGTGGATGCTACCATCTAAAATCCAAACCTCTAGTTACTTTAATTTTTGTCTTATCGGACAGCTCTATGGAAGGTTTCCCTCTGCCCTATTATTATGTCCCAACTCATACTTGCACTGGATCACACATCTATATTTTCTACATGTTCTTCTTTGTCTAAAGTGTTTCCAACCTCATTTGCCTGGCAAACCCATGCTCATTTTTGAAGATGTGGCTCAAGCATCTCATCCTCTTTGAAGCCTTTCTGAACCATTCTCCTGACTCTAGGAAAGACTGTCTTCTCTCTTTTTTGTACTAACATTATGTCAATATACAACAAAATTTGAATATTTGTTCTTTATTTATTTATTTTTTTTGCATTTCTGTATTACCTTTTGAGAATTCATTGTGGATAAGGATTTTGTTTTTTTAAGTTCTTAGCCATAGGCTAGTGCTCTTGGTAAATGTTTGTTGAATGAATGAATGAAAACACAGGATTTAATTTCTGGCCCCAGCACCAAAGTAATAAAAAGTTTTTATCTGTGTATATGAAATACTCTTTGAAAAGGCTTTATGAGTCATATTGGGATTGGAGGGAAATTCATAAGATTCCATGAATCCTGTGAAGGATGTCTGTAGTTCAACATGGTATGAATCAAACTGTGTTTTAGTTTAAATTAATTCATTCAATTAAGAGATGTTAATTAGATCAACATGCCTGCAAGGGGATTAGAACCAGTATTAAGATGACTGGTTTTTTTCTCCATCAAAAACATAGTTTGCATAATCTCTAGGCACACTAATAAAGTGAAATTTGTGAAGCAGCCCATGGATTGATTGCATTGGCAAAACTTCAAATACATTGAAAAGTATATGGTTTTCATAACTTTATACTATTTTATAATTTTTAATGGAAAATATGCTATCATATCATACTTAAGAAAGACTTAATTGAGAAATAAAACCACTGATCTCTCTTGCTGAGTAACAGTTATATATATTGAAATTTAAGTTAGTTAACATACAGTGTAGTATTGGTTTCAAGAGTAGAACCCAGTGATTCATCATTTCCATTTAACACCCAGTGCTCATCCCAACAAGTGTCCTCCTTAATACCCATCCCCCATTTAGCCCATCCCCCCCCAACCTCCCCTCCAGGAACCCTCAGTTTGTTCTCTGTATTTGAGAGTCTCTTTTGGTTTGCCTCCCTTTCTGTTTTTATCTTATTTTTTCCTTCCCTTCCCCTATATTCATCTGTTGTGTTTCTTAAATTCTACATATGAGTGAAATGATATTTATTTTCTGACCGACTAATTTCACTTAGCATAATACACTCTAGTTTCATCTATGTTGTTGCAAATAACAAGATTTCATTCTTCTTGATCACCGAGTAATAGTCCATTGTGTATATATACCACATCTCCTTTATCCATTCATCAGTCGATAGATATTTGGGCTATTTCCATAATTTGGCTATTGTTGATAGCTGCTATGAACATTGGGGTGCATGTGCCCCTTTGAATCAGCATTTTTGTATCCTTTGGATAAATACCTAGTAGTGCAATTGCTGGGTCATAGGGTAGTTCTATTTTTAATTTTTTCAACAACCTCCATACTGTTTTCTAGAGTGGCTGCAGCAGTTTGCATTCCTGCCAGCAGTGCAGAAGTGTTCCCCTTTCTCTGCACCCTTGTCAACATCTGTTGTTTCCTGAGTTGTTCATTTTAGCCATTTTGAGAGGTGCAAGGTGGTACCTCATTGTGGTTTTGATTTTTATTTCCTTGATGATGAGTGATGTTGAGCAACTTTTCATGTGTCTGTTAGCCATATGAATGTATTCCTTGGAAAAGTATCTATTCATGTCTTTTGCCCTTTTCTTCACTGGATTATTTGTATTTTGGGTGTTGAATTTGATAAATTCTTTATAAATTTTGGATACTAAATTTTTATCTGATATGTCATTTGCAAATATCTTCTTCCATTCTGTCAGTTGCCTTTTAGTTTTTTTGATTGTTTCCTTCACTGTGCAGAAGTTTTTATCTTAATGAGGCCCCAATAGTTCATTTTTGGTTTTGTTTCCCTTGCCTCCAGAGACATGTGTAGTAAGAAGTTGCTGTGGCCAGGGTCAAAGAGGTTGCTGCCTGTTTTCTCCTGTAGGACTTTGATGGTTTCCTGTCTCACATTTAGGACTTTTATTTATTTTGAATATATGTTTGTGTATGGGGTAAGAAAGTGGTCCAGGTTCATTCTTCTGCACGTCTCTGTCCAGTTTTCCCAGCACCATTTGTTGAAGAGAGTGTCTTTTTTCCATTGGATATTCTTTCCTGCTTTGTTGAAGATTAGTTGGCCATTTGCGGGTTCATTTCTGGGTTCTCTATTTTGATCTATGTGTCTGTTTTTGTGTCAGCATCATACTATCTTGATGATTATAGCTTTGTAATACAGCCTGAAGTTAGGAATTGTGATGCCTCCAGCTTTGTTTTTGTTTTTGTTTTCCAACATTACTTTGGCTACTCAGGGTCCTTTCTGGTTCCATACAAATTTTAGAATAGTTTGTTCTAGCTGTGTGAAGAATGATGGTGTTATTTTGATAGGGATTTTACTGAATGTGTAGACAGCTTTGGGTAGTATAGACATTTTAACAATATTTTTTCTTCTGATCCACAAGCATGGAATGTTTCTCCATTTTCTTGTGTCATCTTTAATTTCTTTCATAAACTATATAATTTTCATTGTACAGATTTTTTACCCCTTTGGATTTGTTTATTCCTAGGTATCTTATGATTTTTTGGTGCCATTGTAAATGGCATTGATTCCTTGATTTCTCTTTCTTCTGCTTCATTATTGGTGTATAGAAATGCAACCAATTTCTGTACATTGATATTATATCTTGTAACTTTACTGAATTCACGTATTAGTTCTAGCAGTTTTTGGGTGGAGTCCTTTGGGATTTCCATGTAAAGTATCATGTTATCTATAAAGAGTGAAAGTTTGACTTCCCCCTTGCCATTTTGTATGCCTTTTATTTCTTTTTATTGTCTGATTGCTGAGGCTAGGACTTTCAGTACTATGTTGAACAACAGTGGTGAGAGTGGACATCTCTGTCATGTTCCTGACCATAGGGGGAACGCTCTCAGTTTTTTCCCTTAAGGATGATATTAGCTGTGGGTCTTTCATATATGGCCTTTATGATGTTGAGGTACGCTCCTTTTATCCTTAGTTTCTTGAGGTTTTTTTTTTTATTGAGAACGGAGGTTGTATTTTGTCAAATGCTTTTCTGCATCTATTGAGAGGATCATATGCTTTTTATCCTTTCTTTTATTAATGTGGTGTGTCACACTGATTGATTTGTGAATATTGAACCAGCCCTGCAGCCCAGGAATAAATCCCACTTGATCATAGTGAGTAATTCTTTTCATGTACTTTTTGTTTTAATGTTTATTTATTTTTGAGAGAGAGAAGAAGAAGAAGAAGAAGAAGAAGAAGAAGAAGAAGAAGAAGAAGAAGAAAGAGAGAGAGAGAGAGAGAGAGCGCGCACAAGTGGGGAAGGGCCAGAGAGAGAGGGAGACGCAGAATCTGAAGCAGGCTCCAGGCACCGAACTGTCAGCACAGAGCCTGACATGGAGCTTGACTTGATGAACCACGAGGTCATGACCCGAGCCAAAATTGGACACTTAACTAACTGAGCCACCCAGGTGCCCCTCTCTTAATGTACTGTTGAATTTGATTTGCAAGTATCTTGTTAAGAATTTTTGCATCCAGTTTCATCAGGGATATTGGCCTGTAATTCTCCTTTTTAGAGAGGTCTTTGTCTGGTTTTGGAATCAAGGTAATGTTAGCTTCATAGAATGAGTATCCATTTTGATACCCTATGTCTTTTGATTGGAGCATTTAGTCCATTTACATTCAAAGTGATTATTGAAAGATATGAATTAGTACCATTGTGTTACCTGTAGAGTTGGTGTTTCTGGTGATGTTCTCTGGTACTTTGTAGTCTTTGTTGCTTTGGTCTTTTTTTTTTTTTTTTCCACTCAGAGAGTCCCCCTTAAAATTTCTTGCAGGGCTAGTTTAGTGATCACTAGCTCCTTTAGTTTTTGTTTGTCTGGGAAACTCTTTATCTCTCTTTCTATTCTGAATGACATCCTTGCTGGATAAAGAATTCTTGGCTGCATATTTTTCTCATTTGGCACATTGAATATTTCCTGCCACTCCCTTTTGGCCTGCCAAATTTCAGTGGACAGGTCTATTGCTAACCTTATGTGTCTACCCTTGTCCCTGGCTTTTGTCCCTAGCTGCTTTCAGAATTCTCTCTTCATCTTTGTATTTTGCAAGTTTCACTATGATATGTAATGGTGTTGAACTGTTTTTGTTGATTTTGATGTGGGTTCTCTGTGCCTCTTGGACTTGAATGCCTGTTTTATTTCCCAGATTAGGGAAGTTCTCAGCTATAATTTGTTCAAATAAACCTTCTGCCCCTTTTCCCCCACTCTTCTTCTTCTGGAACCCTATGATACGGATATTGTTTTGTTTTATGGAATCACTAAGTTCTCTGACTCTCCCCTTGTGATCTAATAATTTTCCTCTCCCTCTTTTTTCAGCTTCCTTATCTTCCACAATTTTAATTTCTATCACACCTATTCTCTCCTCTGCTTCTTCAGTCCTCACTGTGACTGTATCCAGTTGGTTTTGCATCAGTTATAGCATTTTTTAATTTCAGCCTGATTAGTTTTTAGGTCTTTGATCTCTGCAGCAAGGGTTTCTCTGGTGTCTTCTGTGCTTTTTTTCCAGCCCAGCTATTAGTCTTGTGACTGTTGTTATAAATTCTTGTTCAGATATATTTTTTATATCTGTTTTGAGCAAGTCACTGGCTGTGATTTCTTCTTGACTTTCTTTTGGGGATAATTCCTCCATCTGTCTTTTGTGTGTTTTAAAAGCTTGTTATCTTTTCTATACCTGAGAGTACTGATCCATTGCAAAGGGTCATATACTGTCTAGGACCTGGCACTTCAGGAAGTGTTTCTGGTGTGTGCTGTGTGCACTCTGCTGCTGTGTTTTGGCTGCTCTTTCCCACTGGTCAGTCTCCTGCAGAGCTCCTCCTTGCTTGCAGTGGTGAGTGTTTGGACATTTAGGTGTGCTTTGATATGTTGATGTAAGACTCCCTCCAACTGTGGAGATCCTTCTGCCGCTTCACAGATAGATTTCCTGGGTGTTCCAAATAGCTGTGTTTGAGGGACGAAGACAGCCCAGGGTCTCCTTACTTCTCCACCATCTTAACTCCTCCCCTTAAGTAACAGATATATTAGTTGTTGCCTATTACCTTCATATGCATTCATATTTTTACATAGTTGTAATCATGGGATATTTTTCAGTTTTCTGTAGACTTTCTATATATGATCCTTTAAAAGGGATAGATAGCAATTTTTACCAAAAGATGTTTCACAAATGGTAGTTTCTTGGGATTTTAACAGATGTTACTTGGGGAAAATAAAACATCTCTGAGGTCAAATAAGTTTGCAAAGTTGTGAAAGTGAACAGATTCCTTTATTGTAGGACTTCTCAAAGAAGAAATCTTGAGAAATCTTGCTTTAAGATAAAAGATAAGAACATGACACATTTTCTTCAACTTAATTTTAACATGAAACTGATAAAAAATACAGACTGAAACATTTGTTCCACATATAAGTTTTTAGAACACACTTTGGAAATCAGTGATGGGTAGTCTGTAGTGTTGCTATAACCATATTGACTAACCCATTCCCCTACTGTTGGACAATAGTATTCAGTCACACTTGGGATAAAGCCCCAAATCCTTGACATGGCATACGAATCTGTGTGATCTGGTCCCTCTTGACTTATCTTCCACCACTCTTCCCACTTACCCGCTATGCTCTTACTGCTTTGGTTTCTTTCAGTTTCTTGAACTCACTAAGCTCTTGACCATTGCAAGCAGGGCTTTTACACGTGCTACTTTTTGACTTTTATAAATAATAAAATGTTTATAATATTTCCTTTCATTGAGTTATTTCCTAAGTTACTACCCTTTTTCTGGAGATAGATTTAGTAACATAAAGGAATATAGTATTCTTGGTTTCATCTTCTATCAGCAGCATGTCCCGTGGCATTTCCCTGTCTTATCAGGATCAGCCAGTCATGTTTAACTGTTATGGATGTTAGCCTAGGCAAAACCGTAAGAGAAAGGCACATAATAGATCACAATGCCAGACATCAGTAACTTTCAGTTTTTCTTATTTTCTTGGTTGACAAGATGAATTGTCAGTGAGCTTTTTTCTTTTAGGGACTTTCAGAATGTATGTTTCACGTTGTTCTATGTCATAGCTCATGAGGATTTTGCTCAGTGTGACGAGGAAGTGGCAATTTGCTGTCTTCCACACTTTTGAAGGCCTATGGTGCTTGAAAAGGAAGTGAAGGATGACTGTTTACCTAGTTAAAGAAGGCTCTCAAGAACACAAAGTGAGACCTGGGATATACCCATATTCTTCTTTATTTTGCTTATAGTCACTAATTTTATCAGTAAATCAGATAAAGCGTAGAAGGAATATTTATTAAAGATGTACATGACCCCAAGGTACAGAATGAGGTTTTATTCTTACCCACTGATTTTCTAGATGGCACATCCCAAGCCTGCACCACTGTCCAACATCAGGAGGGGCTATGTGTATAGGTGCTGTTTGGCTACGGGGTAAATGGAGTCTCTGGAGTTGTTCAACATCGTAGCCCTCTTCAGAGAAGTTAAGAGACTTGCTGAAGGTCACTTTGTGGTCTCAGGCTGCCACTCTTATATGTTTGATGATATAATCAAGAATTAAACATTTTTGACAGGCTTGAAAGATGGTGAAACCATTATAATGTAAAAAGGTGTCAAGTATTCCATTCCTGTTTTGAAATCAATTACTCTGTCCAAGCTGGGGAAAACCTGACTTGAGGGTGTTTAAATTAAAAAAGTGTTAGAGGGAAGTTTGTTAACCATAAGCACTGTGTGAGGCAACCCAAAATCTCTGGCTGTGAAATGGTCTAGTTGAATCCTAGGATGAAGTAATAGAGAAAGAGCAACCCAAACCCCTGTATCAGTCAGAACACAGTAGATAGACTGCATTCCATCCTAGGAGTCATATTTTAAAAATGTATGCTGCAAATATTTGATCCCCAGGGTCATGTGCAGGGTACAAGTAGCAACTCAATGAATATCAGTTAGGCTGTTGTTGAACTAACTATGCTGTATATAAAGCACCGGGCACATAGCAAGTGCTGGGAAATATTGGGGTTTCCTTCTCTTATTGCAAGGAGGGCAATCAGAATGCTGTAAGTCTTGGCAAACATGCCAACTAAATAAACTTTCAAGAAATTTGGAGTTTTTCTGATCTTTGAGTCTTCAAAAACTGACAGCCTAATTCTCTGCTTTTACAGTGTTTGTTGTGATTCCCTTGGACATGTAAGTTAGATATTATTAAGACCTTACTGGACTTGTGGATATGTCAACCAGTGAGATTTCTCTCCTTCCCTCTTTCCTTCCTTCCTTCTTCTTTCCACATTTATTGAGGGCCCTGGCAATGTCTTAGATTCTGGGAATTAAAAAATAAATAATTTATGATTTCCTTGAAGTGACTTAATGTGAAAGGGAGTAGACAGACATGAAAACAAATAAATTACAATGTAGTGTGATGGTTGTAGCAAAAGAAGCATGTGGTAGGCCAATTAATACTGGCTTTGAGGACCTTCTATCTACCAGGCACTGTGTTAAGCCCAGGGGATATAGCTGAAAACAAGACAGACCCATCTTTTGTGAAGATTAAACATGCAATTGCATGTGTGTAGGTATTCTGGAAGGGGAAGCACAGGATACCATGAGGGTTAGAGTCAGGTGAAGAGAAAGGGTTCCCTGAAGAAGCAATGCTCGAGCAGAGGCTAAATGAAGTATAGGAGCATAAGCAGAAGGGATGAACAGTCCAGGCAAATGTCAGAGATGAGCTGAATGTTGTTGGATTTTCCTTGAAATATAATATCTTTCACAACAGGTAATATTCTTTTGCAAAAGTCAAGTGTGATGATAATTTCAAGTTGCTCTCGTATTTGCTGGAAAAAGAAGTAACCCAAGAAGCACACACAATTAGCAAACTTGGAAAGTCATGTTTGTTTTGGCAATGTTGGCCTTACTTACAGGCAGAATACAAAGTCTTGCCTGTTGCTGTAAATGAAAGGGTTTGGGGCAGACTTCCACCCATATATGGAGACTCATTTCTTAGTGTAGCAATTTCTTTCAAGGGCCTCTTGTAAAATTTACCTACTCTAAGAAGATGTAACTTACAACACATTAGTGGGAGTGAGTGCAATAGATTACTTTTTAAAGAAAGAGAAAAGAAAGAATAGGGTGGGGAGAATGAACAGAAATGAAGGAATATGGAGACATTTAAGGGTATTCCGAGTCCACAGAAAGGGGAGCCTTGGAGGTGGAGAGCAATGTCTTCTGGACTCAAGCTGTCTAGAGTTGACTTTGATGGTTGTTGAGTGAAAAGAAAATATTGAAAATTTAAACAATTTTCATGAATACTCTGAATATAGGAGTAGTCTGTGAGGAAGTAAGAGTAAAAGATCTGCTTACAAAACCCACTCAGAGAGACTTTTCTGGCTACCCCCAACTGATGGGATTAATCATCTTTTCTGTTGTGCTCTCTAGCTTCTTTGTATATAGCTCTATTTTTGCAGATATTGCATACTGTATGATATATATTTACATATCCTTGTCTCCTGTCCTTTCTTTGAGCTACTTATTAGCATTTATTCTCTTGGTATTCTTAGCACCTGGTTTAATACCTGGGATTTGGTACTTTTTTGGGTGAATTCAGAAATAATTTTGAGGTAATAGAAAATGGAAGAGTGACAGAGAGAGGTTGGACAAAAGATAAAAATGTTGTGAAGAACATATAAGGCAAGAAGTATCAGATAAGAAGAGCTATGGTGGCATCTCAAGGGCACTGGCCCAGTTGGGAACATCAGAGGAAGTTGATGTTGAGGGAGTGAGGGAGTGATATTGAGCGAGTGATATTGAGTTGAGATTTGAAAGATGAACAGGCATTAACTAAGAAAAGTGGGGGAATCTGAGGGAGCAACCTAGGCAAGGGTGCTGAGTGGTGAAGAAGATGACTTAAGAGATAGATGGTAAAATCAGTAAGACTTTATTATTTAATTCAACAAATGTTTTATGACAGACATCCCTCTAGCTCTGGCGATGTGATGGTGAGAGAGATTCCAATATTCAAAGGGCTTATATCACATTTATGTAATATATAAGAAACATATAACAAACAGATATACAAACATGAGAGACAGATAACAAACATGAAACATAACTTACTGATGGCACCAGAGAGGGAAGGGACAAGGATGCCTTCCAGGCTCTAGGTTGGGCAACTTGATGGATGCTGGAACAATTATTAAGATAAGGAGTGCTCAAAGATTTGTTCTGGAAGAGCATGGGTTCGGTTTGGGACTGAACAAGTGGACCTCAAGTAGTCAGTTGTATATGTGGATTTGAGTTTCATTGTTGTCTGGCCTAAGATAGACATTTTGTGGTCATGTATGGATGTATGGATGGTAATTAAAGCCACAGGAGTGGATAGAACTGCACTTATGACCAAATAAGCCATACATTTTACAACTCAAGGGACAGTCATATACATAGACCATAGTGGACACAGTGTTTCCTGGAATTGTGCAGAGTAGTGGCCATGGATGTGGAAATGATGACATAGGGAAGGGATATAGAGTGAGAAGAAAAGTGAGCTCATTGAATAACTCCAACATGTAAAGGCCAGGCAGAGAGGAAAGAGCTATGAAGGAAGAGTGAGGGGAAGCAGCAAAGAGCTGGGAGGAAAACCAGGGGAGTGATGTTAGTGCAATTAAAGGATGAGAAGGCTTTGAGGGAGGAGTGGTCACCAGGGTCAACTGCTATTGAGAAATCTAGTAAGACAAGGTCTGGCTTGACACATGGTCATCTCAGGTCTTGGTGGCCTTAGTAAAAGCTGTTTTGGGGGAGTATTAAGTGTGGAATAAATTGGAATGAATTGAGAAGTGAGTAGGAGGTGAACAAATGAAGACAACTGATGTGTCCTGTGATGTGACTTGAAAATGTCCTCACCCAGCCATGTAGGATGAGCCTCATGTTGGGGTGGTTCAGCTCAGAGGGAGGTGGTAACTTTGTAAGAACCCTAATTTGGAGTTGTTGAGCTTAGCAGTGGTTAGGTTTCTGAGCAATAGGGTTTTTTTTTTTTTTCTTTCTCTTCCTCTGCCATTTTATTGTCTGGAATATGACACTGATTAGAATGGCAGTGTCTGAGGTGACGACAAGAGGGTGTTTTTGGAAAGGGGCTGGAGTTTCCAGCACACACATTGAGTTGATTCTACTGTTATATTTGAACAGCACTAATAAATTGGGAAAACATGGTACAGACCACACACAACTTTTGGAAAGTCCTTCACTGATGTAAGGAGAGTATTCCTCAAATCTATTTGTTTAAAAATACTCTACTGTTCTTTCCCGTTCTATCCATTTCCCTATAAGGGGTATCAATCTTCAGATCCCTTGCAGCTTATGATGCTTCTCAGGCTCTTCAGTGGAAACACCTGTAGAACTAGTGTTCCCCAGGTGACGGTTAGTTTGGTGGGGGAGTTGGGAAGCTAGTGGCCCTAGGACACATTTGTTGGGAGCAGCAGCTGCCTCTTTTGCTCTTGTTCTCAAGGTCTCTGTGCATTGTCTCTGCTCTTCAGGAGTGTTACCCAAGCTACCCTCCAGAAGGCTTAGAAAGCTCCTCAAGAATTGGGATTTATGCAGGTTTAGAAAAGGGTCTTTCTGATCCATTTCCAGAGACATTTCCTAAGAAACTTAAAAACCTCTTATAGAAAAAAATGGTTTTGCATTTCATGTAGGCCTGAGATAGCCTATTGTCAAAATTCAGTGCATGTTGCAATATAATTCACTGGAAGGAAAAGAGGCTAGTTATAGCATTTCCAAGCAGGGAGCCTGGCACTAATTATTGCCTTCTTATTGCCTGTGTCTGCTAGATCTAACATGTTTTAACCTTATGCAGCATAGCTACAACACCGAACGTTACTGTCATTCACACAAAACTAGTGTGCTTAGGAATTCACCACTAAGTACATTCAAGACATGTTAAAAGAATAGACATATATTCACTCTTCTAATATAACTTTGCACACACAAAGAGTTGATAACCTGAAAAAGTGAAGGATATATATAATGGTAACGTGAAACAAAAAATTCAAGCTGATTGTTTTGCTATTCAAAAGGAGAGAAAGAGTCAATAGAATCTTAAATTTCACACACAGGTTCACTGAAAGCAGTTCTGCCCGGTTAGCACCCCCTGAGTTTGGAATGAATTTGCAATTTGGAAAAGGCATGGCGGTGGGGCTCCTTCTGATTCTTTGGGAGCAACTGGGAAGCTAATGAGAATGACAGAGGTCTTGTCTTCAGGAATCCTATTGACAATATGCTTAATAGAATAAGGTTAACATATATTTATTTTTTAGTCTCTGAATATTTCCATCTATTCTGGACTGTGTGTTCCTATTTGTGTTCTTTATTTTTAGAATGGAAGTCTCCCGAGAGTCAAGTATTATTCTTTCAAGGAAAGCACCACAATAAACAGCCTGATGGACTCTTATTCTTGTTCTATTACTTTTACCACTTGCTTCTCTTGTATTCTCTCTTTGAATGGTCAAATGTCAAGCACGGCAGGCGTTTCCAGCCAGGAAGCATTAGTCTGCTAAATCAGTGACAGTCCAGTTCTCAGTCAGCTCATCCCAGAACAACTATTACAAATTGTTGCTGCTGTGACATTAAGGGGAGAGCATCCCAGTGATGCTTCTTCTAAACAGTGACACAGCCATTTGCAATCTGTCAAGTACTGATATCCTCATCAAGAAATTCATGGATTTGCACGTTTGGAACTTTCAAGAGATTTTTAAGCAGTGTTGCATGGATACAATGTTGGGAAGTGAAAGAAGCAACGAAGGAAGGTCTGTTCAGTATTTTTAAAAGTTCTTTTTGTAAAAGTGATTATAAAAGTCATACTGGTTTATTGCAGACTGCTTAGAAAAGACCCACTGAATATTAATAGTGTTTATTTTAAGGATCCTATGTTTTTACAGTCTTCATGTATTTTGGGGGTTTTGATTTCATGTCGAGGTAGAACAAAGTATCTCACATCACTGCCCTCTGTGCTTTGCACCTCTGTTCCAGTTTTCTTTCCTTTCACAGCATGATAAACAAAAACACATGTTACTTGTGTGGTCAAGTTAAAGGAAAGAATATCTCACCAGAATAAAAGAAATTACAAGTGAAATATAATAAACCCAGCCTTATTACGGTTTTCCTTTTCTGAGTTTTTCCTAGCAGGACAGAAATGGCCAATGTGAGCCAGTGGTCCTATCTCTAGCCATCTGTTCTCTTTGTGGGCTGCCCCCAAAGTTGGCTTTCAATCCACTGGAGAAAATTTATCCCAAACAACAGGATTTTTGATTTTCCAAGTTCCTTTTCACCTCGGCTTGGCTTTATTGATGTTGAATATATTTATTCATTGTGTTTGCACTGATGTTAAAGCTGTCTGTGTGAATAGACTTGACCAGATTATGAGTTTACATTATTCCTTTTCCATAGTTTCTCAACAGCCATTTTCTTTTCCTAAATCCAGTTTTTAAAATGTTGGTGTACCCAGCAATTTTACTTGTCTTCAGATATGATTACATTTCTCCTGTCTTACATACACACATGAACATTCACACACACCATCTTAGAAGAACTCTTTGGCCAATGTCTTTCTTATTTCCTTCTTGGAGCATGAGGGAATAAAGGTTATTAACATAAGAACACTTCCAGTTTTTAAGCCTGTCCCCATTCCTGAGCAGGATCCTACTTTTCTGGGCCTGGTGGAAGGAAAGTGAACTATCCCAGGGGCACCTGGGGGCAAGGTCTGGAAGAGCATTTGGGAAGAGAGGTTTGGGAGCAGTTATAGTCTGTGAAGGCAATAGAGGGAGAAATAAGAAGGTGATATTAAGAAGTGTCCTTCATGATGTTTGTATTTTTTTTTGAAAACATTTTTGGTTTCATGAATTGGGATTCAACCAGAAGGATGGTGGTCTTATAATATAAGTCTTAGAGAGATATATGTGATATAAGTCATACCCACCCTTGTTGTTTACTTTGCATGGGGTGAATGCATGTTATGGTGCAGTGGGAGTGAGGGGGTGGAGGGCTCACATATGCCATGCTTTCAGCTTTGATCCTCCAGGTCTGTCGCAGATCCTTGGAGCTTGTATCAGATATTCTGATACAGGGGTATCTCCATGTTTGCTCCCATACTCTGGCCTGTCCCCACTGCAGAATGCCACAGAATTGTGCTAATGTCATGAGAATAATACTGAAGCACGCTTTCCAACCCTCCAAGCTGTGTGCTGTGAGTAACTTGTCCACTGTGGGAATGGAGGGGAGCCATCTCCCCACTGTGTGTTCATGTGTTCTAAGTGGCCCAGTGCCAATGCGGCTTCCCTGACACTTTTATAGGGGCTGGAACCAAGCTCTTGAAAGGCTCTGATTAAAGGATCTAAGTAGGCACCATTCTTTCTTTCTTGGCTTTCATAGTTAACCTGTAAACTGTGACCCAATGTGGCCCCCAAATAGGGCATCTCAGTCATTCCTGTTGATTCTTAGGTCACTCTTTGCCATCACCGTCAAGATACCAGAGGATCCAGTGACTATGCTTGGGTTGGCAGTCTCTCCCACCTTCACATCCTTGGCAACCCCCCTTCTTTCCCTCTCCATCATGTCCATTTGGTGCAGTGTGCTTGGTTAGCTGTTTAGAAGAAGAAATTATAAAATTTCAATGGTTGCTTGCAATACCTAGGTGATTAACATACATAGCACATAAATATATAGCATATTATATACACACACCACATATTTTTTGGTGTATAGAGTGAGGAGGTATTTCACATACATTTATATGCATTCATGTATGTGTTTATATATTTTATATGCCAATGTATTTCAATATATATTTATATACATTGTTATACTTGTAAATAAATTTTCTTGTTTTCCCTTCTATTTTCCATCTTTTTTGTTGTTGCTGTATTTTTTGAGAAATTTCTTCAGTTTTGACTTCTAGCCCTTTTAATGAGTTTTTCATTTCTGCTATCACATTTTTGTTTTCTAAGACTTTCTGTTGTTCTTTGAAAGCATTAAAATTCAGGGTTTTTATTTATTTATTTATTTTTGTATTCATAAGTGCAATATCCTCCCTTATCTCTTTCAGGTCATTACTGATAATTTTTTTGAAGTTTGCTTTTCCTGCAGAGTCTGTTTCTTCTAGGGTGTTTTTTCCTTTTTGTCTATTTTGTGTTTATCTTTCATAACAGAAGTTCTCCACTATCTGGTGTCCTTACTTGACTGCTCATTTGCAGAAATGGGATATCAGGAGCAGATTGGAAACCCTTGTGTGTGTGGTATACTTGAGGGAGATCTGACTGGGCTGTTTGTAGGTGGATTTCAAATGTTAATAATTAGGTTTTTTCTCTTGGGCTTGTTGGGGAAGGTTCTTCCAAACTCCTGTCAGGGAGTATAAGCCTGACTGTTAGTATTATGGGAGCTGAGTGAGAGAATAGCCTGGGAGTCTCAACATCTTCCTGCTTTTACTTCTTCTTCCTGTTTTCAGTGTGGTACACCCACCATCAATGGCTCTGTTGTCTCCCAACCCAGCGACCTGTTTCTAGAGAATAAACCTTTGTCATCTGAGGACAAGGTGGGAGAGCTGAAGACTTTTAAAGAAACCAATTTTAGCCTGTCTTCTTCCCCTATTTCCAGAGATGCCCAAACCGTTTGGAGGTTCTGAGGAATAAATTGGGGTTGCTTCTGGGCTTTTCCTAAATGCCAGATTAGGATTCAGCTTTCTTTCATGATGTCAGTTACCATTTTTTTTCATCAGATTTTTAGCTTCCAGAGTATTTTTGCTGGTATCAACTGTCCCGTCTTCACATTTAGCCTTATGGGCTATGCTTTTAAGAAAATCTCTTTATTGTGATTTTACTAGGGTTTTAGGGTTTTAGGATGGAACAGAATCTCAAGTGTGAGTCTAGTCCATCATTTTTAACAGAAATCCTTTTACAGAGATTTTATTTGTGTTTCTTTCTTCCCTGCCCAGGCTGACACCATGCTGTGCCCTCTAAGACTGGGGCATTGATGTTGGGCCAAGCTCATGCAAATGTTTTCACCTCAGAGTGAATTATTTTCAACTGGTTTCTCACTCCAGTCTCTCAAGCTAATACATTCTAGTTGAGTTGCTCCACTTATTTTTCAGACACGACCCCAGAAGTCTGAATTCTAGCCATAGGCACAGCTTAGGCTCAAACTGGAACCCCTTTCCCTTATCAAAGATGTCTCTCTTGCTACAAGGGTCAGAGTTGGGCCATTCAAATTGGTCATGGTGTTACACTGTTGGTTTGTTAATAGAAGTACATTTTCCTTTGTGTGGGTATTAAAATCCTACTTATGGGACACTATACAGATATTGCATATTCTGGGGTTTACTAGTAGGAACCTGGTTGGAGATATTCGGATTTTCTAGAATATTTGTTTCAAAAGATACCTTGTTATAACAGAGGTATCATGCTAATACTGTTATATACTACAGCTATAAATACAAGTATTTTCTAAATTATATTTTCAAAGAAACATACATGTTGACAAGAACATTTTTCCCCCTTAGATGGCTGGTAATATAATACAGTATTTAAAAAACAAATAGTGTAAAATCTAGAGAGATCTATACAAAATGGAAGACTCCAGTACTTACACCCTACAGAAATCTTGGTCCCTTTGTATGACATAAAGTTGCCAAAAAGATATTCAGAGATGTTTCATCTTAATGTTTTCACACTTACAGCAAAAGAATATGAATGCTTCCAAGATGTTAGTCTGTTTCATTGAATTTCACAGCTTTGCATCCCAAGTCAGGAAGCTGTAGTGGAGCTGTGCTGATACACCAGAGCTGAATGCCAGGACACGCATATGCAGACACATATGCTGAACCGGGAGCCAGGACTCTAGCACTCAGAGGTATCCCATCCCACACATTTCTCATCTAAATTCAGGGCTGAGGTGGCCCCTGCAGACCTTCCCTAAACTTTCCCTCTGGCTGTGATTCGAGACTAATCATTTCACAGTCTCAGGTTATGATAGTATTGTTCGTGAAGTTGAGACACGACACTTGATACATTTCCAGAGCAGAAGGCTGCACAGTCTTTGTTAGCACTGGAGTAAACCATGGGGTGCAGTCATCGTGACAGGCAAGTGTTTCTGTCTGCCTGACATCTCTGTGAGTGCCATTCCTCCCCAACTCTCAGGCCTCGAGTTTCAATGGGACCGACTGGCACCTCTGTACCCAGAGGTGGGCACATGATCCAGGATGGGGCCATCAGAATCCATCCATCCGACTGCTGTCATGGCTCAGGAGGGGACACCTGACTCAGCCCGCCCATCTGAACCCATATTGAGGCTCCTACTGAAACTCTCTGGGATGACGTGTCATTTTGCTGGCTCATTAGCTGTAAGGACAGTATAAGTGTAAAGCCGCTAGTGGCCCAGTGCCAGTGCTGCTTTTGGAGAGAGATGGTCTGAGAAGGGAGTCAACGCAGAGGAAGCAGGGCTAAGGGATGGAGGACAAGAGGCAGGTTCCTGATGATATTATTTGTGCACCAGTAATGCTTAAAACCAGGAATGCCCCTACCTTTTCTAGGTATGGGATTCCAATACATGCTCCTTTTAAAAGTGCCGGTTTGATTGCATTTCTATACCTGCAATTGAAAGAGCCTTTACCAATATGGCTCCACCAACTGTAATTTTTCTGCCAATCTGTGTATATTGGTCAGATTTCAGATGGTAATCAAGTTGAATTATTCAACTGGACTGTCTCTTTTGAGGCATTTAACCTGATCTTTGCTAAATCTCCACTTTGTAGTGTGTTAGATAACTATGAACCAGCAGTAATGAGCTGACATTCTAGCTGCAAATGATTGACATTGGCAAATTGTCTACCTCTTAGGGCTAGAGTCCTTACCTGCAAAATGATGAAATTCATAGACACACTGGAATACCTCATACAAGTTGTTTATCTGAGTCCTGAATCGACTTAACTATAGTAACAAAAATGATTTTACTTTCATTATAAGATGACTGTTAACCTCTCAACTGATCAGGATATAGTAAGAATTTTCTCAAACTGTAATTCTAAAACGATTTATCTGACCAGATTTTTCAGCATAAAATCATAAAAATCCACATAGTTTTATTCTTTTGTGTGTTCAGGTTACAAATATGACTTATTTATGAAATGTTGGTAGCTAGTATGCTAGAGTTTTGGAGTGACAGTTCTTAAAATATTTAACGAAAACAGTTTTAAAAACTCTCAATAAGAAATGATGTAATAAAACATGTTATTAAAATAAATAAATACAAAAATAAAAATAAGTAAGTAAATAAGTAATTTTTTAAAAAAGAATAAAAAATGGAAAAAAAAAACAAAAAGCACATTGTTAATGAAAATTGTTAGGTCTCCCAAAAGTATGCATATCAAAAAATCAAATCTATTTCAAATATTAATTGACTTTCCGAATTCTCTTCCAACCTCTCTTTCTGTATAGTGTATACTAGAGCTTTTCCTTGTCTACCTAACATTGGTCCTCTGTCCTTCCACCTTATTATTCATTTTAAAAAACAGGGGCACCTGGATGGCTCAGTCGGTTATGCATCCGACTTTGGCTCAGGTCTTGATCTCATGGTTTGTGAATTTGAGCCCCACGTTGGAGCCTGCTTTGGATTCTCTGTCTCCTTTCTCTGCCCCTCTCCACTCTCTTTCTCTCAAAAATAAAATAAAACATTAGAAAATAGCATTTTGAGATATAATTCACATACTATAAAATTCACCCAGATAAGTGTACAATTCAATGATTTCTACCCCTTATTACACAGAAAATAAACTGTACTGTTTCTTTTCATCATTACACTTGTCAAAATTTGTAATTCCCTATTTACTTATTTATTATTTATGCAACAGGATCCCAATTTTGTGAGAAAAACTAATGTGTGCATTGGAAAGAGAAAGACCAAAACAAATACAAGATTATGATAAGTTTTATTTTCTTCTTAAAAGTTTTTTTGTGTTTTCTAGAGTTTTTACAATTAGTTCGGTTTTTTTTTAAGTTGGTTGTTTTTTATTTTGAGAGAGAGACAATGCAAGTGGGGGAGGGGCAGAGAGAGAGAGGGAGAGAGAGAGAATCCCAAGCAGGCTCTGTGCTGTGAGCGCAGAGCCCCACACGGGGCTTGAACCCACGGGCCATGAGAACATGACCTGAGCTGAGATCAAGAGTCAGATGTCTGACTGAGCCACCCAGGCGCCCCATGATTTTTGGTGTTTTTAATCAGAAAATGGAGGTCACTTTAAAAATAGCCTTCAGTGCAACCATATAGGTGAATCTTAACAATGTAATATTTAGCTAAAAAGGAGTTCCAAAAGAGAGCAAACAACATGATGTAATTATTAAAAATCAAAATAAAAAATAATTTTTGTGAACAAGTATAAATGCAATAAAACTATCCCTCCCCCCCCCCCATAAAAAAACCAAACACTGAGGGAATGTTGAACATGGGGTTTAGAACGACAGTTATTTCAGGTAGGTGAGACCAGGTGAATAGGAGAGGGGAGCCATGTAGTTAGAGAGAGAGGCTGTTGTTAAGAATCTAGCTTTTGTGTGTTTTGTGGGCACTTACAATATTATTAAAATAAAGATAGAAGGGGAGGAAAGAAAGAAAGGGAAAGAGAGAGAAGGGATGAATGGCTGGATAGTTAGATGATAGATGGAGACCATATTTAAAAACAGTCTTGTCATTCAAGCACCTATCTTGCAGATTATAGCACTGTGCAAGTAAATCCTGTCACTAGGAAGTCCTGGGGTCACCAGGGACAGAATCACAGGCCCAGCACTGCCTAACTGCATCTCTGTGTCCTTCTTCCTCTACCAGGACCCAGCAGAGGAGTCCGAGCTGAAGCAGGCAGGGATGGTACTTAGCTGGGATGCAGCTGTGTGGCGGGCCAGCCCCTATCCCTGCTCTTGATTGGGTGCCGGTTCTGATTGGTTGGGACCCTGTCCTAGTTCAGTGTCCCCCCCCCCCCCCCGCCCCGGGGGGGGCAAAGCTACCCAAGCTCATTCACCGACAGGCCAATCAACCACATTTACATGCAGCAGCATGACCACAATCAACTTGTACTTGGGCTGATAATTACAAAAAGGGGGAGGAAAGGAGATAATTGTAAAGTTCAAAGAGATAGTACCTTTTTTTGTGGTCAATTAGAACTGTATGTGGAGCGAAGAGTTTGAAGCCAGAAAGCAGCTCTACATCTCATGGTGCTCCTGATGTCTGCTCGGCTCTATTTTCACAGTATTTCCTGATGCGAGACGTGTCATCACCTCTTGTCTCTGCTACTCATTTTAGACACATACTGTAGATGAAAAAGATTTCTGAAGAGAGGAAGTAGACAGATGACAAAATGCCCTTTAGTAAATCCTTCCAAATACAGACCCAGGCATCTGGCATGGTCCTCGGAGAGCTCCTGGCTCCGTGCCTCACTACACAGACAGGACACGGGCCCTGAGGTCGCAGAGCTCAGCACCAGGACCTGGTCTCCGTCTCTCATCCCAGCATCCTTTCCACTGTGCCACACTGTATAGGGTTTGCATATGGAGAAACATGGCTTGTAAATTCTCCAATTATTATTTAGTTCATGACTTTTACACTGCCTTATTTCAATGTTTATTTTTGAGAGAGAGAGAAAAAGTGTGAGCAGGGGTGAGGGACGGGTAGAGAGAGAGGGAGACACAGAATCTGAAGCAGGCTCCAGGCTCCATGCTGCCAGCAACAGAGACTGACGTGAGGCTTGAACTCACAAACCGTGAGATCATGACTTGAGCCGAAGTCAGACGCTTAACCGACTGAGCCACCCAGGTGCCCCTACACTTCCTAATTTCAAAAAGAATCTCAAATAGTTTACAATAGTTTACAAAGTTATAATAACTTACAATATAGAAGAAAAAGAGGTTGGAAACCACTTGGAGGTAAGACCTGGGATGAATTGATCTCTGATGGAGCCTGGGTATATGTCAGGCATATATGGATATCCTAGTATCCAAAGAAAGTAAAAAGTTTGGGAATATCTTCATATATGTGTCAAAAAATTATAAAAGCATGCAGAAACACAAATATGGTAAAGGCCCACTTTACCTAACAGAAATATTACTGAAAAGTTGTTTGAAAATCAAAACAAATCCTGTTCTGTATTGGAAATGTATCCAGGGTCTGTAGACTTGAGAGAAGTCCTATTTAATTTCTGGGGGCAGAGTGCTGTGGCATCTGACAGGGAGGTCCTGATTATGCATAGGGCAGGTTGTAAGGTGGAAATAAGTAAATGCCCCTCCCTTTTATAGGCGTCCTTTCCACTGTTCCTAGTGGAACTCCACACCTTCCTCCCCTGTTATTAAAAACTCGCTGCAAACCTGGAAGGACAGAAAGAGAGGAAACACGCAGCCGGAGTTCACTGGACAAAACTATGACATGTGCTGGTAAGAGGTGGGCACTGTGACGTTGGGTTGTAAAGAGTCACATTGGCGTGCTATCTGAACTTCACCTGTTTTCTGTCTTCTCTCATGAGCCAAACTAGTATAGAGATAAAAGATTGAACTAGACCTGCTTTATTCTCAGGGTAGCAGTGGTGTCTTGTGCTCTGAATCCTGGGAATCATTGTGTCTCTTCCCTGTTTAAAGAGTAACGTTAACGAGTAACGTTAAACCATTCTAGTAAACATTTTTGACCTGCCGTGTTTGTAGAAGGCATTAGCTCTTTGGTTTCATTTTCTAGGATAATGTTTACATACAAACAGGGACCTTGAGGGTTTCATCACAAAACGGAAAGTGATATGGGAATTTCAGGCTGTTTCAGGGTAAGAGAGAGAGATACTTTGTGGGTAAGGGACTTTCAAGCCACACCAAGTAGTACCTTGGCTTCTATTTTGCAAAACGCATTCTTAGGGGGAAGGGTGACCATGACGCATGCTCCTGCATAGGTGGTCTTTGTTAATCAGAACACAGGAATTTCCTTTATTCTCCAAAGCTGTGTTCTTTGATGACCATAATTTGGGCTAACAAAATCTTTTTGTACATTTCAGAAACCTCCAAAGTTTGGATTATGCCAGGGTGTCAGCTTTTGAAAGGCTGAGGCTGAATTGGGATTAGGAGATAGCCCTGAAATAATACCATTACCTCTGTTAACACCAGGTGGGCAGTCTCTGAATCTACTGTTTGCAACCGCACGGATCCTGGAGAAGATTCACACCTGAGTATGGTTTGGTGGCCATCTCGGGGCATCCACTAAGTCCTACCCGGTGGTTCTTGGATTGTGTCTGAGGTATGCTCTAAGAGGCTCTGGACTTGCAGAAATTATATTTGCAGCCAGAGAATTTATAATTCACTACATATGGCCAGTCGTTTTTAGCAGCTTTCCTTCTTTCTTTTGCATTTTCCCACACCCACTCCCACTTACTGTTGGCTGCCCTCCCAGCACCTTCTCACCACCAGGGACTTATATTAATAGGCAGATTTCTGTAGGCTCAGAGAGAGCCCCCAATTGCATTATTTGCCTTTTGTTTTCTTTTAATTACTATTTTTTACGTTACTGGTCCTTTACATTTGTAGATTAAACATTAGCTACAAGTCAAGGATACAGTCACTGGGCCAGGAGGAGGAATGTATGTACCTTTACTGGTATGGAATGAGGAGGAGACAGGGCAGCATGGGAGTGGCAAGGGTTGCAGCCTGTGGCTTCTACAGAGAGTCAGTGTGGCATGGAGGGCTGAAGTGACAGGCTGAGTGACTGAGATGAAGAGCATGGTATCTTGGAGTTGCACAGACCTTAGCAGGAATGCTAACTCAGCCACTGATTGGCTGTGTGGTCTTGGGCATGTTACCTGACATCTCCAAGCTTCAATTATCTTTGTCGTCTCTGTAGAGTGAACTGGGAAGGTTGTTACGATAATCAGATGGCGTGATGGATATGAAAGTATTTAGTGGCACATAAAAGGCATTTCATAAATATTATTTTCTTTTTCCTTTCACTATGAGGGAATGAGGGAAAAAAACACTAAAGACATGAAAATCTCCATGTTCTATTAATAACAGCTCCCATTTTTCTTTTTCATAATATTTTCATAATGCTTCAAACCATGTGGGTAATTGTTTCAACATTTAATTTTTCCACTGAATTATTTAATTACATTTATGACAGGCACATATTTATTTTGAGTATGTCAGTGGAAGCATTAATTTATTCTAATGGATTTACAACATGGCCAGATATTTTTTCACCATTAACTTTGTGGTGATAGAAAACTATGCAGTCTGCCATAGACTTATCTTGCTTCAATCATTTTTTAATCAAAATGAATTCCTGAAAAGTCTAGATAAGGGTCCCCCTAGAGGAACGGAGTAAGATTTTCTCCCAAAACTGTATCTAAGCCTGATAGTGTATCAGACCGAATGACTCCCATTTTTGCTTTCCAGTGTTAGCTGAGGCAGCGTGGTAGGCATTTCAACCACAGGTGTGGGTGTGGGTGTGGGTGGGGCATAGTGGTGGAGAAGTAATGAGATTAGGAATTTGTTTAAAGAAAATGGTCATTCTGCACATCTGGAGAGTGGTACGGTCTTTTGTTTGGTTCCCAGATGCTTCTGCAGCCTGTGCTTCTGTGAAGACCCTCTGCCTGCCGTATCTTTATTGCCTTCAAAGGGATTTCTTTCGGAGCAAGTGTTCACTTCCACAGCCTTCCCTGATGGCTGCCTCAAGGCTGGTTGGCCAGTCCTGATTGGCGAAAGAGTAGTGAATTCTTCATGTAGTCCTCTCAGGTTTTAAACATTCAGAATGACAGGACATCAAACACGTGCCTTTCTTCACTTTTATTTTCCTATCAGCTCATGGCTTGGCAGTTTAGGTCAATCCTTCAGCTATAACCAGGGTTTGAAAGGAGCAATGAAACCTTCCAAACAATTCTTTTTGCAATTTGTTCCTTATTGCATTTTTAAAATTTTTCATTTATTGGTTGATGGGGGTGGGCAGCACTGAGGTGTGAGGCTTCGTCATGAACAGTAGTTGCAAAAGGGGATTCTAAGCACAGGTAGTTGCAGATTAAAAATACTTTAACAATTAGGGTCTTTCACCTAATGGTTTAAAACTGAAAAAATAAATTCCAACTGCTGAAAGATATTACAAAATAAGGGCAGACTGATAGATCTTGCATTAAAAAAATCTCATTCTGGGAAAAGCTTCACCCTTCTCATTCTTAGCCAAAGTAAGACAAGGCAGTAATTTTTTTAAATTAGTGTGCCCAGTGGTACAAACTTCTCCATGAAAAATTTACAAAAGCTACTCAATAAACATATGGAGAGTTATAAGAACCTTAACCTGAGCTATTAAACATGCAGTTGAGATCCACATATTATATAAATTAAACATTCCCCAGAAGGAACAGTGAGAGCTGTATTTAGAGCTTGGAAATGGACCTGTTTGTGTTAGGATGAAATAGACGGACATTAAAAGTGTAAGAACCAACATTTATCTCCCTTTCTATGGACTTTACCAAAGAATACTTTGATGCTTAAAATCTAAGTAGGTAATTTGAATAGTGTTAGCTTTTTTTTTTGATAATTATTAATGCTTTGTCACAAATGTATCATTTCTTTAAACATGTGATTTCAGATGGCTTGTCATATTCTTCAACTATATATCTTATGGACAAGGGTTTAAGGGTAAATATGATTTTTTTATAGAAATTTGCTTTTTCCTTAATAACTTTTTGAGTTATACTTCTACATGTTTTATTCACTCTCAAGTAGGGTGGGACAATGAGGAAAGAAAAACTGGCTTCTGAGTTCTTGAAGAATGCCACCTTGTGTGAGGGTCTTCGCATTCAAATGAGGAGGGACTCTGTCAGCAAAAGCCCAGGACACCTTTATCAGCTCTAGAATACCCTTCCCAGGTTTTTCTGTGAAGCTACATCAGGAAGCAGGTTCAAGGGCACTCTGAGCTGTCTACTCATTGTGTCCTTGTCAGACACCAGGCTTCTCCAAGCCTGGGGGCAAATTCCCAGGGTGTCCATGATGAAACCACAGGCTGAGAGATAAGACTGAACCCAAACTGAAAAATGGCCTTCTCAGATCATGTGTCTACAAATCTGAGAGCTTAGAAAAAGAACAAAATAAAAATCAAGCGTGCAGGCAGTTTTTGTCAAGCTAAAGTTTCCAGATGTATTCTAGTGGGCCTGAGCTATCAGTGATTAGGACCACTAAAACAATTTATGTTTTCATTGGAGTTTTTTTGAAGAGCAAAAATTCAAGAACAGTGCCGAAGGCAGTCTACCGAGTCTAATGATTCTCTCAATAAATTGTAAAACATTGCAAGCCATCAGTGTAAGCACATTAAACAAAGTGCTTTTTTGAATTATATTTGGCTCTTAAAAAACATGGTTTTCTTGGGGGGTTGGGAGAAGGAGGGCCAAAATGTTCTTTTACTTTGTTTTAGTGGGAGAGTAGAGAAGGAATGTTGGCCAAGATGCCTAAGGATGGAAGAAAAGTGGGAGGGGACAGTTAAGGGCACAGAAGTGCAATTGCCTGGAGGAAAGGGAAACTTAGAGGTGGAAAAAAAATGAAGGCTTGGCCCCCTAGAGGGAACATATATATATTTTTAATCTTTGTATGGCTTTCTCCTTTATACCACCCATTTCCAAATCTGATTTGAGATAGATTGTTTTTATCCGGGCCAGTTTGGAATAGGGTAGGACATGACCAAGAAGAGTCACAGTCTGATACTGTTCTCTTCTGCCCTGAGACCAGGTAATTGGGCTAAATGATGAGTTCAGGCCTGAGGTAGGGACAGGGGAGGGGATGGGAAGGAACAGGAGATGGTACTATCTGCTGGTGCTACTCAGTTGCCCCATAAATTTGGTGTGTGTGTGTGTGTGTGTGTGTGTGTGTGTGTGTCTGTTGGACAGCATAAGATGTAGTAACCAATTTCCTTTTCTTCCTTCACACATTATCCTGGGGCTTTAGACTGCCATTTTTGACAGTGGGTCACCTTTGTTCTTCCTCTCTGTGGAGCATCTCTACCTTCTGTTTACTCCGTTTTCCCTGGTTAAAATTTTGGCTTTGTTGAATGAGATAGGTCTTAATGTTCCATCACATAAGGTTTTACCTGTATTTGCCTATGTGTGTGCGTTTGGAGGGGCACACACCTATGTATTTGGCTTTGTATTGGGGAAAAATATATCTAGTGATTTGCTCTGTGTTCTACACTTCTTAGAGAAATTGTTCTTTCCTAGCTTAAACTTAGGAGGGAGATAAAATGAGCCATCTATGGGTTTAGACAAGGTATAGGACCAAACAGATGTTTTCTCTTTTATAATTTGCCATCAACCTTCTCTCATTAGGAGGTAGTATAAAGTCATGAGAACTTGTTCTTTCCTACATTGCTAATAAGGGGAGACATAGCAAATCTACTAGCATTAATTTATATACTATATTGAATTCAGTAGAGATCTTTGAAGATCCAGAGAAATGACTCTTATAGTTAGGCCAAGTGGAAAGGTTTTTAGAATCCTTCAAGTCACATATAGTAGTAATCACCTGCTGGCTCCAAACTGGTATGACTTTTTTTGAGATAATGGTTGTCTTGTTGTATTTGAGTTGTCTGTGAGACACTCAGATGAGTATGTGAATGGGTATTAAAAGTTTTGGTGAGGCACCTGGGTGGCTCAGTGGGTTAGGCATCTGACTTTGGCTCAGGTCATGATCTCACAGTTTGAGGTTTCAAGCCCCACATTGGGCTCTGTGCTGACAGCTCAGAGCCTGGAGCCTGCTTTGGATTCTGTGTCTCCCTCTCTCTCTCCCCCTCCCCTGCTCATGCTCTGTCTCTCTCTATCTCTCAAAAATAAATAAAACGTTAAAAATTTTAAAACAATTAAAAATACAGTTTTAGAACTTAGGAGCTAGGTGAGGCCAGAGGTGTGAAATTTGGGAGTCATTGGTCTGTGGGTGGTAGTTGAAATTGTAGACATATGTAAGATCACCTAGGAAGAAATGAGAAGAGACACTGCCTCAGAGAAGCTAGGATGGGAATGTGAGCTGCACTAATGTTTGGGCTATACTCTTAGTGACCCTATGATCTTGTTAGACTGACACCACGTATACAAGAAGTAAGTGCATACTACTGAAAATTTAAGGGACAAATTTAGTGAAAAGTTAGGCCATCTGTTTAATTGTTGCTGAAAATGAATTTATCAGATTGCCTCTTTCATACATAGATGGAAGTTACTAGAATTCAGCCTACTGAAGATTTACTAACTGTAAAGAACTCTGTTCCATGCCAACAGAACAAAACCACAAATGAATTAGATCAGTTCTTACTTCTAAGAAGTGAAGGAGACGGATGTGTAAACTCTGGCCTATAACGTGAGGATGAATGAAATTAGAGTTCTAATAGCTGAATGCAGTGGTGGGAGCTTAATTTCATAGTGGAGTTTGAGGCAAATCTCACTGAAGAAGACGAAGGATGGCTAAGATTCCAATAGGCAAAGAAGTGAGGGACAGAATCTCAGCATAATGACCATGGCCATGCAGGAGGCACCGCAAGGCTGAACAGAGCAAAACTGGCTGTCAAACACTGCATATTAGGGAGCTCTCTGGTCACCTTGCTAACCTTCACATTCCCAACCCTACACAAGGAAACAAAGAGCCTCCAAAATGCAAAGTCCCTTCCTGACCAGCAGTTAGTGGTACTGTCCCACAAGAACCTCCCAGTGACACTTCCAAGCAATAAAAATGAGTACTTCCCAGTTCCTTACATGGGGGAGATAGAATCCCAGAACAAACAGTGCATCACACATAGCATTCCTGTTGAAATACAGTGGGAATAGCTTTCATGGCACTGAGAAGATTTTAGCAAGATACAGTCTGTTTAAAAGATAAAAAGTATTGCATTTATTAGCTGAAAAAGAATGCAACAATGACAGACCAAAGTCTACCAGAGTTTGGTGGGAGTTTAATTCTGGTGGAGACAGTGCCTGGAGTTTTTACCCATTTGGTTTTCAAAGGGGAAAAAGCAGAAATGAAAGAGGAGGGCACTGCTTTTTTTCACACTTAAGTCACTCCCTGGCACGCACCGTGTCATCAGTGCATTTTCGAAGCCTTTGTATTTGAAGAATTTTCTAGGGTGGATGAAGTTTAGCCTTTATTTTATCTGTTTATTATGTGAGATTTATTTTAAAATATTCTCTCAATCTTATATATCACATTTAGTATCACATTTAGTTAGTACACAGTCTATGCAGGAAGCTCACCTCAGCAAGGTTTTGCTTCCTTTTCATGCTCTCTTCCCAAAAAGTTAAGTGCTAATCGGTTTGCTGACAAAATAAAAGAAGCATTTGGGGTATGATACAAATATAAGTAGACTATCCTTTCCTCTCTCAAGCCTTCCTTGGTTGTCTTTGACTAATAGCTCCCTCCATTTTACAGCTTATATACTGTTGTAGTTTGTTTGAGCTGCTATAACAAAATAGCCCAGACGGGGTGGTTTATAAACAATGAAAATATATTTCTCAGTGTTCTAGAGTCAGAAGCCCAAGATCAGGGTGCCGGGTGGTCTGGTGAGGGCTCAGTCCACAAATGTAGGGAAGGGGGTGAGCTAGCTCTCTGAGGTCTCTTTTATGAGGTAGGGAAGGGGGTGAGCTAGCTCTCTGAGGTCTCTTTTATGAGGACACTAATTCCAGTCATGAGGGTCCTCCATGACCTAATCACCTCCCCAAGGGCCCTACCTACTAATACCATTACCTTCGATATTAGGTTTCAACATGTGAATTTTGGGGGGACACAAACAATCACATTATATCATGTACTTTACAATTATAACTGCTATATATCATGATAGGTAATAAGAATTCAGTTATTTACACTGCTGTCTCCTCCTTTTGACTGTGGGTGATAGGAGGGCAGAGACTATTTTGTTAAGTACTTCCAGATCCCAACTTGGTGCCAGGCACATGGTATGAGCTCCATAAATGCGTTTCAAACTGAATATATGAGTATTTAGAAATTATTGCATCCTAAAAATCCTATTTGAATTCTCCAAAGCCATTTCTATATATATTGGTCAAATTGCTGGAGAAAATTTGTAAATACACATTATGTTCCTGAGCACTTTCTACTCCTAGATAAGGCAATGCCAAATATGCCTTGGAGCCATAGTGTAGTGGGCATTATTAATGGTCTAGGTATAACTGGGTCCTGGCCCTGGCTTTGCACTGCAAATCTTGTAGAGTGGGCAGGGTTTGTTTGTTTTGTTTTGTTTTGTTTTAATTTTTATTCTTAAAAAATTTTAAAAACAACGTTTATTTATTTTTGAGAAACAGAGACACAGACAAAGTACGAGTGGGGAGGGCAGAGAGAGAGGGAGACACAGAATCTGAAGCAGGCTCCAGGCTCTGAGCTAGCTGTCAGCACAGAGCCTGATTGGGGGCTCGAATCCACAAACTGTGGGATTGTGACCTGAGCTAAAGACAAATGCTCAACTGACCAAGCCACCCAGGCACCCCTGTTTTGTTTTTTAACCTATTCAAGTGTTGTATTGCCATCTTTAAAATCATATTATTGGAACAAATCAGCATTGCACCTGCTTGGGGGTATGATCAATGAAGACAAAGACAAAAAATGGGATTATTATATCCTATGATTTGGGCTTTTGTGAATTTATTAATGCAGTCTAAGATTACCACTCCCCCCAACCTCTTTTTTAGTGTAGGCATGTCATATTACTGCATTTTAGTAAGCTTCTGGCTATTCAGATTTCTATATTATTCAAATTGACTGCTATCCCTATTCTAGAATTTTCCACTTTACTATTTTGGACCTGAAAAAGTCTTCACAATAACCCAGTTAAACTTAATCTTGTATGTTTTAGCTTATCATTTCACTAGTTGTGATACATTCAAATTTTGATTCTGTGTTTTAATATATTAGTTATCCTGTTCATTTTCAGGTCATCTGTAGATCTGAAAAATGTATTTGCTAAGTTTTCATATAAATTATTAACTGAAAATATTAACTAGAATGGATTTAAGGATGGAGCCCTGTGATACTGTTGGAGATTTTCATCCAGGTTGATAAAAAGTGATTGATTAGCACTCTGGTTATTTTTGTTTATAACTAGCTATAAATCTGTCCTACTGAACTAACTAGTATTCAACATATGCTTACAAATATTCCAATTCCTGTCTGGCGCTAAAATAGCAGAGGATTCATTAGGTTGGGATGTTTTGATTTGTACTACCTGAAAGTTCAAAACAAATCTAAATGTGGATTTCCCAAGACTCCTGAGGGAGACCTGGAACCTGGCTCTGTCCCCAGTTTAGGCTCTGCAAGGTTAAAGCTGCTTGGTCAGAAATGGACCTTAAAATTGGATATGTAGGCCCTTGAAAACTCAGCTATCTGGCTGTGTCTTGTTATCTTAGAGCAAAATTGGCTTTAGGGCAAATTAGAAAGTAGACCAAAATTACTTTAACGTAGTTTGGGGCAACTTTCCCTTCTCCTGTGACACATCTTGCTACTGGAGGTTGGTCTGGTCTTCCTGGTTTCTCCTGGCTTCTTCTCCTTTATCACTCACTAGCCAGGACACACCCTCTTTTCTGAGCTTCCCCTTCCCTATCAAGATTGTCATTCTTTGGTGACCATTGTATGCTGCTAGGTAATGGAGTGGAGGTATCTGCCTGCAGGAGCGCCAGGAACATGCACACATGTGCAAGCATGTGCGTGATGAGCCAGAGAACTTTTGGTCTTCTGGTTATGCACAACCTCTGAGAACTGTCTTTCTGACTGGTGTCCACACCACCCTCCTTGGCTCATTTTACTGTTGTAGATGAAGAAAGAGCAGGGCACGTGACCTGTGCAGTTGCTCAGGGACGTGGCATTCACGAGAGCCCTGCATTTGTTTTAATGCTCTGTTGTTGCCATCTTTAAATGATTAATTCTTTTTGGACAAGTGACCCTGCATTTTTAATTTGCCCTGGGCACCACAAATTATGTAATCCATCCTGAGAAAGGGTTAAGTGTTGTGCTGCGTGATGTCTGTTCCCTATAGTTGGGGAATCTCTTCCCTATGCCAGCAATTGCTAGAAGAGTCCACATTACACTTATTTTCTAGCTGCATATTTATAATAAATTATCTTTTAAAGCTATTAATGAGGGTTCTCTAAGAAAATTATTTCACCCAAGCATTTACCTGAAGGAACTATTTGTCTTACTATGCTGAGGTCCCAGTCGTCTCCCATCCTGAATTTAGTTAATTTTAATGTCTATACGTTCTCTAATGTTAAAAAATTCCATCCAGGAAAAATCTATACATCAGATGAGAAGCAAATATTTGAGATTCAACACAGATTCAATCAGCACCTAATATGTGCTAACCTCTGTTGTAGAGGCTGGGGATAGAGTGGAGGTTAGGACAGCATCCCTGATCTTGTACAGCCTATATCCTGATGAGGGGAGACAGACAATAAGCTAATAAATGAATAAGCAATAAACTAGTAAGCATATAAGTAAGTGAGATGCTTTTGGTAGAGGTAAGTGCTAAGCAGAAGGTTAAATAAGGTCATGTGGTAGAGAGTGATTGGAGGTGGCTTTAGCTTGGTGATCTGAATAGGCATCTCTGAGGAGGTGGCTTCTGAGTTGAGACATAAGTGATTTACTGTGTAAATTTAAAGTTACAACTAGGAGTTGTTTAAAATGTTAGCTGTAGTTCTAGCCTTGTTCATTGTTTCAGTCAATCATGGAATCTATTTAATAGATGTTCACAGAGCAGAGGTAGTAGTTCTTAATGAAAACAAACAGCTTCCAAAAGGCATCGATCTTGAACTCAGTGGTTGAGGACTCAGACTGGTTTCTACTCCAGGACATTTCCTAGTTCCACTTTGCTTCGCTTTCTTGTCAAGTCAGTCTTGTTTATGTGCCACATGTGTGTGGAACACTTTACTAAAAGTTGTTTGTAGTTTTAGAGAAGGAGAAACTATAGAAATACCCCTCTGATTTACTGAAGAAGGCAGGACAAAACCAAGGAAAGGTACATAAAACCACAAACCATGGAAATACAGGCATTGGTGCCAGTCGCAGCTGCACATGCCCAAGGGCCGAAATGGATGCTAGGACCCTGGAACCTGATGGGAGCAGTCTCCATGTGCACGGATTTTTCCTACAGTTTCAAGCTAACCACCCTAACTTCTCCTGTTCTTTTCCCTTCTTGAGGTTTTTTCCAAGAAGATAATGACAGAGGAGACATTTTTTCACAAAGAAGATATTCAAATGGCCAACAGGTAAATGGAAAAGTGCTCAATATCACCAATCGTTAGGGAAATGCAAATCAAAACCACAATGAAATATCACCATGCATGTGTTAGGATGGCCATTATCAAAAGAATAAGAGATAACAAATGCTGGCAAAGATATGGAGTAGAGGGAACACCTGTGCACTGTTGGTGTAGCCACTATGGAAAACAGTATGGCAGTTCCTCAAAAAATTAAAAAAATAACCACCATATGATCCAGTAATTCTACTTCTGGGTATTTATCCACAGGAAACAAAATCACTATCTCAAAAAGATATCTGATTCATTACAGCACTATTTATAATAGTAAAAATGTGAATACTGAAGTATTCATCAACAGATGAATGGATAAGGAAAATGTGATATGTATGTATGTATAATGGGATACTATTCAGTCATAAAAAAGGAAATCTCGCCATTTGTGATAACATGTATGGACCTGGAGGACATTATTCTAAGTGAAATAAGTCAGACAGAGAAACACAAATACTGTATGATCTCATTTATATGTGGAATATAAACAAACTTATGGAAAATGAGATCAGATTTGTGGTTATTAGAGAAAGGAGGTTGGGAGAGGGGGAATTGGAGGAAGATGTCCAAAAGGTATAAACTACCAGTTATGAGATAGATAAGCACTGGGGATGTAATGTACAACATAATGACTATAGTTAACACTGCTTTATGGCATTTTGAAAGTTGCTAAGGGTAGATCCTAAAAATTCTCATCACGAGGAAAGCAGTTGTTTCTGTTTTTCTTTTTGTAACTATATGAAGAAAAGTATTAATTAAATGATTGTGGTAATTTCTATATATATATTTCTATCTATCTATTATCTATCTCTCTATCTATGTGAAATCATCATGTAGTGCACCTCAAACATATACAGAGCCGTATGTCAATTTTACCTTAACAAAACTGGAAAAAAAAGATAATGTCAGAAAGCAGAAGTACATGTACGTATTGAAGGATCAAGGACATGGGAAATACTGACCCCCCCCTTTTTTTTTACCTCTTAATTGATAATTTTTTGTGGCCTCCTGTGATTATTTAACTACATCCCAATCTGAACTCATGATTTTGACTCAGTGCTCCTCCTCTGATCCCAACATTTTTATTTCTCCTTCTGTCAAATCCTGTTCATCATTCATTTGCCAACTCCTACATTTTTAAAACAACTTTTATTTTTCCCTTTTTTGAGCTTTTCCAGTACTCTTGTAATGAATTCTTTGTATTACACTCCATCTGTCTGACATATTGGAGTGGTTTCTATTTTCTTCATTATATGATCATTGTCTATGGTCTTTTTTTCCTGATTTTTCAATTTAAGATATTTTCTCTTGTCTCCTCTTAAGTGGAAGCTTAAGGCACTTACATAACATCCATTTATACCCTCTCTTTCGATTTTTGATAATCATTATTTAAAAATTTTCAGTATTTTTTATATACCTATACACCTAAACCTAGTGCAATCAACTTTAGAGATGATCTCTTGACTCCTCACTAGAGTAGATGGGGATATTCTTAGCTTTCCTTCTAGCTGTTTTATATTATCCAACCTCCCATCTTCTGACCACTGAATCTTTATTTTTATATTATTAAGGTTGTTAATATCTGCATTTTGTTCTATAATAATATTTAAATCTTGTATAGTAGATAAATTTTTAAAGATTTAAAGATATTTTATTATTATGCATGGAAATAATATGTTGCCATTTCATAGCCCAGAATTGTATTATCTAAGATTGTATTTCCATAGTCTAAGGTTATGTTTCTTTCTCCTTATGTCTAATATCACAAGTTCTTGACCCTTCAACAGACATTATTCCCTCTGCACAAGTCAAAAGGATAAATAGGTTTTCTTTTCTTACAATTTATAAACTATCCAACATTATCCAATAGTTTGGTATTTTTTTAAGTTTATTTATTTATTTTGAGAGAGAGAGAGAGAAGGCATGAGCAAGGGAGAGGCAAAGAGAGAAAAGAGAGAGAATCCCAAGGAGGCTCTGCACTGTCAGCACAGAGCTCAATGTGGGGCTCCATCTCATGAACTGTGAAATCATGACCTGAGCTGAAACCAAGAGTCAGACACTTAATGGACTGAGCCACCCAGGTACCCCAACAGTAGTTTGGTATTTTAGTTTGCTTTATATTTATACTATGTTTTTTTTTTTCAAGACAGTTTTTTTCCCTTAGCATTTCTATATGTTAATTTATTATGTGGCTAGGAAACTTTTCTCCTTTTATTACCATATTACTAATATCATGCATCTCTGTGATTCTGTCCAGTGCTTAGAATCTATGAAATTTTCCTTGAAGGTATTTTTCACAGGATATACTGACATCTGGTTCCACTTGGGCCAACTGCTTAGCCAGACACACAACTGTTGTACTAAAATGTCTTTTTATTGGTTACATGGTTGAGTTCCAGCCATTTTTTTGATTTCCAGGTTTTGTGTTTTGCTTTCATTTTCCTGGAGTAAATCCTCAAGTAACTTCTCATAACAACTGGATAGGAGGTAAATATTCTATATAGTTTCTGTCTGAAATTGTTATGGTGTTATATCTAGGCATTTCCATTTTTCCAGTAATTCTGTGAAATGTTTTAGATGGTTTTTCCTCTAGGTATCTCCTACAAAGGGAAGGCTGCCTGAGCTTTGCATATGAAGGTGGAGCATGTGGACTGGTAGGCCTTACTTTAGAGCAAGCTGATGTGGAGCCAGGCTTTAGACAAAGAGGGGTTTTAACATTCCAGAATGAGAAGACCTTTAATCTGGGCTTTCATTTCCCAAGCAGACCTAATTCTTCCCAAGAAGTTGACTTAACTTCTTCAGAGAAGTTTCTTCTAGTTGTTATTGTTTTGCCTGGGGGAAATGGAGGAAGAGAGAAAGAGAGAGAGAGAGAGAGAGAGAGAGAGAGAGAGAGAGAGAGAGAGAGAGAGAGACTCAAAGAGGAAGCCAGAGACATATTTTCAGTGAGCTCCCTTGCTGTCCATATCACACAGCTAAATTACTGACAAGGCCAAGGGGGGGTCCGCTCTCCTGTGAAGTCTTGCCTGTATGTCCTTCCTTAGAGTGCAGGTTTCCTTTTGTGCCTGAAAGAGCTCATGAGAAAATTTGTCACCTGAAGTGAAAGATCTGTTTATGATGAAGAATGAACATTAGCCAAAGCATTCCGATAGTAGCAAATTTTTAGGTCTTCTCTTAGCTCCATGTTTTTAAACTTTTGTGTGGAAAATAATAGAATGTGGAGGCTAGATATAAAAAGGAGGAGGAAGCTTCTGCCTTTTTTTTTTTTTTAAGTTTATTTATTTATTTTGAGAAAGACAGAGCACGAGTAGGGGAGGGACAGAAAGAGAGGGAGACAGAATCCCTAGCAGGCTCCGTGCTGCCAGCACAACTCACGAAAATGTGAGATCATGACCTAAGCCGAAATCAAGAGTCAGATGCTCAGCTGACTGAGCCACCCAGGTGTCCCAAGCTTTAGTGAGCCTTATGAAGCCCTGGCAAATTGTTGCAAAGCTCCAGCCCTTTAAATTGCTGGATTTTTTTCTCTAGAGTTTTTTTTGTGGCTTTGTGACAGAATTAAAGGAAGTACAAGTTAGTTTTTGTTTTTGAAAAAAGAAATAGTTTTATCCACATGTGTGCACTTTTTAGAAACTTAGTGTGGAATATTACACTGTATGTGAACTAACTGAAATTTAAATAAAAACTTAAAAAAAAGAGAAACTTAGTGTGGAGAACCTGACTGAGGTTCTTCGTACCAAACTCTTAAGAATGTTAATGAAATTGAATGACAGGATGCACCTGTTTCATAACAGGTACTGGAAATTGACTTTCTATAACCATATTCAAGGATGGAAACAGGAAGAGTTACAGTGTGTACAATGAACAGGAGATTTTCATTCTGAATAAATAAGACAGAGCAGACCAGGAGGTTTATTTATGTTGTCTTAGATGGGTGACCTCACCAGGTAAAGCCAGATATATCCCAGAGACTTATAGGGATGATCTTTAAGGTGCATGACACTATCATTTTGGTCTCAAAAGAATGATCAGAGAGAGAACAGTCATCTCTGATAGTAACTTGAACTTTAGGTTTCTCCTTCCCCAACAGTCCATGGTGATATGAACACTTTTTTGGGGAAAAAATCCTGGGGGTATCTTTTCATCAGTAAAAAGAATGGAAGGAAGAAAGGAAGGAAGAGAGAAAGAAAGAGAGAAAGAAAGATAGGAAGAAAGAAAGAAAGAAAGGGAGAGAGAAAAAGAAAGAAATGAAGGAAGAAAGAAAGAAATGAAGAAAGAAAGAAAAAGAAAGGAAGGAAGAAAGAAAGAAATGAAGGAAGGAAGAAAGAAAGGAAGAAAGCGATTTCCCACATTTATTTCTTCAAGGACAGGTTTTTTCTCATGTCTTTCTGCTTATTAGGACAAAGATGATGAATGGCAATTTCCAGACGTATTTCTGAAAAGATGAATGAGAAGGAGCTGTGTTTGATTGACCTTCCCATTCCTGGGAGCAGTTGAGTTAGTGGAAGTAGAGAGAGCTGTGGATCATAAGAAGACCAATTTGCTCTTCTCATCCTTGTATTGTGTGTGTTTGTGCTTATGTGTTTAATGTAAAGTACACTTAATCTGGGTTTTAATCTGTGTGGAATTTAAAATTAAACCTTCACCAACACACATGAATAAAACTTCATCCTTTAAATGAGTTTTCTTATTTACTAATTTTAAGTGTACCCTCTTTGGCATTGTAGCTGAATTGTTCTACTTAAAATGTAGATCTAACCTTGTGACCTCCCTAATTATGGTCCTGTTGTGGCTGGTCCCCAGGCTCCTAAGTAATGGTATATGAGCCTTTCGTGCATTTCCTTCTTTCTGTCTCCCCAGCCTCATTTCCTGCCCCTCCCTGCTTTGCACTTGACATTTTATATTCTAGTGATCTGTTCACCCTCTGTGCTGCTTCACATTTCAGAACAATCCTTCTCTCTGGAATACCCTTCCTGTTTTTTCTTTTCTTGGCTGACTCTTACTAGATAAACCCTCATTCTCTCCAAAAAGTCTTCCTTTAAACTAGGTGAACTAAGGGTTTCTCTAGATTCTGTGGCTTCTGGTTTACACTCAATAACAACACTTCTGCTCAGATAATTTGACCTTTTAGTTAAATAAGCATCTTATGGGAGGACACAGTGCCTTCTTTCTTTTTGCATGTGTCAAGGGCAGTGCCAAATGCACAATATGTGCTTAGTAAGTGTTTGCCAACAACTTCTGAATATTAAGCATTCAGCTCAACTAATATTTCAGTTACTTCCTACTTAGTGGTAAGATTGAACTGAAAAACCACAAGAAAGTTTCATAATGATAAGTGGTAAATAGCAGTTATGTCAGGAAGTGAGTGATAGATTATTATTTTTCAGTGGTAGGGTCATAGTATGTTTAAATGAGTTTAGATAAATCCACCACCTATGTGAAGTATATATGTACACACAGCATGTGCAGTAGGGACCACAGCTGCTACTTAGAATTAAGGGCTATGAGAATTGGGAAAGGCCCTTGATGTCTTCAAGGCCAGTCTGTGGTGAAAGAATCCTTTTTATAATATTTTCATAAATACCCATGTAATTTCTATCTAAACACTCCCTGTAATGGCCCTTTCAGTAGGTAGCTAATTCCATTTTTGGACTATTTCAATTTTCAGAAAGCTTTTTATACTAACTCAAATCTACCTTTCCTATAATGTCTATACACTGGTCCTAATTCTTCATGAAGAAGAGGAAGGTACAATAAACCCAGTCTCTTTTCTTCCTTAAACCTTGAAGATACGGGTGAATCGTCAAGTGCTGCATAAGACTTCTCTCCAGGTGAGGTTTCCTTAAGTACGGCAGCCATTCTTCATCTTTTCTGGGTTTTGTTCCCCACACTATGCCAGGCCCTCTACTCTGCTGAGCTTTCGTATATCTAGACGTGAGCTTGTTAGTCTGTGTTCTCCTCTCAGTACAGATTTGAGCAGGACCCTGGAAGACATTAAACTGAACACCTTACTTTGGTTCCTGAAGCCTGAGGTTGCATTAACTTTTTGGCAACCATGATGCTTTGCTGACACATATAGAATCTGGGACTTGTGATCAAGTAAATCCTCTAGCGTTGTCCCCCTCATACTGTTGCTGAGCCTTTCTGTGATCTGGTTCTGCTGTGTAAGTCTTCTGAATAATGCGACACAAGAAACTTTGAAATCAGCAAACATCGATCAATGTTTGATAATATATGTGGACCAAACCAGGATGTGGCAGTGCCTGTGCCTGAAGATCTAGAAAGTACTTTCCAATAGTTCTCATTTTACTTATTTTTCTTTAAGCATGGATGCAAGGAGATTATAAAGTCATCAAACCATTTAAAAACTAAAATTTCCAGAACTTACCTTTTCAAACAGTCTTGCTCTTTAAATCAGTGACCTTGTAAGATTAGATCCTTAGTCTAATGATGCCTTCTTTTTTAAGTTATTAAGACAATAAAATATTTTTTGAGTGCCTACTATGATCTTAGTGTTTAGTTTTTTAAACTTCTACCTTTGAATCGTTTTTGAAGCCTGTGAATGAAACACACAGGAAAATTGTTTTATTTTCTGTCTTTTTTTTTCTTTTTGATCCCAAGCATCTAGTAAAGTGGATTTGGTGCCATATGACCTTTCGATATCTCCAAAAACCAAATATATCCTCAACCATGGCAATTGCCCCCTTGAGGAGATTAACAAGTGTTCTCATGCAGGCCCCAGGAACAGGCTCTCTGCTGGGATGGCCAAAAAGCTTCACTAAGGCCTTATCTGCACCCTCTATATTTAAAAACAGGACTCCTAGAAATTCCGTCTAGAGGCCCCAGCTTCTGCCAAAAAAAAAATTTGTTTCCTCCTATAAGACCAATTACCAAATAAAGTACTGTATGGAGAACCAGATGAAATACTGTATTCCCTACCCAGTTAGTAAGAAAGGTAATTAACCTAATCTGCTGTGCAGAGCAGGTCTGCAGCAATGTCACAGTCACCACAAATGTAGTGGACGCAGACTTACATGAGAGCAGGTGTTACATAGGCCTGTGCATTTCATAATCACTGTCCTTAGCCCTGGAAACAAAGGGCTCTGTTTTAGGTTCAGAAAGGCAGTTCACAGCCCTTGTAGATATGGTTCGAGATAACATTAAGAAGCAAAAATTTTAAAAAGCACACAGCGAGTATGCTTGTTGCTATGGTTGGCAATAATTGTCAGAGAACTCAGATAAACAAGTAAGGGCCTACCTAACTGAATCTAGGATTTGCTTGTTCTCAAGAGTTGGCAGTGACATGAGCACAACCTTGTTCGATGAAAGGTGGCCTTTGCTCTTATCGGCCAGTCCTTCCAGCCTTTGTTAGCATCATGAAGTTCAGGAGGCATAGGACTTTTCTTAATACTAAAAATCACTAGGTATCCTATAACCTACAGTCATCATTCAGGGCAATCTGAATTTCTGTAGTTTCTTTGAACTTACCAGATTTTGCTAAAATCCTGGAAAACTATAGAATATCTTTAGTGTTTAAAAAACGTAGGGACGCCTGGGTGGCTCTGTCAGTTAAGTGTCTGACTTTGGCTCAGGCCATGATCTTGTGGTTCATGGGTTTGAGCCCCATGTCAGGCTCTGTGCTGACAGCTCAGAGCCTGGAGCCTGCTTCAGATTCTGTGTCTCCCTCTCTCTCTGCCCCTCCCCTGCTCATGTTCTGTCTGTCTCTCTCGCAAAAATAAATAAGCATTAAAAAATTTTTTTTAAATGCAGCAACACACATTTTGTTTCATATGGCAAGCTGAACAAATTAGATGTAATTCATTGTCCTATGGAATTGCATAAAATTTGGTTAAAATATCTGTTCACTCCTTCTCAGATTATCAGGAAGCAAAAAAGAAGGAGAAAAAGAAGAAGACATCAAGCTGCCTAGCTGAAACAAGGAATGTATTTCATCTAGTCAATAATAATATAATAATAATAATAATAATGATAATTGTGCTGCTGGTGATAGTAATGAGACTATGGGTTTCTTTAGCTGAGAAAATTGACCATAGACCAGCAGTACTGAGAAGTTAGTCTGAGCAATGTAACTTAAAAAAATTAGTGAAGCAAGAATTTTAATGATTTCAAAAAGAGTAATAATATCTTGCATGCATACAGCACTGTGAAATTTATAAAGCACTTTCACATTTCAGTAAAGCGTTTTGCAGAGGATGAGGAAGTCCTCAGGTGGTTTAAAGCAGGACCTGAATTTGTGTGCTACCCATTACTGATTCAGTAAAATGTACTCAATCAATCCAAGTCTTCACAATTTGATAGTTATAAAAGCCTGTGTGTTGAGTTCATTTGTGGCAGGTAGATTCTTGACCCTAATGGTGACAATAATATCTGTGATGGAGATGACATATGAAAATAATTTTTCAGATGTATTTCCATCTATTGTAAATCTTGATATTTTGGGGGTGTCTCACTTACTGAAATGATGGCTCAGTAGACTAATGGCAGTGGCTTTTCTAAATATCTATAGCCTCTCAAGAATCTGGTCTGGAGGAATCAGATCATTCAGTTTCTTTATGAAGTATTCAGAAGATTGCTGTTCTGCCTATGTAGGCTGAGCCAATGCTCTTGTTGCCCTTGGGTAGAAGGAAGATATGATGTAAAGGGAAGTTAACAAAGTTTGCTTTTCCAATCTGGGAGGATTATGGGAATAAGGAAAAAAGTGAGATGTCAGGGTTCTTGTTTTTCTTCTTCTCTTAAGGGCCCAATGTGGGATAGGGAAGGGGGTATAGCTTTAGAAAGTATTATCCATATTGGCATGAAGAAGCCAGATAAACCTTTGTTCTTTTGGACTGGTGTGGTGAAGACTGAACCCCTGTAGGAAGATCGCAGCTGTGGGCCTGGTACCATGGCCAGCATGGTGTATGAGCAAATGCAGGTGATGTTAGGCATCTAGGCCAGCAATTCTGGACTCCCTGGGCCTGTGCATGGTACCAGGACTTTTAAGTTATCTCATATCCTAGGGAAGGGAGGGTGAATTGTTGGGGGTCCTGGTGAATGAGCAAAGCTCTATTACAGGAGAGAGTTTATTTTGGGTGAGCACTTAAAGATGAGGATGAATAACTTGGATCGTGGGTTCTGGCAGTGGGTTCCAGCCTGTGACTTCAACTGGCAAGGCAGACCCATTTCTACCTCTGTGTAGTTCAGGGAGAATCTCAGTCTGTCCTTTCTGAAGTAGAGACTCAATGAGAATCCAGATGACCCCATGTGGCTCTGAAGACACCTTCTTCTCCTCTGTCCTCATTGCTGGGCTCTTCAAACAGCCACCATCTTGGATTAGAGGCTGGGGAGGGAGAGGAGGTTTTACCCAAATCAATCAAGTTAATTAAAGGGAATGCTGTAATTGTAGTTTGCTGGATTGGAAAGGCATTTTCATTTTTTTCCAGGTTTGCTTTAGTGAATAGGGTCTTATGAAGATAATCATATGGGCTATGGTAAGAAAGTAGAAATTCCTATATTTTATCAAAGCTAAAATATCATTGATTATTCAAAGAGCCATTATTTTATGAATTACTGAAAAGGAAAAAAGCTACCATATCAGTCAGTGTTCAGCTAGAGAAACAGAACTATTAGGAGATATATATTAAGAGATTTATTGCAGGGAACTGGCTTACATGATTTTGGGGTCTAGCTGGGCAAGTTCGAAATACTTAGGGCAGGTTGTGAGGAAGGGCAGGCTACAACTCTTGGGCATTAGATGAAGCTGCTGTCGACAGGCAAAATTTTGCCTTTATCAGAGAAGCCTTAGTTTTGCTCTTAAAGTTTTTCAACAGATTGAATCAGGCGCACCCAGATTATCTAGGGTAATCTCATTTACTTAAATCAACTGATTATGTACTTTAATCATGTCTACAAAATACCTTCATAGTAACATATAGATTAGTGTTTGGATAGCTGGGTATTGAAGTCTAGTCAAGTTGACACATACAACTAACCATCACAACTACCAGTTAAACTGTGACATGTTAAGACATCTTTCAATTTTAGATATGTTAAAATGTTTTTAGAAAGGTATCTTTTAGGTTCTATGAAATATAGTATGTTTTCTGGGTGTCATCTGAGTAAATTTAGAACTCTGCTACTAACTTCACTTAGTAATTCTGGAGATTAGTAGTGATTTTGTAACCCTGGAGTGATTTGCAATTCTACAGACTAGTAGTGATTTTGACCACTCATTTACAAACATACAAACAGAAGTCTGAGATACAGAGAAAGGGAAGTCATTTTCTGAGGGTCACTTCAGACAGGGCTAGGAATAGGGTCCAGTTTTCTCCCTCATTGTTCTTTGAGTCTAGTTCACCCCATTTTATTAGAATCACATGCAAAGCGAGTTGGTAAAATTTGTGAATTGTGATTCCCAAACTGGTGTCCCTGATTACCTGAGAGTTCCAAAGGGTATAAAAACTATTTCAAGGTGCCTAATGGAAAGTATACATTTAATCTGAAGCAAAGCTTTATGGGCTAAATAAGATGTTAAGTTGTTTTGCTTTGGCCAGAGTTCTATCTAATTCCTTGGGTCACTTTGTTGACATATGCTGATCAGAAGATTTGATTACAAGTTAGTTGTGGGTCATTTATCTGTTTACTCTCAAATCCATTGTCCATCTTCCCTTGCTTTGCTCTGTATCAAAGGAAAGTACATTTCCCAGGTTTACTTGCCAGCATACTTCTAAGTAGGTTCAGCTAATGGGAGGCATCAGTGGAAGACAGAGGGTGTATGTGCTGGAACCAGGAATCTGTCCCTTCTGCCATACCTTCTCATTGGCTGTTTCCTCAGTGGCTCTTTCATTAGACAGGCCTTCCCTCCATGGTCCCATCCCACAAGGTAGCCTCTACTGTGGTTCTAGCTCTTGCTAGATGATCCCAACTTTGGACTGTAAACAACATCTCCTCATTTTTTCTTCAACCAAAGGACTAGTGATGGCTTTCTGCTCTTGCTGTGTTTCTGGGTTGCCTTGCTATTTTCTGAGTGCTCTTTCAGCTCTCCTGTCACCTGTGCACTAAATTTCTCATATCAAATTGTCTGTTTAGAATACCTCGTATGGTTTCTCTTTTCCTTACTGAATCCTAACCTATGCATAGAATTTTTAAAAATTAATTATGCTGAAAAAAGTTATTGCCTGAGATACAAATTTGATTAGATAACAGCAATCTAAAATAGGAAAAATATAAAAAACAAGAAGAGAGTTTTTGGTAGTAGAAGGGTTAGGACCCCCTGAACAGTGGGGCATAGAGGGTAGTGCTGAAGGGAACCTTAGGAGCCACCATTTCCATATGAGGAAAACAAATCTCAGAGGAATAGGACGACTTGTCTGTGGTCACTCAGTGAGTAAATGAATAACCAGGACCAGAGCTCTATGCTACAAAGTACATTTTACATAGCATAATTAGATAGGCATTTGCAATCAAAGAGATCCAGTTAGAATCCCAGCTCTACTGCCCATTTGCTCTGTGACTTTGGGCAAATCACTTATTATCTTTGAATTTCAGTTTTCTCATTTCTAAACTTCAGAGGGTTTGTGAAACTGAAAGCAGTCACTGTAATAAAACTTGGCCAAGAGTAGGGCCAGAGTAGTCACTAAATGTGTTGCCTTTCCTGCTCCACATGCATGATTTTTCTAGAACACTCTCCAGGAATAGTCAAAATTTTCAAGAAATTTTTTTTGGGTAAACTTTCTAAAGTCTTTCTTTTGCTTTTACTGACTTGCAACAGAACAAAATAAAGGAGCTGACAAAATGTTTCAATGATATAACTTAATGCTTTTAAAAAAAGTACCTGCTTTGTACCTTCTCCATGTTATGTGAAGAGTGCTCTGGAAAGTGCACTCTTTTTTTTTAATTTAATTTAATTTAATTTAATTTAATTTTATAGTTTATTGTCAAGTTGGTTTCCATATAACACCCAGTGCTCATCCCCACAAGTGCCCTCCATACCCATCACTCCCTTCCCTTCTTCCCCATCCCCATCAGCCCTCAGTTTTTTCTCAGTATTCAAGAATCTGGTTCATGGTTTGCCTCCCTCCCTCTCCCCAACTATTTTTTTCCCCTTTCCCTCCCCCATGGTCCTCTGTTAAGTTTCTCCTGTCCCACTTATAAGTGAAAATATATGGTATCTGTCCTTCTCTGCCTGACTTATTTTGCTTAGCGTAACACCCTCGAGTTCCATCCACATTGCTACAAATGGCTAGATTTCATTCTTTCTCATTGCCATGTAGTATTCCACTGTATGTATAAACCACATCTTCTTGATCCATTCATCAGTTGATGGACATTTAGGCTCTTGCCATGATTTGGCTATTGTTGAAAGTGCTGCTATGAACATTGGGGTACATGTGCCCCTATGCATCAGCACTCCTGTATCCCTGGGGTAAATTCCTAGCAGTGCTATTCCTGGGTCACAGGGGAGTTCTATTGTTAATTTTTTGAGGAACCTCCACACTGTTTTCCAGAGCGGCTGCACCAGTTTACATTCCCACCAACAGTGTAGGAGGGAAAGTGCACTCTTTTTATGCTATCTTTAGTTGCCCGTTTGCCCCTTAAGATGTGAGAGTGAGATTACTGTCTATATGAAGATGTGTATGCTTAAACGATGCTGGCTTAAACGATGGGGCAGAGCTATGGAAACGGATTGTTCTCTGGTTAATGCACAGGTTTGTTTTTATTGAATAAATGGATGAAATAGCCTTGGGAGGTTAGGTTCCGGAGTCCATACTTGCCTAGCTAAGGCCACCAGAAAAGGTGGTAGATATGGTTATGTTTAGAGGGCTAATCAGAGGGGTTTCAATTCTGTGCATACTGCATTTCAACTCTCCATGTTAGAATGCTCTTTATTTTTTTGCTAGCAGAGTACTAGAAACAGGGACCTCAGGAATGTAGTTCTATGTATGACCTGGGGTGAAGGGACACCTCTATTTATGGCAAATGGCTTTGACTTCTGTGGGACTGGGTCATATTGTTACAGCTGCAAGACTAAAAAGGATTTGAATGATTATATTTTGACTAGAATTCTTCCTACACTTTTAAGGAACAGGAAAACTTTGGTCTCTCTCTCTCTCGCAATCCCTCCTTACTTTCCCTTATCCCATCTCTGTTCCACTTTTCCCAAATCCTTTTTTTTTTGGTGACCATGTTACACTAATCTTTTATTAATTGTCATGGAATATTGTATGCCACTCATCTATTTCACCTTTGTATTCTTCGCCACATATAGAGAACTTCTTCATTTTGAAGTGAGTTTGGATTTATTAAGGTTATTGTTTTCTTGTGGTTTCCTTTCAGGTAGTCCCTTTGTATGTAATAATGATGCAAATCAGGCAGAAAGTGGAGTTCAGGCTTTAGGATGGGCCAGAACTATGGAAACAGATTCCTTTTTAGTTAATACTATAAATGTGCCTGACTTCAATGTCATCCTAGTGACACAGTTGATTATTGTCAATAAAGAGAATAAGCAAGAGAGAAGGAAGGAGCAGTATATGATTAAGAAGATAAAGAGAAACATTCAGTGTCCATAATAATTTGATGCCAAGAGCATGTCTAAGCATCTCAACTTCCCATCATAATTATTATTTTTGTTAAATAAATTATTGCAGTTCAATTCACTCTCTACTGAGTAGTGGAAGAGATAACTAATTGCCAGACTCTGTACTGGGCAGTTTATTTTCATTATCTTATTTAAGCCTTGCAACAATACTTTGAGATAAGAATTTACACTGGTCTATGGGATGTAGGTCAAGTGCTTAGCACACATATGCATGCACACACCACACACACTGACAGGCACACACATGTGTCTACACCCCTGTTGGAATTTTTCAAATTAAGTAATGAGGATAGGAGTGGAATAACCCTAATTCTCAACCTATTTTAAATTATTGAGAATTTTGGTTCTGACTTGCAAAATAAACTTAATATAACCCATCTCTTCCACTGACTTCCAAATGTAAACGCTGGATAAGATACAAACAAAACAAACAGTATTTGAGAATTCTGAAAATTAAACAGAAGCAGACTGATTGTTGGGGAAGGGCAAAACATGGACAAATGACCACATAGTGGTGAGATTCTCATGTTTTCCCCTTCTTTCTTAAAGCTATACCCCAAGGGTGGTACTGATTATGTAATGGTGAGGGAGTGACTGCAGTATAGGCAGATAGAATTAGAACCCCCTTCCTTCTGGATAGAGGAACCAGGAAAAGGAGCCTTTGGGGGCTGAGAGTGAGGGGGAGAATACCAGCATGGAGATAACTGGAAAATAGGTCCCTTATTCTGTGTATGCATCTTCACAAATCTCAGGCTCATTCTTGAAGTACAAATGGGAGTGACAGACTTAACTAGCATAGCATGAACTTTGACAATGAAACTGAAGTTTGAACCAGTACCCACAGATGGTAAGATAGAACTTGCAATCTGAGCCTAAACCGTTGATTGCCACTAAAATAGAACATCAACTTTCTCTAGAGGATTACAACAGGACTCAGCACCTAAAAAATAGAATATTCACAATACCCAGACACATTTCAACAGTTACATGACATATTAAGAAACCAAGAAAATGTGTTCACATCTTTACCAAAAGGTAATCAACATATGCCAAACTCAGTGTGACCTGTATATTGGAATTGTTAGATGCGGACTTTAAAGCAGCTATTATTATTTTTTAATGTTTATTTGTTTATTTTGAGAGAGAGAGAGAGAGAGAGAGAGAGAGAGAATCCCAAGCAGGCTCTGCACTGACAGTGGGGCTGTCAGTGGGGCTCAATCTCACAAATGGTGGGATCATGACCTGTTGAAATCAAGAGTCACATACTTAACTGACTGAGCCACCCAGGAGACCTTAGCTAAAGCAACTATTATAGCTATGCACTATGAGGTAAGGAAACACAATTGAAATGTATGGAAAGATAGAATCTTTTAGCAGAGAAATAGAAAGAGAATCAAATGGATATTTTAGAACTGAAAAAATATAGAAAATTTAGAACTAAAAAAAAACCCCTAACATCTGAAAACTTGATGGACTTGATAGCAATATGCAAATGATAGAGAAAAGAGTCAGTTAATTTGAGGATAGAACAATAGAAATTACCCAGTCTAAAGAACAGGGAAAAAAAGATTGAAAAAAATAAACATAACCTCAGAGACCTGTGGGACACTATCAGTATGTGTGTTTGGAATCCCAGAAAGGCAAGGAGGCTGAGGCAGAAAAAGTATTTGAAGAAATAATGGTCAAAATACTCCCAAATTTGGTGGAGGACATAATCTACAGACTCAAGAAGCTTAGTGGACACCAAACAGGATAAAAATTTAAAAATAATATGCCTAGAATTCATCAAAATCAAACTTCTAAAAACCAATGATAAATTCAAAAATCTTGAAAGAAGCTAGAGGAAAATAGCACATTATATACAGGGGAACACCAATTCAAATAACTTCAGGTTTCCCATCCAAAGTCTAGAAGATAGGGAGACAGCATAAAGAAAAAAACTGTTAGCCCCGAGTTCAACCTCCAGTGAAAATATCTTCCAGGAATGAAAGCAAAATAAAGAAATTCTTGGATGGAGAAATTTTAAAAGAATTTCTCCCCAAGATATGAGCATTTTAAGAAATGCTAACTTTAGCATCTATTTAGTACTTTAGTAACCAAGTATCCATTGATAGACGAGTGGAGAAAGATGTAGTGTACACACACACACACACACACACACACACACACTGGAATATTACTAAGCCATAAAAAGAATGAAATCTTTCCATTTGCAACAACTTGGATGGAGCCAGAGAGTATAATGCTAAGTGAAATAATTCTCTGTCCGAGAAAGATAAATACCATATGATTTCATTCATATGTGGATTCAAGAAACAAAAAAACAAGCAAAGGGAAAAAGAGAGAAGAGAGAACTCAGGAAACAGACTCCTAACTATAGAGAACAAACTGATGGTTACCAGAGGGGAGGGTGGGTGGAGTGATGGGTTAAATATGTGATGGGGTTTAAGAAGAGCACTTGTGATGAACACAAGGCGATGTATGGAAGTGTTGAATTACCATATGGTATACCTGAAAGTAATATAACAGTGTATGTTAACTAACTGGAATTAAAATAAAAAACTTAAAGAAAAAAAATCTAGCTTTTATAAAAAGAATAAATAAATCTTCTGTATCCTAAAAAGAAAAAAAAAGGAAATGCTAAAATAAGTTCTTCAGGCTGAGGAAGAGGATGCCAGGGAGAAGCTTGGCTCTTCAGGAATGAAGGAAGAGCAACAGGAGTGGTAAATATTTTTCCCCCTATATTTATGTATGACCACCAAAAACAAAAAAATATAACATTTTTGAGGGATTTATGTACACATATGTAGACACAATACATATGACAACTACATCATAAAAGTCAGTTAAGGTAGTATAGGGGCACACATAGGTTGTAAGACTTACATTTTATGTAAGTGGTGGCATAATTGACTTTAGGTAGAATGTGAAGATCAGGTGTGTTTATTGTAATCACTAGACAAATCATTAAAAACAAAAAATATAATTAAAAACTCCAAACAAATGAATAAAACAGAGATACAGCCAAAAAGCCAAACACAGATTATAATTGAATACTAAAAAGTGTTCAAATAATCCACATTGTATGTCAGCTATACTTCAATAACAAAAAATTCAAATAATTTAAAAGAAGGGAAAAAAAGGAACAGAGGTAAGAGAACTAGAACAACAACAAAAACAGACAAACAGAAAACAAATCAAAAAATGATAGCTCTAAATTCAACATAGCAAAATTATGTTAAATGTTAATGATCTTAACACTCTTAAAAGACAGAGATTGACAGAGTGAATAAAAGAGCAAGACTGTACCATATGCTGCCTCTGAGAAATAATTTTAATTATAAAGACAGAAAAAGATTGAAATTAAATGGAAAAGATATATCATATATGCATTAAGCATTAGAAGATTGAAGTGGCTATTTTAATATCAGATAAAATAGACTTCAAGACAGAGGGTATTCTAGAGATAAAGGGGGGATGGTATATCATAATGATGAAAGGTTCGTTTCAATTGTGATAAAGATTTTAATATTCTCTCTCAGCATTAGAGAGAAAACTTCACAAAAAATGAGTAAAGATATAGTTAATTTAAACAACAGTATCAACTTTCTTGATTTAATTGAGATTTATGAAATACTACATCAAACAACTTCAGAATATACATTCCTTTCAAGTGCACATAGCATTCACTAAGAAGAAGCAATCATGGCCAAAACCTAGGTGACAGGCCATGAAATAGGTTTCAGAAGCTTAAAGGGAGCAAAATCATAAAATGTATATTCCCTGACCACAACAGAATTAAATTAGAAATCAATAACAAATTTTCTCAAGTATTTGACTTGAAGAGAATGCTTCTAAATATTTCATAGGTTGAAGACAACATGATGAGAGAAATTAGAAAATATTTTAACTGAATGATGATGCAATATCCAAATTTTGTGACATGGAGCTAACACACTACCTAGAGAGAAAACCATAGCTTTAAATGCTTACGTTAAGAAAGATTTAAAATCAATGACTAAAGTTTCACTTCAGGAAACTAAAAAAAAAAAAAAAAAAAAAGCAAAACAAACCCAAAGTGGAAGGAAGTGAATAATAAAAATAAGAACAGAAATAAATAACTAACAGACAATAGAGAAAATCAGCAAATCCAAAAGTTTTTTTTTTTTTTTTGAAAAGATGAACAAAACTGACACATCTCTAGCTGGAGTGGTCAAGGAAAAAAGAGAAACAAGAAGGTCACCAATATCAGAAATAAAAGGGTTCAGGGGTGTCTGGGTGGCTCACTTGGTTAAGCATCCGACTTCGGCTCAGGTCATGATCTCACAGCTTGTGAGTTCAAGCCCTGTGTTGGGATTTGTGCTGACAGCTCAGAGCCTGGAGCCTACTCAGATTCTATGTCTCCCTCTCTCTCTGTTCACCCCCCCATCTCTCTCTCCCTCTCTCTCTCTCTCTCACTCTCAAAAATAAATATTAAATAAAAAAGAAATAAAAGGGTTCTAACCACAGATTCTATAGACAATCATAGGATAATTAGAGAATATTATAAACAACTTTATGCCATCAAATTTGACAACTTAAAGGAAATGGACAAATTTCTTGAAAAATACAACTTCAATAAATTAATTTTGGTATAAAAAATCTTCTCCCAAAGAAAATGTAGAGGTCTTACGGGGTGCCTGCCTGGCTCAGTCAGTTGAGCATCCAACTTTGGCCTAGGTCATGATCTCGCCCTTCCTGAGTTGGAGCTCTGCGACCAGCTCTGTGCTGACAGCTAGGAGCCTGGAGCCTGTTTTGGATTCTGTATCTCACTCTTTCTCTCCCTGCCCCTCTGCTGCTCATGCTCTGTCTTTCTCAAAGATAAGTAAACATTAAAAATTTTTTTTTGAAAAGGTAGAGGTCTTGGGCATGTCTTGTAAGACTTAATCCTAGACATTTTTTCGCATGATATTACTGTGAATAGGGTATTTATTTACCTATCTAAATTTAAAAAAAAATCTTAAAATTTTTATTTTTCCAATTTAATTGGGATATAATTAGTATTTAAGATTGTGTAAGTTTAAGGTGTACAATGTAATTATTTGAGACATATAGTGAATGATTACCACAAGTTTAGTTAAAACATCCATCACATAACATAGTTACAGATGTGTGTGGTGAGAACTTCATTTTTTTTTTAATATTCATTAATTTTAATTTAATTTAATTTAAAATTTTAGTATAGATACAGTGCTATATTAGTTTCAGGTATACAATATAGTGATTCAGCAATTCCATATATCACCCCGTACTCATCACTACAGGTACATTCCTTAATCCCCATCACATATTTAACCCATCCTCCACTACCTCCCCTCTGGTCAGCCTCAGTTTGTTCTCTATAGTTAAGTGTCTGTTTCTTGGTTTGCTTCTCTCTCTCTTTCTTCCCTTTGCCTGTTTGTTTTGTTTCCTAAATTCCACATACAAGTGAAATCATATAGTATTTTTCTTTCTCTGAATGACTTATTTTGTTTAGCATAATACACTTTAGCTCCATCCATGTCCTTGCAAATGGCAAGATTTCATTCTTTTTTATGACTGAACAATATTGCTGTTGTGTATATATCATACATCTTCTTTATCCATTCATCAATTGATGAACACTTGGACTGCTTCCATAATATGGCTCTTATAAATGATGCTGCTATAGGAGTGCATGCATGTATCCCTTTGAATTAGTGTTTTTGTATTTTTTGAGTAAATACCCAGTAGTGAGTTGCTGGATCTTAGGGTAGTCTATTTTTAACTTTTTGAGGAAACTCCATACAGTTTTCCACAGTGGCTGTCCCAGTTTGCATTCCCAGCAGTGCAGGAGGGTTCCTTTTTCTCCACCCTCACAAACAAGCCTACTCTCTTAGAAACTTTCAAATATACAATGGAGTTATTGTTAACTATAGTCACCATGTATATTATATTCACAGACTTTACTCATCTTATAATGGGAAGTTTGTACCTTTTGACCATCTTCACTCAACCCATGACAACCACCAATCTATTCTCTGCTTCTGAGTTCAGTTTTTTTAGATCCCACATATAAGAGAGGTCACCCAGAATATGCTTTTCTCTGTCTGACATTTCATTTAGCATAATACCTTCAAAATTTATCCATGTTGCCTCAAATGGCAGGATTTCCCTCATTATTATGGTTGCATAATATTCTAGCGTGTGTGTGTGTGTGTGTGTGTGTGTGTTCTTTATCCATTCTTCTTTCAGTGTATACTTAGGTTGTTTCATGTCTTGGCTATTGTAAATAATGCTGCGAGAGAGAGAGAGAGAAAGAGAGAGAGAGAGCGAGAGCGAGGAAGGGGCAGAGAGAAAGGGAGAGAGAATTCCAAGCAATTCCATGCTGTTACCACAGAGCCTGATGTGGGGATTGATCCCACAAACTGTGAGATCATGACCTGAGCCAAAATCAAGAGTCAGATGCTTAACCGACTGAGCCACCCAGGTGCCCCTGACATTAATTCTTTGAATGTTTGTTAGAATTCACCAGTGAGGCCATTTGATCCTAGGCTTTTGTTTGTTGGGAAGTTTTTGATTACTGGATGCAATCTCCTTACTTGTAGTTGGTCTGCTGAGATTTTCTATTTCTTCATAATTCAGTCTTAGTTGGTTGTCTGTTTCTAGGAATTTATCTATTTCTTTTATATTCTCCAATTTGTTGGTATGGAGTTGTTTATAATAGTCTCTTATTATTCTTTGTATTTCTGTGTTATCAGTTGTAACTTATCCGCTTTAATTTCCAATTTGAGCCTTCTCTCTTTTTCTTGGTGGGTTTACCTAAAGGTTTGTTGATTTTGTTTTTGTTTTCAAAGAACCAACTTGATTGTATTATTCTTTTTTTTATTGTTTTCCTATGCTCTATTTCGTTTATTTTTGCCCTAATCTTTATTTCCTTTCCTCTGTTAACTTTGGGCTTAGTTTGGTCTTTTTTTTTTTTTTTTTTAGCTTCTTGAGCTATAAAGTAGTTGTTTATTTGAGATTTTTTTCTTGATGTGTTTATCACTATAAACTTCCCTTTTAGAGTCCTTTTGCTGCAGTCATAGTTTTGATATGTTGTGTTTTCATTTTCATTTGTCTCAAGACAGTTTTTTGATTTCCTTTTTGTATTCTACTTTGATCCATTGGTTGCTTAAGAATATGCTGTTTAAGGGGCACCTGGGTGGCTCCATTGGTTAAGTGTTCGACTTTGGCTCAGGTCATGATCTCACGGTTGTGAGTTCCAGCCCCATGTCAGGCTCTGTGCTGACAGCTCGAGCTTGGAGTCTACTTCAAATTCTGTGTCTCCCTCTCTCTGTGCCCCTTCCCTGCTCATGCTCTATCTCTCTCTCAAAAATAAAATAAAAACATGCAAAAAAGAGTATGCTGTTTAAATTCAATGATTAAATTACAGATTTCATCCTGTAATTGTTTTCTAGTTTAATTTTATATTGGTCAGAAAAGATACATGGTATAATTTCTATTTTCTAAATTTCATATAAATTTTTCTATAAATAATTAAGTTTTCTATTTTCTATAATTTGTTGAGACTTTTTTTTGTGTCCTAACATATCTATTCTGGAGAATGTCTCATTTGCACTTCAGAAGAATGTGTACTCTGCTGCTTTTGTATGTATGTTCTGTATGTATCTGTTAAGTCTGTCTGTTCTAACATGTTATTTAAGTCCAATATTTCCTTATTGATTTTCTGTCTGGATATCCACCCATTGACGAAAGTGGGATATTGAAGTCTCCTGCCATTACTATATTGCTATCTATTTCTGTTAACACTTGCCTTATGTATTTAAGTGCTTCTATGTTGGGTGCATAAATATTTACAAATGTTATATCCTCTTGTTGGATTGAACTCCTTATCATTATATAATGACATTCTTTGTCTCTCATTACAGTCTTGGTCTTAAAGTATATTTTGTTTAAGAATAGCTACCTCAGATTTCTTGTGGCGTCTTTTTCAGAGACACTGGTGACTTGGAGTGGGGCAGAGGAAAAGCACAAAGATGGCACCCAATGGCCTCCCCAGTCTCTGGAGAGGATTGCAGTTTGCCCTTAGGCATGTGTTAAATTAGAAGCCTGCCCTTGGGTCACAGGTTTTTTGTTTGTTTGTTTGTTTGTTTTAATTTTTTAAATGTTTATTTATTTTTGAGAGAGAGAGAAACAGAAAGAGAGAGAGAACATGAGCAGGGGAGGGACAGAGAGAGAGGGAGTCACAGAATTTGAAGCAGGCTTCAGGCTCCAAGCTGTCAGCACATAGCCCGGTATGGGGCTTGAACTCATGAACCATGAGATCATGAAGTTGGAGGCTTAACTGACAGAGCCACCCAGGCGCCCCAGGCCGCAGGTTTTAAGATAGGCAAATCATCCTATTTCAGGGAAAGGCTGGGTGTTTCTGTTTGCTGCCTCTGCACTGTGCCCGGGAGGGAAAGCCAGTAAGAACTTTCTGTTTATTATAGTCCTTTGGGACCCAAAAATGTAAGCCTCTTTGGCCACCAGAGCCACAGATCCCTATGAGTCCTCTGGGTAGCAGCCATAAAAATTGGGGTGCCAGAAGTGTGCACAACAAGCTCCTTTCTGGACTATTGCAGTGACCTGGAGCAAGGCGGAGGGCCAGTGGGAAGATAGTGCCTGCTGACCTCTGTGGTCTCTGGAGATTATTGCACTTGGCCCCTAGATGTGTTTTAAATTAGAAGCATGCCCTTCAGGCTGCAGCTTTTAAGATAAGGAAATAGGCCTTTTTCACAAAAAGACATCAAGTTTTAGTCTGCTGCCTCCGTGCTGGGGCTTGTGGGGACAGCCATAGTGAGTCCTCCTGAGCCCTTGAAGAACTGTCTCTGAGTTTGCTATAGCCTTTGTGGGTGTCGTGAATGCAAGCCTTTTTGACTTTCAAAGCTAGGTGTTTTGGAGGCCCATCTTTCAGGTAGAAATCTTAAAAGCTGAGGCTGTAGATGTGGGGTCTAAACCCTTCAGGTCTATACTCCTAGGGAGAAGGTCGTAGTTGTGTGCCACCATGCCAGGGTTGGGATTTATGGTGAGATTGTGTCTCAGCCTCTCCTACTCATTTTGATGTGGGTTTTTACTTGTTTGTCCAATATGTAGGAGTCACTCAGCTAGTTTCTGGATTTTTTTTTCAGAACTAATTGTTATACCCATAGATTCATTGTGTTCATGGGAGGAGATGAGATCAGGAGTCTCCCCTATGTTACCATCTTGACTAGAATCAGCAGTTTCTTAAAGATTTAAAATACAGTACTCTGTGATCCAGTCATTCCACTCCTAGGTATTTACCCAAGAGAAATAAAAGAGCGTAAGTCCATACAAAGAGTATACAAATGATCATAGCAGCTTTATATGTAATAGCCTCAAACTAGAAACAACCCAAGTGAGCAGAACAGGAGAATGGATAAACAAATTGTGGTATAACCATACAATGGAATACTACCCATCAATAGCAAGAATGAACTGTGGATTCATGGACCAACATGGAAGAATCTAAAATCATGGTGAATGAAAGAATATACAGTATACTATATGAATCCATTTATATGGAATTCCAGAAAATGCAAACTGATCTATATGACAGAAAGTTGGTCAATGGCTGCCTGGAAACAGGCGTAGAGGGAGGGAGGGACTACAGAAGGACGTGGCAAACTTTTGGGGTGATGAAATATATGTTATCTTTGTGATGATTATTTCACAAAAATGTATATGTGTCAAAATGAATCAAATTATTTACTTAAATATTTGCAATTTATTGTATTTCAGTTATACCTCAAAATTTAAAAATACTACTGGAGAGATATTGCAGAAAAATATAAACATGTTGCTTCCCTAGATTCTTTATTCTTTAAACACTTGAATTTTAATGCCTTGTGTATCTTTCCTGTTAGGTTTAAGCTCTCTGTAACACATCCAAGTATAGAACTTAAAGAAGTCTAAGCCAAATATACAGTATCAGATTTTGAGTAGGAAATAGTCCTTAAAAACTCAGGAGCAGATGTATTTACTGACATAGAGTGTAAGAAAAAGAGAGAGAAAGTCTAGGACTGAGCTCTGACGAACACCAACAATGTGAAGGTAGGAAAACAAGGTAGAGCCAGAGAAGGAGGCCAAGAAGGAGCAGCTGACAGGGCTGAGGGAAATCCAGGAAGCCAAGATCAGGGAAACCAAGAGAGAAAAGCGCTTCAGGAAGGAAGGAGGGGTCACCTATGCCCAGTCCTACTGAATGCAAAGTAAACTGAGGGTATAATAGTGTTCAAGAACTACAGGATTTCGAATTTAGAATCAGAAAAAAAAAGTAACACAAGTAGAGCTATGCAAAAGCTTTCCAACATGTAACGAATTTTTGCCTGATTTATTTTTGAGTTAATGGGTTTCTCACTTTGAGGAGTACAGAACTGAAAACAAGCCATTAACATCAAAAATAAATGAAAAATATATAAAAAGAAAAATATATAAAAAGGCTAGTTTATTATAGACAATTTTGATGTATCATTGGGTCTGATAGTTACCATTTTACTGACCCTGAAATTTTAATTATAAATCATTATTCATCTTGTGACTACAGACTTTAGTGTTCACAGCTAAATGATTTCTGAGATTTGCCGCCGACCCATAAGATGAAGGTGTGAAACATACTTATACCACCAAAATAGAAAAACCAAGGCAAAAAACCATTGCAACAATTGAGTTACATGAATTGGTTACAAATGGTTTACAGTGTTGTGCTTTCACCTGAAGTACCAGCCAGAAGCCCTTCCTGGGAAATATTAAATTAAAATAGTGGTATAATTCTGTATTTATTTGTATGGATAAGGATTTAAATAGTAATGCAGTGCAAACAACTTTGACAGTAATCTTGATTTATAAGTTCTTGAAGTCTTCAACTAGGACTTGAGGGCATGAAGGGCATAAAGAGAACTTGGCAAGAGCTTGAGCTGAGGAAGGCAAAATACCAGCCAGCAGGGTGTATTTTCCCCTCTTCCCTCACAGGAGGAGGACATCCATGTGAGGAAAAAAATCACGGAGGCAAAAGTTGCCAAAGAAAGTTGCTGAAGCTAAAATTATAGAGGAGTTTGAGGCAATGACAGCTAATCATTTAGAAAGATGGACTCTAACTGGATGAATATACAATGCTATCCTTTCTGAGAATTAGGATATATCTGCTGAGAAACAGCTGGGAATGAACTAAGCTTTGGCCTATAATCTTTCTGCTGACATTTTGCCATATTTTCAGGGATGCAAAAGAAATGCTATACTAGAATCATATGGTTGCATAGCTATAGTATCCATCCAAAGTATAAGAGTGCCTGGTTCTGCCCCCTGGCCCCCCACCCCCCACCCCTGGCCAGGAATTTAACACCTCCTGATCAAGCAGGCTCATTTTGGCTACAACAGAGAAAATTGGCAGCATAGCATCCCTGGGGGCCAGCACTGTCCATGATGGGGATCCATCAGTAACTCATGCTGGAGGAAGTTAGGGTGAACGCAATGACCCTGCCAGCAAGTGTTTAAAGGCTCTGGCTGATCTGCATAGAAAGTACTCTGTTTTCACCTTTTCAAGGCCAAGAAGGACTGCCTGGCTTCTTTCAAGTGTGGACCCTCCTTGTGCTTTGTGGTTTCCCTTTCTCTGTGCAGTTGCCTTCAATCAAGCATATTTTAATTGGTTTCACACTCACTGAACAAGGGAAATGCAGAGTGTTGATAAGACTGAAGGGTGGGGAAGTGGAGGGCAAAAAGGGGCTGAGGAAAGGAAAGGAGTGATTTGTTCCATCGTGCCCTGGATCCAGACCTCTTTTAAAGCAGGATCTCTCTTGGATGGTCCTGGGCACACTTGACATCTGTCTACTTTGGGCCACAATTAGTGAGTGGAGGACTTCAGACCCTGGAGACACAAAGGTAACAGCCACTCTTAATACTGACGCTTCCTGGGTTTTAGTTGGGAACCTATTAGGAGATGAGTACCTAACTTCAAGTAGGTAAGAGAACAGCACTGGCTTATGAGTCAGGGGATTTGTGCTCACTGTTTGCGGGTGGAAAAATGCCAGTTACTTAAGTCTCTCTATATAAGCTTGACATGTAAAATGGGAAAACTAACATTCACTGATTCTTTAAAGGATCATCCTAAGGATCTGAAGGTGATGTACATCAACTTCCCCATAGGACTATAAAGGTTTATTAAAAACTAAAGTATAAAATTTCTTAAAAAGTTGCATTTATTTCATAATATTTTAAATTCGAGTTTGACATCCATTAGGGAGTTTTATTTTGAAATCCCTTGGTGATTCTTGTGTGGTATGAAGAAGAGTCGAAGTATGTGCTCTGTACAGGGGACTCAGTGAAACGGAGGCATCCAGGTAGTGGAAGTTTAAGGGATGGTACTATGTAGGTAACTAGAGAAAGGTTGTTTTGATTGCAGGAACTAGAATGTGTGTAGTGAATGAAAACCAGAGACTGGACTGTGGAAAGAGGTCTCTGCAGGTTTGCGATCTTTATTTATTTTTTTTAAGTTTTTAAAAAATGTTTATTTATTTATTTTGTGAGAGAGGGAGAGAGACAACAGGGGAGGGAGAGGGAGAGAGAATCCCAGGCCGGCTCTGCACCATCAGCACAGAGCCTGATGTGGGGCTCCATCTCATGAACCATGAGATCATGACTTGAGATGAAATCAAGAGTCAGTTGCTCAACTGACTGAGCCACCTAGGTGGCCCTGTGATTTTTCTCTAGAGCAGAACTTCTTGATGAGTGTGCTGTGAATGGATTCAAGGTACAAACTATTCATCTGGCATAGTCTCCTTGGTGGAAGACATAGCTCCAGCTGGCCACCCCACACCTTTGCTTTCACATAGTGATAGATCTGTTCACATGCTATTGATAGGCCATTTTGGTGGCATCTGTGTTATCTTCAGAAGAACTACACCAACAACTCGTGTGCATTCTGCAAATTAAAATTGCATCATTATTTTGAAATTCTTATTATGAACAAATTTTGTTGGCTTTGAAACATATTTATATTATCAGCAGACATTCCAATTTAAAATAAGGGGAAGAGGTTAGATTTGCTCAATACAGTTTTAGTGGTTGTGAATTTTTGAAATGATTATATAAAATGTTTAAAATTTTTAAATTATCTGCAAGTTTCTCATTGATGGTGACCAAGAATTATAGAGAGATCATGATTTAAAAAGGCTGTATCAGAAAGTACGTGCAGCTAATTTTTACATAAAACATTGTAAGAAAAAGTTTTATTCAAAGGAGTAAGCTCAGAGTTATTGAAAATGTGAAAGATCTTATTTGGAAGTTTAAAATATTTCAACATTTAATATTCTCCCTCATACTTTTACTGTATTTTTCAATCAAAAATCTATAATATAAGGAGACTGTAATGATTTTCCCCAGCTCCCCTCCAGTCAACTCCATTGTGCCATATAGGTATTACCATTTTCTCTGAATGCCATGACATGACAATGTTGGGAAGCAGTGATCTAAAGAAGAACACATTGCACAGTCATTGGCTACCTATCTTGTCACTGGGTTTCCAGTGATCTGGCTAGTACCTTGCCTTCATCAGTCTTCATCATTGCCAAGAGTTCTTTGTATCTCTTCTTTGTATTATGAACCAATTTTGCTCTGAAGCTCTTAAGTACTTATAAATTAAAGTAGGTGTTAGGGCATAGGGATACAGAGATTATGGACAGCAAATGTGCATTTCTTAATTCACTACAACCTCAATTTTATGCCTGGGAAAACAGCCAAAGGCACATGGCCCTTAATGGTGAAAGATTGTTAGTGATCAAAACCAAAATGTTTCTCTACTAGCTGGTGTTTTAGAGGCTTGTCCAGATTCTGTAGAAAATGGGTGGTTGCCTTGTGACCAGAACTTAGGGCTCCGAAAGAGATGGCAGTTGGCTAGTGGGCATATACTTCCTTTCCAGAGTTATTGGAGTGTGGCCTTCCTGCAGTGATGAAACCTTTCCTTGAGGCTAGCGAGGTTGTATGCTGGAAATTCTTGCCAGAAGTATATTCATATTTGACTCTAAGTCCTTAGGTCTAGGTTTTTAGGTTCTAAAGTTGGTAGTGGTAAATTTAGTACTTTACTATTATAAACCGTAAACTCAACAGTGCTGGATGGCATAGTTTAATGATGACTTTAGCTATGGCAGTATGGGATAGCAAAGGGAACACAGCCTTTGGAATCAGACAGGCCTATCTATGTTCAGAGCCTAATTCTATCACTTAGTAGCTGGACTTAACCTCTCTGAGTCTCCATTTCCCCAGTGGGTAATGGAAAAAGCATTCCATAATTCATGGGATTGTGACAAGAATTCAAATGGGAAAACATATGGCAAGCACCCAATTTAATACTTGGCACATAGTTAGTATTGAGTAAATGATGAGCATTATTACAATTATCCCATGATTACATTTAAAAGGACATATTCAAACAAAGATTTCTAGAAGCTTGAGTGAGAGATAGCTCATTTGTAATTTAACTTTTGTGCTCATTTCAGACTTAAAGATTAGTTACGTTATCTCAGAACTCAGTTGTAACTATTTCCCTCCCCCACCCCTTTCACCTTGGACCCCTGGGGAGTGTGTGTGTGTGGGGGGGGTGGCTCACTAACCTGTGAGTGAAAAACACACTGAGGATTTTTAAAGTGAAAATGCTAACAGTGGTTCTCTCTGCTAGTGCAATTTCAGGTGCTTTTTCCTTTCTTCTTTTCACTTTTTTTTTTGGTATTACTCTGAATTCTAAAAAAATTAAGCTATTTTCATTTTTGGAAACATAATCCAGAACCACTGGAGTAAATGAGTTTTACAACATTAAGATTTCTTTCATTTCACTGGAAATGCGCTCTGGCAGCTGGATACACCTCACCCTGCTCCGCTTCCCCTACCAGAGCTGTGTGCTGCACAGGTCTCCATCATCCCCCTGCCCTTGCTCCTACCAGGTGGGGGCTGAAGCAATCCTGATGATAGGGCTGGAAGGTTTTCCTTCTTGCCTCAGGCAGGAGGCAACATGATCTGCTTGGCACACAATCAATGAAAAGCAGCAGCAAAGTAGTACAGTTAATGTTAAAACTCAAAACAAAACTAAAAATCTAGTGCAGGTTTGAGAATCTGGGAAACCAACTAGAAAAGAGGAGAGGAAGAGGGGAAGCGGGATGAATAAAAATGCACGTAGGACAAGAAGGAAATGGAAAATAAATAAAGGAAATTACTTAACCCAAACTAAGCCCCTTGAGGGAGTTTTGTTAGAGTAGATGGTGGGGGGAGGGATAAGATTCCTATAGGACTGTATAATTTGTCGGGGATTCCTCTAAAATCATTTTTGAAAGGACTGCCTAGAAGAATTCAGATAGGACCCATTTGGGTTTACTACCCTCCCTGGCAGTCTACACTTTCTGAACGTGTGGATTTATGAGTTTTACATCATTTGTTTCCAGTCCCACAGAGGTAAATAGCCCAGTGCAGTTGGTGCATTTATGACTGTTGTGCAGAGGAATGCAGCTGATGAATTACTTCCTTTCTTTGTCTTTTGACAAAGAAAATATATGGTTTTCTAGCAACTTGACTTTTAATCGGTAACATTTTTCTTTTCACTCTTGTCACAGGTGTAGTACAGCTGGTTCTAATCCAGGGATGTACAATAGTCTGCTAGGGTGATCCAGAGGGTAAGGCTGTTGTGTACTTAACATGTGGCTAGTCCAAATTGAGATGTGCTGAAAGGGCACACTGGATTTTGGAGACTTATCAGAAAAGGAATGCAAACTGTCTCACTAATAAATTTTTATATTGATTTACATGCTAAAATTATATCTTGGGTATATTGGGATAAATAGAATAATATTATTAAAATTAATTTCATCCGTTTCAGCCTCTTACTTTTTAAATGTGGCTACAAGAAAACTTAAAATTACATATGTGGCTCACATTTGTGGCTTATGTTGTATTTCTATTGGACAGTGTTGAATTTACAGCAAGAGTTTAGGAAGTTCAAGTCTTGGCACAGCCATTTCCTGCTTCATGGTCTTGGATAAATTATTAAAATTTTAAGCTTTAATTTTCAATCCCCAGTTAAATGGAGATAATAATATCTACATCACAGGATTGTTAGAGGAGTCTTACCTGAAATAATTCCTGCAGTACCTGGCACATAATATGTACTTGACAAATATTATTTCCCATCCTTGTGCATTTTAGTTACTGCTAGTAAATGGGTCATTTGGTTTGTAAAGAATTATTCCGGATCAGGATAAAGTAGCCTGTACCTGTGTGGTACTTTTCATCCAAAAGGTTAAAGTCATTATCTAAATATGCAGCCACACAAGATCTGAAAACAGAAGACACCATTTTTGGCTGGACGGAGAATAAGTCTGTGGCTAAGCTTTGTGCTTGTTGGCATTTACTGTATCATTCAAGCTGGCTGCTGTGATTGTTAGATACACTTGGAGGCACTGGTAGATGTTCTGTTAAGCTGCTGAAGTGTCTGAGATTCTGTTTTAAAGCCCCCAAATAAGTCTCTGATCTTGCTGAAGGGTCGCACCTTTAGCTTCAGGTGCTGACAAGTAAAGTGTACCTGCAGACATTTTAAAGCACACAATTGAGAAACAGGGCTGATCTCTTTACAACCCCTACTCTTCCTCCTCCTTCTTCATTTTCAGCCTTTGAGAAGCATAAATGTACAAGATGGAGTTGGCTTGCCTTTTCAGGTGCCAAGGTACCATAACCCTTGGTTATAGGTTATCTTCAGGGATGGCACTTTGTCGAGAATCAACCCCCCCACCAAACACTTCTGAAAATGCATCCTTGTGTAGAGAAGGATAGGTATGGAGCAGAAAAGAGAACTTAGAGATAGACCCTCACAAATATAGTCAACTGATCTTTGACAAAGGAGTAAAGGCAAGTCAGAGGATAAAGGATAGCCTTTATCGTTTCAACAGATGGTGCTGGAACAATTGAAAGTTAATATGTAAAAAAAGCTAACCAAGACACAGATCTCACATTTTTGAATTTGAGCAGTGATTTTTTTTTACTTGAAATTCTATTTGTTTATATACAGTATTGGAACATTTACGAGAACTTAAATTTCACCATATTTATAAATTTGTCAGATATATAGAATTACTTAAAGTTCATAGGAAAATGTGTTGATTAAATACAATTGAAGTACATTAAAAAAGTTAAGTTGAATATATTAAATTTATAAACTTAGTCTTGGGGCACCTGGATAGCTTGGTTGGTTAGGCGTCTGACTCTTGATCTCAGCTTAGGTCATGATTTCATGGTTCATGAGTTTGAGCCCCACAGTGGGCTCTGTGATGACAGTGCAGAGCCTGCTTGGGATTCTCTCCCTACTCTCTTTCTGTTCCCTGTCCCACTCACACACTCTCTCTCTCGAAATAAATAAACTTAAAAAAATGTAAAACCTTAATAAAATAAGTTTAGTCTTAAATATTTGAACATTGGAATCAATATTATCCAAAAGTTCTTAAAACTTATTGTTAAAATTTGCTAGATTAACAAATATAATATTTCTAAGTTGAATTTAAAAGTTTAAGGAATAATGAGGCTTAAGTATTCTTTATCAAATGGATATCAGGTGCCCAGAACTGGATAAATTGGAATACTTGGTTCATGACACATTTCCATCATTGGTCTATGTGTTTATTTGGTTGGTAACTTTATTTAAGAGAGAGTGAGAGCATGAATGGGGGAGGGCAGAGGGAAATGGAGAGAGAGAATCTTAAACGGATTCCATGCCCAGCATGGAGCCCAATGAGAGGCTTGATCTCATGACCCTGAGATCATGACCTGAGCTGAAATTAAGAGCTGGATGCTCAAGGGACTGAACCACCCAGGCACCCCTGTTCTTCTTTCCCAAAGTTGCTTTAGTTATTCTAAATCCTTTGCATTTTCCATATGAATTTCGGAGTTAGATTCTCAGTCTCTGCAGAAAAGTTTGCTTTCAGCTATTACAAAAAATGGATTTTGATTGGAATTGCAGTGAATCTGTAGGCCAGTTAGGAGAGAATTGACATCTTACCAAAATTGCATCATCTGAGGCTACTCACAAAGCTACTTAATTAGACACAATGACAGTCAGCCCCTCTGTGTTGTGGAATCCCCACCCTTCCCTTGGGGCAACATATGGAATCTGCTGTTCAAACTGAATAAGATGTTAGTGCTGATTCATATAATAAATTCAACACCAGTAAAGCTTAATTCTTTTGTCTTTTAAAAAATATAAATAAATTGAAAAACAAATTCTGATATTTTCTTCCCATACCTCAAAGGATCAATATTTTCTACCCAATATCCCAATGGAATGATGTGTCCTGGCAGGAGACCACTGGTACAATGCCTTTCTGTCTCCAATCTGCTCCAAAATAATGGAACATATTGCGCTCTGCTCATCACAGTGACCAGAATTGCATTATGTTCTGTGATTACTGCATTTTGTCTCCAAGGCAAGCAGCCACGGTGTCTTACCTTTTACCCTCTGTTACTTGGGGGAGAGAAAAGATTAGACAGCAGTTGGCAGCCTAGCTTGACATAGTGTTAGAAATAAGACACAGCTATTACTTCTTAGCCATATTGCTCTGATTGCTATTTGTTGATGAAAGCTGTGGGAAGAAATGGCAATGCATGTAAACAGGAGAAATTTAGTCATAATTTATATTTCTTTAGAAAATGCCAGCAGCAAAAATCACTTCCAAAGTATTCAAACCACCTATGACTAATACCAGGGTGACCCGTGTTACCCTTGTGGACTGGTAATCAAGCCCGTTAAAGAAACCCCCCCCCCCCCCACTAATTCTGAGCATTTTAGAAGAAACATGATGCCACGATTCAGATTTTCCTAGTGCAGGTGTCCACAGTGTTTCCAAGTTTATGAGATTTTGGAGCCTGTGCTTTATAGGCATTGCTGGTGTACACTAAGTAAAATTAGCAAAGTGGAGCCTTGGGTTGCTAAGCAATTCTTAGAGTTATCTCGAGCTGGATCCCCTTTGGGTTTGTCATAGCAGCTATTCCAAACTTTTGCATTCATTAACATCCAATAAATATTGACTACAGCCTTCTCTAGAGGAGGTACTGTACCCCCACCTTCTATCCATGTTTTCTTCACTCTTAGCCGATGAATAAAAGTTTCAACTTTTCAACTAAACATAATCCTTACTCCTAAATATATCTATATCCTCACATTTTTTTTACCTCTATTCTTCCAATCCCTCAGGAAGAGGCATCCTTTTAAATTTATTCTTGCTCCCTGCCCTTATTCCAGCTGGTCTTCTGGTGTCACTAGGAACTTTGTCCAGATATCTTGCTTCTCTCAGACCTTAGATCACTCCAACTGGGTCCTTCTTTCCAGAATGCAAATCTGATATCTCCCCACCTGCCTCCCCTTCCCCAAATACTTAACACTTGAAGGGCACTTACTACTCTTAAGATATCCTCAGGAGAATTCTTTAATGTGACCTCCAAAGCCCTACATGCTCTGACTTCTTCCTGCCTCTCCATTCTTGCCTTTTACTCATGCCTCCTCTCTCTGCTCTACAAATGCTGTTTTTTTTCAATCCCTCAAACATATCCTGGGCTTTCTTCTACCATAAGGCCTTGCATGAGCTCTTCCTTCTTGACTTAAGTTCTACTCATCTTGGCCATTTTAGTTCAAGAATCATCTCTGTAGGGAAACCTTCCCTGACAGGGTCTAATTCTTCTACTTTAGATTTCCATGGACTGCCATGTGTCTTTTTCTTACCTCTTATCATAATTGACATTTTATATTTAGTTTGTATGATTATTTGATTAGTGTCTTTCTCCTTCACCAAGCTACAAACTCCATAAAGTCAGATTCCTGTTTTGCACTTAACCATTTAATGCCAGAGGCCCAGTATCGGATACTTTAAAAACGCTCAGAAAATAATTGTTGATTGGAGAAGCTGCAGTTTCTGTCTCAGAGGTCACCTGTAACCTTCAAATAGTCACATTTCATACTTCCATTTCCCTGATCTTATCCTATTTGAATTCTGCCATTTTTGACACTGCTAACTACCCCATCCTTGAAATTCCTTCTCTTCTTTGTGACTGAACTTACTTTAAAACTTTATTACTCTTCTCTCTTCCTTCATTTGCTTTTTCTTCTTTCTGTTTATAGTGTCATTGTAGATAATAAATAAATATTGGGTGAATGAATGAAATGTTAGTTTTCCTTAGGGTTCTGCCATTGATCTTCTTTCTCTTTTTCTCCTGCCTTCTTTTCTTTGGTGATTGTATCCAATACTATGACTTCACCATCCTCCATAAGCTGCTCCAGACCTGTATTTCCAACTGCTTATCTTCATGGAATTGGTCTACAAGGTATCATAAATGCAACCCAATTGAAACCAAAGCAGTTTTCTTCTCTAAATGTTTTCTCCTCCTGTATCCTGCTCTGAGTAAAGTACCCCTGTACCCAATTTGGAGAGTCTAACCCCAAGACCATCTTCAACTCCTTTTCTCTTTTTCCATGAATACCAGATTCTGTTGTTGCAAGTGAGATGTCTCACCCTACTATACCCATTTATACGTTCTTAACCATAAGTGCCTAGTTCTGTAGTTCTCAAACTTTTTTTAAGAGAATGCTTTTATTTTATTATTTATTATTTAATTATTTTTTTAGAGTGAGAGAGTGCAAATGGTGGACAGAGGCAGAGGGGGAGAAAGAGAATCTTAAGCAAGCTCCACATTCAGTGCAGAGCCTGATGTGGGGCTTGATCCCATGACCTTGGGATCATGACCATGGACTCAGACCCATGGGCTCTGAGCTGAAATCAAGAGTCAGATGCTCAACAGACTGAGCCACCCAGGTGCCCTGAGAGTGCTTTTAAAAGATGAACCTTACATACAGAATTATTATATAAGGCAGAGGAAGGAAGGGTAGCTGTTCTGTTTGAAGGTGGGGGAAGAGATCTTTGAGCACCTCCCCCCGCCTTGCTTCCATGAGGTAGTACCAGAAGATTCTGTGGTTTGAGAACCATTAGCCTATGTGATTACAACAGCCTTTTAAAAATGCTTTAGGGTCGCCTGGGGGGCTCAGTTGGTTAAGCAACAACTTCGGCTCAGGTCATGATCTCCTGGTTTGTGAGTTCGAGCCCTGCGTGGGGCTCTGTGCTGACAGCTCAGAGCCTGGAGTCTGTTTCAGATTCTGTGTCTCCTTCTCTCTCTCCACCCCTCCCCTGCTCATGCTCTTGTCTCTCTCCCCAAAATACATAAACATTAGAAATGTTTTAAAATTGTTTTAATATGTACAACACAGAAATAATATGTACTAAATAGGGTAAGAAAAGAGAGTTATTAAAATTAAATATAAGGTCCTTGGCATCTGGTACACACTCAGCAAGTGATAGGTGTAATCATTGTTATTCATTATAATGTTTCTTTAAACTAACTTCTTAATTAGACCTTGCTATTTTTCTTAGACATAACCAATTAGTCACTTAGTCTTGACACTTAATATTTATTCTCTTTTCTTTTTCATCCTCACCTTTTTTGTTTAGACTTTCATGGTCTCATTGCCTTATTATTAAACCATCTCCTAACTGGTCCTCATGTCTCTCATCAGTTCCCTTACTACTCATCTGCACATTTTATTCCCAGGCCAAAAATACTTCTTGGCCCTGTACTGACCACAAGATAAATTTCAAACACTTTAGCGTGGTAACTACCATGCTCTGTGACTGGTCTTTACTTTCCCACTAGCGATTTCCCCTTACACTCCCTCACACATACCCTCTGTCGAAGGCAAGCTAGGTTCTTCCTTGCTCTAAAATATATCAAGCATATTCCTGCTGCCTCTCTGTTTTTTCCTCATTCATAGCGGGAGAAGCACTCGGCTTCTCTAAGTCCTGAGTGTCATTTAAGGCCTATCATACATACAGTTTGCCTTATGGGGCCTGAATCCATTATGCCTTCCAGTTCCTGGAAGACTCCAACTGGGTTCACTTTTGCCTGTTTGGGGCTTTCTTAGATGCATCATGCCCCCTAGCAGAAGTAGAAACCAGTTTATTCATTGGTTCATTCATATATTTAACAGGCATTTATGAAGCACATACTATGGGAATACAGCCCCTACCCTCAAGGAGAATATATCTAATAGGGACAGCAGAGAAGAAAGCAATTATAACAAAATAAAGTAAGTGCTCTGATGGGGGGGTGGTACAAGGAGTTGTTGATGTATATAGGAGAAGACCTAGTATAATGCAGGGAGGAGGGTACACCAAAGATGGCTACTTACCTGGAGGAGACTGTTAGGCTGAGACATGAAGGGTGTGTGGAGTTAAGCAGTGAAAAAGAGGGACAATATTCCAGACAGAGAAAGCATTGCTGTTGGCTGTCTCAGGGCAGGTCAGTTACTGGGAGGTAGAGGAGCAAGAAATGTTCCTGGCAGGCATCATCTTTAACTTAAAAAGAAACAGAGAAACTCTGGAAAGTCTGGTTCAGGATGTAATGCTTTCTCCATCTTTTCCTTGGCCCTTCCCTTCTTCCCTCCCTCCAGCCCTGCTTCCCCAACCCCCAATGCACATGTACCTCTTCTTTCAATTTTGGTAATTTTTGGGATTAGTTCCTCACTTTTAAGCTTCAAGCCAATAATTTGATCTGAAGCAGATGACTTTCAGCAAACTACTGGGAGCCTGCCCCTTCCCCACTTCCATGTGACACTCCAAAATGATTCAGAGCTACACAAACCTTGAAACCACCTAAGCCCCACCCAGAAGTCTCATAACTCTTTTTGAAAAATCTTCCTCAAACAAAGAAATTTTGTGGGTCTGTTTGATCTTTTTATGTTGCTGTTTTCAGGATGTAACTTTTCTCTTTTTCTCTCAAGCCTGGGCTCTAGGCAGTTATCCAAAAGAGAAGAGGTCTGGGGTCCTTGGCCAGTCCCAGGGCACACATCAAGGCAGAGATGAAAATATAGGCAAATGGTCTGGGATGTCTTTATGAACACCACTCAAATGACTTGGCTGAAATCTTCTTCTTACATCACAACTCAATGGTTTTAACGGCACAGTTTGATAAAAACATTTTCTTTAGCAGTCATGTTACAGTCATTAAGAGGTAACCTTAGGAACTCTATACATGGTTTAATTCCTCTTTGAACTAATTTCACCTAGTTTTATAGACATTTACTGGGTTCCTTTCCAGGTACAAAAGGAGCTTTAAAAATGACTGTCATATGGATTCTCTGCTTAGCAGATTGTTTAGTAATGTTTCAGTATCCTTACCTAAAATTTAGTTTTAGACACAAAGCAACGTAAAAATTAGTTTGAGACTGAGGCACTTTCCAGTTTTAAAATAGAGATAATAATACAGGTCTGCAAGTTCTTATCTGTTCCTTTTATATATATTTTTTAAATGTTTATTTATTTTTGAAAGAGAGAGAGAATGCGAGCAGGGTAGGGGCAGAGGGAGAAGGAGACCAAAGATCTGAAGTGGGCTCTGTGCTGACAGCAGAGAGCCTGATATGGGGCCTGAATCCATGAACCGTGAGATCATGACTTGAGCTGAAGTCAGACGCTTAACTGACTGAGATGCCCAGGTGCCCCTGCAAGTTCTTATCTGAAACATTTAGGGCAAGATATATTTTAGAATTAAATGTTTTGCGGATATTAGAGCAATAATATGGTGGCTGTTTTACAAAGTATCTCAGGAAGGGTCAGGGGCAGCATCCTCTAATCAAGCATAATGTTTCTAATGTGGAACGTCTGAATATTCAAATACATGGGATAACCTGATGTTCGTTAACCAAATGAGTTTATAATGCCAAGCTTAGGAAAAAGCTTTTGGTTTGCAGAACATTTTAGATTTTGGAATTGCTAATAAGGAATTATGGACCTGGCCTCATCTTGCTTCACTCAAATATGTTGTTAATCATAAAAATGTTATTTCAACATAAAATGTTATTTTATAACCTAGCCCAACAGCATTGGAATATCTTTGTCCTTTTTTGGCACATATAAGCTAACAAAATCCTTTATGGTTGTAAATAAAGTAATTCCTCTATCTAGAAGTTCCATATACTACTCTTTAATCTTACTATCTTACTATCAGCTGCTCTTTGCTTTCCAATATATATATTTCCTTTGCTACAAATTGTAGAGTTTCTCTTTCTAGATGAGCTATTGAACACAGACCCTTACTCTCTATCATCTTTTTTGAGAAGCTTTCAAAAGGTAGATATCAAGTTGACTTTGTCAGTCTGATGGCAATGGAATGGAAGAACCCTAGGCTTATTTCATGCCATGAATTTGATAGTTATTTAATAACTATAAAATAATCCTAAATACCCCAGAAATTCCACAGAACAAATTCCACAATACAGGCAGAGAAGAAGTCACACCAAAAAAGGTAGGAGGTGTGGAGACATGGTTTAGAGGAGAAATGGATCATGGCCACTGCAGTGGGGAGGGAGCCATGGTCTTGAAAAGGGTGAGAGAGAAGCTAGCACACAGGGGAGCACATAGAGAAAGTGAATCCTCATAGCATTTGGCTTAGAAAGTGAGAAGGGCCAAATTTCATGACTTTTGGCAACGAGTGGGGCTTAAAGCCTGGGGCTTTAAAGGTCAGGAGGCTTGTCTGTGATACAGCCTGGAGGGCACTGGGCTTCTCTTGGAAAGAAGGCAGGCAGACAACACGTGGACATATAATGTGAAAACAGTGATCTGAAGAACACGTGGGGCACACAGTGGAGAGGTTATTGACTCATCTCAGAGCACATCCCAGAGAGACAGTGTCCACAGAGAGACCCCCTCCAGGAACAAAGGAGCTGACTGGCACCATTTCCCTCTCCCCCCCCTCAGTATAAGCACAGGGCCACCTTCGGGAACCAGTGTAGTACCAACAGTGGCTACCTAACTTGCTTAATACCAAGCCCCATGCTTCAGTGGAACTTCCCTTCCAAGCCTCCCTTACCTAAGTCTCAGTGCAGCAAGCTGCCTATCCCAGCAGTTGGGCCCCAATCCCTGCTCACATCACATCTTCCAACTGGGGAGTTTTGCAGAGCCTCAGTTCAAGAAACAAAATGAGTAACATGCTTGATAGAATGAACAGCAGGCTGGAAAAAGCAGACAAAGGAATTAGTGACCTGGAAGACAGAATATAGCACGTAATCAAACAGAACAAAAGAGAGAAAAAAGAATTATGCAAAACAAGAATAGACTTAGGGAACTCAGTGACTCCATCCAACATAATAGCATTCATATTATAGGAGTCTCAGAAGAAGAAGAGAGAGAAAAGGAGACAGAAATTTATTTGAAGAAATAATAGCTAAAAACTTCCCTGATCTGTGGAAGGAAACAGATATCCAGATCCAGGGGATACACCCTGCCCCCAAACAAAAACAGATCCACATCAAGACTTATTGTAATTAAATTGCAAAATACAGTGATTTAAAAAAGCCTTAAAACCAGCAAGACAAAAGAAAACAGTAACTTATAAGGGAAACCCCATAAGGCCAGCAGGGGACTTTTCAGTAGAAACATTCCAAGACAGAAGGGAGTGGCATGATATATTCAAAGTGCTGAAAGGAAAAAAAAATCTCCAACCAAGAATACTCTATACAGCAAGGCTTATCATTAAGAATAGAAGGAGAGATAAAGAGGTTCCTAGACAGACAAAAACTAAAGGAGTTCATGACCACTAAACCAGCCTTGCAAGAAATTTTAAAGAGGACTTTAAATGGAAAGGAGAGACCAAAAGAATGGAAAGGAGAGACCAAAAGAGACCGTATGAGGATAGGAAACACAAAAGCAGTAAAAATGAATATTTCTGTAAAAACCAATCAAAGAACTCACAAAACAAAAGAATGTAAAATATGACAACATATACCTAAACCATGGGGAGAAGAGTAAAGAATGGGTTCAAACTTAAATGACTATCAACTTAATGTAGACTATCATATGCAGAAGATGTTATATACAAACCCAATGGTAGCCATATATTAAAAATAACTAATAAATATGCAAAGAATAAAGAGAAAGAAATCCAAATATATCACTAAAGAAAATGAGCAAGCCAGGAAAGAAAGACAAGAAAGGATCAGCCAAAATCTCTAGAAACAACCACAAAACAAATAATAAAATGACAATAAATAATTATTTATCAATAATGATTTTGAATGTAAATGGACTAAATGCTCCAATCAAAAGACATAGGGTGATAGAATGGATAAAAAAACAAGACCTAGCAATATGCTGCCTGTAAGAGACTCATTTTAGACCTAAAGACACCTGCAGATTGAAAGCAAGAGGATGGAGAAATATCTATCATGCAAATGGATGTCAAAAGAAAGCCAGAGTAGCAACACTTATAAAGGACAAAATAGACTTTACAGCAAAGACTATAACAAGAAGCAAAAGAAGGGCACTATATACTAATAAAGGGGACAATGCAACAAGAATTAACAATTGTAAATATTTATGCATTCAACATGAAAGCACACAAATACATAAAACAGTTAATAATAAAAGAACTAATTGATAGTAATATAATAATAGTACTGAACTTTAACTGTCCACTTACATCAAGGGACAGGTCATCTAAACAGAAAATCAACAAGGAAACAATGGTTTTGAATGACACATTTGAACAGATGAATTTAACAAGATCTATTAAGAACATTTCATCCCAAAACAGTGGAATACACATTCTTTTCAAGTGCATACAGAACATACTCCAGACTAGACTACATATTAGGTCACAAAAATCTCCTCAACAAATTTAAAAAGATTAAAGTCATACCACGCATCTTTTCTGTCCACAATACTAGAAAACTAGAAATCAACCACAAGAAAAAATCTGGAAAGAGCACAAATATGTGGAAGTTAAAGAACATGCTACCAAACAATGAATAGGTCAACCAGGAAATAAAAGAAGAATTAAAAAAGTACATGGAAGCAAACGAAAATGAAAACACAATGGTCCAAAACTTTCAGGATGCAGCAAAAGCTGTTGTAAGAGGGAATTTTATAGCCATACAGGCCTACTTCATGAAGCAAGAAAAATCTCAAATAAACAATCTAACCTTACACCTATATGAGCTAGAAAAAGAACAACAAACAAAATCTAAAGCCAGAAGAAGGAAGGAAACAAGGAAGATCAGAGTAGAAATAAATGATTTAGAAACCAAAAGAACAATAGAACAGCTTGATGAAACCAGGAGCTGGTTTTTTGAAAAACTCGATAAAATTGATAAACCTCTAGCCAGGCTTACCAAGGGAAAAGGAGAGGAGGGCTCATATAAATAAAATCACAAATAGAGAGGAGAAATAACAACCAACACCACAGAAATACAAACGATTGTAAGAGAATACTATGAAAAACCTTATGCTATATGAGCTTATGGTTTATAGTCTTGCATTTAAGTCTTTAATCCATTCTGAATTTTTGTGTATGGTGTAAGAAAGTGTCCACTTTCATTCTTTTGCATGTAGCTGACCAATTTTCCCAACACCATGCATTGAAGGGACTATCCTTTTCCCATTCCTGCTTTGTCAAAGATTAATTGACCATATAGTTGTAGGTTTATTTCTGGGTTTTCTATTCTGTTACATTTATCTGTGTGTCTGTGTACCATAATTTTTTGATTACTACAGCTTTGTAATACAACTTGAAGTCCAGAACTGTGATGCCTCCAGCTTTGCTTTCTTTTTCAAGATTGCTTTGGTTATTTGGGGTCTTTTAGGATCTTAGGATTGTTTGTTTTAGTTCTGTGAAAAATGCTGCTGGTATTTTGGTAGGAATTGCATTAAATGTGTAGATTGCTTTGGGTAGTATAGACATTTTAACAATATTTGTTCTTCCAATCTATGAGGGTGGAATGTCTTTCCATTTTTTTGTGTCATCTTCAATTTCTTTCATCAGTGTTTTATAGTTTCCAGACTACAGACCTTTCACCTCTTTGGTTAGGGTATTCCTAGGTACCTTATTATTTTGTGTGCAATTGTAAATGAGACTATTTTCTTAATATTTTTTTCTGCTGCTTCATTATTCGTGTATTGAAATGCAATAGTTTTCTGTACATTGATTTTGTGTCCTATGACATTACTGAATTCATTGATCAGTTCTAACAGTTTTTTGACTGAATCTTTTGGGTTTTCTATATATAGTATCATGCCATCTGCAAATAGTGATAGTTTTAAAACCTAATATGAGTCCTGAAACTAGGGAAGTCCTAGAAGAGAACATAGGCAGTAACTTCTTTGAGATTGGCCATAGCAACTTTTTTCTATTTATTATGAAACAAGGAAAACAAAAGCGAAAATAAACTATTGGGACTACATCAAAATGAAAACTTCTGCACAGTGAAGGAAACAACCAACAAAACTAAAAGGCAACCTACTGAATGGGAGAAGATATTTGCAAATTACATATCCAATAAAGAGTTAGTATCCAAAATATATAAAGAACTTACAAAACTCAACACCTAAAAATAAATAATATAATTAAAAGTGGGCAGAAGACATGAGCAGATATTTTTCCATAGAAGACATATAGATGGCCAGCAGACACATGAAAAGATGCTCATCATCACTTACCATCAGGGAAATGCAAATAAAAACTACAATATCATTTCACACCAATCAGAATGGCTAAAATTAACAACACAAGAAACAACAGTTGTGAGGATGTGGGGAAAAGGGAACACTTGTGCTCTATTGGTGGGAATACGAACTAGTGCAGCCACTGTGTAAAACAGTATGGAGGTTCATCAAAAAGTTAAACATAAAACTACCTTATGATCCAGCACTCATACTACTGGTTATTAACCTAAAGAATATAAGAACATTAATTCAAAGGGATACCTGCATCCCTATGTTTATAGCAGCATTATTTACAGTAGCCAAGTATGGAAGCAGCCCAAGTATCCACTGATTGATGAATGGATAAAGAAAATGTGGTATGTATATACAATGGGATATTATTCAGCCATAGAAAGAATGAAATCTTCCCCTTTGTGACAACATGGATGGAACTAGAGAGTATAAGGCTAAGCAAAATAAGTCAGTAAGAGAAAGACAAATACCATATGATTTTACTCATATGTGAAATTTGAGAAACAAAACAAATGAGCAAAGGGAAAAAAATAGAGAGAGACAAACCAAGAAACACTCTTAACTATAGAGAATAAACTGATGTTTACCAGGGGTGGTGGGTGAGGGGTGGGAATGGGTTAAATAGGTGATGGGAATTAAGAACTGTATTTGTTATGAACACTGGGTGATGTATGGAATTGTTGAATCACTGTATTGTACACCTGATACAAATATAACACTGTGTGTTAACTAACATAAATAAAAACATTTTAAAAAGGTAAAGTACTTAGAATACTCAGAATCTGGAATTTTCACTTCCCTTTTCTTTTTAGCCATGGTAATGGGTATGCACAATTCATTTAACTTGTGTGAGTTTAATTTCTCAACTTCAAAGTGGGGATAATCATAAGTGCCTTGGCAAAGTTCAAGTAAAATGAGATGTTGGTGCAAGCAAGAAGATCCACTGGAAATTCTCACTCAAGAAAAGGATATTACCTAAATTCAAGGCACTTAAGGGCACTTATCTGTTGATAAATGTTGGGTTAAATGACTTTATTTTTACTCAGATCTGGACATGGACTCTTTATTGTCTGCTGTATCAGGAACTGCAGGAGACATTCTTGATTAATCCTAACAACATTCCTTTGAGGTGGCTGCCATCATTCTCTATTAGAGAGATGACAGAGACTTGGCCAAGGTCACATTGCTATCTAGTGCCTGAGCCAAATTGAAAACCAGATTTGTTTAATGGTTAAGTCAGCACCCCTTCTAGTTGCAAAGACTATTTTGCAACAATGGGTGTTTTGTATTTGCTGTTTTGTGTTTTGCAAATTGAGAACAATATGGGATTCATAAAAATTTAGATAATTTACTCCTCATGAATGTAAATTCCAGATAGTATCAATAAATCACATACTTTGGAAGCTTAGGGAAGTTAGGCATGATCTGATGCCTTGGAGAATCTTTATTCATTCCTCTTTGTGGTAGAATTTATTCTTATCATGTAATCCTTATAAACAAGAAAAAGTGTTTTACTAGTTTAAAGGATGTTTATCATTCCATTCTTCCCTCATAAGTCTCAGAAACAGTAAAGCAACATAATTTTTCTTCATTATCCTTTTGGCTTGTTTGCTTGCCCTGAATGAATTGTTGAATTGAGAAACCCAAGCAAGGCTCCTAAAGCATTCTTTCTTATTCCTAGTACATGGTCCAATCCTCAATGTTCTCGTAGTCCTCAGTGACTGCATTTCCTGGGACCCTGCCTGTACTCTCTCAGAGGGGAGGAAGCCTGGGGGAGGGTCTGGTTGGGTGGTGGGAGACTGATGAGTATGCACTGTGGAGGCTATTTTAGTCTGATTTAAGAAGTCTCTCTCTCATTTAAGATCAGAGCTGGTCTTGCTGGCTGTGAGGAAAAAAGCCCAAGGGATCCTAGAAGGCCCACAATGACCCTACCTGACTTATCATTTTGCCAGCTGGAGTTTTGTCCTGAAGAGTAAGAGACCCTTTAGGGATTCAGACACCTCCTGGCTCTGTCCAGCCAAATGTTAATTAACGTCTAAGTATTAGTGGCTCTAATTAGGTAACATACATAGAAGGAATCAGTTTTAGTGTAAAGGACTTTAAGTGGGAATGAATTTGAGGAAAAAAGAAGAAAAGTTGGATTCCAGCTTTCACGCAGTTTCCTTCTAGGGGTGGCTGTAGAGGACAGGGCAGTTGGATGTGAGATAGCTAAGGGTAATCCTAAGCAAATGTCTCCGTCTTATAGAGGCCCCCATGACCTGAGGTATCCTTGATTTGTTCTCTCTTCTTCATAATCAATTAAAGTTTATTGAATACATGTGTCCAGGCATACTGTGCCCTGGGTCATGCTCTAGTTATCAAACATGTAGGGAGCCCTTGCTCTCCTGGAATTCTTAATCTAGTGGAGGATGTTAATCAAATAACTGCATAAGACATTATAAAATTGTAAGTGAAGAAGAGGTTTATGGTGCTGTTAGAGAAGACTTTCTTTTTATGTGATGGATTCACCAATGGTGGCATTGCTATACCCCATGTCTTGTGAACATCAAGATCCTTAGATACTTTCATTAGGTATAAAAAGGAATAGCCTAGTAAGAAAAAGATTAATCAGATAGTTTATAAATGGATTATGCTAATTTTTAAACACACATAAAATAAAATAGATACATCTTTATATGTATGTATACATATTAATAATAAAAATTTATATATACATATATAAATATAATTTGTTTTTTTTTTTAACTAGTGTCTTTGCCCGATTATAAAGGCAATGTGAAGTTATCACAGGGAATTTGTAAAATCATGAGAAGTACAAGGAAACAAATTAAAATTTGCCAGAAATAATCAATGTTAATGTTTTGATATATATTTTCCAATCTTTTCTAGACACATACATATTTAAAAATATAATTTGGAACATATCACAAAAACAATTTTCATTTTGTTTTTAATTTTTTATTGAATTATAAGCTTTATCATGTTAAAATAATATTAAAATGAAAATTTATTTACTGTATTATATTCTATATAACATAATTTATTTAATTATTCCTTTAGTATGCACTAATGATATATACTGTTTTGCTACATAAATAATACTGTGAAGTAAAAATTTCTGCAATTTATGACTATTTTCTTAGACGAGATTTTGAGAAGGAAAAACATTTTAATTAGTTAAAAATATTATCTTTTAATTTGCTAATTTGGTTCACTAGTGGGATTAAGATTTTAGTGTTTATTAGCCAGCTGTCTTCTTTCATAAATCTCAGTTTATGTTCTTTGCTCATTTTTTATTGCAGTTTTTAGTGCTCTTCTTATTGTTTGGTAAGACTTTTTTTATTTATTAAGGATACAAATCTTTTGTCCTATGCAAAATTTCCCAAATCTTTTTACAGACAACGCAAGTTTCTAATTTTAATGTGGATTTGGTTTTTTCTTCTTCATTTCAATTACTTTTGTGCTCAGAAATTCCTTCCCTATCTTGCTAGTCAGATAACATTTTGTCTATGTGGCTTAAATCTGGATGAATTTTTATCATGGTGCTCATACTTCAGCAAACTGGGGCAGAGGCTTATATGGCATTTCTGAATGTGTTGTGTGGGTTCTTCATGTTTGCCTAACAGTTTGAGCTCAGTAGACATTTGTCATTGGGGTAAGTATTCTTTAAACCAGGTTTTCAAAGAGGAGGAAGTAGAACTCAGTCAAAAAAAAAAAAAAAAAAAAGGAGAAGCATCTTCCAGGTGAGAGGACCAGCACACAGCAGGTGAGAAGCAAAAACCTTGAGGTACAAGGAGTACCGCCATGGGAGCTCAGTGTGCATGCTGGGGAGGGTGGAGAGTTACACACGGTCAGATCATAAAAGGCCTTTCAGGCCATGCAGGGACATTTAAACTTATAAAATATAGGAAATCATCACATTGGGAAATTTAGGTAAATTATTCTAATTTACTCTAAATAGCAAAGAAGAAGACTAGAGGCAATGAGATTTCCATTGGGACAATCTGTTAGGAAAGAAAATGTTACTTTTCTTGGTAATATTTAAGAAATGTGGGAGGTAGTATGATATGGGCTAGAAAGAAAAGATTCAAAAAATATTTAGATGGGAGAATTTGTCCACTCCACCTTTAGCCTCTTGTTGACCTTAAATATGAACAGAGAAGGCAGCACAGCATAAAAGAAAAAAAGCCCCAGATTGGGAACCAGGGGTCCCCACCAGCTCATTGATCTTCACTGGTCACTTCCCCTCTGAGGGCTTCTACTTCTTTATCGTTATGAGTAATTTCTAGACTAGATGACTTTTAGTCTCTTACAGCTTTAAAAATTCTCTGTTCTCACAGTTGTAGGCACCAGCATGGTGTTTTGAAACTGCAAAGTAGCTTGAGAAATCTCGTGAAAATAGGAACTTGGTACGTTTCTAGGATTTTTACTTCCTGTTTTTACAAAATTTGAGCCAGAGAGGACTCTAAGAAATATAAGGTTGGGCCCCCACCTGCTGCTGGGCAAGCTTATCAGAGGAGGTTTCTGAGGGAGACAGTCTGTTCAAGGGGAGTTGACGGCAGGGAGGTTTCTGATATCCAGAGGGGAGACAGTCTGTTCAAGGGGAGTTGACAGCAGGAGCACGGAACTTGCCCAAAACCCTCTTACCTGTTGGTGTGCCTTAGTTGCCATCATTATATCCTGTTGTCTTGTCATGAAAAACCAAAATGAAGACACGCTCAGAAATGACAGCGATGTCGGAAGCTGCATACAACTACTGGAAACTCAAAAACCATTGTTCAAATTCATTGGCAATTTAGGTAAAATCTGGGGTTTGGTTCATTCACTTTGACAATGCTTGCCCCACTCTATGGCTAATGACTTAGTTTAGCTTACTGTCATTTAGTCTGTAGTGGGGGCAGAAAACTGAAGGATGTAAAAGACCATGTCTTCTTTCCATCAGTTCCTTGCTTTCTGGTATTTAGTTTGCTGTTTTCTGTCATTTTTTTCTTGAGGCATTAGAATTAGGTCTACATTATGCTGTCTGCTTTGTAATCTTATCTAAGGAATCTATGAGGAGCTTAACTTTGTCAGGGGGAGATTGTGCTAAAAAAGCCTCTTCAGGAAGCACCAGAACCCCACTCCTCAAGCAATGAGCTGTGCCTTGCTTACATGAAGCTTATCATATGCTAACCCCAGAAAATTTCCATCTCAACATGGACTATATCGTAAATAATGGAAAAAAAAACTGTCTGAAATGGTGTTTTCTTAGATTATTTGGAAATTTCCATCTTCATGTACTTGACAGAAGACCTCTGACCTCTGGGATGACACCATGAAGACGAGGTATGGCTTCTCCTAGTCAGCCAAAGAGAGCCTGCAGTTACTCCACAGATGTTTTCTATTTTTCTCGTGAAATCTCTAAGTGTAGTCACCAAGTACATGGGAAATGAATTCACTTTAGGAAAAAAGCTTAGTAGAGACAACTCGTTCCTCAAGTGGAAAACTTATAGAGGGCTTTTATTTATCTGCCTATAATCTTAAGGCGTTTTAAATTAAATGTTGTTACTGAAAATTTATTAGTGTCTTTAAGAAGCAATTTTAGGGAAGGCTTAGGTTAATATCTAATTCTTTATATAGTTAAAATTCATCTATAGGTAAATTTAAAGACAAAATTTCTATCAGTTGCCAAGTTTATATACAAGTTGCCAATGACTTAGAAATGAATTTTCTCAGTGCTCTTGCTTTTTGTTCTAGAAATCCTTGCAAACATAACAATAGTGACACATTATGAAGCCACTGTCTCCATCTTTGCTGTGTGGTCTAAAATAGAAGCAAAGGGGTGGTTAACTCAAAGCCATGCACTTTCATTCTTCCATTTTGTTCATTCTGTCATTCAGCCTGAAATGTCCTTTCCTCTCAGTTTCTGCCTATAAAAATTGTATTTCTCCTTTAAGACTCAGATCAAATGTTACCTTCCTCTTTCTCCTAGGACAGATTTCTTTAAAAAAAAAAAGGTCTATGACTATTTTGGAAAGGAAGCAGTGATCACCATGGATTGTTGATAAAGAAGCCATTCCACTCTAGCCTCATCTCGTTTGGGGAATTATTAACTCATGCAATAAAAAAAATAAATGCAACAGACATGGTATCTTTGGATACAGCAAGTTTTTGATAAGGTCTCTCTTGATAGCCTTGTGGCCCATGTGAGAGTCAGTTAGGTAGATTTGTAATTGGCTAGATGACTGAAGTTTCATGGCCTTATGCCAATGAAACTGCTTCCTGTGAAAATGCTGCCAGGGTTTGTTTTTGGCTATATCTTACAGAAAAAAAGTAATTAATGAAGAATAGGACAGGATAGATTTACGCCATGCTGTAGTAAGGAGCCACTCCCCAAATTTAGTAGTTTAAACAATGAAAGTTTATTTCATCTCACACAAGTCCACTGAGGTGATGGGGATGGGTGGGGTTCTTGATCTGTGCCATGGTCATGCTCATTATCTGGAACAATTTGCTGTGAGTAGAGACTTCATGAAAGCTCTATGGATACTGACCTACACCTGCTCTCCATTGGGTGGGTGTGTACGTCAACCATATGCCTGCAAGGAGAGGACTGCCATATTTGTGATCCATTGTGTCCTAATAACCATGGGACCTGATTGGACAAACAGAAATATAAGATTTAAGTGGATGAGATGAATTTGGGGTATTGTAGGTGGGATTTCTGGCAGCAGGTTCTAGAGTCTTCCACTTATTATTTATATGACCCTGGACAATCGCTTAACTGTCCGAAGCCTCAGTTTCCTTATCTATAAAATAAGACCATAAATGGTGTTAACATCTCAGGGTTATTGTGAGGTGTACTCATGTCAGGTACTGGCTGGTATTGATATCTCTGAGCTTGGAATCAGTTTTATATATTGGTGCTTTATTCTAAGATGCCTAAAAGAGTTCTATTGTAAAATATTTCTTATGGATAGCACCATTTATCAATTTTTAAAAATTGGCTTCTTTTTAAATATAATGTAATTTAATTTGTTTTGAATTGCATGTTACATTTGTGGGATATGTTTTTTGCCAGTCTTAAAAATAATACACAGAATCTCTTGTAGATAGCTTATTATTATATATCCAGTCTGAAAGTCTTCTTTTTTTCAGTACAGGCATTTGATCCATTTGCATTTATTCACCTAACTTTTAAACTACTTTTAGGTATCTTGATTTATACTTTCTGTTTCCATATTTCCTTTTTATTTTATTTTTTTCTATATATACCATTTTCTTCACATTTTCCTCTTTGAATATCAACTTTGTTTTTCATTCCACTAATATATACCATAAAGACCTAAAACTCAACCTCATAAAGCCCATCTTTTTTTGAAATCTCAAAATGAAGAACAAAATAATTATTTATGACCCCCAATTTTGAACAGTGAATTATTTGGGACTTTAAAAGTTTAACGTGTGGGGACACCTATGTGGCTCAGTCAGTTAAACATCTGACGTGAGCTCAGGTCATAATGTCATGGTTTGTGAGTTTGAGCCCCACCTCGGTCTCTGTGCTGAGAGCTCAGAGCCTGGAGCCTGCTTTGGATTCTGTGTTTCCCTCTCTCTCTGCCCCTCCCTTGCTCACTCTCTCTCTTTCTCAACCTCTCGCTCTCTCTCTCAAAAATAAATGAACATTAAAAAAATTAAAAAAAATTTAATGTGTGGTTATAAACCTCACCATTTAATTTAAAAAAGTAGACAATGTGTATCTCCTTATAAAGTATTTTTCTTATTTTCTGTTAAGGTTTCCATCCAGATTGACAGTCATTATTTAGACCTGTATCCATAATTTAACTGTTTTTCAAACTTCCAACAATCTTTTTTGGCTACAACTTCTTCCTTCTTGGATTCTTCATTGCATTTCATTTTTGTGTTCTGGGGATTTGCTGCCCAAGTACTTTGTTCAGAAAAAGATCAGGACTTTTTTTTGAGCCTGTCTCTGAGGATATCTTTCTGTTATCTTTCTACAAGAAGGATGAGAGCTGTGTATAAATTCTTGGGTCAGACTTTTTTCTCTCTGAGCTCTGGAGATACTGCTCTACTGCCTTGTGGCATTTAGTGTGTAGTGTCTGATATGAAGTTGACATGGTGTGCCAAGCTTAATTAAAATGAATGTTGCTGAAGAGAATTTGGAAGTTAACTTCTGATCTTTTGTCAGTGAGCAGGGGCTTCAGAGTTTTTGGGGCTCACTAGTGTCTAGAGCCCTGGCTGTGAAGTGCTGTGATAACCAGTTTGGTCTACCCGACCAATTCATGAGGCTGCAGCCGCCAGCATCTTGCCTCATGTCAGGCTGCATCTCTCTCACCTTCTGCCCTGGAGCTTCCCTGATAATGCTGAGGCACAGATGTCTTGGGACTTTTTGGGCATTATGTACGTGCAGCCCAGAAATGTGTGGAAGTTAACACCACTGGGTTGGGGTATATGTGTGCAAATCTTTGGCCAATGGGAATTGAAAAGCAATGGGTAAACTCTTCCCTTCGTCCTGTGGACAGACTGACTGTTCAGAGTTGAAGGAGCTCAAAGAACCTCTTGGAAGATCATCCTGTGAGGTTTTGAGAAATCAGTGGTGCTGATTTGGTATCAAGGGGACCTTGTATATTCATTCTTTTTCATCTCCTCCCTTCCCCCCAATGTCTGTTTCCTTGGGATTATGCTCCTATTTACCAAAATAGTAGCATGTGGCTACTATTGGCTCATGCTTGGCCTTTAGGGAAACCCAGACTAAAACAATAGGTGACTTACAGTTTTTGCTTGAATGTGTCTAGAATTCTTTCTTTGTTTTTAGAATTTAAAAAATTCACTAAAACATGCTAGGTATAAACTTGTTTTTCAAAACAGTTGCCTGGATTATGGTGAGGACTCCACACATTCAGGCTTAGATTGAAAAAACAACAACAGGATAGTTTCTTCTAGTATGTATTGTTTTATTGTCTGTTTCATAAATGTTTATTATTTTTTGGTTAAATCCTTACTCTATCATCCATAGCTGCTATCTTATCCTTTCTTACTTTGTATGCAGGGAGTGTTGTTCAAGTTTGCCCTTTACCTCATTGATTTTTATTTACTACCGATCTGCCACTTTTTGTCTCAGAAGTAGCTCTTATTTAGGCTTTACTTTGTATGAAATATATATATATTTTCAAGTAGTTCTCTTTTTACCATGGCTTATCTTTTTCCTCACAGACATCATATACTCTTGTATTTTGATTAGTAACATGAAGCATGTTATGATATTTTTTCTTTTGTTCTTGTAATATATCTGCTTTAGAGTGCAGTGAGTCTCATTGAGTGTCTGGCCTTTCTTCTCATCTGTTTGCACTTTAGAATATTTTCAGATGCCTGGATTTACTTCTCTTTACTTAGCCATCTGATGAGAGATATGTGAAAGTACAATCTTCAAGAACAGGCAAGACCTGGGAATTGCCCAGTGGTGGTACCTCTCTTAGGTAAGGTACAAAGGGCCCTCTTTGGGGCTTGATTAAAAGACTAAAAAGCACACATGGCAGGTGCTGAGTTGGCAATTGAGTGGCAGTGGTGTGGGAAGAAGTGGCTGCCATGGTGGGACTTCATTTCATGGAAACTGATCCTGAGTCCCCCTGGCATGGATTCCAATGGCTCCTGTGAGGAAAGGCTCACTGTTAATCCCTCCATCAACAAGTAACAGTTTTCTGGACCCACAAGCAAACTGGACCAGCTGGGAGCAAAAAGTCAATATAAATGTAGTTTTTTCCAGGCAACATGGAAAACAAAATGGTCTCAGGGCAGTGCAGGGTGTATACTTGCTCTAGGGCCTGAAGCACTGAAGTGGAAGAAGCACAGATGCTGGCCACTGGCTGTGGATCAAGGAGGTTTATTTAATTTTGTATTGGAATCTAGAGTGCTATTTCTTTTTTTTTTTAAGTTTATTTATTTATCGAGGGGGGGAGGGACAGAGAATGAGTGGGAGAGGGGCAGGGAGAGAAGGAGAGAGAATCCTAAGCAGGCTCTGCTCTGTCAACTTAAAGCCTGACATGGGGCTTGATTTCCTGAACTGTGAGATCATGACCTCGGCCAAAATCAAGAGTTGGACATTTAATCGACTGAGACAGGCAGGCGCCCCTAGGGTGCTATGATTTCTAAAGTTTTATATTATTACATGTGCAGTTTTTCTTATTTCATAGTTTCTTTGTTCATGTAGGTGAACAAAGGTTTTTATTTTATTAAATTTTTTTAAATGTTTATTTTTGAGAAAGAGATCATGAGTGGAGGAGGTGCAGAAAGAGAGACACAGAATCCGAAGCAAGCTCCAGGCTTGGAGCTGTCAGCACAGAGCCCGACACAGGGCTCAAACTCACAAAATGCAAGATCATAACCTGAGCTGAAGTCAGGCGCTCAACTGACCAAGCCACCCAGGCACCCCTGGACAAAGGTTTTTAGATTGTTCTCTTGTTTCTTAGGAAGAAGCCCAAGTCATTTCTTTGTCCCAGAGGATAGTGCTCCAAGTCACAGGATTTGTGTGTAGGAATTTCAGGTACCAGGTGACAGGGCAATCTGTCAACTCTTCAATCTGCATTCAGGATGGATCTATGAAACCATTTGAAGTTATAACTTTAGGTGAGACCTCTGAGTAAGTTTCTGAGAAGTGTTTGAGGCAGATCAACAAAATCTCTGCAGCCATGCAAAGTATTTCCAAAATTAAAGCACTTTGTTGAAACACAAATATACATTATATAGCAAACGGAATTGGGATAGGTCTTGTGGAGCTAAGGCATTAAAGAAAATCCCAGGGTTCTAATAGCTAGGCACAGACAGCCCCAGGATCTGGGAGCAGCAGCTGCAGCGTTTAAATAAACACCCAGCCTCTGCACGTGCATGCATGGCAAGGCCTGTCAGTATCGCTTTTCAACCACACCTGCTCTCCCAGATGGCGACCACTGCCAGCAGCCTCTGCTCCTCAAGGAAGGACAGTCTCGGATTGTTTCACAGGGTTTACTGATGGGAAAAGAACTGCCCATCACCTCAGGCCAACACTGGGAACATTCTCATGCATTTTCTTTATCACGCATTAGAAAAGGTCCCATTTTTCCTTCTTTTTTTCCTTTTTCTCTCCAAAAGACACCAATTCTGAGAACCTCATGTCTTTCTTTCATGGTAAGCCTGGAACACAAGCCCATTAATTGGCACCAAAGTGGATTTGCACAGTTTCTATGAAAGCTGCTAGGGGCTAGGTGGGACCCTGATGACCCAGGACAGAGCCACGGACTGGAGCTGGCTCTGTGATTTGAAATGACAGCCACTCCCCATGCTGTTTGGGCTCAATCTGAAAGGATATAGCTCAATTGCCTATGCTCCTTGACTTCCGGAAACTCTTCCCTCCTGGCTTTCCCAGCACAGCCCCGTCTGTGTTACCTCGCTCTATGTGTTCTTTCATAGTTTCTGATGCTTTTATACTACCTCCTTCTGAAATGTTACTGTCCTCAGAGCCACAGCCTTGGCCCTCATCCCTTCTTCCTCTGCATGTTATCCATGGGTCATCCAAAACTTTGCCTTCAGCCCCTCCCTTTGGAGCATCTTCTCTTGGGTCTTGTGAGTCCCTCAAACTTCCCTTGTCCAAACTGCATTCTCTGTCTCGGTTACCAAGTGTCCCTGTTCCCTTCTTCTTTTTTTTTTTATAATGTTTTTTATTTATTTTTGAGAGAGAGACACACACACACAGCATGAGCAGGGGAGGGTCAGAGAGAGGGAGACACAGAATGCAAAGCAGGCTCCAGGCTCTGAGCTAGCTGTCGGCACAGAGCCCCACACGGGGCTCAAACCCACGAACCATGAGATCATGACCTGAGCTGAAGTCGGACGCTTAACCGACTGAGCCACCCAGGCACCCTGCCCCCGTTCCCTTCTGAGATTATCTGTCCTTTTTCATACCAGCTTTGTCCTCTCTTTGGTTTTTCTGTGTGCAGCACATTGCCTCTTGTTTTCCCATCTGGAAAAATCTTGATTTAAAAAAAAAATTCCTGCTCATAGGCTGAAACCTCCATGGAACTTTACCCACATCCCCTTCCTCTCTGCTGGAATTAATTGCTGCCTTCATTGGTAAAATAAACATTACCAAGGACCTGCTGGGCAGTGAGGCTACAGATACAGGCAAGTGCTGTGGGAGCAAGGTGGGGGGGCCCCTCACTGACACTCCATTTTCGAAAATCCTCACAGGTTGATTAGGGAGCTGGGAGCAGCATGTGGGCCCTGGGGGTTACCTGTGGAGTATTCCCCAAGCTGCCAGCCAGACTTAACAGGGCTTGCTTCTTGTCTGTCTCTGCTAGCCCCCAATCCTGTCTGTCTTTTTCCAAATCCATCTATTGTCTATTCCCCCACTGGGAAGCTCCACAGAGACAGTTTCGCTTCTCCTGTTTCTTCTTTCCAGATCCTCGAGTGAACTCATGACTTTAATGTCTTTATCTCCCTCAACATGACATGGTGATGTTGGCAAAAACCACACATGGCAGACTAAATACAACTATTAAATGGTGCATACTCATAATGAGTCTCCAGGGTCTACTCCTCTTAAAAACCTCATCAGAGATGATCCTCCTGCCGTGAGTTCTTCCCTTCGGGCTTTATTCTGTGACTCATGCTTTCTGAACATGCTGTCCTTTTAACTGGTGAAAATGATCTCGGGGTGCTGTGTGTGTAGCACATATCACCACATCATGCTTCGCCGGTTAACATGTCACATCCAACTGTTAATCCCACGGCTAAGTGGAGAGCCGAGGCTTCATTTGGGAGTTAGGATGGGGAGGGGAAGTAAGCATGTTGGTCACTGCCCCATCACATGGAATCTGACAGACCTAGGAACTGATTTGTAAGATGAACTCATGGACAATGAATTTGTGGGATAGAAGGGAGTTTAGCGATCATCTAGTCCAACATGCTTATTTTACAGATGTCAGAATGGAAGCTCAGGGAGGTAAAGTGATATGTCCATGGTTCACGGAGAATTAGTGGCCAGTCTGCCTGATGTCCTGTTCAGTGGTGCTGTTTCCATTACACTGTCATCCCCAGAACTCTGGTTGCTTGTAGCAAAAACCTTAACCTTATAACAGCCCTAAAACGTAGGTTTATCCCAATTTATAAATGAGGAAACTGAGACATATAGAAGATAAATAGGTTGCCCAAGATCATGGAGCTCTTCTCAATCTAGACATTCTCACACACAAAATGGGAATAAAAATATCTCAATCTATGGAATTATAGGAAAGTAGGGAAATAAAATTTGTGAGATACTATATCATGAGATTAATTTATATGCTATTTTCCTTCATATTCCCTTTCATCTTGTGACCCTCTTTTGTTAGGCAGCTATATAAGAAGGAATCTGAAAATCGAGCCAGAGATCAAAGAAATAAAGTTCTTAACCCTTATTTTAAGTCCTTGTAATGGTTATTTTCCTTTTATCATCTGTCAAGAATTCTGAGGCCCTTCCTTTTTTGAGGATCCCTCTGTCATATGAACCTTGGTGGAAGGTAGACTCCTGCTGCCCCTGTGGAAAAATGTGCGGGCTGGACATTTCATCTTTCTGCTACCTGGCAGCCAGCTTATGGTCATGTGACTGGGTGTGGCTCCTGCCAAAGACAGTGTGTGAATGTGGTGACTGAGAGCTTCTGGTACACTTCACAGTCACTGTAGCAATAAGGCAGGCTTATTGGCAGCAAGACCCTAACTATTCAGTGTTTGGTTTCTGCTCTCCAGTCTCTTTTTATTTTCAGCTGATTTCCCTACTTCCCAGAGATTCTGTGAACTCCCCAGTATTGGTTCAATAAATTCCTTTTCTGCTTAAGTTAGCGAGAGTTGTTCATAGCAAGCACTCTGACTGGTACCATCCAGGTATTAGAAATATTTGAAACCAGACTTGCAGAACAAATTTCCCCCAAGAGAGAAGTGACAAAGCCCTCTGTGATGGAGAGTTGGAGAATTGAGATCTCGGAGGAGGAGGGACCATGTCTCACTTCTTCCTCTCACTCAGCAGAGTTGACTGCAAAGGGGAATGATAACAGGACATACAGAAACGTTTGTGTTCAAGAATAGGATGTGTGCCTCATCCCCCCTTGAGCCCTGGAAGGAGGCTGCTTCGTACAGCTTCTCCATGTTGCCAGGAGTGGAAGCCAGGAGTTAAGATGGCTTCATTGGGTGCCAGCCAGAGAAGAAGCCCAAGACAACCCTTCTAATCCTCTCTTACCCCCAGATCAGATGAGTTTTCCTGTGTCCCATGGAAGACGTGGAAGCTGGCCGATGGAAAAAAGGATAAGACTAAATAGCATCAGTAAATAGGAGAGCCAGTGGACCTGTGCAGACATTAGGGTGCTACCAAGGGGTCTTTGCAGCAAAAGGTGGTTGTGACTCCATAGTCAAAGACAAAGTGACTCTATAGACACCTCAGTAGTGCTAGCCTAAAAGATGGCTACATGTGAGAATCAAGTGGGGCTAAACAACTCAGACATCTTGGGGAGGAGAGAGGACAGTCCCAGACCAAAAACATCCCCTATTGCCAGTGCTGACACCAAGACATTCTATAAGCCCCCTGGAACTCAGGTCAGCCCAGGGGAGATAGAGAGAAGAAGGGGCAGGAGAAAATCTGGAACTGACTTAACAAAAGTAACAATGATTGAGAAAACCCTGAAATATTGACCTTATCTAGAATCGACTAGTTATAGCTTTCTGCCATTGGTGAACTAGAGTTTGAGATAGAAAAATAAAATAACATTTTTGTAAACCTGAGATTTATCACCCTTGATTAAGAAAAATTGCTTTTAGTGAAGCAGGCTTTGGGCAGATTTTATTATTTTTTCTTTTATTTTTAAATTATAATTTATTGTCAAGTTAGCTAACATACAGTTTATACAGTGTAGTCTTGGCTTCAGGAGTAGATTCCCATGATTCATCATTTACATATAACACCCAGTGCTGATCCCAACAAGTGCCCTCTTCAGTGCCCAGCTCTCATTTTACCCACCAGCCCCCAACCCCCACCACCATCAACCCTCAGTTTGTTCTCTGTACTTAAGAGTCTCTTATGGTTTGCCTCCCTCTCTGTTTGTGACTTCTTTTTCCTTCCCTTCCCTCCATGGTCTTCTGTTAAGTTTCTCAAATTCCACATATGAGTGAAAACATATGATATCTGTCTTGGGCAGATTTTATTATTAAGAAGGTGTCCAGTGCCATCCTGGCTAGGAGAATCACAAACACACATAGTTTCATCTCTGAGCTACATCTTTGTGGCTGGTGTGTGGTAATGGGAACAAGGCAGCACTCACCTTCCCGGAGACGGTGTCCAGCCCTGGTGCACACAGCAGAGAGTAGTCACATTGGTAAGCAATTAACCAGGGATACACAGGGCTGTCTGAGAAGCATGATGAAAAACATGGTCATGAGAAACCGGCATCCCGGACGCACAGTGGAGCCATTGGCAGAGAGCACCTGGAGAGCCACGTGGGACTCCAGTCCTTCTTTTCTTGCTACTTCATACTTAGAGCAGTTAAAAAATTTTTAAAGATCTTTCCAGGAGAGCAGTTGCAAACTGGATATTGAGAATGCCTATTATTCCTTGCTATGAGCTTGAAGAAATGATTAACTGATGATCTATATGGGTCTGGCAAACTAGGACATTTTAGAGACACTAAGCATCATCTACGGGTTTTCACCACCATGCCTTTCTATTGTTCTTTGAGATTCAGTTTTCTGCAAAACATAGAAATTTAGTGGAGAGATGGCGTATGCAGGAAGATGCATCCTGGTATGACTTGTGGTGAAGATGATTTGACTTGGGGCCTTTTCCAAGTACTCCCCCAAATGAGAACTACCCCACAGAGGCTAATGTGATGAAAAGAAAGAAATAGTGGAACTAACGCCTACTACCAACTCCTTCTTTTCACACACACACACATGTTCCAGTTCTGGTTCAGCGCAGTCTTTGGTGTGTCACCTGAGAATACAGCCTGTCTAGGTGTACACTATCCTGCACTACTAGCCCTTGGAGTCTGAAGTGTATGCTATGTGTGTTGAGGGTGGAAATGAAGTGAGATTGGAGTTCGATAAAAGGCTTGAAAGTGTATCATGGATACAACTCTGGTAAGGTTGATTTTTTTCCCCTGAGGCTAACTCTGGTGTTTTGGTCTGTGCTGAAGTGGAAAAAATACACATCAGGCACAGTCCAGACACATCAGAATAGATGAACATCCCCCTTTGAATGAGGCTCTGGTCATTTGGGGGAACTTGAGACTGGGGGTGAGCCAGGAACAAGAGAGACCTCCAGAGACCCCTCTGAATCACGAGCTGGGTCTGATTGCACCTTGTGTGGGGAAAATGAGGAGCTGGAATCCTGCGGGTCTTCTGTGACTTGGAGAGTCACCTAGACTCAACCAACAAAGCTGGGCCCTGAGCTGGGGACATGGGGAGGTTTGATCAGAGCTCTGCAGGTAACCTTTTATCTATGATCCCGACCAGTCCCTTCACCTCTTTTGTGCCTCAGTTACTTCTCACAGCCACCTTCTTCCAAGGGCTGCTGGGAGGATTGACTGAAAATTGAATCCTAAGCATTTGCAGACATAAAATGCTTCACGAGTGCTTAAGAACACTGCTATCTCAAAAAAAAAAAAAAAAAAAGAAGAAGAAGAAGAAAGAAAAAAGAAAACTGCTATCTCAGTGGCATTATCTCTAAATATTAATCTTGTGCATATGTTGTCTACTGGCCTTGATAATTCTTAAGATAACTGTGTGGTAGATTTAATGCAGTGGGAAAGAATGTCAGCCTGCTGTGGGTCCTTTTTTGGGCCAGAAGTAAACTGAAGCTGGGTCAGCGTGATGCCAGAAAGTCAGACACAAAAAGTTAAGTTAATCATCTAAATTCTGGCTCCTTGCTATTGTGTAGGCAAATTGTTCAGATGATTAAATTGTCTTTTTCAGCATCATGTTTGGAGATGTGTCTGTGTAGGTATGCTTGTGTGTTATTTTGTGTTTCTGGGCAAGTGTGAATTGCTAAATTATACATGAGTTAAATCATGTTTTTGGAGATGTGTTCAGACTCAAAGTTTAGCTTTGTGGCAAATTCTGGCTTCTTTGCTCTAGCATTCCAGGAGCTGATTTCTGTTTCTTATTTCCTCTTCTGATGCCTCATCCCTTTCTGTTCTGTGCCTCTCACCATGTGGCTAGAGACTGATGGGCTGAAGTCATTAGGCCCCCAGACCCCTGAGCATCAGTTCTGCTTCAGCAGCACCTGCTACCCCTTTATTTCGTGTTTCTCTCAACCTCAGATCTTGCCCTTTTACTCATCTGCCATCTGGCAGCCCCCCTACATTCCATTCCATCACCACGGGGATAAGGCCAGGGGCAAACCAGAAATGGCAGTTGCCTTGGTTGACAGACCAACTTCCAGGAGGCCATGGCCCAGAAGGTCAGGTGATGATGGTGCAGCTAGGAGAGCAGGTTGGCTGAATTACTAGGTCATGTCTGGAAATCTAGAAAGTAGATTTTTTTTTGTGCCCTGACACTAAATTCCACTTACCTTGATTGTTTTTCAGATAGGGATGTGCAACTTTAAAAAAAATTGTGGTAAAGTAATAACACAAAATTTGACATTTTAATAATTTTTAAGTATTTATGGTTTGATGTTATTAAGCACATTCCCAGTTGTTGTGCTCTCATTACCACCATCCACCTCCAAAACTCTTTTCATCTTGCAAAACTGAAGCTCTGTACTATTAAACAATTTTGGTATTTAAAAATACCTATTTCCCCCTCCCTCTGACCCCTGGAAACCACCATTCCACATCTGTCTTTATGGGCTTGAGTACTGTACATACCTCATTTAAATGGGATGTACAGTATTTGTCCTTCTGTGATTGACTTATATCACTTAGCATAATGTCCTCAAGCTTCATCTGTGTTACAGCATGTGACAGAATTCCTTCTTTTTAAGGCTAAATAATATTCCATTGTGTGTTTTTTACCATATTTTGTTTATTCAGTCATGCATCAGTGGACACTTGGGCCAAGGACATGCAACTTGTATGTGAATTCAGTATTTGGGAGCCAGTGTGTATGTGAGGTGGTAAAAACACCATGAACTTTATGGTCAGACTGACGTGGGTCTGCTGTGCCTCTGTTACTTTTTACTATGACTTTGAAAAAGTAACTTAAACTCTGTTTAAAAGAGCAATTCTTAAAATTTAAAGTACATCTTACATACAAAAGAGTATAAACTTACATGTTTAATTTAAAGAACAATAATAACACAAAAATAGGACAGGCAGCTATTTACTGACCACATAGACTAAGAGACTGAACGTTACTCAACCTTTGAAACTCTTCAGAACCCCTCCTGGTTGCCCCTTCCTGCTTCTATCTTGAACTGAAAATGTGTGGAAATTATTCCTTTGCTTTTCTTTGTAGTTTTACCATACATATAGATCTCTAAACAATAAGTTATTTAGTTTTGGTGTGATTTTTGAAATTTATATAAGTGAGATTCCACTGATTTTTTTTCCTTGTAAGCTTTAAATTTTGAAATTCATTTGTGTTGAATTGTGTAGCTGTAGTTGATTCGTTTTTATTATAATAAGTATTCCACTTCCATTTATGGGCATTGGGTTTCTTTCCTTTTCTTTTTCCTTTCCTTTCCTTTCCTTTCCTTTCCTTTCCTTTCCTTTCCTTTCCTTTACCTCCCTTCCCTCCCCTCTTATAAACTGTACTGTTATGAACTTTCTGCATATATATTCTGGTACACATATACAAGAATTTCTCCAGAGTACCTAATTGGAGTGCAATTACTTGGGCATAGGCTGTGTACAAATTTCATCTTATGAGGTAATGCTCAATGGTTTTATTTATTTATTTATTTATTTATTTATTTATTTATAGAGCACATACATGTGGGGGAGGGGCAGAGAGAATGGGAGAGAGAATTCCAAGCAGGCTCTGTGCTGTCAGTGCAGAGCATGACACAAGGTTCAATCTCAGGAACCATGAGACCATGACCTAAGCCAAAACCAAGAGTCCGATGCTTAACTGACTGAGGCACTCAGGTGCTCCCTTTCTTTAATTTTTAAAATTTAGTTCAATGGTTTTCTAAAATTGTGCTATAACAAGTTGTGTTCCCACCAGCAGTGGATGGAAATCCCCATTGTGCCACATCTTTTCAACATTTGGCAATGCCATTTAAAAATTTTTGTCAGTCTGGTGGGCGTGAAGTAGTATTTTTCTTTCATTTCAAATATTTAATCTTGGCCCTCTTTATTGAGCACTTCAATGGTGATTGTGCAATGTATGTAGTACACAAATGAGAATTATTTTAAAACAAAATTATTCTATGAATGTGAACTTGGTGGAATAGTACAGATACTTGCTAACTCTCTGTAGAGATGGCTGATTGTTTCTGGAAATCAATACTGATATAAATATTGATTAATCCCTAAGTTGACATCTTGATTTTGTTCAAGGAGAAATGGAGACTTTTTCCTGGCCCCCAGTTCCACACCATATTGTCAATTAGTCAGAAGTATTTATTAGGCATCTCCTGGGAACATACAAAGCATGCAGAAAAACAGGTCTTAATTTAATAGTAAAGGGGAAGAGAAACATGAGGGTCTGCTGAGTTCCAGGCAGAGTGGCAGGTACTTTCCTAAATGTTAATCCCCACAATATTCTCTTCAAGATAGGTTTAACACCTGAGTTTTTACAGATGGGGAACTGGACCCAGAGAAGTTGTCAGTCAACTAAAAATATATTTTAGTTCTGAATGTGTTCCAAACATTGTTTTTGAATACGAAATGAACATACAATGTTTCTGCTCTCAAGAATTTTATACCCAGTCTGGCAAGGAAACCAGATGTAACTACATCCATAATTACATTTCCATGTGTTAAGAGGTATGGTAGATGTGTATATACTAGATATAGTGAGGTCTTCTTAGGGGAGAAGATATATAAACCAAGCCTTGAAGGGTTAATAAAAGCTGGTCAAGTAGCAAGAAGGGACATTTAAATTAGAAAGGAGAGGGGCACCTGGGTGGCTCAGTCGGGGTCAGGCTTCAGCTCAGGTCATGATCCTGGGTTCGAGCCCCACGTCAGGCTCTGTGCTGACAGCTAGCTCAGAGCCTGGAGCCTGTCTTCAGATTCTGTGTCTCCCTCTCTCTCTGACCCTCCCCTGCTCACGCTGTCTCTCTCTCTCTCAAAAACAAATAATACATTAAAAAATTTAAAAAAATAAATTAGAAAGGAGAGTATGAACTTTCAATATAGATGGATATTGAAATAGCATTTCTTTTCTCAAGAATGTACAAAGAGTTCAGTATCTGGTGTTAAGGAGTGGTAGCAGGGATCAGAAAAAGGATTTTTGGAGAACAGGCAGGGGTTAGATCTTGTGGGACATAAGAGTCCAGTGAAAGGAGTTTGAACTTTAGATTTTGGTTCTAGAAATATCACTCGGGTGGCTATGTAGATTGGAGAGACAAGGCTGGGGACAGGGAAGTTAGAATATGATAATGACAGTTCAATCAACAGACGAGGAAGGCAGAGGCAACAAAAGTATTCAGGTTTTAGTGACTAGTGGACATGGTGGCTGAGAAAACTGATGGTATTCAGGTATCATTCACTGAAATAGTGAATAAAAGAAGGTGAGTAAGTTTGAGTGGGATTTGACAATGATTTTCCGGATGGACATGTTCAATTTGTGGTGCCTATAGGACATTCAAATAGAAATGTCTAGTAGGTGCTTAGAGTTTGTTTGCTTAGAGTTTAAGTTTTTAAAAAATATTTATTTATTTTGAGAGAGAGAAGGGGGGAGAGAGAGAAAGAGAGAGAGAGAGAGAGAGAGAGAGAGAGAGAGAGAGAGCTTGCGTGTGAGTCCAGGAATCCAGGTGGGGGGTAGAGTGTGAGGGAGACAGAGAGAATCCCAGGTAGGCTCTGTGCTGACAGCAATGTGGAGCTTGGTCTCATAAATAATGAGATCATGACCTGAGCCAAAATAAAGAGTCAGATGCTTAACTGACTGAGCCACTGAGGTGTTCCATAGAATTTAAGTTTTTTAGGGTGACCAACTCATTCTGGTTTGCCTGAGACTTTCCCAGTCTTAAGACTGAAGGCCCTGAGTCTGAAGAAATCTTTCAGCCCTAAGAAAACTGGGCTAGTCTAAAACTCAGTAGAGTCTGGGCTAGAGAGACTTATGTGGAATTTATGGAAGTCAAGTGAATGGATGGGCATCCATAGGGAATGTGGAAAGTGAGTAGAGAAGGCAGCCAAAGATGATTATACATCAAAGATGATTGTATATATTATATGGTGATATATAACATATATGTTATATGTGGTTCTGAGAATGTCAGCCTTTGCTGGGTAGCAGAAAAAGAGGAATTCATGAAGGAGCCTTAGAAGGCAATGGAGAAAAACATCTGTAATGTAAGCGGTGGTCACCTGTTGGGAGACTGCAAAACATTGACCATTGGATTGACGTTTAGAAGTGGTCAGGACTTTTTGTAAGAGCAGATTCATTTTGTAATAGGAATGAAATCAGACAACAGGAGGTTACTGGAAGGCAAGAAAGGGGGCACACACTTTTAAGATGTGGTTAAGTGATGGAGAGAGAAAAGCTATCTAGCATAGACATAAGGATGAGATAGAGGTTTGAAAAAATTAGCTTATTTGCATGATGAAAGAAAGAAGTTGATGGAGAAAGAGGGGTTGAAGGCAAAAAGGAGGTAAACTGTTAGAGTAAGTGGGAGGAATGGAGTCTAGAAATGGGTTGAATCAGAGCAGACCCCTCTTTTGAGACCAAAGGTATCAGAGCATGGGGGAAGTATGTAGCAAGTGTGTAGCAAAGTCATAAAGCCCCTTATCCACAGAGTTGGGATTTGAATCAATGTCTTCCAGACTTCAAAAGGCTATTACTTCCACTTCATCATAGAACAATACATTTAAGTTTAGTAAAAAAGGAATACACATATGCACAGTCACTTAGCGTTACACACAGACAGATATGTGTCATGGTGAAATTGGGGAAACATTTGGAGTCAGGTGTAGTTCATCTGGGAGTGCAACAGGAAAGGTGAACTTTGAGCAGAACTCTTAAAGAATAGAATAAGATGTGGCAAGAATTGGTTTAAATTAAAAAAAAATCACCTTAAGTTGTTCTTCAACTTTTAAGTAGTTCTTTTTTTAAGAAACTTGTTTCAATGAAATATAAAATTTGCTTCTTGTTCTTACTAGAATGTAGGTTCTCAGTAGATGTAATGGGTGTAGAAATATACTTATCCCCTGTCACAGCAGGATTGCTGGGCCCTGCCTCTCCAGTATCCATTTTTCCTCTTCTTCCAGAGGAATTGAATTTTTAAGTGAGATCATGGCTGCATTTCCTAATGACTACATTTTGTCTTAACACTACATTTCATAATGTTCTTGACCAAGTCCTGGCCAAGTGGATGTGATCAGAAGTGACCCGGACCACTCCTGGCTGCGCCTTTAAGGACAGAGATATGTGTCTTTCTTTCCCTTCTTCTTCCACCCTGCTGCCTGTAATGAAGAATGGCAAAGGAGAGTCATGATGGACCATGCAGATAAGGGCAACATCCTAGCGATGGTGGAGAAACAATATAATCAGAGTTTGGGTCCCTAATGCTGAGGGGCTACCATTTATAAGACTTTGTTAATTTGGATTTATTTTAGAGCCGTTGAGCTATGTACTCCTTTGCTAGTAAGAAGACTAACATAAAATTATTATTTTCTATGCAGAATTAATAAAAATTTCCAGTATTATATGATGTCCGAATTCTTTGCTTGTTTCACTCCTATGTTAAAGGCTTCCAAAGAGATCATCAACCCTGTGAAATAAAATCTGTTTGTCTGAGGCTTAACTCAGAGTGATATTTATGTACAAAAGCACCAACTGGGAAGGATGAGAGAGGCTCAGCGTTGGTCAAGATCATCCCCGTCCACCATCTTTATCCTTAGTCACCATATGCAATAGATATTTTCTTCTTCGTCTACCTCAATTTTTGGAAGCTGCTGAGGAACTGATTTATCTATTCGCATTGCATTTTTCTGTGAATAATAGAAAACCTGACTAGACAGTGACTGAAACAAGTTATGTTTTTAACTTTCCCTGTGAAACAAGAAGGCTGGAAGGAGGCAATACCGAGCTCCACAGTGCACTCAAGGGCCCGCTGGGCCACCTCTGCTTTCTGCCCAGCAGTTTTCAGCATGTGGTTTTTGTTCTCATGCTTGTCACCTTATGGTTCCACTTCAGGCATCACATCTGTGTTCCAGGCAGGAAGAGGGGGAAAGGTGAAGGAAAAAGTGCAAGCCAAATGAATTGGCTCCCTCATTTTCATAAAAATGTTATAGTGATATATAACATATATACAGAAAAGTTCACAAATCACAAGTGTATAGCTTGATGAATTTTTACAAAATGAACACACTAATGTGACTGGCACCTAGAACAAGAACCAGAACATTCCCAGTAATTCCCAGTACTTCAGAATCCTCCTTATTGCCCCAGAGTTCCCTCTGGTACACCCAAAGGAACAGCATAGATTAATTTTGCCTGATTTTGAACTTTATGGAAATGTACAGAATTTACTCTCTTGTGTCTGGCTTTCTTTGCTTAATATAATGTTTGTGGGATTTGCCCACATTATTGCATGTAATTTTAGAACATTTATTCTCAATGCTATATTATTCCAATGTGTGAATATAAATTTTTTAAATCCATTCCAGTATTAGTGGGCATTCAGATAGCTTGCAGGTTTTAGCTATTATAAAAACAGTACTTCAATGACTATTCCAGGTCAAGTCTTCTGGTGAACATATGTTCACATTTCTATGGATTTATCCCTAGATGCAGAATCTATGAATTACAGATTATGCTTATATTTAGCAATGACAGTGCCAAAATATTTGCCAGAGTATTTGTACTGATTTACTATTCCTTCAGCAATGTGTAAAAGTTTTGGTTGCTCGACATCCTTGTCAACACTTGGTATTATCTGAGCCATTTTAGCCATTCTGGTGGGTGTTCTATTGTATTTTTAATTTTTGTTTTACTGATAACTAGTTTATCAACTAAACTTGAGCAACTTTTCATATCTATATGTTTATTGGCTATCTGGATATCCTATATGTGTGAACTACTTGTTCATATTTTTTGTTCTATTCTTGTTATCTTGATCGTTGTTTTCATATTGTTTTGTTAGAGCTCTCTACATCTTCTGGATGTGAGTCTTGTATTCGTTTTCTGGGGCTACCACTACAAAATACCACAGATTAGGTGGCTTACACAACAGAAATGTACTTTCTCTTAGTTCTGGAGGCTAGAAGTCCAAGATCAAGATGTTAGCAGGATTAGTTTGTCCTGAGGCCCCTGTCCTTGTCTTGAAGATGGCCACCCTCTTGCTGCTTCTTCACATGGTTGTTCCCCTGTGCATGAGTGCCTCTGCGGACTCTCTCTGTGTCCTAATGTCTTCTTACAAGGATATCAGTCAGATTGGATTAGGGCCCATCCTAAAGACCTCATTTTAATTTAATTACCTCTTTAAAGGCCCTGTTTCCAAATACATTCACATTCTGAGGTCCTGGGGGTTAGAGCTTCAACATTTGAATTTTTCGGGGACATGATTCCATCCATGACAAGTCTTTTGTTGGATATATATACTGTAAACATTTTCCTCACTTTGTTTGTTAGTTACCTGTTTATTCTCTTAATGGTATTTAAAAAAATATTTTTGAAATTCCAGTATAACTAACATACAGTGTTATATTAGTTTTAGGTGTACAATATAGTGATTCAACAATTCTCTACATTAGTCAATGCTCATCACAATAAGTATAGTCTTAATCTCCTTCACCTATTTCTCCCATCCTCCTACCTCCCTCCCATCTGGTAACCATCAGTTTGTTCTCTATATTTAAGAGTCTTTTTGTTTGTTTGTTTGTCTCTTTTATTTCTTTGTTCATTTGTATGAGTGAAATCATGGTATTTGTCATATGGTAATGGTGTCTTTTGATGAACTGAAGTTCTTAATTCTAAACATTGTTTAATTTATCAATTTTTTCCTTATAGTTAGCACTTTTGGAGAGCCTACTTAAAAGACTCTTTGCCCATTTCAAAGACAGAAAAATGTTTGTTCTCTTTTTTTCTAAAAGCTTTTGTATTAGTTATTACATTTGAGTATACAATATATCTGGAATTAATTTTTATTTATGGTGTGAAGTAGTGGTTATGATTTATATTTTTCTATGTGGACCCAACATTGTTTATTGAAAAAAACATCCATTCCCTATGGCATCACAGTGTTATCCTTGTTGTAAATCAGGCATCCATATTTGTATGGATCTGTTTTTGGGTCTATTTGCTTTCATTAGTCTATTTGCAGATCCTTGAGTCAATACCACACTGCCTTATTTAGTAAAATGGGTCTTGGAAGTTAGCGGTTTAAACCTTGCAGTTTTTTGCTCCTTTCCAAGATTTCCTTGTTATACTTAACCCTTTTCATTGCCATATATATTTTATTTTTTTATTTTTAATTTTATTCTAATTGAGATATAATTGACATATAACAATGGGTAAATTTAAGGTGTACAGCATGATGATTTGATACATTTATATATTGCAGTATGATTAGCACTATGGTGTTAGCTAACACCTTTATCATATCACATAATTATTACTATTTTTCTTGTGAGAACAATTAAGATCTAGTCTCTTAGCAACTTATAAGCTTATATACAATATTATTGATTATAATAATTATGCTGTACATTAGATCTTTACGACCTATTTATCTACTAGTTGTAAACTTGTACTTTTTTTTAAATTTTTAAAATGTTTGTTTATTTTTGCGACAGAGACAGAGCCTGAGCAGGGGAGGGGAAGAAAGAGAGGGAGACACAGAATCCAAAGCAAGCTCTAGGCTCTGAGCTGTTGGCACAGAGCCCAATGCAGGGCTCAAACTCATGAACTGACAGATCATGACCTGAGCTGAAGTCGGGCACTTAACTGAGTGAGCCACCCAGGCACCCCTGTAAGCTTGTACTCTTAAACAACATCTTCCCATTTCACCCCTTCCATCCACCCACTCCCACCACCTGCCCTGGTAACCACCATTCTACTCTCTGTTTTCATGAGTTTGGTTTTTTAGGGTCTGCATACAAGTGACACCATACAGTATTTGTCTTTCTCTGACTGACATCTCACTTAGCATAACACCCTCAAGATTCATCTATGTTGGCACACATGGCCACTTGATTTCTCATGTCTGTATAATAAATCATTGAAGAATTGGAATCTTTATCCATTCATCTGTGGACACTTAGGTTAAATCCATATCTTGGCCATTGTGAATTATGCTGCAATAAACATGGGAGTGCAGACATCATTTTCTTGTTTCACTTCCTTTAGATACATACCCAGAGATGGAATTGCTGGATCATATGGCACTTCTACTTGTAATTTCTTGAGGAACCTCCAAATTGTTTTCCATAGTGGCTGAACCAATTTATGTTCCCACCAACAGTGCACTAGAGTTCCCATTTCTCCATATCCTTGACAACATTTGTTATCTCTTATCTTTTTGATGATAGCCATTCTAATGAGGTGATATCTCATTGTGGTTTTGATTTGCATTTCTCTGATGCTTAGTGATCTCGACTATCTTTTCATGTACTGTTGGCCATTTAGATGTCTGCTTTGGAAAGATGTGTTTAGCTACTCTGCCTTTTTTTTTTTTTTAATCACTTCAGGTCCTACCCTGCCCTGGTGTCCCCAGAACCAATGTCCCAGGGGCTGACATGTGCGCTTGCACTGGGAGGCTGTAGAACTGGTTTTTCATAGGAGCATAGGGAGCCCTGCCCTGGGTTGGTACCCTGGCCGCCAGGCTCCAGGTGCATCTCAGGGCACTTGTCCTCCCCCGCCCCCCAAGCTGCACAGCTTCCTCCCAGGCCTTCTGGCTCCATCTCACCCCAGCCCTCTTTTGACTCTGCTTATTGTTTAATTGATTATTGTTGTTGTTGAGTTATGTGAGTTCTTTATAATTTTGGATATTAACCCCTTATCTTATATATGGTTTACAAATATTTTCTCCCATTCTATAGGTTGCCTTTTCATTTTATTGATTGTTTCTTTTGCTGTGCAGAAGCGTTTTAGTTTGATGTGGTCCCACTTGCTTATTTTTACTTTTGTCACCTGTGCTTTGGGTATCATATCCAAAAAACCATTGCAAAAACTGATGTTAAGAAAACTTCTTCCCTATGCTTTCTTCTAGGAGTTTTATGATCAGGTCTTCTGTTTAAGTATTTAATTTATTTTGAGTTAATTTTTGTAGGGGTTTGTGATAGGGGTCCAATTTAATTTTTCTCTATGTAGTTATCAAGCTTTCCCAGCACCATTTGTTGAGACTACCTTTTTCCATTGAGTATTCTTGGCTCCCATATCAAACGTTAGTTGACTGTGTATGCAGGGGTTTGTTTATGGGCTCTCTATTCTATTGGTTTATGTGTCTATTTTTATGTTAGTACCATACTGTTTTGATTATTATAGTTTTGTAGTATAGTTTGAAATCAGGAAATGGGTTTATTCTTCTTTCTCAGGATTTCTTTGGTCAGGATTTTTTTTCTGATTTTGTGAAAAACACTACTGGAATTTTGATAGGGAATGCATTGAATCTATAGATGGCTTTGGGTATAATGGACTTATTAACAATTAATTCTTTTGATCCATGAACATGGAGTATTTTCGTTAGTGTCTTCTTCAATTTCTTTCATCCAAGTTTTGTAGTTTTTATTGCACAATCTTTCCTTCCTTGGTTAAATTTATTTCCAAGTGTTTTATCACTTTTGATTCTATTGTGAATGGGATAGCTTTCTTTATTTTTTTCAGACATTTAATTGTTAGTGTATAAAAATGCAACTGATTTCTGTGTGCTAATTTTATATCCTGAAACTTTACTGAAATGTTGATTACTTCCAACAATGTTTTGGTTGAGTCGTTAGGATTTTCTGTATATAAGATCATATCATCTGCAAATAATGATAATTTATTTCTTCCTTTCTGATTTGGATGTCTTTTATTTCTTTGTCTTGCCTAATTGCTCTGTCTATGATTTCCAGCACTATGTTGAGTAAGAGTGGTGAGAGGGGTCACCACTGTCTTGTTCCTGATCTTAGAGGAAAAGCATTCAGTCTTTCACTATAGGGTATGATGTTAGCTGTGGAATTGTTGTATAGATCATATATATTTTAGAATCAGTTTATCATTTTCAACATGCAGAATCCTTTAGATGACTCTCTTTTAAAGAAGTCTCCTGGAAGTTCTAACCAATGACTTCTCATTACGTCTTATTGGCTAGAACTGTTACGTGACCATCCCTATCTGCAAAAGTGACTGGAAAATGTAGAATTTTTAACTGGAAATATTATACTCTGAGCAAAATTGAGATTTTCTTAGGAAGAAAAAGGAGAATGGACATTGCATAGGCAATCAGCAAATTCTGACTAAATTGCTAATTCTTTCAAAACTAGTGGGGATGAGGGAAGAAGAAAATAAGTGATACCCTCCCTGCTTACTAAATGAGCAGAATTCCAGGACTTTTGCTGTCATAGCTGGAATCACATTGGTGTAATTCAGGGGAATTGATGGTTCCTGTTATTCTCTTATCTGTTAGGATTGGGCTGAACAGCAATGAACGTCCCAGCAATTCATCTGATAAGACTATAGGGGCCCATGGTGGTTTCCACTGATAATTAATAGGCCAAGATTTTCTGCCACACCATCACTTTTGGTTTGATGGACCTAGGATGGACCCAGGAAAGGTTCCATGGTGGGGTGCCTGGGTGGCTTAATTGGTTGAGCATCCAACTTCGGCTCAGGTCATGATCTTATGGTTCATGGGTTCAAGCCCTGCATCGTGCTCTGCTGCTGACAGTTTGGAGCCTGGAGCCTGCTTCCGATTCTGTGTATCCTTCTCTCTCTCTACCTCTCCCCTGTTTGTACACTCCCTCAAAAATAAATCAATAAACATTTTTTAAAAGAAAAGTTTCCATGGCATTATAGCCCAATTCATCCACTGATAAAAGACAATTATGAGTTTTGGAACAAAAGATTATAAAAACAAGGAATGAGCCTTTATTCACATTGTCACATATAACTTAATAAAACCAAAAATAAAACTAAAACTTTAATACATTGGACTATCTTGCTTATATTTTCAGTAGGATGATTTTTAGTATCCCTCATCAACCCTAATTCACCCCTCCCACCCCACCTTTTAAGATTGTTTGAAAGTAGTGAACTTATGAGCAAGGACTGGTAGACAGGGTAATCTGCGCCTTGAAAGAAAGAAAATGTGAGATCATCTGTTCTCTAGTACACTGGTTTAATCTATTTCCTCTAGATTGTGACCCAGTCTAACAGAAAGTAAGGAACCCCTATTTGTAGCCTAAGACCCAGCCTTCGTATCTTTATTAGAAAGGACCAAGAATGAAAACGCAAGCTGTGTTATTCTGGTTTCTCTGAGAAGCAGACACTAAAATGGGATTAAATGTGCGAGGATTTTATCAATTTATTTTATAATTGTTAAATTAAAAATTTAAACAAAAACTTTTCAAATAAATTGACTTCTCACATATGCATCAGGCATTTTTTGTGTCATGAGATAGCAAAACAAATATAGGGCAGGCTCTCTGACCTGTGACTTGTTGACAGATTCACAGATGATCATGTTCTTGTTTTAAAAACAGGCAACCCAGGCACACAATCAAGATATCAGGTATCCTAGAATCAACTTTTCGCTAGTATTTTTATTTTTATTTTTCACACCATCAAGTCCTAGGATGGGCACGAACAGAGCTAAGTTCACCAAAACATCACCCAGACAGGCATGAAACATTGAGAGCAAAGAGCATTCAAATCTAATTTATTCTTCTGTGTTCTCTCTAAATCACAATTTGTGCTGATAAGGTGACTTAATTTATGTAAAAGTGAAATGGAGAAGCTCAACGAAAATTGAGTGAACCCCAGGTTTATGTGTTGAAAACCTCCATTAGCAGCAGGGCCACAGGCAAAAGGGGGTGGGAGAAATACAGCCAGAAACAAGATTAAGAGATGAGAAAGCTCATGCGATCATCTCACTTCACTCACCATTTTACTGCTTGAAAGGCTTGGGAGAGGAGGAGGATGTTCTAAGTAATCTATTTTCTGATTCTTTTTCCCTCTTTATTACAAATGATTTAGCTCATGGCTTTTCTGCTGTTTCTGTCAGGGAGATAGTTCTCAAAAATATAATAAATAAATAAAAGTCATTAATATCAGAAGTTTTCTCAGATGAGTTTCATTTTTGCAGATAATTCTCTTATTGCATTAATCTTCCCGGAACAACCCTGAAATTCTTTTCCTCTATGCATTTGCTCTCCTGAGATACCTACAAACCATTATTTACCATTTTAGCCTTCCCTTCATCTGGCTGTGGTTCTTTCTTTTCTCAAGTGTGGGTGGGTCAAATCCTTTGAGAGGATTTGCCATACATGAATTTACCAACGCTTTTGGTCACTTCTGTTTCTCACTTAGCTCTTGAACAGTCCCTGTGACTGAATGACACATATTGGTTATCTCTTCCCAAAGGAGCTAATTCAAAAGCAGCAATATTGCATGTTTGAATCTATTCTTGCAGCCATTTGAAGCTGTGAGCCCTAGCTCTGTGAAATGGAAGATTAGACACCCCCATGATCTACAAGGCTTGGAAATATTGCATGATGTTTGGTAAACATAAAAAGCAATCTTGGGAACATTTTCAGCATACAGGGGAAGTTCCAACACATTTCACAAGAGAAAAAAGTAATGCAGAGAAAGAGGAATTTCAGTGTTCTCTGCTGATTACCCCTCCCAGAACTCTCCCTGCCCTCCCTCAAAGGGGGTTACCAAGGGCAGCTGGTCGCAAGGCTGCAGCTGTTCTTAATTGTTGATTTTAGCTTTGCAGTGGTCCCAGGTGGGAGAGGATGCCATATCTGCCCCCTGGAATGGACTTACAGGTGTTTGAGATATGTTTTCTTTCCTGCGGGTTACTTGACACTCTAACAGACAAGCTATTATGATATACTGGCTGATGTCAGGAGACCTGGGTTTAATAGTCCCTACTTTCTCCTTCCTCTTATGTATAGACTTGCTGAAAAAGATCTGCTTTCTGTGGATTTCCCCATTATTCTCCTTTCCGTGATCTCTGCAAATGGGCAGGATACGTTGACAACAAAAGCGAACATCAGGTATAAGATCTTTATGAACTTGCTCAAGGCAGGCTCTGATGAAAATGGGTTCCATACTGAAAAGCCATTTTTAAAAAATGACTGTGTCAAAAATTAACTTTTAAGAAAACCCCAAAATGCTACATGAGTAAAAATAATGAAAACTGGTTTTATTTTTGTTTTGTCTTGTTTTCTAAGAACAAATGTATTAGAACTTGGGTTCGAAATTAGGGCTGGGCATGCATTCATATTTGTTCTGAGGATGTAATGATGGGGTTTCATTAGTGGGCTGTGGATGTCACATGTGTCACATTGAATGTATTAATCTGAATATATTGATACTAGGGCAGTTCTCCTGCCTCCTACCTACCCCCTTAGGTTCCAGGTAACTGGGACTCCTTCCTTGGACCCCCTGCCTGTTCTGGCCCACCTCTGACCAATCCCCCATACTTCTCTTGACAGCCCACTTCTACACTATGCTCTGATGCCAGTACCTAGACTTACCTGGTCCTGTGTCTACCCCGGGTGTGCACCTGTTTAGGTCTCTGGAGTGACTATGTTTGGAGGTGGAATGAAGCAGTGCAGCGGTGCAGAGCCTGCATATGCTGGCTGGAGTGTCCACATGCATGTAATCAATGCTCCTCAGGTGAGCAAAGAAAGGGGCACCTAAGCGTGGTCTCCATATGTTTTTGCCTGGATATTACAAATGTTAGGGATGGGCCTCTCCTATTGGCTGGTACAATACTTCAAAAAATGTAAAGAACATGAGTTATAATTTAAAAATTAGATTATTTCTCACTCATTTTAAATCTGAAGGCAACTGCACAGGAAATTAGTCTCAATGGAAACAGAAAGTGAAACTGACCACTTTGGTTCCCCCTTTTAAGATACATGAATTGCCTCTCTCAGCCAATGATACATTTATTCACATGTTAATTTGAATGTTTGAAAGTTATTGATATTTTTGTTAAGTACATTGGAAGGATCAACAGTAACATTTTGTCGCAGAACAATAGATATTGAACAGTATTTTGAAGATGTGCAAATTGTACCAGGGTCTTGAAGGCTGTTCAGGCTCAGGGTGATGGTAATAAACCTAACCACAACCCTGCATTATATTAGTTAAGTCAAACATCTGGACTATTCAGTCAAATAAAAGGCTCTGCAAACTTATTATAGTGCCCAGCCGAGAAGGGCTGAGTAAATATTTACTGTATTTTAAAAATTGACCCCATGTCTGGTCACAGTAGCTCACCCGATAGCCCAAGATAGAATCAGCCTAAATCTCTTGATGTTTCAGTGGGACTGAAAGCCAACCCTAGCTTCCAAAGACAATGGCTCTGATGATTTTTCAGATACTTTAGTGTAAGAAAGCACAGCTAACTTTTCCATTTACTAGTAGATGCAAGAGTGCACTCAAATCCATGCAATTTGACTCATATCCAGAAAAGTAGCCCCACTTCAGTCTCAGCTTCCTAATGGTGTCAGTCCATTCATTGGGCATTGTCCCCTAGATCTTCAGTTCAGTGGTTTGAACTGGCCTCTGTTAAACAATGCATGATGATTTCTGTTAGATTTTTTCCAGGAGGGTATATATCTTTCTGTGATTGTGGATGAGTTTGGGAGGGTGTGAACAGAGGAAGTTATGTAGTCAGAAGATTGACAGGATCTGATGAGGGTCTCCTGTGACTTTGCCTTAAAGCACTGTGGGATTTCCCCCCTGATGATCTTATTTACCTTGAATACCCTAATTTGTATTTTATCTGTTCTGTTCCTAAATGGCCTTAAATCTCAGTGTTTTTCAAATTGTGAATCTTGACCCATTAGTGGTTGTGAAATTAAATTAATGGGCTAAAGCACACTGAAAAATGTAGAATGAAGCAGAGTAGAAATTATCAGAGCACATCTTAGGCAGCAGAAAGGAATTATTTTGGGAGAACTACTTTTGTTTCTGCTGTGTGTGTATGAGTACTGAATGTTGCCGTAAAATATTCTTTACATGAGTTGTGATGAGAAAAATGTGATAAAGCACTGACTGAAGGCAAATTGTTTGAGGGTGGAGTTTTAGGTATGTGACAGGCATTAGGAGAGAGAGCTTCAGGGCCAGGAGACTTTCTGTGCATGACTTCCACCAACCACCCCCTTAAGGCAGTCAGCCTCCCACTTTGCCTCCTCATTGAGGACATACGTTTTGATGTTGCTCTTTTATCCTTGCTTTCTAGAGGACCATCATGAAATCAAAATATTTTTCAGTAAATACTAGTTTTCAGCTTATAAGATGCTTTTGTCCATGGTATCCCACTTGATTATGCATTCTAGATTATCTAGATGCTATGTTCACCCCAGAAAAGAGGCCATGTTCAACTTCTGCCTCTCCGAAGGCCTCCAGCATGGTATTCTCTAGCCTGTTTTGATGAGTCAGTGTTATCTTGACTGATGAGTCAGCCTCGAAGTGGGTACTCTTATCTGAAAGTATTTCCTGTTTCCAGTTAGCTTTTAACTTTTGAAGATATGTTACTATTACTTGGCCTAAGTAAGGTATGATTGGCCATATGACATATCCAGTAGCCAAGGGCTGATATTAGGGAGTGAAATAAGCAGGTGGCACTGGTTCTCAAGAATAAAGGTAATGGGGTGCCTGGGTGGCTTAGTCGGTTGAGTCTGTGACTCTTGATTTCGGCTCAGGTCATGATGTTGAGGTTGTGAGCTCATGCTGGGCATGGAGCCTGCTTGGGATTCTCTCTCTCCTGCTCCCTCTGTCCCTCCCCTGCTCTCTCTCTCTCTCTCTCTCTCTCAAAAAAAAAAAAAAAAAAAAAGAATAAAGGTAACACATAGAAGAAGATGGTTCCGGGATGCAGGCAGTTCCATGGAGGCAGGGACGGCCCCAAATCTTATCGCTTACCGGCTCATGGAATATTCCACTGAGAATCACACACAGATTCAGGCAGCCAGTTGCTTTTTGAAGGGACTGTTTTTGGTAGTGTTATTCCATCACCATTCCAGGGGCCCAACTATTCCACTCTGGAATTGCTAACAATTCCTTTCACTCCAAATCACTTGCTATTTGTTACAAGCCTACTAGTACTTTTCCCCTGGGGAAGCATAGAGACAGGGTAGAACTCTTTGATGAAAAGATGGGGGTTTACCTCTTGGGCATTTAATTAGTAGAATCTATTTTCAAGCCTCTTCCATCAAGTAATACCAGCTGATGCCAAGGAGAATGGGAGTCTTGCTGGCTTTGTTGTCTCCATTGAAGTCTCCACGCATTCACCAAAAAATGCCTTGGAGAGATCTTAGGCCCAGAAGGAGTTAAGCCGTGTGTCTGCACAGTGCGGCTTTGTTCTGGCAACATCCCTTTGGTTTAGGTCATTTCTGATGACTTCACTCTCCTGGTGACATCAGCCTCTAATCTCCTGAAGGTGAATTCATGTGCGATTGCTTCAAAATACTCACTCCCTAAGTTCCAGGCCATTCCCGTTGATATATGGACAGAGCTTGTCTTTCCCAGGCTACAGTCTGGTCTGTGCACTACATTTGTGCTTACCATATCATATTACTGTGTGGACATTATGTCACTAACTGGCACAGCCCAGCTCAAAAATGAAAAGTGTTTATTGCAAGCAAAAACCCAAAAGCTAACATCAACTCTCCTGCATCCTACCCCCAGGTATAAAATAAAAAGATTAGTAGGATTCCTCCACTATATTTTGGGTTGATATTCTAATTGTTCTCTCTCTGCTCTCTTTATGTGGCCTGAATGTTGATAGTCTCTTTCTTATAGTTTTCAGTCCATTCTACCCACTAACTCTCTAAAACGTTTGGTTACTGATGGCACAAGTTAAATCTAAGTCTTTGAAATAACTAATTTTAGCCTTGTTCTAAAATATCAATTCCGTGAATGAGAGTCACCTGTTTACCTTGTAAAACCATTTCCTATACTTTGCCTTTCAAATGTCATGAAAAAATAAAGAGCGGACAGGAAAGCAGCTCAGGCTTATCGAGTGAGTCCGATAAGTTGCTGTGCACTTGTCCAATGCTGACAGGGGTTTGCATGCCTCCAGGGATTGTGGGACATGGACTGGAAGGGTCCCTGGAGCTTGTCTAGTCTCAGAGGTCAGTGTAAGCACATGTTATGGCCCTTACTGCCCCTTTTCTGTTATGTGCAGGCTGTGGTGACACCCAGTTGTGTTACCAGGGATTCAGAATGTCACAGTGCCTCCCTGAGCCCTGTTGTTCTCCCATGGCTCCCACCCCTGAAAGAGAGAGAATGTGCTGTACTTGAAGTCCTATGTCTTCTGCTGGGACCTAAGCCAAAATGGGGCAGAGGAGGGGAGCCTCTCTGCAGAGAAGCAGAGTCCTTCTACCATTTCCAGGATCCTGTACATCCATTTCTTCTTCTGATTAATGGCTCTTGGCAGTCAACTGTAGCTTCTGGTGGACAGAACCAGCAGGGTACACACTGAGGTTCAAAATCATGTCAGAGAAGTTTCATACTAACACAGTATTTTTAAGAGAAGAGACTGATGTTTAAATGAACCAATACAATGCCACTTTCACTATTTATCTTCATTTCATATTGAAGGGAAAGAAAGCAATGAATAGAGCTATTCACCCATACAAGAGGAATAGCGCAGTTTTCAAATAGTCATGACCACATATACTTAGTTTTTGGGTCAGCCTACAGACTACAGGGGTACTGAAAAGATACTCTTTTCTCCCTTCCTCTTCACAAAATAAATTTAGAGGATTTTTTTTGAGGAAGGAAATAAAGTCACTGGATGACTTGCAAATATATTTTTAAATGCAGGAATGGTTGGGCTTTCTGAGTTTCAGATCTGTTTTAGTTGAGGGTGGGGGTAGGGGTGGGAGATTGGCCGCAACAAAGGAAACCGGGAGAATCTTAGTCTAGGATGCTGGCACTGTTACCATTCACATCTGCTCAGGATATACGAAGATATCAGGTTTATTTAAAGGTCTAATATAAAGTGAATTTCTTTCTCCTTTTGCTGCATCTCCAAGGAGGTAGACATACTAGAGAAGCCTCTTTACAAACACTTTCTCAAGGCTATTCTCTTCCTTGGTTCATGCAGAGAAAAAAATAGGAGAAAGAATACAGAAAAAAAAAAAACCCCTCACAACCTAATTAAGATAAGTGAAAATTAAAAAAAAAAATCTCATGTGCCCCAATTTTTACTTTATTCTCTTCTGGCAGCCATGACTGTTTACACGTGCGTACTTTATACACACCCATATTTACTCCCTTCCCCCCAAATAAATACTCCTCAGGAATTGGAATTTCCCACTTCCCTGCTCCCTGTGAGCTTCTGGAAATGAGATGGTAGAACCTTCTTATTTGGCCAAGAAGACTGGAGGAACTCCTCATTCCTAGCAGTAAAATGCCTCATATGGACAGTGGGGCTGTAGTCTCATTCCGAGATGAAAAGTAGTTGGTGGACATCTGCCTGTTTGGGCGGGAAGAGGCTGTGGTTGTAATAAGGAGCCAGCAGTTGATCGGCCCTGTATCTTTCCCACACACACTGTTGGGGTGGTCCCTGGAGAGAGAGTGCTTTATTTCTGTTCCTGTGGAGACAGAGAGATGTTTGCTTTTGCAGTTGGACAGGAAAGGCTGGCAGTGTCTGTAGCAAGCTAGGTAGTTTGTGCATTGTATGCATTTATCCGTTTGCATTTATTCCTGCTTTTTGCTAAACTACCAACAAGGGATACTTCCACCCAGTTTGTCCACTGTCTCACCAACTCCCCCCCTCCACCCCCCCCTCCACCTCCCACACCCAGTGGGGAAAGCCTCCCATTCCATACCTCCCTCTTGGAGTCTTCTGCTTAAATTAGGCTCATGTCAAGCTCGTGCCATGCTCAGGACCGGCAGGGCCATCACACTAGACACAGACTAGGGAAGATGCTGGTTGCTGGAGGTAGAGAAGAGGGAGATAGAGGCGAGGGAGACTGTCCCCCAAGGTTAATGTGCACATGTACATCCACCAAAGGGTGTGATGGAAGCGTGTGTCAGCAAACCCTTCACTAAGGCTCTGCCATCTACTGCCTGTGTGATGCTGAGCAAGACCCATAGCTCCATACAAGATGTGTATCATTTGTCCTGGAATTCTGGCTCTGAAGGGAGGAAGGTCTTACTGGAGCCATCAGCACCTGCAGCCAATGGGACAATAAGCACTGATATAGTTGTGTTCACCAAGTATTGGTTTCATTAATAAAAGAACTAATTTGGTGAAAAAGTTTTCTAGGTAATCTTCCTATCTAGAAGGCCAAATGAGGGGCTCCGGATAATGAGTGCACAGGCACTACCTGACCTGCCCCACCCCACCAAATTCTTCTGAGTTTGTGATCTGGTCTGAGACTAGGCACATTATCTGGTGTGACATTCCCACAGGGCCAGCCACCTCAAGAGAATGTCATGTTAGCCCCAGTGGTCACCAAATGAATGATGACTAGTGAAAGCACAGGGTGGCACCTTCACTTTTGTATCCTGTGCCTAGAGCAGAGCCTGGCATACACAGGCACTCAGGAACTACTTGATGGGTTGAATTGTTGAAATCAACTACAAATTTGCTATGCAAAATAAACCGTGAACATGAAAACAGAAGCTTTAGATACATCATGATGTTTCAGTGATCCCAGGGATGTAAAACATATAGTTCTTTTTTTTTTTAAATGTTTATTTAGTTTTGAGAGAGTGACAGAGTGCAAGCGGGGAGGGGCAGAGAGAGGGAGACACAGAATCCGAAGCAGGCTCCAGGCTCTGAGCTGTCAGCACAGAGCCCAACACAGGGCTTGATCCCACGAAGCATGAGATCATGACCTGAGCCAAAGTCGGACGCTTAACCGACTGAGCGACCTAGGTGCGCTAAACCTATAGCTTTTTGAAAGGACCCATCTTGATATTCTTACTCAAATCTACCTACTTTTCTTCCATTTGACGTTTCAATAGTGTGGTCATGGAGACGGCCTCCAAAAAGGACTAAATCTGAGAGTGGGGATCCACAGTTTTCTTCAAAATGGGGGAAGCTTATATAGTAATCTCACTGGTCTGCTGTTTAACCTTTAGTTAAGGAATTTAAGGAGGTACCTTCCATGACAATGGCTTCTCAGATGACGATTTTCTTGTAATATCCTCACCCAGTTTATTGACAAAAAAGCAGTAGCTTTTTCATTGTTCATTCACTCCACACAATTTTTAATATTGCTTACTTTGCTCCCTATCCCCCTTACTCCTTCTTGGCCACCCCTACCACCCTGCACTGGATTGGGATTGCTCCATGAGGACAGTGGTCATGCCTGACTTGTTCACCACTGAGGTTCAACCTCAGCACCTGCCCAACACCTGGGCCATAGACAGTATTTAACATTATTGTGTTTAATGAATGAATTGGTAGGAATGAATGATGACTAGTAACAACACAGGGGTTCCTGTCCTGGCTTGGTTTATTGCACTAGATCCTGACAACTATCAGCACATGTGAAAAAACAATTGAGAGTCAATTCTCTGGTGAATCTAGTTTTGGCAGTGGGTGATTGGTATTTGGCCAACAGCTTCTCATTGTAGGCGTTACTCATACATAAGCCATAGAAGTCTGCCCAGAGAAGTCTAGTTTTGCTGCTGTTGTTGTTAATTTAGTATTATAAAAATTGTGGAATATTACATACATAAAACTGCATATGACAAGTATGTACAGCTTAATAATTTATCATAAACCAAATAATTGTTGAACTACTACCAAGAAATCGAGCATCACCAGCTTCCTGGAGGCTCCCCTCCTTCCCAATTACCAATTCTTTTCTCCCCCAAGGTAACCACTATGCCAACTTTTATTATAATAGCATCCTTGTTTTTCTTTATGTTTTATTACCTGAAAATGTTTGTGTCCCCAGATGCTAAGATTTAGTTTGGTTTATTATTATTATTTTTTGGACACTATATTAAAGTGAAGCCATTTAGTATGTGTCTTTATTTTGTCTGCCTTCTTTGTTACACCATTACTTTTTGGGAGTAATCTATGTTGTCATGAATAGGTATAGTTTATTTTTTATTACTGTGTTGTATTTCATTATAATATGAATATACCACAATTTATCTACTCTACTGTTGGACTTTTTTTCCATTTTTGCCTATGAAAAATAAAATTTCTATAACATTCTTCTTAACATCTTTGCATGTATATTTTGGTGGAATTGATGAGCCAGAGGACAAGAGTATCTTCAGTGTTAGTAGATAATGCCAAGCTGTTTTCCAAAATGGTTGTACTAAATTTTTTCCCCAGCAGACATATAGAGAGTTCCCATGGCCTACATCTTTGCCAGTATTGGTGTTGTCAATCTTTTTAAGTTTAGTTATTCTGGTATTTCATTGTGGTTTTTATTTTCCATTCTCTGATTACCTATTACCTGTGCAGGGGAGCATCTTTTCTTATGTAAGTTAGGATTTGGATATTAACTTTTGGAGGTGTCTTTTCAAGTGTCTTCTTCATTTTTTTTTTCTACTGGGTTGTTTGTCTTTTTCTTACTGATTTGTAGGAGCTGTTTAATGAGCCTTTTGTTAGGTATATATGCAAATATGTTCTCATACTCTGTGATTTCTAAATGGTATCTTTTGATGGATAGAAATTCTTAATTTTAATGGAGTCAGTTTGATCTATGTTTTCCTTTACAGTCAATATTTTTTGTGTTCTGTTTAAGATGTCTTTCTCTACCCAGAGATTATGAGTATATTTGCCAATATTAAAATTCTTTTTTGTTTATTTTTGAGAGAAAAAGAGAAGGGGAGGGGCAGAGAGAGAGAGAGAGGGTGAGAGAGAATCCCAAGCAGGTTCTACACTGTCAGTGCAGAACCCGATGTGGGGCTTGAACTCATGAACTCAAGAACTGTGTGATCCTGAGCTGAAATAAAGATTTGGCCACTTAAATGACTGAGCCACCTTGGTGCCCTGCCAATGTTATATTCTAACAGGTTATTGTTTTTATTTTTTTCATTTGGTCTATAGTCCACCTGGAATTGATGTTTGTATATAGTGTGAGAAAGGAAGTTGAATTTCAACTTTTTTCCATATTGATATTCTATTGCACCATCTTTTCATCAACCTATTTTTCTGGACTATTTTATTTCATTGGTATATTTTTCTATTTTTAGGTTAATATTACACTGTTTTGTTTACTGTGATTTTTAGTTAGTCTCGATGTTGAGTAGATAGAATCTTCCAAAATTATTCTTTTTAAACAATATCTTAACTATTATAGGCTTTTGCATTTATATGTAAGTATTGGAATCAGTTTATCAAATCTTAACTCTTCGTCTTCAAAGTTGAGATATTGATGGGGATTTCCGAGAATCTATAGATCAATTTACACAGAACTCATTTCTTCACTATATCAAGTCTTAAAATCTAAGAACAAGTTCTCTCTATTTTTGTAGACCTTTATTATTTTAAATAATGTTTAGATTTTCTGAGTTATTTTTTATATGTGGTATAAGTTATGTATCAATGTTAATTTTTGCGTGTAGACATCCTATTGTTCCTACACCAATTGTTTAAAAGGGTATTATTTCTCCATTGAATTGACTTTGTACTTTTGTTGAAAATCAGTTGTCCATATATGTTTGCATCTATTTCTGGACTTTTTGTCCAGTTCCAGTGATCTGTCATCCTTATGCCTATACCACACTGTGTTGGTTACTCTAATTTTATAAGTCTTAAAATCAAGTAGCATAAATCCTCCAACTTTGTTCTTATTTTTTAAAATTGTTCTGGCTACATCAAGTCCTTTGCATTTCCATATGAATTTTTTTAGAATCAATTTATTAATTTCTATAAAAATTCCCAATGAGATTTTGATTAGAATTGTGTGTTGCATCTATAGATCAGTTTAGCAAAATTTGACATCTTGAAAATATTGAGCACTCCAATCCATAAGCAAGATATAGCTCTCCATTCATTTTCATCTTAAATTCTCTCAGCAATGTTATTTTTCTAAGATTTTCTTATTTTTTTGCTGTTATTGTGCATATTTTTAAATTTTTATATTCTGATTGCTCATTGTATGTAGAAATATGATTAATTCTTATTTATTGATATTATAATGCTGCAACTTTGCTGTATTAGTTAGCTCATTATTACTTCTCATACCTTCTTTCTACATTCCTTCCAATTTTCACCCAGATGATCATGTGATCTTCTTCTTCCAATATTTATGCCTTTAATTTCTCTTTTTTATCTTTTTGCACTTGTTATAATCTTCAGTATAATGTTGACTAAAAGTAGTGAGAGTAGACATTCTTGCCTTGTTTCTGATCTTAGAGAGAAGGAATCCACACTATGAAGTGTGATGTTGACTCTAGGTTTTTTGTAGATATCCTGTGTCCATTTGAGGAAGTTCCTTTCTATTCCTAGTTTTCTGGGAGTTTTTTATATGAATAAAGTTTGGATTCTGTCATATACTTTTTATAGATGTATTGAAATGATACATGGTTTTTCTTTTTTAGTTTGTTAATATGGTGAATTACATTGATTGATTTTCGAATGTTAAATCAGCCTTGCATTCCTGGGATGAAACTTCCACGTGGTTATGATATTTTATCCTTGTTAACTGTTGTTGAATCTGATTCACCAAAACTGTGTTAAGAACTTTTGTATTTATTTTTGTGAGGAATATTGACTGTAGTTTTCATGTAATGTCTTTGGTTTTGCTATCAGTGTAATGATGATTTGCAGAATGAATTGGGAAATATCTTCTCTTCTTTAACTTCCTGGAAGAGTCTGTGTAGAAATGGTATTATTTCCTCCTTAAATGTTTAGTTGAACTTACCAGTAAAGCCATTTGGGCCTGGGGTTGTCTTTGTAGGAAGAGTTTTTACCACAAATTTAACTTTTTTTTAAAGAAACTATGGCATTATTCAGTAACCTATTTATTTTTGTGCAAGTTTTGGTAATTTGTGTTTTTCAAGGAATTTGTTCATTTTACTTAAGTTGTCAGATTGGCATAAGGTTTTTACAACGTTCTCTGCTTTTCCTTTTAGTATTTGTGGTATCTGTAATGATGTTTCTTCTCTCCTTGCTGATATTCATAATTTGTGTCTTCTTTTTTTTTTTTTCCCTTCTTAGCCTGGGTAGAGGTTTGTCAATTTTGTTGAATTTTTTGAAGATTGAGCTTTTGACTTCATTAATTTTCTCTATTGTTTTCCTTTTTATTATTTTATTGATTTCTGATATTTTTTTACTTGTTTACTTTGATAGTTTAAGTTGTAAACTTTATGCTATTGATTTTATTTTTTTTTCTAATTTATGCATTAGGGCTATAGATTTCCCTGTAAATTATGACTTTAGCAGTATCTCATGCATTTTGATATATTACATATTCATTTCATTCAGTTCAAAATACTTTCTAATATCCCTTTTAATTTTTTTAAAAATCTATGAGTTACTTACACATATTTTATTTAGTTTTGGGAGATTTTCCAGACATTATTACGTTATTGATTTCTAATTTCATTCTGGTGATCAGAGAATATACTTTGTATGACTTGCATCTCTTTAAATTTGGGACTTTTTTATAGCCAAAAATATGGTCTATTTCAGTAATGGCCTGTGTGAACTTGAAAAAAAATGTGTATTTGCTATTGTTTGGAGTGTTCCAGAAATATCAGTTATATCAAGTTGGTTGATTGTGTTTTTCAAGTGTATATCCTTACTGATTCTCTCTGTACTTATTCAGTCAATTATTGAGATAGTGTATTGAAATCTCTATCATTGAGGACTGGTCTTTTTCCCTTTTCAGTTTTTTTCTTTATGCATTTTAAGTTCTGTCATTAAGTGTAGAAGCACTTAAGATTGCTATGTCCTACTGATGAATTGACTTATTTGTCAGCTTTATCCCTCAAAATATTCTTTTCTCTAAAATTCACTTTGTCAGATATTAACATAGCCACACTAGGTTTTTAAAAAATTTGCATTAGTTTGATACATCTTTTTCTAGACTTTTACTTTTTTTTAAGTGTTTTTATTTAGTTTTGAGAGAGAAAGAGAGAGACAGAGTGTGAGCGGGGGTGGAGGCGGGCAGAGAGAGGGAGACAAAGAATCTGAAGCATCTAGCCTTTTACTTTTAATATATTTGTGACTTTGTGTATCAAGTGTGGTTCTTGTTGGCAGCATACAGGTGGATCTTGCTTTTTTAAATCAAATCTGGAAGTCTGTCCCTGTTAATTGGAATGTTTAGACCATTTATATCATGACTGTTAATATAGTTAAGTTGAAACCCACCACTTTGCTATTTGTCTTCTTTTTTTTCCATTTCTTCTATGTTCCCTTTCTGCTCTTTCATTATTATTATTGTTGTTGTTTTTTGATTATTTTTTATAAATCCATTTACCTCTTTTCTCTTCATATTCGATACAATAATTCTTTTTGTTATTTTCATACTTTCATACTTTCTTTAGGCCTTGGTATGCATTCTTAGCACTGTCTACTTTTGAATGGCATTACACCACTTCATGTATAGCATTCTTTTCTCCTCTCTAGGCCTTCATGGTACTGTTATCACACATTTTGCTTAATCATGTGTAAGTCCACAATATCTTACTATTTAAAAAAATTTTTTTAATGTTTATTTTTGAGATAGAGAAAGGGCATGAGCAGGGAAGGGGCAGAGAGAGAGGGAAACACAGAATCCAAAACATGCTCCAGGCGCTAAGCTGTTAGCACAGAGCCTGATGTGGGGCTCAAACCCACGAACTGTGAGATCATGACCTCAGCCAAAGTTGGATGCTTAAGTGACTCAGCCACCCAGGTGCCCCTTTTACTATTTTTGTTTAAAGCGTGAATTGTTTTACAGTATTAAAATTTTTTTTAATGTTTATTTATATTTGAGAGAGACAGAGACAGTGTGAGCTGGGAGGGTCAGAGAGAGAGGGAGACACAGAATCTGAAGCAGGCTCCAGGCTCTGAGCTGTCAGCACAGGGCCCGACATAAGACTTGACCTCACGAAAGGTGAGATCATGACCTGAGCTGAAGTTGGACACTTAACCAACTGAGCCACCCAGGTGGGATTTCAGAGAAGTTTAGAGAAGGATATAGACAGAATCTGGCAAAAACAAGCTAATATAATGTTTCATGTATTAACAGAGGTATGCATATATATATATATATGAATGTAAATATCACATTACATACATATTATATATATGTATAATATACATATTTCACATATCTTTTATCCATTCATCTATCAGTGGACACTTGGGTTGTTTCTATATTTTATTATGAATAATGCTCTAATGAACATGAATGCAGGTATCTTGTTGAGTTATTGATTTTATTTTCTTTGAATATATACCCAGAAGTGGTATTGCTGGATCATATGGTAGTTCTATTATTAACTTTTTAAGGAATCTCTAAACTGTTTTCCATAAGGGCTGTAACAATTACATTCCCACTGAGAGCGCACAAGGACTCCATTTCCTACATAGCCTCATCAACACTTGTTATCTTTTGTCTTTTTGATTACAATCATTTTAACAGATGTGAGGTGATACTTAATCATGGCTCTGATTTGCATTTCCCTGATAATTAGTAATATTCAGTTTCTTTTCATATATATATTTTTGGCCATTTGTATGTTTCTTTTGAGAAATGTCAATTCAGGTCCTTTACCCATTCTTTAATCTGGTTATTTGTTTTCTTGTTATTGAGTTTAGTTCCTTATATATTTTGAATATTAACCCCTTGTCAGATATAAGGTTGGCAAATATTTTCTCTCATTTCATAGGTTGCTTCTTTACCTTCTTATTTGTTTCCTTTGCTGTGTAGAAGCTTTTTAGTTTGATGTAATGCCATTTGTCTATTTTTGCTTTTGTTGCTTATGCTTTTGGGATCATATTCAAAAAATAATTGTCCTGATCATTGTCAAGCAGCTTTTTCCCCTGTGTTTTCTTCTAATAGTTTTATGGTTTTAGATCCTATATTTAAGTCTTCAATCTATTTTGAGTTGATTTTTGTATACGGAGTGAGATAAGTGCCTAATTTCATTCTTCTGCATGTAGAAAACCAGTTTTCTTAGCACCATTTATTGAAGAGATTCTCTTTATCCTACTTTTATTTTTATTTTATTTTAAAGATGTTGATCCACAATCTTCTTGTTTTCATTATTTCTAACAGGAAATTTTCTGTCAGTCTTATCTCTGTTCCTGAGGCTGCTTTTTAAGATTTTTTTTTTAATCTACCAAGGGTTTTGAGTAATTTCATTATGATGGGTTTTGGTGTAGTTTTCCTCTTATATTTCTTGTCCTTGAGGTTTGTTGAGCTTTTTGGATATGCAGATTTATGATTTTCATCAATCTGGAAAACTTTTGACCATTATTTCTTTGGCAGTATTTTGGCATTATTTTTCTGGATTTCTTTCTCTATCTTTCACTGGGACTCCAATTACATGTATGTTAGACTGTTTGCAGTTGTACTCTAGTTCACTTTTAGTTATTTTTAAAGTCTTTTTTCTATGTGTTTTAATTCAGTGATATTTTCTTCTGTGTCTTATCTGCTGAATTTCTTCTAGTGAGGTTTTCATCTATAGAAGTTTGATTTTTTAAAATATCTTTTCTGTCTCTACTTAACTTTTTGAATTTATGTAATATACTTATAATATTCTTTTAAATGCCTTTGTTAATTTTAACATCTCTTTCAGTTTTGGGTTGTATGATTTTTTTTCCTCAATACTTTCCTGTTTTCTCTGCATGCATGTTTGGGTCACCTCCCAAAATAGCCTGTCATCATGAAGGCCAAATTCTTTAGTAGAAGAGCTGAGGAGATTAAAGATATAAGGGGGTCCTGAGTCCTGGAGACTTGAAGCCATGTAGAGGGAGGTCCATTAAATGCTAACAAGTGTTTAAAATTTTTTTTAATGTTTATTTACTTTTGAGAGAGAAAGAGACAGAGTGCGAGCAAGAGAGGAGCAGAGAAAGAGAGAGAGACACAGAATCTTAAGCAGGTTCCAGGCTCTGAGCTGTCAGCACAGAGCCTGACAAGGGAGTGGAACTCATGAACCATGAGATCATGACCTGAGCTGAAGTCAGACGTTTAACTGACTGAGCCACCCAGGCGCCCCCCACCTCTTTTTTTTTTTTTTAATCTTTAAACCTGTTTACTTATTTACTTGGGAGTTTTTTTTTTTTTTTCATAGTGTTCAAACAAATGCATTCTCATAAAGAATCAAGTAATACAAAGAATATGGAGAAGAGGAGTTCATTTTTATGGCTGCTCATGGTATTATTTTCTGCTCTACATTTTACTCAAAGGTAATTGCTGTCAATATTTTGTTGTAACTCTTTTTAGTTTCCCTTCTATGCATCTTCATGTGCATATTTGTCCACACACATTGATATCACACTTCTTCTGTGTGATGTCACACAAGGTCTTGATGATCTTCTCCTGTTAGTACTGAGTATCTTCAACACTGAACACCTTGTTTTCTACTTTTAAATAATCTCCCTCTGTCCTCTTCTGGTCCATAGGGACATCCCCATGTTCTCAGACATGTCTTTTCTCCCTCAGTGATAACTCATGGGATTCCAGCACCTGGCTGAACCTGTAGCTCTTTTCTCTTCCTAGTGATGGTGATGCATGTAAGCCCCCCACTGAACTGTGGGCTCCATAGCCTGGATACTGGGATGTCTCATCCACCATGGTGTCCCCAGGCCAGGGTGGGCTCATGAGTGTTATGGAATGGTAAAGACGAATGAATACTATTTCTCCACACCCCTTTCATCTTTACTCAATGGGACCTGTCCTGGAGGAGCGAGATGCAGGACCCAGATACTATTCTCTGTGATTCTTTTGTAGAGTTCTTCTCTGGCCTCTGCTAGTTTCCTCACATGTGCGCACTGATCAGTACTTTGAATAAGAGGGGGACCCTCTATCGATGTCCAGTTCTCTTTCCTTGCAGCTCTTGCTTCTCCCTGTATCCTGATAACTTAAAAAAATTTTTTTAATGTTTATTTTTTTAAGAGAGGATGAGACAGAGTGCAAGCAGGGGAGGGGCAGAGAGAGAGGGAGACACAGAACCTGAAGCTGACTCCAGGCTCTGAGCTGTCAGCACAGACCCTGATGCCGGGCTCAAACTCGAGATCATGACCTGAGCTGAAGTCCAAGGTTTAACTGACTGAGCCACCCAGGCGCCCCATGTATCCCAATAATTTTAGCCACATTGGTCTTTCCAAACTCTTAGGTGTGTCATAAAACATCTCTGTGAGTCTGCAGACTGCATCTCAATTTTCTCTTCCTGTGCCATGGCCTGGAAGCTATTTCATAGCAGTAGGCTGGGGCTGTTGTAGGGCTTTCCTCATTCTCTTTCTGTCCTATGTCTTCTTTTAGGTTCTGTTCTGGTAATTACTCACTATCGCGTTAACTTTCTTACACCATCAAACATTTTTAAAATAGTTTATCCTGTTGCTCTAGTATTCTTTTTTAAAAGGTTTGACAGTAATTACTGCCTGCAACTGTTGGAATAAGAGCCCCAAGCCTTTCATTTCAACCAAGTATTTTTGAGATGAGTGAGCAGTTGTTTCAGGTATGGTGGGGTCCTCAGGTAGAGTCTAAGTGGGATTCAGAATTGGTCGTCTGGCACGTCTGGCAGTTTTGGGGGAAAAGCCTACTAGAAACCTCTCTTCTGATGAGGACCGAAGAGATGTTTGAGAGGGTCCTCATCCTGGACAGCAGAAAGAGCCAGACGGGATGAGGTTGACTCAATAACTGAATCTTGGGGACACCTGGGTGGCTCAGTCAGTTGAGTGATTGACTCTTGATTTTGACTCAGGTCATGATCCCAAGGTCATGGGATTGAGCCTTGGATCTGGCTCTGTGCTGAGCATGGAGCCTGCTTAAAATTCTCTCTCTCTCAACCTCTGCCCTGCTCCTCTGCTCCTGTGGGCGTTCTCCCTCTCTCTCCCTAGGAAAAAAAAAAAAGAATGAAATCTCAATTATCAGTGAGGAGGAGGAGTGAGAATGATGTCAATAATTCATATTTCTGTCCAGCTCCCATTGGATTTATGAAGAGTGTATATATAGAGAGTTGACTGTAGGTTAAACAGAAAGGGCACTTTTACTAAACTGTTTTTTTTTTTTTTAAGGGAGACAAAGTCCATTCATCAGCAAGTAGGAGCGGGAATCAGTGTAATTTGAGCTATTACTGTTAATATGACTTTTTACTCACATCCCAGCTGGTGAGGCTTGGAGAAATCAAGTTGCAAGATGCCAAGTTAGCCTGCGTGCAGCTGAAACTTTACAGAACTTCGTTAGAAGGAATAGTAGTTAGAAGGAATAGTAGTCATTGGCACATACCCATTGTCCATTAGAAACTAGCCTGAGGCCAGAAACTCATTTTACCTTGACCCCAGAATATCCATCAGAGGTGAGGTTCTTGCCTGGGACTGATATTTTTCTGGGCTGGTATTCAGAGAGAGTAACTTAAGAGTTCTTAAATTTTTGCAGCGAGTCACACATAGGGTCAGGTTTGCTAAAACTTAACGTGCTAGAACTGCCTGGGGAAAATTTGTTGGTAACCTGTAGGCACTAGGAATATATAAAAACATTAATACAGTGCATAAAATGAAAAACAAATATTGGAGGTGGGGAGTGGGGAAGCTATCTCCAGTGAACATAGCTCTAGTTTGTAAGATGAAATCTATATTTCGTTCAGCAGAAGGTACAAATCTGTAACGTATTAACTCTGCAATTTTAACCAAAGCAAAGACAGGATGGCAAATATTTAAATAGTGATCAAAATATTGCCCAGGTAATAGGAAATGCCTTCTCTTGCCAACTGTTTGCTTGGACAAAATAAAGTGAATGAGCGGCACACAAACCATGTCTTCCTGGTTGCTCTCAGGGACACTTCTCCAGCATAGGGGCAGCTCCCTCAATCAATAACTAAAGTCCTGTGGGTCCCACTGGAAAGAGCCTAACAAGAAAGAACTCTGAAAACTGTCAATGACTAACAGGGGATATAATACATATTTTTCTTTTAACATATTTTACATGTATAAATGACAAGGTACAATCAGAGCAGATTTCCCTACCACAAGTTTGAGTGCTTAATTCAAAACAAACCCATATTTGATTTGGTAGCATAACTCTCCCCCATCCCCTAATTTGGCCCTGTGCCCACTGTTAGTCTAATTGCTGTGGGTGAAGCCTGAGATTCTATGGCACTTAAGGGCAACTTGAAGAAAATATTGCCATTACTAATTACAGTGATGTTGTGATTGAAAGTAATACTCTGTACTTTGAAAGACCTCAATGATATGAGAGCACAGAAGCACCTGAATATGCCCTATAAGTCTATAGTCTGTCAAAGCTCACCACTGCCATTATGTCATAAGTTACCCTGAGAAATTCTCATTTCAGCTTTTCGGCCAAGATGACCACAATTTTGATCAAATTCCATTCAGTGTTTTCTCCAGTCATGCTAAAGGTGAGGCTGTTTGGTGTGTTGGCCCAAAGTAGTCACAGTGCTAGTGTGCTCTTTTGTAGACAGGCAGATGAATGAGCTGGTAACTTAAATCATATCAGTAAATAGCATTCACTGTCACATTCTCGACATTGGACTAAATACTGCAGGCATGAGGCCAAGAGAAAAGAGTATAATGAATTGAATTGTGTCCCTTCAAAAAAGATTTGTTGAATTTCTAGCCCTGAGTACCTCAGAATATGATATTATTTGGAAATGGGATAAGTTAATAGTTAATAGTTATGATGAAGTCATACTGGAGTGGAGTGGGCTCTAAATCCAATATGACTGGTGTCTTTATAAGAAGATGGCCATGTGAAGACAGAGTCACAGGGAGAACACCATGTATGAATGAAGGCAGAGACTGGAGTTAGGCAGTTGTAAGCCAAGGATTGCTGAAGATCGACAGCAAACCACTGGAAGCTGGGAGAGAAACAAGGAAGGATTGTCACCTACAGGTTTTAATGACAATGTGGCCCTGCCGACATCTTGAGTTTGGACTTCTAATATCCTGAACTGTGAGACAATAAATATCAGTTGCCTGAAGCCACTCAGTTTATGGTACTTTGTTCTGATAGCCCTAGACACTAATATAGTCAGAAATGCCTCTTGTCTTCAGGACACATGGTAGCTGGGATGGATATGTTGCAGACACCGTGGGTAGTGAGGATGAAATGTGGAATGGAGGGAGGACCAGTCAAGACAAAGATCCTAGAGGAGGTCAACTTTAACCTGGTTTCAAAGTGTCATGAGGAGAGTCCTCAAAGACATTTGAAGTGATTTTTTTCCCCTTGTAAAGTCTAGAACCAAGAGAGGCTATCTGTAAAATGGATCTTTCTCTTCCCACAATACAGATTCAAATGATAGAAATGAGCCCTAGTTTGACAGACACCCTCTTTATTACTAGTGAGCCAACAAAAGTATAGACTAGCTTAATTACATAGATAAAAAGGAATTTGAAATGTGGAATGTTAGAGCCAAGGATCCAGTGGTTAATAATTCCACATTCAATGTAAGTATCCTAACCCTAGGAGCTGTTCTAAAACCTAAATGGCTAGAACCCTGAGAAAACTTTCTTTTAAAGTGCTGAACACAAGGAGCACCTGGGTGGCTCAGTCAGTTAAGCATCCTACTTTGGCTCAGGTCATGATCTCATGGCTTGAGTGTTCGAGCCCCATGTCAGGCTCTGTGCTGACAGCTCAGAGCCTGGGGCCTGCTTTGGATTCTATGTCTCCCTGTCTCTCTCTGTCCCTCACCTGCTTGCATTTTCTCTCTCTCTCTCTCTCAAAGATAAATAAACATTAAAAAAATTAATGTGTTGAACAGAAATTCCACCACTCTGGATTTGGTGATTTAGTGCAAATGTGGATCCAATGCCAGTCTAACAGCCCATTCCAGCCCTCATAGCATGAAAGCAGAATGTTTGGTTCCATGCCTATGGTGGGGTGCTCCACAAAGCTCTGGCTCTCCTGGCTGCTTACTCACCATATAAGGGCCATATCGGCTCTCTAAAATGAATATCTCACCACATCACTTCTTCTATAAAACCTTTTGATGGCTCTGGCTGCCTATAGATCAAATCTTAGCATGATGTTATAACAAGCCTCCATGACCCATTCCCTCTCTGGGTTCCTCTCCTGCCATACTCTCCCTTTAATTTTATATCTAGCTACACAAAATTATTTGTTACACAATACAGCCTCATATGTCCTGCCCCTGTAACTTTAATTTCTATCTCCCAAACATAAAATGCCTTTACTTTTTTTTTCTACTGGGAAAACTCTAGTTAATCTGAAAAACTTTTTTTCAAATTAATTTATTTTCAAGTTAGTTAACATAGTGTTGTCTTGGCTTCAGGAGTAGAACCCAGCGATTCATTTCTTATATATGACACCCAGTGTTCATCCCAAAAAGTGCTCTTCTTAACGCCCATCACCCATTTAATCCATCCCCCCCCACTCCAGCACCACTCAGTTTGTTCTATGTATTTAAGAGTCTCTTATGGTTTGCCCTCCTCTGTTCTTATCTTATTTTTCCTTCCCTCCCCCTATGTTCATCTGTTGAGTTTCTCAGATTCCACATATGAGTGAAATCATATGATAGCTGTCTTTCTCTAACTTAATTCCCTTAACATAATACCCTCCAGTTCTATCCACATTGTTGCAAAATATTTCATTCATTTTGATCACTGAGTAATATTCCATTGTATATATATACCACATCTTCTTTATCCATTCCACAGTTGATAGACATTTGTTCTTCCCATAATTTGGCCATTGTTAATAGTGCTGCTATAAACATTGGGGGTGCATGTGCCCTCTTGAATCAGCATTTTTGTGTCCTTTGGATAAATTCCTAGTAATGCAATTGCTGGTTCGTAGGGAAGTTCTATTTTTAATTTTTTGAGGACCTTCTATACTGTTTTCCAGAGTGGTTGCACCAGTTTGCATTCCAACCAACAGTGTAAAAGGGTTCCTCTTTCTCCACCTCTTTGCCAATATCTGTTGTTGCCTGAGTTGTTAATTTTAGCCCTTCTGACTGGTGTGAGGTGGTATCTCATTGTGGTTTTGATTTGTATTTCCCTGATGATGAGTGATATTGAGCATCTTTTCATGTGTCTGTTAGCCCTCTGGATGTCTTCTTTGGAAAAGTGTCTATTCATGTCTTCTGCCCATTTCTTCACTGGATTATTTTATTTTTTGGAGTGTTGAGTTTGGTAAGTTCTTTACAGATTTTGAATACTAACCCTTTATCCGATATGTCATTTGCAAATATTGTCTCCCATTCTGTCGGTTGTCTTTTAGTTTTGTTGACTACTTTGCTGTGAAGAAGCTTTTTATCTTGATGAATTCCCAATATCTCATTTTTGCTTTTATTTCCCTTGCCTCTAGAGACATGTCAAGTATGAAGTTGCTGTGGCCTAGGTCAAAAGGGTTGTTATCTGTTTTCTCCTGTAGGATTTTGATGATTTCTGGTCTCACATTTAGAGCTTTCTTCCATTTTGAATTTATTTATCTGTGTGGTATAAGAAAGTGGTCCTGGTTAATTCTTCTGCATGTTGCTGTCCAGTTCTCCCAGCACCATTTGGTAAAAAGACTGTCTTTTTTTTCTTTTCCATTGGATACTCTCTCCTGCTTTGTTGAAGATTATTTGTGGGCTCTCTATTTTGTTCCATTGATCTATGTGTCTGTTTTTGTGTCAATACCATACTGTATTGATAATTAAAGCTTTGTAATATAGGTTAAAGTCTGTGATTTTGATGCCTCTAGCTTTGGTTTTCTTTTTCAACATTACTTTGGCTATTCAGGGTCTTTTGTGGTTCCATACAAATTTTAGGATTGTTTTTTTCTAGCTCAGTGAAGAATGCTGGTGTTATTTTGATACAGATTGCACTGAATGTATAGATTGCTTTGGGTAATATCGACATTTTTAACAATATTTGTTCTTCCAATCCATGAGCATGGAATGTCCTTCCATTTCTTTGTGTCTTCTTCAATTTCTTTCATAAGCTTTCTATAGTTTTCAGTGTACAGATCTTTTACCTCTTTGGTTACATTAATTCCTAGGTATTTTATGGTTTTTGGTGCAGCTGTAAATTGGATCGATTCCTTGGTATCTCTTTCCTTTGCTTCATTATTGGTGTGCAGAAATGCAACTGATTTCTCTACATTGATTTTATATCCTGTGACTTAGCTGAATTTATGGATCAGCTCTAGCAGTTTTTTGGTGGAGTCTTTTGTGTTTTTTATGTAGAGTATCATGTCACCTGTGAAGAGTGAAAGTTTGACTTCTTCTTTGCCAATTTGGATGCCTTTTATTTCGTTTTTCCGTCAAATGCTCTTCCACTGCCTTTTATTTCATTTTGTTGTCTGCTGACGCTAGGACTTCCAACACCATTTCTGTTGTTGTACAACATTGGTGAGAGTGGATGTCCCTTTCATGTTTCTGATCTTAAGAGAGAAGTTCTCAGTTTTTCCCATTGAGGGTGATATTAGCTGTGGGCCTTTCATATATGGCTTTTATGATGTTAAGGTATGTTCCTTCTATCCCAACTTTCTTGAAGGTTTTTATCAAGAAAGGATGCTGTATTTTGTCAAATGTTTTTTCTGCATCTATTGACAAGATCATAGGATTCGTATCTTTTCTTTTATTAATGTGGTGTATCATGTTGATTGATTTGTGAATATTGAGCTAGCCCTGCATCCCAGGAATGAATCCCACTTGGTCACAGTGAATAATTCTTTTATGTAGTGTTGAATTCAATTGCTAGTATCTTAAAAATTTTTAATGTTTATTTATGTTTATTTATTTTTAAGAGAGAGAGACAGAGTGCAATAGGGGGGTTGGTGCAGAGAGAGGGAGACAGAATCTGAAGCAGACTTCAGGCTGAGCTGTCAGTACAGAACCTGACGCAGGGCTTGAGCCCACAGACTGCAAGATCATGAAATGAGCCATATTTGGACACTTAACTGACTGAGCCACCAGGGCACCCCTCGATTTGGTAGTATCTTGAGAATTTTTGCATCCAGTTTCATCAGGGATATTGGCCTGTAATTCTCCTTTTTAGTGGGATCTTTGGTTTTGAAATTAAGGTAATGCTGGCTTCATAGAATGAGGTTGGAAGCTTTCCTCCCATTTCTAGTTTTTGGAACAGTTTGAGAATAATTAGTATTAACTCTGCTTTAAATATCTGGTAGAATTTCCTAGGGAAGCCATCTGACCCAGGACTCTTATTTATTGGTAGATTTTTGATAAGGGATTCCATTTCTTTACTGGCTATGGGTCTGTTCAATTTTCTATTTCTTCCCATTTGAGTTTTGGTAGTGTGTGAGTGTCTAGGAATTTGTCCATTTCTTCCAGATTGTCCAGGTTGTTGGCATATAGTTTTTCAGAGTATTATCTTATAATTGTTTCTATTTCTATGGTGTTGGTTGTGATTTCTCCTCTTTCATTTGTGATTTTATCTATTTGTGTCCTCTTTCTTTTCTTTTTGAGAAGTCTAGCTAGGGGTTTATCAATTTCGTTTATTCTTTCAGAAAACCAGCTTTTAGTCTCATTGATCTGTTCTACTGTGTTTTTTAAAAAAATTCTTTATTGTTTATTTCTGGTCTTATCTTTATTATATCCTTTCTTCTACTGGCTTTGGGGTTTATTTGCTGCTCCTTTTTTTAGCTCCTTTAGGTGTAAGGTTAGGCTGTGTACTTGGGACCCTGCTTTCTTCTTGAATAGGTCTGAGTTGCAGTGTACTTTCCCTCTTAGGACTGCCTGTGCTGTATCCTGAAGGGTTTGGACTATTCTGTTTTCATTTGCTTCCATGTCTTTTTTAATTTCCTGGTTAATCCATTCATTCTTTAGTAAAGATGTTCTTTAACCTCCATGTATTTAGGGGCTTTCCAAATTTTTTCTTGTGGTTGATTTCAAGTTTCATAGTGTTGTGATCTGAAAATATGCCTGGTATGATCTCAATCTTTTTGTAACTGTTGAGGGCTGTTTTGTGACCCATAATGTGATCTGTTCTGGAGAATGTTCCATATACACTTGAGAACAATGTGTATTCTGCTGCTTTAGAATGAAATGTTTTGAATATATCTGTTAAGTCCATCTGGTCTAATGTGTCATTCAGCACTGTTGTTTCCTTATTGATTTTCTGCCTAGCTTATCTATCCATTGCTGTAAGTGGAGTATTAAAGTCTCCTACAATTACAGTATTATTATCCAAAAGTTTGCTTATGTTTGTGATTAATTGATTTATAAGTTTGGGTGTTCCACATTGGGGGTATAAATATTTAAGATTGTTAGCTCTTTATGGATAGACCCCCTTAAGTATGATATAATGCCCTTCTTCATCTCCTGTTACAGTCTTTGTTTTAAAATCTAGTTTGTCTGACATAAGTATGGCTACTCTGCTTTCTTTTGATGTCCATTAGCATGATACGTGGTTCTCCATCCCCTCACTTTCAATCTGCAGGTGTCCTCTGGTCTAAAATATGTCTTATGTAGGCAGCATATAGGTATATCTTGTTTTTTTAATCCATTCTAATACCGTATGTCTTTTGATTGGGGCATTTAGTCCATTTACATTCAGAGTGATTATTGAAAGATATGAATTTTGTGCCATTGTGTTACCTGTAGATTTCATGTTTGTTGGGATGTCTCTGATCCTTTGTAGTCTTTGCTGCTTTCCGCTAAGGGGGTCTCCTGCAGAGTTGGTTTAGTGGTCACAAACTCCTTGAGTTTTTGTTGGTCTGGGAAAGTCTTTATCTCTCCTTCTATTCTGAATAACAGCCTTTCTGGATAAACGATTCTTGGCTGCATATTTTTCCTATTCAGCACATTGAATATTTCCTGCCACTCCCTTCTGTCCTGCCACACTTCAATGGGCAGGTCTATTGCTAACCTATGTGTCTACCCTTGTATGTTAAGGACCTTTTGTCCCTAGCTGCTTTCAAAATTCTCTCTTTATATTTGTATTTTGCCAATTTCAGTATGATATGTCATAGGGTTGACCTGATTTTTGCTTTTTAAAGGGAGTTATTTGTGCCTCTTGGACTTGGATGCCTGTTTCCTTCTCCAGATTAGGGAAGTTCTCATCTATAATTTCTTCAAATAAATCTTCTGCCTGTTTCTCTTGTTCTTCCTCTTATGGAATTCTTATGATACCGATATTGTTTCGTTTCATGGAATCACTTGGTTCTCTAATTCTTCCCTTGTGGTCTAGTAATTTCCTTTCCTTCCTTTTTTCATCTTCATTATTTTCCATAATTTTATGTTCTATTTCACATATTTTCTCCTCTGCTTCTTCCATCCTCTCTGTCACTGTATCTAGTTTATTTTGCAACTTAGGTATAGCATTTTTAAATTCATCATGACTAGTTCTTAGGTTTGATCTCTGCAGCTAGATATTCTTTGCTGTCTTCTATGCTTTTTCAAGCTCAGCTATTTGTCTTATGACTGTTATTCTAAATTCTTGTTTAGATATATTGTTTATATCTGTTTTGAGCAATTCGCTGGGTGTGATTGCTTCCCAAATTTTCTTCTGCAGAGAATTCCTCTGTTTTCTCATTTTGGCTAAGTTTCTGTCTTATGCATGTTTTAAAGCTTGTTATGTGTCCTGTACCTGTGAGTACAACTATATTCAAAAGGGGTCATATACTGTCCAGGGCCTGGCACTTCAGGAAGTGTTTTTGGAGTATGTTTGTGCATTCTGTTGTTGCATTTTGACTGCTATATCCCACTAGTCAGTCCTCTGCAAAGTTTCTCTTTGATTGTAGTGGTGGATTGTTTAGACCTTCTGCCAGGTATGCTTTGATTTGTTTGTTGAAGTAACTCTCAATCCTGCTAAGCTGTCTCCCTCCAACTGTGGAGATCCTTCTGCCACACTGCAGGTTGATTTCCTGGGTGTTCCAAGTGATCTGACCTCAATTCAGCTGTGTTTGAGGAACAAGGAAAATCTGGTCTCCTTACTTCTCTGCCATCTTTATCTTCAAAACTTTTTAGGAACATTTTCTTGTGAAAGACTTCCTTGACCACAGGCTCCAAATAGTTTTTTTTTTTAAGTATAGTGGACATAAATGTTACACTAGTTTCAGGTGTACAACATAGTGATTTAACGAGTTTATGCATTATTCTATGCTAGCCACAAGTGTAGCTACATCAGTCCTGATACATGGTACATCCCTATTACAATGTCATTGACTATATTCTTTGTGCTGTGTCTTCTATTCTTGTGAATTATACATTCCATAACTGGAAGCTTACATCTCCCACTCCCCATCACCCATTTTGACCAGCCTCCCACCCCCCTCCCCTTTGGCAACTATAAGTTTGTTCTGTGTATTTATAGGCCTGATACTGCTTTTTGTTTGTTTGTTTATTTACTGTTTTTTTTTTAGATTGCACTTAAGGGTGAAATCATATGCTATTTGTGTTTCTTAGTATGCCTTATTTCATTTAGCATAATATCCTTTAGGTCCATCCATGTTGTTTCAAATGGCAAAATCTCATCCTTTTTTATGGCTGCATAATAATTATCCAGTGTGTGTGTGTATATGTATATACACAGTTATATATAGTTATATATGTGTGTGTATATATATATATATATACACACACACATACATGTTACATCATATACATATATGATGAACAAGCAAGCATATATATGCATGTTGCCACATCTTGCTTGTTCATTTGTCTTTTGATGGACACTTAGGTTGCTTCCATATCTTTACTCTTGTAAATAATGCTGCAATAAACATAGAGGTGCCTATATATTTTTGAATTAGTGTTTTCATTTTCTATGGGTAAATACCTAGTAGTGGAATTATTGAATCATATGGTATTTTGATTTTTATTAAAAAAATTTAATTGTTTTTTTAAAATGTTTATTCAGTTGTGAGAGAGAGTTGGGAGGGCAGAGAGAGAGGGGGACAGAAGATCCAAAATGGGCTCTGCACTGACAGCAGTGAGCCCAATGCAAAGCTTGAACTCAGAACCATGAGACCATGACTTGAGCTGAAATTAAGAGTTGGATGCTTAACCAACTGAGCAACCCAAACACTCCCTGATTTTTTATTTTTTGAGGAAACTCCATACTGCATCCCACAGTGGCTATACCAATTTACATGCCCACCATCAATGTATGAGGGTTCCTTTTACTTCACATCCTTGTCAATACTAATTATTTCTTGTCTTTTTGTCTTTAGCTATTCTAACAGGTGTGAGGTGAAATTTCATTGTGGTTTTGATTTGCATTTCCCTGATGATGAGTGATGTTGAGCATCTTTTCATGTGTACGTTGGCCATCTGTGTTTCCTTGGAAATATGTCTAATCAGGTCCTCTGCCCATTTTTTAATCAGATTGGTTTTTTTGGTGTGAGTTTTGTAAGTTCTTTGTATATTTTGGATATTAATCCCTTATTAGACATATAGCTTGCAAATATCTTCTCCCATTCAGTAGATTGTCTTTTTTGTTTTGTTGATGGGCTCCTTTGCTATGTGAAAGCTTTTGATTTTGGTGTAGTTCTAACAGATTATTTTTGCTTTGTTTCCCTGGCCTGAGGAGACACATCTAGAAAAGCATTGCTGTGCCTGATGTTAGAGAAAATACTGCCTGTGTTATTTTGTAGGATTTTTATGGTTTCAGGTCTTACATTTAGGCCTTTAATCCATTTTGAGTTTTTGTGTGTGTGTGTGTTTGGTGTTAAAAAGTGGTCCATGTTAGGGGTCCGTGGGTGCCTCAGTCAGTTGAGCATCCAACTCTTGATTGAGGCTCAGGTCATGATCTCACAGTTTGTGGGATCAAGCCCCTGCTTGGGACTCTCTCTCCCTCTCTTTCTGCCCCCCCAAAAATAAATAAATAAACATTAAAAACAGGTGGTCCAGTTTCATTCTTTTAAATGTAGTTGTCCAGTTACTTTTCCAAGCACCATTTAGTCCCCATTGTATAATCTTGTCTTCTTTGTCACAAATTAATTGATCATAAAATTGTAGGTTTATTTCTGGACTCTCTATTCTTTCTTTTGATCTATGTGCCAGTACAATAGTGTTTTGATTACTACAACTTTGTATTATATCTTGAAATCTGGAACTGTGATACCTCAAGCTTTGTTCTTTCTTAAGATTGGTTTGGCTATTTGGGATCTTTTATACTTCCATACAAATTGTAGAATTATTTGTTAAAGCTTTGTGAAAAATGCTGTTGGTATTTTGATAGGGATTTCATTGAATCTGTAGATTGCTTTGTGTAATATGGACATTTTAACAATATTAATTCTCCCAATCCATGAACATGATATATCTTTCCATTTGTTTATGTCATCTTCAATTTCCTTTGTCAATGTTTTATAGTTTTCAGAGTACATGTCTTTTACCTCCTTGGTTAAGCTTATTCCCAGGTGTTATATTCTTTTTGGTGCAATTGTAAATGGTATTGTTTTCTTAATTTCTTTTTCTGCAACTTCATTATTGTTGTATAGAAATAGTACTGATATCTGGGTATTAATTTTGTATCCTGCAACTTTTACTGAATTCACTTATTCCTTCTAGTAGAAATTTTTATCGTGAATGGATATTGAATTTTGTCAAATGCCTTTTTGCATCTATTGAGATGATTATATGATTTTTTTGTTCTTCATTTTGTGTATGTGGTGTTTCACATTGATTGATTTGTGAATATTGAACCATCTTTGCATCCCTGGAGTAAATACTACTTGGTCATGATGAATGATCTTTTTAATGTGTTATTATATGCAGTTTGGTAATTTTTTTGAGGATTTTTGCATTAATCTTCATCAGGTATATTAGTCTGTAGTTTTCTTTCTTTCTTTTAATATTTATTTATTTATTATTTATTTATTTATTTATTTATTTATTTAGTGGTGTCTTTATCTGATTTTGGTATCAGGGTAATGCTAGCTCCGTAGAATGTATTTGGGAGCCTTTCTTCCTCTTCTTTTTTTTGAAGTAGTTTGAGAAGAATAAATATTAACTCCACTTTAAATGTTTAGTAGAATTCACCTGTGAATCCATCTGGTCCTGGATTTTTTGTGGGGGGGAGGTTTGATTATTGGTTCAATTTATTTACTTGTAATTGGTCTGTTCAGATTTTCTATTTCTTCCTGGTTCAGTTTTAGAAGATTGTTATGTTTCTCTGAATTTATCCATTTCTTTTAAGTTGTTCAACTTGTTGATATATAGGTTTTCCTAATATTCTCTTATAACTCTTGTGTTTCTGTGGTGTCACTTGTTAAATTTCCTCTCTTCTGATTTTATTTATTTACGTCCTTCCCCCTTTTTTCATGATGAATCTGGATAAAGGTTAATCAATTTTGTTTATTTTTTCAAAGAACTAGTTCTTCATTTCATTAATTTTTTTCTTTTTTCTTTTTCTTTTCTTTCTTCTTCTTTATTTAGTCCCTATGTTATTTATTTCTGCTCTGATCTTTGTTATTTTCTTTCTTATACTCACCTTGGGTTTTATTTGTTATTCCGTTCTAGTTCCTTTAGGTGCAAGGTTAGATTATTTGAACTTTTTCTTGGTTCTTGAGGTAGGCCTGTGTTGCAATATATTTTCCTCTTAGAACTGCTTTTGCTGTGTCCCAAAGATTTTGGACCATTGTATTTTTCTTTTTATTTTCTCCACATATTTTTAGTTTCTTCTCTGATTGCTTCATTGACTCATTGGTTGTTTAGTATTATATCGTTTGGCTTGCACATTTTTGTGTTCTTTACAGTTTTTTTCTTAGGATTTATTTCTAGTTTTATACTACTGTGACAAGAAAAGATACATGGTATGATTTTGATCTTAAATTTATTGAAGCTTGTTTTGTGGCCTCATATGTGATCTATTCTGGAGAATGTTCCATGTGCACTTGAAAAGAGTGCTGTTCCTAGATGCTTTTGAATGGAATGTTCTGTTATATATATCTGTATATATCTGCCTGTATATATCTGTTACATCCATCTGGTCAAGTGTGTCATTCAAAGACATTGTTTCCTTGTTAATTTTCTGCCTGGATGGTCTATCCATTGATATATGTGATGTGTTAAAGTCCCTACTATTATTGTATTACCATCAATTTCTGTCTCCTTGTCCATTATTATATGCTTTATGTATTTAGGTGCTCCAGTGCTGCATGTGTAGATATTTAAAATTGTTGTATCCACTTGTTGGATTGATCCCTTTATCATTATGTAATACCTTTCTTTGTCTCTTGTTACAATTTTCATTTTAAAGTTTATTTTGTCTGATATAAGTATTGCTGTCCTGGCTTTTTTGTTTCTTCTTCTTCCATTTCCATGGTAAATGTTTTTACATCCCTTCACTTTCAGTCTGTATGCATCTTTAGGTCTGAGGTAAGACTCTTGCAGACAGCATATACATTGGTCTTTTTTTTCAGAAATCCATTCCACCACCTATGTCTTTTGATTGGAGCATTTAGGGCTCCAAATGATTTAATAATTTCTTTTTTTTTTGCGTATTATTTTCACTGTGTATCTCACATTATATTTAATTATTTATCATCATCATCTCCTAATTAAACTGTGTGAGCTTCTTATGGAAAGGAAGTATGTGTTATTTATATCAGGATACCCAGTAGTAAGCATAGTGCCTATAGCAGGTGATTAGCAACTATTTAAATGCATTTATTCCCTCTACAAGTATTTATTGAGGCTTTTAATGTGCCAGGTGTTCTGGGCCTTGCAAATAAAGCCATAAACAAGACAGATAAGGATCTTACCTACGTAGAGCTCACATTCTGGTAGAGAAGATGGATAAACAAGTAAAGAGGTAGATATGATATACAGCTCTGATAATATTATTGGTATAAAGAAAAACTAGAGAACGTAAGAGGTAGATGGTTGATGGAGATTCTCTTAGGTTCGCAAGTCAAGAGGTAGTCAAACGAAACTTGCCAAAAGGACAGAGACTTCTGTCTAATCAACCTTGATTACCTGAAGCTTCTTATTCAAGCCAGCATAATGTGCTATTGGACTCAGGGTGAAAGGAAGGGAATTAATGAGACAAACTGGGCTGGAAGCTTTACCTACATTATCTTACTGGATTTTCATAACATCCTTGAGATAGATGCTTTGTAGGTGAGTGTTAACCTGAACTTCAGGGGTGTCAAATAATGTGTCCATGGTGTAGTGTCTGAACGTGTTAGTGAAGATTCAAATTCAGGTAGTGCCAGGCCACCTGGTTAACACCATTTCTACAGTTGAGTCCAATAAGTAAATACAGTGAAGTGCTGAGTTTGTGCCACACCCTGTTCTAAATGCTTGGCATACAGCAGTGAATACACCAGACAAATATTTCTGCCTTTACAGAAAATAACAAGTGTCGGTGAGGGTGTGGAGAAATTGGAACTCTTGTGTAGTACTGGTAGGAATGTAAAATGGTGCAGCCACTCTGAAAAACAATATGGCAATTCCTCCAAAAATTAAAAATAAAGTTACTATATGATCCAGCTATTCTACTTCTGGGTATATACCTAAAAGACTTGAAAGCAGAGTTTTGAAGAGATATTTGTACACCCATGTTCAGAGTAGCATTATTCACAATAGCTAAAAGATGGAAACAACCAGTGTCCATCAACAGACGAATGGATAAACAAAGTGTGAACATTGTTCAACCTTAAAAAGGAAGGAAATTCTGACACATGGATGAACCTTGAGGACATTATGCTAACTGAAATAAGCCAGTCACAAAAAGACAATACTGTGTGATTCCACTTGGATGAAGAGCATAGAGTAGTAAAATCCATAGAGATAGAAGGTAGAACGGTGGTTGTCAGGGACTGGAGGGAGGGAGAATGGAGAGTTGTTGTTCAGTTGCAGAGATGAAGAGAGTACTGTGGGTAGGTGGTGGTGACAGTTGCACCACAATGTGAATGTACCTAACACACTGCACTGTACAGTTGAAAATGGATTTTAACATGGTAAATTTTATGTTGTGTATTTTACTATAATTATAAATATCCCTGTCCTTATGGGGCTCATATTCTAGTTGGGGAAGATAGACCATGAACAATAAACAGATTAAAATGTATATTACAAACTTTTGTCAGAAGGAGATGAGCTATATAGAGGAAAACAGAGACGGTTAAAGAGGGCTGGGGGCATGGAGAGACTATTTTCAGCTTTTAAAAGAGATGGTTAGTGCTATGGTCTTCTTCAGCTAAAGTTAATATGCTGTCAATGAAGTGTGTCAGCCCTGAAATTGTAATATCTTGCTTGGAATCCATGGTTTGCCTAGAAATTTCTGGCTTGGTGGAGTCTTAAGTGGGAATTCCAAGTCTTCCAGGAATAACTTTCAGAGGCCATCATGAGGCCAGCGGATTTTCACATAGGAATGTGAGAGAGACAGTTAGGAGGGGTGTGCATATTAGGAAATAGTAAACAGTTAAGTGGGAGAGGTAGGAACAGAAGCGAAGTAACTTGGCAGGGTGGGTAGTTTTAGGGAGAGCAACAGGCTCTGAAACTGGTAGGCTAGGTGATGGTAAGTAAGCCCAGGATCTTTATTGTTAACTAATTTTCACCCCATCCAGTGACTCCTTCTGCAAGTGTTCTGAAGGCCACCTCTGCATGTGCCTCTGGGTTAGTTCCTACGGCTCAGAATAGAGATGGAAGCTGTCCTCAGGGAGTGCATAGTCTAGTAGGAAACCCAAAACATATGCCCCTTGCAAGTACTTAAATAACAATGGAATATAGTTTATGATAAAATATCCAGATGATAGAGAAAATGAATGCTGTATTTAACAACGTGTATCGTATAGGCATCAGGCGGGAGTAGAATGGATGTGACTTAGAACCTACTCTTGGAGTGAACAGTCAGTACACTGTGACCAAGAATATCAGTTCTGGTTTCAGGAGTTTGAGGAGATAAGCTTTGGGGACTGGGGCCACTGAAAGTCATTCCAGGGAGGCGATGGAGCTTAGACTGAGCCTGAAGTGGGGGAAGAGAGAGAGGACCAGGAGTAATTAAGTTTGTTTTATGAAGTAAGTGGAATTCTTGGAAGATTATTCTGACAGCTGTGTGTGGGACGGGGTGGGGGGGAGCTGGAGGAAGGAAGGAGGAAAACTGGTGAGGCTGTAATAGGAACTGAGGTGTGAGGTGTGAGGGAGAGTGGAGGACGTGCTATTGGAGAGAAAGGGACACCTGAGGGTGGAGAGTAAGTGACTCCACCACATACTATGAAGGGCCAAGGCATTTCTTTCTTACTATGAATTGTTTAGATGTGACTAGGAAGTATAATAAAAACATAAAAAGGTGTGAGCTTACATTGCTGACAGTGCCTCCACTCCCTTCCTTGAAATTCCTCTCTTATGACCCAATGAGGGAGTTAGAAAATAATATTTGTGGAGATGGCTTGCAGAATGGAGCTGGGTCCCCCACATGAGTAGCCTTGTCAGCAGGAATTACTCCAGAGTCTGCAGCATTTGAGGACACATAGGTGAGCATATCAAAGTCAGCCTTGGTTTGGATCTGGAAGAATAGTATAAATTTTTTTGAAGCCCTCAAACCCTGGAAATGCTATCCTGGAAAGTCTCACCTTAGGTCTGAGGATCCAGAACCAAGGGAAGTTTCCTTACCTGCTGTTTCAGCAAACCCAAGCTTATCTTCTTGTTAAAACTGGACTTTGGGAATGTAGGTCTCCAGTTCTTTGTCTAGGCAAGCTTTAGGCAGAATTCAGGAGGCTCTAAGGGTTGTAGGATTTCCCTTTTACAGTTTTAAAGTTTTAATTTGAGTGCTAATCAAAAACTCTTCAGTCAAGTGGTAATGTTTTTACAGATCTCTTTAAAAAGAGGAAGGGGACGATATATGACTGAATGCATTTATTAAAAAAAAAATTAAGCTTACTCATTTTGAAAGACAGAGCAGAGGAGGGGTAGAGAGAGAGGGAGAGAGAGAATCCCAGGCAGGCTTCGTGCTGTCAGCGTGGAGCCCGATGCGGGTCTCGAACTAACAAACTGTGAGATCATGACCTGAGCGGAAACCAAGAGTCAGACGCTTAACCGACTGAGCCACCCAGGCGTCCCAGAATGCATTTCGACTTGCAGAAAAACTAGTTAAAGGGGATGAGGGGTAAAAGGAAGTGGATGCAGTAGCTGGCTAGTTGGAGCTCAGGAGTTTTAGCTAAGATAACTTCACAAACACCATTGGATACATTATATCAATCAGAAATACCTTTGTGTTCATGTGTTTCTGGATTCTGGTGTTAAACCTAAGAGCACATTTTCTTATGACTTACAAATATAGTCAAGTCAACTGGGATCAGCAACTCTCAGGGAATAGACCATTGGGCAGAAAAGGTGGGAATAGGAGGGTGAGGGGAAGGGAGGGCTTTTGAAGTTGTGAGCTACAAGGAGCAATTTAAGCAGGCCAGATGCAGGCAGGAGGGGGTTTCTGAACAGTGAGAGGGTGGCATTGAATGTCAGGATGGGTGTGAGGCAACTGGGGAGAAGCAGAGGTTGATATAGGCCATGATGGAGAGGTGAGGGGCCACCAAAGACAAGGCAGGTACCTTATACTAGATACTGAGTATAAAAGAGGAATAAAATGGTTCCTCTCCTCGGAGGTTCATAGAGAAATAGGCAAGCAACAAATAATTTGTGCATAAGGTTTTTAGTTGAAGTAATTTATAAAAACTCAGAACCAGGAGGAGTTATGAACACCCATTGAACACTTTTGTGCCAGACACAGTGCTAGGTGCTTTGTATGTATTTTTCCAACAACTCTATGATGACTGTTCTCATCGTCTCCATTTTTACAGGTAAAGAAACAGACTTCTTAGCAGAGCAAGTGACTTGCCTAAGGTTGGAGGTGGTAGAGCAGGTGTTCTCTTTGACACAATTCCAGCAAATTCAAGGATTATTAAGTATTAATAAGGTATACTGATACTCCTTGCATTCCCTTCCCTGAAAAATAAATTTGGACACTAGGGACTAAATTTTTAAAGTTCATACTAAAATGAGCTGAAAAGGTGGAGCAATAAAAACAGACTAGAGCCCCCAGATATTAAAGCATTACATGAGACTATAATAATTTAGATGAATTCATCTTATTCAATGAATAAGATATTAATGATGAAGAATAGAGAGTACATGTGGAAAATTTTGACACCTCTATGATAGGAATGTGGCATATGATAAGGTTGCACGTTATATCTGATGGGAAAAGTTGTTTATCCTGTTCAAAGCAATGAGATAATTGGGTAGTCATTTGTAAACACACACACACACACACACACACACACACACACAATACAATCACAACTCTACTTTGTACAGCAAATGCATCAAAGATTTAAATATGACACAATTAGCATCACAAATGAGCTATAGGAAAACATGGTAGCATTTTAACATAATTTACAATAGGAAGTTATTTCTAAGCCTCAAACAAACCTCTGAGGCTGTTAAAGGAAAGTTTAATGAAATGAATAACTTAAAATATTTTATTATTATTAAAAAACCATAAACAAAGTCAGAAGACAAACAAACTGGAAAATATATTTTCCAACAGCAAATTACCTAGACAAAGCATTTTTATTTTGTTCTTATATGATAGTATGAGATATTTAAGTGTTTAAAGTCACAGGAGTTTTTAAAATTAAACTTTTAATTTTAAGATAATTGTATGTTATCATCACAACCTGTTCCATCCTTGTTGTTGCAAAGGGCAAGATTTCATTGTTTTTATGGCTGAATAATATTCTATTATATATATATATGTATATATATATATATATATATATATATATATATACACACCACATCCTCTTTATCTGTTCATGAATCGATGAATACTTAGGTTGCTTCCACAATTTGGCTATGTAAATAATGCTGCTATAAACATGGGGTGCATGTATCCCTTTGAATTAGTATTTTTGGGTTCTTTGGGTAAATAGCCAGTAGTGTGATTTTTGGGTCATAGAGTAGTTCTACTTTTTGAGGTACCTCCATACTGTCTTCCGCAGTGGATACACCAGTTTGCATTCCCACCAACAGTGCACAAAGGTTCCTATTTCTCCGCATCCTTGCCAGCACTTGTTTCTTGTGTTTTTGATTTTAGCCATTCTGAGAGGTGTGAGGTGATATTTCACTGTGGTTTTGATTTATATTTCCCTGATGATAAGTGATGTTAAAGCATCTTTTCATGTGTCTTTTGGCCATTTATACGTCTTCTTTGGGGAAATGTCATGTCTTCTATTTTTTTTAAATTGGATTATTTGTTTTTTTGTGTGTTGAGGTGTAAGTTCTTTATATATTTTAGATACTACCCCTTTATATGATATGTCATTTGCAAATATCTTGTCACATTCAGGGAGGTCTTTTAGTTTTATTAGTTCTTTCCTTTGCTGTGCAGAAGCTTTTTATTTTGATGCAGTTCCAATAGTTCATTTTTGCTTTTGTTTCACTTGCCTCAGGAGACATATGTAGACAGATGTTATGGCCGATTTCAGAGAAGTTACAGCCTGTATTCTCTTGTAGGATTTTTATGGTTTCATATCTCACAATTAGGTCCTTAATCCTAAGGACCTAAATTTTTGAGTTTATTTTTGAGTTTATATTTGTATATGGTATAAGATAAGTGGTCCAGTTTCATTCTTTTGCATGTAGGTGTCCAGTTTTCCCAGTACCACCCTTGCATCCAGGAATAAATCCCACTTGATTATAATGAATGATTTTTTTAAATGTAATTTTGGATTTGTTTGCTAATATTTTGTTGAGGATTTTTGCATCTATGTTCATCAAAGATATTGGCCTGTAGTTCTCTATTTTTGTTGTGTCTTTATCTGATTTTGGCATCAGGGTAATGCTGGCCTCATAGAATGAAATTGAAAATTTTCCTTTCTCTTCTATTTTTGGAAAAGTTTGAGAAGAGTAGTTATTAATGCCTCTTTGAATGTTTGGTAGAATTCACCCTATGAAGCCATCTGGTTCTGGAATTTTGTTTGTTAAGTGTTTTGATTACAGAATCAATTTCATTGCTAGTAATTTGTCTCTTCAAGTTTTCTATTTCTTCCTGTTTCAGTTTTGGTGGGTTATATGTCTCTAGGAATTTATCCATTTCTTCTAGGTTGTCCAGTTTGTTGGTATATAATATTTTATAATATTATTTTAATCCTTTTTATTTCTTGGTGTTGGTTATTTCTCCTCTTTCATTTATAATTTTGTTTGTTTGAGGACTTTCTCTCTCTCTCTCTCCTTTTTTAATGAGCCTGGCTACTAGAGGCTTATCAATTTTGTTGATCTTTTCAATAATCCAGCTCTTGATCTGTTCTATTGTTGTTGTTGTTTTTTAGTGTCTATATCATTTATTTCTGCTCTAATATTTATTATTTCCTTTCTTCTGTTGGTTTTGGGTTTTGTTTGCTCTTTTTCTTGCTCCTTTAGGTGTAAGAGATTTTTTCTTGCTTTTTGAGGTAGCCATATGTTATCATTTTCATTTGCCTTAATGTATTTTTTGATTTCCTCTTTGATTTCTTGGTTGACCCATTCATGGTTTAGTCGCATATTATTTTACCTCCATGAATTGTGCTGTTTCCAGATTTTTTCTTGTGGTTGATTTCCAGTTTCCTAGCATTGTTGTCAGAAAAGATGCACGGTATAAACTTCAATCTTTCTGAAATTATTGAGACTTGTTTTGTGGCTTAATATGTGATCTATTCTGGAGAATGTTCCTTGTGTGTGCACTTGAAAAGAATGTGTTTTCTGCTCTTTCAGGATGGAATGTCCTGAAGATATCTATTTAATCCATCTGGTCTAGTGTGTTGTTTAAAGCCACTGTTCCCTTGTTGCTTTTCTGTTTAGATGATATGTCCATTGATGTAAGTGGGGTGTTAAAGTCCCTGACTATTCCTGTATTATTATTGATTAGTTCTTTTATATTTGTTATTAACTGCTTTATGTATTTGGGTGCTTTCATGTTGAGTGCATAAATATTTACAATTGCTATGTCTTCTTGTTGGATTGTCCCCTTTATTATTACATAGTGTCTTTCTTTGTTTCTTGTTAGTCTTTGTTTTAAAGTCAATTTTTGTCTGATATAAGTATTGCTACCCTGACTTCTTTGGACATCCATTTGCATGATAAATGTTTCTCCATCCCCTCACTTTCTATCTGCATGTGTCTTTACATCTGAAGTTAGTCTCTTATAGGCAGCATATAGATGGGTCTTGTTTTGTTACCATTCTGTCACCCTATGTCTTTTTTTTTTTTTTTTTACTTTTCTTATATAAATTTTATTTTTATTTTTTAAAGTAAGCTCTATACCCTATATGGGGCTCAAACTCACAACCTGGAGATCAGGCGTCACATGCTCTACAGACTGAGCCAGCCAGGCACCTCAACCTATGTCTTCTGATGGGAGAATTTAGTCATTTGACATTCAAAGTAATTATTTATAGTATGTATTTATTGTAATTTAGTTATGTTTTGTGTTTGTTTTTGTAGATCTTCTCTGTTCCTTTCTTGCTTAGCTCTCTTCTCTCACCATAAGTTGGCTTTCTTTAGTGATAAACTTGGACTCCTTTCTCTTTATGTTTTGCATATCTATTACTGGTTTTTGATTTGTGGTCACTATCAAATTTGTATATAACATCGTCTGCATATAGCAGTCTATCTTAAATTAATGATTCCTTAAGTTTGAACCCATTCTTTACTCCTCTTCTCCCCATGTTTTAGGTATACAGTGTCATACTTTAGTTCCTATTATTTGTGAGTCCCTTGACTTATTTTTATAGATATACTTATTTTTACTGCTTTTGTGCTTCCTACTTTTCTTACTCTTACTTATGGTTTTTCCTTTCCACTTACAGAGTCCCCTTTAACATTTCATATAGGGCTAGTTTAGTGGTCATGAACAGCTTTAACTTTTTTTTAAATATTCATTTATTTCAGAGAGACAGAGAGAGACAGAGAGAGAGAAAGAGTGTGTGAGCAGGGGAGGGGTAGAGAGAGAGGCAGCAGGGGATCTGAAGTAGGCTTCTCACTGATGGCTGTGAGCCCAATATGGGGCTCAAACCCATGAACTGTGAGATCATGACCTGAGCCAAATTTGGACATTCAACTGACTGAGCCACCCAGGTGCCCCAACTCCTTTAACTTTTGTTTGTCTGAGAAACTCTTTATCTCTCCTTCTATTCTGAATGACAGCCTCGCTGGGTAGAGTATTCTTGGCTGCAGATTTTTTCCTTTCAGAAAGTTGAATATATCATATTCCTCCTTTCTGGCCTGCATAGTTTCTGTTGAAAAATCCACTGATAGCCTTATGGGGTTTCTTTGTATGTAACTGTTTTATTTTCTCTTGTTGCTTTTAAAATTCTTTTTGTTTTATTACTGCTTTTTTGCCATCTTAATTACTGTGTGTCTTGTGTGGATGTCCTGGTGTTGATTTTATTAGGGGATCTCTGCCTCCTGAATCTGAATTTCTGTTTCTTTCCCCAAATTCAGGAAGTTTTCAGCTATTGTTTCTTTAAATAAATTTACTTCCCCCTTTTCTCTATCTTCTCTCTCTGGGATCCTTAGAATGTGTTATGTTTGATGGAGTCACTGAGTTCCCTAAGTCTATTCTCCTTTTGCTTGATTTTTTTTTCTCTCACCTGCTGAGCTTGATTACTTCCCATTACTTTGTCCTCTAGATCACTGACTTGTACTTCTACTTCATCTAGCCTGCTATTTATTGCATTTAGTGTATTTTTAATTGAAGTCATTGTTTCCTTCATCTGTGATTGGTTCTTTTTTCTCTATCCATTAAGATTCTGATGTCCTAAACTATGTTCTCAAGTACAGTGAGTATCTTTATGATCATTACTCTAAATTCTCTAGAAGGCATATTAATTATCTCTATTTTGCTCATGTCTCTTGCTGTGACTTTATCCTGTTCGTTCATTTGTGACATGTTCCTCTGTCTCCTCATTTTGCCTCTTTGTGTCTGTTTCTATGTGTTAGTAAAGTCAGCTAGTCTCTTGCTCTAGAAAGTAGTGTTCAAGGTGTGTACCTTTAACAAGGTGGCACTGGTCCTCGTCTACAGAGTTGCGTAGGTGGTGCTGAGACCGGGCGGCTGGGGCCACTTCATAGAGCGTTCTAGTGGGGGGGGCATAATTCCAACAAGGTGTGTGCATCCTCCCTGAGAGGTGACCAACCACCACTGCTGTGACTGCAGCCCCACAGAGCTTGAGGTTGGAAGATGTGGTGCCAAGGCATTTGCAGGTCCCCTGGTAGAGGGGAGCCACAGCCTTGGATCTGAGGCAAGCCCAGCTGGAGCTAATAGGGAGTGGTGTAAGCAAGTTAGGTAATGAATGCTGGGTGCCTTGTTGGTTCCCACAGGTGGCTGTGTGTTTATGGGGGGCAGGGGAGGGAGATGATGCTTGTCAGCTCCTTTGTTCCTGGAGAAGTCCCTGAGTGAACTCTGAGATCAGTAATTCTCCTTCCTGTATGCCCCGGGTGTTTTCCCAACTACAGCTTCTATGCTATATCTCTGCGGCTATTTGTTGTCCTGTCTTACGGGCAGGGACTCAGTTTCCTAGTGCCTTCTAGACTCTTCCAGAGCCAAGCCCACTGATTTTTAAAGTTCTAGGCTTTAAGTGCCTCAGGTTGTATGAACTCACAAAATTCAGCCCCTCTGTTTTTGTATGTGGCCTCTTCTTTACATTTAGCTGTGGAATTTGTTCTGCCAGTCTTCAGGTCATTCTGTGGGTGATTTACACTTATCTGAGTGTTATCTAGTTGTGTTTGTGGGACAGGGTGAGCCTCGAGCCCTCCTAGTCTGCCGTTTTTGCCAGAAGTCTCCCTTCTTTGGAGACATTTTTGGTTGTCATGATCAGTGAGGAGGATGGTACTGGATCTAGTGGGTAGAGGCCAGGCATGCTGCTGATATCCTACAAGGCATAAGGACAACCCCCATGACAAGGAATTTTCTACCCCCAAAACTCAACAGTACTGAGATTGAGAAACCTTGGTTTAGGGGGCCTTGGTTAAAAGGTTTCAACGATGCTACTGTAAAATGTTCTAGTGTGTGTGACCAGCACTTCATAGCATCAACTTTATTTTCATCTGTAGCATGTGAACGAAGATCTTTCTAAGTGCCAGCTGCTGGGGAAAGACTAATTAAACAAGAAATTCTCATTAATTCCCTTTTACCAAACTCTTCTTTTGCTGGTTAGAAAAAAAATGGCTTTCTATATTTTAGCAAAAGCTCCATCTGTATTCGAATATGGTCTTTTGGTTATAACAAATAATGTGCTTCAACAAATGGAAAAAGTACCACAAATGGCAACAGATGTAGCTTAGTGCTGACTTTAGAAGGTGGCGAGGCCTTCTCTTGGACGAGCAGGGCTAAACACGTCCCACTCAGCGCTATTGAACAGAACGCTTACAAATTAGAAAGTAATGACCATTGCTTTACTTGTTATGATAAACCAGAAAAACAGCCTTCAGCTTATTGAATCTATTATTGAACCCTAATTAGCTGTGGTGTTTGGACATTCTGAGGCCTATGGTAAGATAAATAATATTTATGGTTTCTTCAATGTATCAAATCATTGTTTACGAAATACAGTGTAGTATGAAATGCTCTCCTCTCTCAGAGTTTAGACCACAGAGTGACCAGGCGCTCATTCTGGGGTTGTGATTGAAACACTGGAGCCTAGCATGGGTAATCTTCATGTAGACACTCTAACCACAGATATCAGAATGCTTAGCAGTGCCTCAGGCCCACGCAGACTCCTCGACGGGTTCTTAACCATGTGAGCTTTGGGTGGAATTGAGGAAGGGTAGCATTAAATACACTGAGTAATCTGAAAATGAAGGGTGGGGAATTAAAAATGAGTTCAGTTGGGTTCAAGGAAATTTTCTGAGGATGTCAGCATTTTTCCATTTGGGGAAAAAAGATGTCTTTTAAAACATTTCTATAGGAGAATTTGCTAAAAGCTCATCAGTGATACATGAAATTTGAACTGAAATAGTGTAGAGAAAAAATTTTAAACCATTAATTAAAAAGTAAATTCTCGTAGACCCAAACTAAAATGCCAGGATAATATATCAATGAGGACCTGTTTTCTTATCTGTAAAACAGGAAGAAACAATCCCTTATGTGAAACTCTTGGAGTCAAATGAGTTTCACAATTTGGAATTTTTAATATTTTAGAAAAGTAATAAAGCATGTGTCATTTATTGTGTAGAACCCTAAGAGGGGTTTGGGGCATTATCTTCTAAAGACACATATTTCTACAGTGAAATGTACACTAAATGGGTTAAATAAACAATACAAGTAGCTTCATATCAGGTCATATCAGGTCAGGTTTTGTTACCAAGTGAGTTTGCTATAGACTTATTAAAAAACTTTGAGTTTTCAGAGCTTTGGGACTTAGGAATTATAAATGAGGGATTGTGTATCTGTATCTGTCTCAAAAAGGTATAATAAGAATAAAATGCTACAATGGATAAACTGTGTATACTGCAGTCATATAATAAACATGAGATAATAGTAGCTATTGTTGTTATTAGGCTGAGACATAGGAAATTTTTGTTTTTGTAGATAAAAAATAATCATATTTTAATTGAAAATTATTATCACTATTGGAATTCTTTGGGTTGATAATATATTTTGGCTCCATTTCTATTCCATTTCTTTTCTTTCCCTCCTTCCTCCTTTCCTTGTTCCGTGGGGTCTTCCATCTTAAAATCCTTGCATATAAAAAACATGATGTGAATGGTCATCTTTGACCTGGTTTGGTTACTGAACAGGCTTTTAAAGCTTCATCTACTTATGTATGGGCAGGAGGGATTTGCTTAAAAAAGATTAAAACCAAAACAAAAACAAAAATAGCAAAATAGGCAGCAAGCATTTTACTTGTCTTATATTTCCATGCCCTTCTTTCATAGCAAGACCTAAGTGTTCTAACCACAATGATTCTGATGACCAGGAATTCCAGCCCTGGTAGCGTGGGCTGAGTCAGAGGGATCTGTGTTGGATCAGCACAGAATCTAGGCCAAAGTCATGATGAACTGGCGCGCGCGTGTGCGCGCGCGCACACACACACACACACACACACACACACACAAAACACAAAAAAACACAAAGCATCCAGCTGCTAACCACCTCAGAATTGCACCTATTTAAAAATAACCTGCTGCTTGTAACTCCATTTCCTGGGCCCCATTTCTCTGTATCCCTTTCTGACTGCAGACCTCTCAGCCATTCTCTCAGATCATTCTAGATCTTAAATAATGTTATGGACTATCTATAGTGGCCAAAAACCCAACAAACTCATAACTACATTCTGTTTACAAATTCATTTCCAAGGCCAATTATTTATTTGTTTAATTAAGAAGTTCTATATCCCTGAGAGGAACTTAGTAATTGAAAGCTGTTTTTATTTTACTAATATGTTTAATAACTCCTGATTTTTTTTAGTAGGAATGAATCTAGGCTTGTCAAATATTTTCAAGGTAATTCTTCTGATGAAGATGGATGATTTTGATTAACCAAATAATTTATGATGATAATAAAGGCATAGAAAAATGGAGCAAATATCATTGTTAATTGTTCTTTTCCTCTGAAAGATTGCATGCTCTATAGCAGTAATTCTTTTTTTTTAAATTTTATTTTTGGTCTTTATTTTATTTTGAGAGACAGAGACAGAGAGTGAGTGGGGGAGGGGCAGAGAGAGAGAGGGAGATACAGAATTTGAAGCAGGCTCTAGGCTCTGAGCTGTCAGCACAGAGCCTGACGCGGGGCTCGAACTCACGGACTGTGAGATCATGACCTGAGCCGTAAGTGGACGCTCAACCAACTGAGCCACCCAGGTGCCCCATCTATAGCAGTAATTCTTAAACTGGGTCCCATGGTTAATTGGTATCAGTAGGTGTTTCAGAAAAAAGAAAAAAAAAGGAATCTATGCTCAAATAACTTTGGGAAAATTTGCTTTGAACAAAATCAAGCAGGTATCTTTCTAGTAGAAACCATCAATAGCTTTTAATATTCTAATTTGCATTATGACTGCAAGAGAGGACTGAGTTTGCAGGAACTCCTAAGACTATTTGAACATGAAAACTTTCCTTTTGCCAAAAAACTTAATATTTCATGGACACCAAAGTTGCAGGCAATACAGTGTTTGAAATACTGACTCTGGCCCATACTGGTATGTCAGTTGTGATGCCTTGACAGTCATAGTTTTCTTATAGGGAAAACTGCTCAGTTAAGAAGCCACCGATTATAGGCAGCCATAATGTGACCTTTCTCTTCCTCATGGCTGTTTGGAGCAGAAGTGGGCACCGAAGTCCCAGGTTGCCAAGCCCACGGACTAGACAGAATTGAGATGTGTGGAAAGGGTCAATTAGCTGACACATAAAGAAGCTGCCATGAGGCAGTTGGCTCCTTGAGGGTCCCTGACTAAATCATGGTCATGAGGAGGCAGGCATTTTGAGAACAAGGCAGGAAAGACAAGCAGAGTAGAGGGTGAGGTAGCTGATGAGCTATGTCAAGAGCAATGGAAGCAGAGACAGAGCCTGTGAGTCACCAAAGACGAGATTAATTTGGACTACTTGCCCTGGAGGGGCAAAGAGGTAACCCCACTCCTAGATCAACTCTGGACCTTCCAAACGCTTTGTTCCTCATGATGTTGCTATTCTTATTTCCAGTGACTTCTTGTTATTAACTCCCTCCTTATCCACTACATTCTTAGAATTTATCCCATCATAATTTGAGATAACCTGACAACCTGGCACCTTGCAACTTTTAAAAGTCCGATGAACACTTCTGGTTTGTTCTAAAGACTATTTTTTCCTATTAGAAATTAGAAAAACTTTTTTCTTCCTGCAGAATTGATGCATAGAGAAATTAAAAGCTCAATTAAATGCAGAGCAGACAACAAAAATTACTACCATTCTACCCCCACTTGGATAATTGCTGTTAAATTTTGATCTGTGTAGCATCTTTTCTTTCTCTAATTACAAAATAGGAGCACACTACATATGTTATTTTGTATTTTTTAACTTAACTATTGTAAATATCTTTTCCTTTTTATCACAACATATTTAATGGTTAAGTTATTTTGCTGTGTACAGAGTTTATTTAATCCCCAATGTTGGACATTTTGGTTGTTTATTCTTTTGCTAATATAAACACTTCTGTGAAAAATAACTTTGTAGCTTAATGTTTGCACACATATGTGATTATCTCTCAGGATAAAGTTCTAGAAGCAGAGTTATGGGATCAAAGTATATGCACAATTTTAAGGATTTTGGTTCTTAATGGGCAAATTGCCCTCCAGAAAGTCTGTACTAATTTACACAAAAATGGAGCAGTCTCTGACAGCCCAACTTTATCTTCTGTGGGTTCTCTTTCCAAGCTTTTCACAGCTTTTGGAACCAAATTGCTTGTCCTAAACTTTTCAGCTCTGGCTCTGGCCACTTCATCTCAGAATACTACCACAATCTTCTCTTTTTCTGCCCCTGGATTCCCTCTATTGAATCAGTTACTGAGCCGTAGAGGAGAATAGTGTACCCAGTTTTATTTGTACCCCATCCAGTCTTGGGGAGGCAGTAGTAGTGGCAATTTAAACTAGAAACTCACAAGATTTGCTTCTGTTGGAAAATGAAAGACTCAGAAGGCTCAAGGAGCCCTTTAGTGGCAAGTGAATTAAGAGCATAAATCTAAGGAATGCCTGCAGCTTGCAGCTTGGTATTACATGGTTGCTTACTATTCATATGATCTCTCACTGCTGAAATGTGTATAGAAGACAATGACAACTCCGATTACATTCCTGATATACTAGCGAGGGCCAACCACCTATGGCCCTAGTCAGCAATCAAAGATGGTTGTGACAAATGTTGCATGACAGTAGCTTAGAGAGGAATAAAAACATCAGTCCTGTTTTTTATTGTGTAACTTTTCATCTTATATGTTTAGGGGAGCAGGGCCTGAGAATCCTATTTATGGGCTGTAAGACTCATTCTTTTGCCTTTGGTGGTCAAACGGGCATTTGGGAAATTTTACTGTTACTTGGGAGTTCTGGTGCAGCAAGCAAAGGCAGGTTGAAAAAACAGCGATTTGCATGGCCTGTTCACCTCTCTTATGAGAACTTCTGAAAAGTCTGAGACGTTTGAAGTTACTCATTAAATGTGTCATTGGGCTTTTGTGAATTGCCTATTTTAGGTATTTATGTTCTCCCTAACCAAATTAGTCCATGCCATTGAGAATAAAGTATGTTTTTCATACTTTTACCTTTTCACTCACTCTTCCCTTATTCAAAAGACATCTATTGAGTCTCCATTATGGTGCATCTTTTGCAAACATTTTAAAAAAGTATTTGTATATAGGGTACTGGGAGGCTCAGTTGGTTAAGTGTCCAACTATGGCTCAGGTCATGATCTCACGGTTCATGAGTTTGAGCCCTGTATCAGGTTCTGTGCTGACAGCTCTGAGCCTGAAGCCTGCTTCGGGTTCTGTGTCTCCCTCTCTCTCTGCCCCTCCCCCTCTCGCACTCTATCTCTCTCTCTCAAAATTAAATAACAATTTAAAAAAATTAAAAAATATTTGTATGTATTTCTTTGCAAAATTTAAGGTCCATCAAAAACAAGAGTTTTAGATTTTTAGATATTATTATGCCTGGTTTCATTATAACCGCATAATCTACATCCTGGAAGCCTTCAGGCCCTCTAGTCTTATGGGTGGCAAGGGAGGGGTGAGGGATTGCTCTCTAACTAAATAAAAAGGGATGAGTCATGACAGAAAGATCAGAGCCTTACCCAATGTATTTCCAAGAAGGTTTTTCTGTGGGGTTGGGGGTGGGGACTTGTGCTATGACCTGAGACCTGCTGTCACTTAGCTGCCATAGTCTCTCTTACTTCCTGAGGCAGAGTTCTTTTGTTTAAACTGCTTTCTCCCATACTGGGTCTCCCCTTGATTCCCCCAAAGCACTGCTAATACAAGACTGCTGCGTGAAGTAGATTTTCCTGAGGGTTTGTGGGGGTAATGCAGGGTAATTACAGTGGACTTTGCTGAACTGCAAGGTCTGAGGGAACCGTCCTCACAACACTGCCCTCACTTCTCATACCAATAGTAAGTTCAGGGGCTTCCCAAAACCACCCTCAGGTTGGACAGTTTGCTGGAAGGAGTCACAGAACTCACAGAAAGCTATACTCATGGTTTATTGCAGGGAGAGGATACAAATTAACAGTAACCAAAGAAAGAGACTCATAGAGCAGAGTCAAGGAGAGGTCCAGATGTAGAGCTTACAATTGTCCTTCCCTCTTAGGGTCCTGGGTGGCATTACCTCCTCAGACCATGATGTGTGACAGTGTTCAGAGTATTGCCAACCAGGAAACCTCACCAGAGTCTGTGGTGTCCAGATTTTTTTTAGGTGCTCTATCACTCAATGCTTGTGTGACTGATCTTTGGTGTCCAGACCCTCTAGGGCTAACACTTTCAGTCTACATTTTCTCTGGATCTGAGAGTTTATCAACATGGCCCAAAGCCTCCATTATAAGTCACATCATTAGACAGTCAGTGGCCAAAGGCCTCAGGTAAACATGACTCCATCATGTAAGGCAATTCAAGGGCATAGAGATCATCTCCAAGTAACCAAGGGGTAAAAGACAGACTTCTTTTTGGGTAAGGTTAATTCTTAACTACATAATTACACTAATGGGAAATTTCTAGAAACATATTAGTCATTCTTAATCTCACTGACTGGGTCATACCCCTTTTCTATTCTGTTCTTTGAGTTTCTTTCTTTAGACTTTCTTATTGTCTCCCTTTTACCTAATTTCTGGATACATATGTTTTTCTTTCTCAGGCTACCCTTAGAAATGCACAATTCTCACTTTACTATGCAGGGCAATTCATCTTTCTTGGGCTTTCCCTAGTACAACCACATTGAACCAGGAGAGCTCCGTTTTCTTGTCCTAAAGGCCCATCAAAACCCATAAGGTATTTTCCTCAATTAAAGAATCATCTGTTCCTAAGTCAGGCCACTCCTTTAGATGGCAAATATTGAATGAGAGTAACCATCAACCATAGATTTCTATACCTAGTGAAGCTATTTGCACAAATGAAGGTAAAATAAAGACAGTTTCAAGAAAAAGCTGAAACACTTCCACTATCAAAGGTCCCTTGATGCAGACCATGAGTCTAGATTTTTCTCTTGTCCAGCAAGAGAGCAGACACAGAATTGAATATGAGAGAGGCTAATGTCCAGGAGGACACAAGAGCCCCAAATAGGGGTTTCATCTCTATATTTATTGAACTCACAAGATATTACCCACGTGGTGAACATGAAGAAAAGAAAATATTACACACATGAATGTGGAGAAAACAATCAGACAGTAATCATTAACTTGTGTGTGTAGGAAGCAAAGAGTCTGGGGGGCAAGTGGAGTTAGTGATCAAAGTACAATAGTATATTGGCATCAGATGGAAAGTAATTTCCTGCAGGTGATATAACAAGTTATTCGTGATCCCATTACAATATCTCACTAGCCAATCTTGGGCACTTTTGCCCCGTGGTGATGGCTTTCCACCCTAAGCTGTTTTTCTAATCCATTTATGTAAGTAGAACCTATTTCCCCATAGTCCCTTACTCAAGGGACTTTCAAAGGATATACTTTGGGAATAAGAGAAATTGTCCCAGAAGGAAAGTCTGAAATACATGAGAAAAGTGGAGTGAACAAATAAACAACAAACAAGAAGGTAAATATGTGGGCAAATAATTTAAAAATTGTAGCTGCAATTGATTTTTGTTTAAAATAAGGATTTTTTGGGGCACCTGGGTGGCTCAGTCGGTTAAGCGTCTGTCTTTGGCTCAGGTCATGATTTCACAGTCCGTGGGTTTGAGCTCCGCGTCGGGCTCTGCTGCTTCGGATTCTGTGTGTGTGTGTCTTTCTGCCCCTCCCCCGCTCACTCTCTCTCTCTCTCTCTCTCTCTCTCTCTCTCTCTCAAAATAAAATAAAGACATAAAAATTTTTTTTAATTAAAAAAATAAAATAAGGATTTTTCCTCCATTGCATGAGATTATATTTTTATAATTATATTATAAAATATATTATAATTATATTATAATTTTATATTACTTTTATAATCATTGATGATTTTCTTGTTATTGCCCAACAAAGTCACTTTACCTTTAGAAACATTTTCAAAGAATCCAACCATCTTTCTTTAGGTATCAAATCAAGTGTTTCTTATTTTTCAACTAAGAAGAGTAACAGGTCATTTATGGATTTCGTAGCAATGATGGAACAGTGCAAACCAGAGATTATTCATGTTGAACAGAAATGAGTTACAAAATCCTCTGGGGCATTCTGTTAAATATTTTTAGTCAGTGGTTCCTGGTGTGATTGCTTAAATTTTAGGTTCAAGAGAATTAGTAAGAATGGTAAACTTCTCTACATAGTGTTGTTTAGTAAATGAACAAACAAAAACACAGAGATCAGGCTCTATTTGGAATTTAGTGTTTTGAAGCTAGAAGAGCACTTGGAGCTTTTCTGTCCCAGGTAGAAAAAAATAAAAAATAAAGGTAGTACAACACAGAAGTTGTGATCTGACATGAGATGGAGCCATTCTAGAGCTCTAATGGGCAGAGGACTGCAGAGCATTTCAAACTGGCAAAGCCTGCCCATGCTTTTCCAGCTTGTGGTCTTCTGCTGGGGAACTTTTGTGAAAGCCTCTTTCATTTCAATTCATTTCTTATGGCTGCCAGTGACACATGTGCTGCTATTTTCATTCCAATTCCAATACTTTGTTCCTTCGGGATGTTTTGTGATCAGGTAACCATTATATCTGGACAAAACACTTGGGAAAATTTGAAGCCAGGACAAATTCACTTAAGATTGTTATTGTTTTTAGGGGCGCCTGGGTGGCTCAGTCGGTTAAGCATCTGACTTCAGCTCAGGTCATGATCTCACAGTTCATGAGTTCGAGACCCACAGAGCTTGGAGCCTACTTAGGATTCTGTGTCTCCCTTCTCTCTCTCTCTGCCCCTCCCCTGCTTGTGCTCTCTGTCTCTCAAAAAATGAATAAATGTTTAAAAAATTAAAAAAAAAAGATTGTTATTGTTGTATTGACAAGTTGTCAGCCTTGCAAAGTTTATGGATTGGTCTCCAAGTGTTGTGCTCTGTGACTGCTCTTTCAAAAGCCACACTTTATGAAGGAATAGCCATAGGGGTGTTGGGAGATTGATGTGTGTGTGTGTGTGTGTGTGTGTGTGGTGTGGTGGGTAGGTATTGCTGGAGAAAGATGACCAAGTGTAGGAGAGAGGAGAATGGTTGCCACACTTTTATATTTGAAAGCAATTTCAAAATCTCTGTGTAGAGATTTTCTTTTGCTGTGCATGGAGATAACTGGGAAAAGCCTCAAAAAGTTAAATGCCTTAGGCCTCCAAATTTCATTTTCTTCCAGAATGTCTATTTGGGTATGGTAAGCAGCCTCTGGGTCTGCAGAAATGTGGATGTAGCCTTTCTTCTCTGGTGGCTGGAACTCGCCCTGGGCATGGGCATGTGTGCAAGTGTGGGTGAGTGGTGCAGGGTTTGTGCCAGTCTGTGGAGACCTTCAGGAGTGACTTGATCTCTGTCATTTCTAAAATGTTCACATGGACATATCCTTTGCTGTAAAATGGCTGCTGTCATTTGTTAGCAGTGGTATATCTATACAGGTACAAAGTCCTAGACCTTCCTACCTCTTCCTGGTAAGCTCTTTTTTTTTTTTCTTCATAAAACTTTTCCAGGGCACTTGCCTTGTCTCATTTTGGGTGACAAACTTGTGAATTGTGTGGGGTCCAATTAAACTATGTTACTGACTTAGGGGGTTTTTATTTAGTTAGTCTCTCTATTTGGAAACAGGGATTGTGGAGGTCTTTTCTTTTGCTTGGTGTTATAAACATATGTGGGTGAGGAAAAAACAGAGGCAAGTGGTCTTTGGAACTTAAAGAGGGCATGCAAATTCCTAAAATGTTGGCTCTTTAGCCAAGTCTGACTTACTGAGACACAACCAATAGAACACCAGGAGGCTTAATTAAAGAAATTAGGGGCGCCTGGGTGGTAAATTTGGTTACATGTCCGACTTCAGCTCAGGTCATGATCTTATGGTTTGTGGGTTTGAGCCCTGCGTCAGACTCTGCACTGACAGCTCAGAGCCTGCATCCTGCTTCCAAATCTGTCTCCGTCTCTCTCTGCCCCTCCCCAGTTTGTGTCCTCTCTCTCAAAAATAAATAAACATTAAAAAAAATAAAAAACTTTAAAAAAATGAATAAATAATACAATCTGAATCTCAGAATATTTAGTGATTTCTGGAATTAAAAAACATCTTAGAATTAGTTTTATCTTACTATCTTACAAATGAGAAAATAGAATGAAGATATCTTATCACAAATACCTGTTTTCTAGGTTAGGGAACATTGCTAGACAGTCTGGGAAACTGGCCTTGAACCTAGGACCTCTGATTCTAAGAGATGTGGGGTTTGCTTAAGGGCCTTCAGCTTTGTGCACCTGCCTGGGGGACATTTTCACTTGACATCATTAAAGATGTTTCTCTCCCCAGGGAAGAACTGATCCAAGTTCTTTGCCCAGATGATCCTCTTGAGAATGTACCTTCTCCTCTCTGTTGCTTTTTCCCTATGATATCCTTATATCTAAATTTTTATATAATTAAAACATTTTTAGTGTGTGTTTTTGCATTAAGACTATTTTGTTATAATGATTTAAGTTTCTTTTCATTGTTTTCTTTAGAATTCTTGCCCAGTATAGTAGCATCTTCTCTTTGTTTTCTTGCTTCTATTTCAGGTTTCCTGTTATAACTTTTACGTGTCAATATCTATTTTATGTGGTGATGATGATGATGATGATGATGACAACAATGATAGAAAACAGTTATATACCAGTGACTACGTACTACCCACTGTTCTAAGTACTTGTGTATATAACACATGGAGGGCTATTGTTACTCCTCATTTATATATGTATGCGTACTCAAACATTTTCTTTTGATTAAAATAGATCTTAATTCTGACTTTTATCCAGTTTTGCACCTTAAGTTTCAAATTTATAATTTTTAAATTTTTGTTGCTAAAATGTTTTTCTATCTTAAGCTCTCTTGTCCAGTATTTTCTATTTTTCTCTTATTTTTGTATTTTACTTGCCTAATTACATTTACTAATTTTTTTTGCTGCCTTAGGTTTAATATTATTTGTATATTTTATTTTATTTATTTATTTTTTAATGTTTTATTTATTTTTGAGAGAGAGAGAGAGAGAGAGAGAGACAGCATGAACAGGGGAGGGTCAGAGAGAGAGGGAGACACAGAATCCGAAGACAGGCTCCAGGCTCTGAGCTAGTTGTCAGCACAGAGCCCAGTGCGGGGCTTGAACCCACCAACCATGAGATCATGACCTGAGCCTAAGTCGGAAGCTTAACCGACTGAGCCACCCAGGCACCCCATATTATTTGTATATTTTAATCCATCTTTTAAAAATTCTTCCTTTCATACAGAAGATTTGAGAAAAAATGAAACAATAGCAAAAGGATATATTCAGGAAAATGCAGGAAATCCAACAATATGGAGGAGGAAAAGATGGAAGTGTGACTGTGTCATACTAAATAAAAGAGATCAAAGATAATTGGCCATATAGCACTCGTGAGCCTTGATTAGATGCTGGTTCTAAAACAAAGCAGTCTTTGAATATGGACTGGAATAATTGTTCATTTTCTTAGGTATGTAATGGAGGGGCATGCATGAGAGAGATGGATAAAGCAAACTTTACAAATGCCAATGATTATTGATTCTAAACAAAAGATATATAGGTATTGACTTTACTATTCCTCAACTTAACATTTTCATGATAAAGGTTAGAGAATACAAACAAAACATAAACATAAACAACAACAACAAAAATTTACTTTTATTATCTGTCTCTTAATTTTTGTTCATAACTTGCATATTATTTTTATTTATATTATCCGTTTTTCTGTATTTTTAATTTAACATTTTCGTCTCTCTTTCTCCTGACCTCCTGGAGAGACTGAGGAGGCAGAACCGGCTGCTGCTGCTGCAAAGGCTGAGATCGCGGAGGAACGTCAGGGTGGACGGCCTGCTCCAGTTCCCGAAGTTACTGCTACTCAGCCTGAGGTTGCGGGCTGGCCTGAAGGCCTACAACTTTGGTGATGAGAATATATTCTTGGAGAACATGGTGTTCTTCAGCACAAGGCTAACAAGCACTGGGCTCAGTCAGGATCCTACAGGACGTGAAGAAGCCACAGGAGCTCTGGACCAGCTGGTGCCCCACACTACCCTGGCGGCGGCGGCGGC
>CM053574.1:56926623-56975445 GCA_028646485.1 Cryptoprocta ferox
TTAACAAAAATAAGCTGGGAAATAGCATTTATAAAGATAAAAGATAAAATTCACACAACGAGAAATAACAACAAAAATAGTAGACTATTAAATATGGAGAACAAAGAGAGGGTTACTGGAGGGATTGTGGGAGGGGGGATGGGCTAAATGGCTCAGGGGCATTAAGGAATCTACTCCTAAAATCATTGTTGTGCTATATGCTAACTCACTTGGATGTAAATTTGGAAAATAAATTAAAAAATAGTAGAAAAGATAATTAAATCCAAAAGCTGATATCTTGAAAATAAACAATAAAATTTTAAAAACCTTGAAAACTTGATAAAATAAATAATAAAAAGTACAAAGTAAACATGATTTAGGAATAAGAAAGGAAATGTAACCATTGATTCAGCAGAGATGAAAGAGTAACATAAGAATAGTAAATGTGATTCTCTGATAAAAGATTTGAAAGCCCAGAGGAGCAAATTATTTCTTAGCAAAATATCAATTACAAAACCAACTCAATAATAACTGTACAATTTTAATAAATCACCAAATAATCCATAATATGATCAATATCTACCATTTAAAAAGATGCCAAGATAAGATGGTCAAAGCTGACTTATACTTGGCCTCTAAGAGAAAATTTACCATAGAAAAATATATAAAACTCCCCAATGATGTCAACATAATTTTCCTGATCAAATTTGATAAAAACAGAAGCAAAATAGGAAACTGTAAATCAATATGACTTATTACTATCAAAGCAAAACCTCTAAATAAGATATTAGGAAAAAGAATCTATATCAGAAGACTGAGTGGAACATATTTCAGGAATAACAGAGTCCTTCATATCAGGAAATAAATGTATCCACTTAATCCAGCCCAGCAAAAAACTAGAAGATAAAAGTATATGTCTGGTCAATAGATACTTAATAGGCATTTGGCAAAATTCAATAGCCAGTCCTAATTAAAAATTGCACTAGAAAAAAGTATTTAAATTCAATAAAGACAATTTTCTAAAAACTAGTACCAAATTCTAAAATCAGAAGCAAAGATGACCTATTTCATATTATTTTTTAACATTGTTACAGGTATTATAGTAAACGCTAAAAGACAATGAAATAATTAGCAAAGAGCATTGAAAAAAAGCCTATCTTTTGCTGATTACATGACAGTATACTTGTATTAATAGAAAACTCAAGGGGCCCCTGGGTGGCTCAGTCAGTTAAGTATCCAACTTCGGCTGAGGTCATGATCTCACAGTCTGTGAGTTTGAGCCCTGCATTGTGTTCTCTCTGTCAGTACAGAGCTTGCTCTGGATCCTCTGTCTCCTTCTCTTTCTGCTCCTCTCCCACTCATTCTCTCTCTCTCTCTCTAACATAAATAAATAAAAATTAAAAAAAGAAAGAAAACTCAAGAAATTCTAGTACAAAAAAATTCTAAAATTAGTAAAATGATTTATTCTAATTTCTGGATTAAAAATAAACTTTTAATTAACAACTTTTCTCTGGCAATTAGAATCAAAACATGAAAATTCAAATCTTTTTACAATAGTGACAAAAGCCACAAGAATACTTTATAAGGAATTTAATAAAAAAGACACAGCATGTACAGAATCTTATTAAAATATATAATGTATGGGGGTGCCTGGGTGGCTCAGTCAAGTGTCTGACTCTTGATTTTGGCTCAGGTCACCATCTCACAGTTCAGGGGATCAATCCCTGAGTCAGGATCCATGCTGTCAGCCTGTGCAGATTCTCTCTCCTCTCTCTCTGCCCCTCCCTCCCTTTTTCAAAATAAATAAATACAAATTTAAATAAATAAAAGATAGATTTATAATGTATGATCTAAAAAATATAAAAATGTATTCCATATTCTTAGAAGGAAAAATACATAGAAAAATGTCAATTCTCTAAAACTTAATATATAAATTAAATGCAATTTCAGTTGGTATTCTAATATGTTTTAATTGGTTATATTATTTTTAAATTGTATAGGAAAAAACATATATCCAAAAAACATACAAAAAATTAATATAGGAATATTTGCCCTACTAAATATCAGAATATAACATAAAACCACTGTAATTCAATAGGAACAAGTAAATGGAGGCTTGAAACAAGATAAATACTCCAGAGTTTAGAATTTGTTTAGATTATAAAATGGTATAATTTCAATAGGAAAAAGTTGTGGAATACTTAATAATTGATACTAATATCCTAGACACATATCTGGAAGAAAATAAACATGGATTGTTTCTTATAAAAAATACAGAAATAAAGTCCAGATGGATTAAAGTTATATATAACAAAATTAAGAAACTATAAGAAAACCTGAGACCTCACAATCTATGAGTGTCTACAATTCATGACTTCTTAACTATGACTAGAGACCCAGGAGTTAAGGCTAAATGCATTTGGCTAAATAAGAACTAAAAGCATTTCAGGGCACCTGGGTGGCTCAGTCAGATAAGCATTGGACTCTTGATTTCAGCCCAGGTCATGATCTTAAGGTTTATATCAAACCTGGCATCAGGCTCTGTGCTGACAGGGCTCTCAGCTTGGGATTCTCTCTCTCCCTCTCTCCCTCTGCCCCTCCCTTGCTTGCACTCTCTCTCTCTCTCTCTTTCTCTCTCTCTCTCTCTCTCTCTCTCTCAAAATAAATAAATAAATATTTTTTAAAAAAACCTGAAAGTTTTTCAATCCAGAAAATGAAAAGCAAAGCTAAAGGCATCACAATTCTGGACTTCAAGCTATACTACAAAGCTATAGTCATCAAGACAGTATGATACTAGCATAACAACAGACACAGACAGAACAGAATAGAAAACCCAGAATAGAAAACCCAGAAATAGGCCCAGAACTATATAGTCAACCTATCTTCGACAAAGCAGGAAAGAAAATTCAATGGAAAAAAGACAGTCTCTTCAACATTTGGTGTTGGGAAAATTGGACAGCAACATGCAGAAGAATGAAACTGGACCACTTTCTTACACCATACACAAAAATAAACTCAAAATAGATGAAAGACCCAAACCTGAAACAGTAAACCATCAAAATCCTATGAGAGAAAACAGGCAGCAACCTCTTTGACCTTGGCCAGAGCAACTTCTTACTAGACATGTTGCCAGAGGTAAAGAAAACAAAAGCAAAAATGAACTATTGAGACCTCATCAAGATAAAAACCTGCACAGTGAAGAAAACAATCAACAAAACTAAAAGGGAGCCTGCGAAATGGAAGAAGATATTTGCAAATGACATATCTGATAAAGGGTTAGTATCCAAAATCTATAAATAACTTATCAAACTCAATGCCCAAAAATCTACTAAGCCAGTTGAAAAATGGGCAGACTCAGAAATAGACAATTTTCCAATGAAGACATCCAGATGGCTAATAGACACAAGGAAAGATGCTCAATATCACTCATCCTCAGGGAAATACAAATCAAAACCATGATGAGATGCTACCTCACACCTGCCAGAATGGCTAAAATTAAAAACACAAGAAACAACAGGTGTTGGTAAGGATGTGGAGAAATGGAAACCCTCTTACACTGTTGATGAGAATGCAAACTGGTGCAGCCACTCTGGAAAACAGTATGGAGGTTCCTCAAAAAGTTAAAAATAGAACTACCCTACAACCCAGCAGTTGCACTACTAGGTATTTATACAAAGGATACAAAAATACTAATTTGAAGGGGTACACGCACCCCAATGTTTATAGCAGCATTTTTTACAATAGGAAATTATGGAAGCCACCCGTGTCCATTGGTAAATGAATGGATAAAGAAATTATATATATATATATATATATATAATTATGTATATATGTATACATATATATGGATATATAATGGAATATTATTCCACCATTAAAAAGAATAAAATCTTGCTATTTGCAACAACATAGATGGATCTAGAAAGTATAATGCTAAGCAAGATAGGCCAGTCAGAGAAAGACAAATATCATATGACTTCACTCATATCTGGAATTTGAGAAACAAAACAAATGAACAAAGGGAAAAAAGAGAAACCAAGAAACAGACTCTTAGCTATAGAGAACAAATGGTTTACCAGAGGGGAGGTGTTTGGGGGAATGGGTGAATAGATGAAGGGGATTAAGGCTACACTTGTCATGATGACCACTGAGTAATATATGAAATTGTTGAATCACCATACTGTACACCTGAGACTAATATAACAGTGTATGTTACATACACTGGAATAAATAAAATAAAATAAAATAAAACCTAAAAGCTTTTTTATGGCAATAGATCTCATAAATAAAGATAATAGACAAAAAAAAAAGTATTTGTAACAAATAATAAAAGTTTAAATTAATATGCAAAAATCACTTTCAAATAGACAAGAAAGAAATAAGTAACCCAATAAAATGATGCGCAAAGATAATTCACCGATGAACAAATCTGTGATAAACAAAAAATGTACAAATTTATAAGTAGTAACCATGAATATGCAAATTACAGTAATAGGATTATCACTTTATACCCATCAGACTGACAAAAATTTAAAAGAACCACAACATCTATTGCTGGCTGAGATGTAATTTAAGGGATACTCTCATATATTGTTGAGGGAAATGTGAAGTGTTAACAGCCTTTGAGGAAAACAATCTGGTATCATTTATTATAATTAAAACATATACTTACACTTTGATCCACCCAGCAGTAACATTCCTGGGTGTTCCATAAAAATACAAGTATTTATTTATACAGACAAATGTAAAAAGATATTGGTTGCAGCATTGTCAGTAGCGGTAGAATAAAAAGAAAAACTAGAAACAAAAGCAATGCCTATCAATCGGAGAATGGCTTTTAAAAATTCCAGTCACTAAAAATAATGAATTGGAGCTCTACCAGATGACTTAGAGGATTTTCAAATGAGATAGTGTTGAATGAGAAAAGCAAGATATAGAAAAGTATGTAATATAGGATTTTACTTTCATTAAAGAAAACACACAAAACAAATCTTATATACATATACTATGTGTGTATGAATATATATTGTACATTATATGAGGATTATATGAGAAAAGATAAAAATTTTTAGGAAAAGATGCATTTGGTGCTGGGTTCTTTTTTTTAATTTTTTAATGTTTATTTATTTTTGTGAGAGAGAAAGACAGAGAGAGGTAGCCACAGAATCTGAAGCAGACTCCAGGCTCTGAGCTGTCAGCACAGAGCCCAGTGTGGGGCTGGCACTCACAAACCATGAGATCATGACCTGAGCTGAAGTCAGATGCTCAACTGACTGAGCCACCGACACACCCCTGGATCCTGGGTTTTTTACTTTTATTCATTTAAATAGAGAGAGTGGGTGTGCGCAGGGGAGGGGCAGAGAGAGAGGGAATGAGAGAATCCCAAGCAGGCTCCACATTGTCAGCACAGAGCCTGATGTGGGGCTCAAACCCACAAACCATGAGATCATGACCTGAGACAAAACCAAGAGTCAGACGCTCAACCAGCTGAGCCACCCAGGTGCCCCTCAATGCTGTTTTAAAAGCTACTTGGGAACCAGGGAGGCTGATGTGAAAGGAAGGAAAAGAGTGACACAAACAAAAAAGAAAAAGAAAAACTTCAATTAAAAAAGCACTTCATAATTTTACAAATTATGCACATTTGACAAAAGTATGTATGTGCCAGTACATATAGTTAAAATATGTGTTCTTTCAAAATATATATTAGATTTAAAATATTTTTAAGGAAAAAATAAACAAACCATTAGAAAAATATTTTGTTCCTTTAGTGATCAAAGAAATTCAAGGTAAAATAATGAGACATCATTTTTCTGTAAAAGATTAGAGAAGATTTTAAAAATTGATAACACTTACCAGTTGTGTGGATGTGAAGAATTAAACACTTTTGCTGCTTTGTGAGTACAAATTGTTAGAAACTTTCTGAGGTGTATTTTGGCTATATTTAAGAAAAGCCTTTCAGGGAGCCTGGGTGTCTCAGTCAGTTAAGCGTCCGACTTTGGCTCAGGTCATGATCTCACGGTTGTGGGTTCCAGCCCTGTGTCAGGCTCTGTGCTGACAGCTCATAGCCTGGAGACTGCTTTGGATTCTGTGTCTCCCTCTCTCTCTGCCCCTCCCCCACTCATGCTCTGTTTCTCTCTGTATCAGTAATAAATAAACGTAAAAAAATTTAAAACAAATGTTTAAGAAAAGCCTTTAAGTAAGCACCACATAATCATACAGAAAAGTAAATACAAAATAAGTATTGTCAGTAATGGCAAGAAGTTGTAAGCAAGTCAAAGAAATGAAATAACATATGTAAAGTGCTCACCATGAGCCTGGAATAACATTAGCACTTAATAAATGTCCAAAAACAAGTGGATGGAGTAATCAAGTGGTAGTCCAACTCAGAAGAGAAAAAAAATAATGAAGCATTTAATAAGTAATTCCAGCATCCTGGAATGGAAAACAATGCAAGTTTAATAATGATAATGCTGGGACATCTGACTGGTGCAGTCAGTAGAACATGCAGTTCTTGATCTCAGGGTTGTGAGTTGGAGCCCCACGTTGAGCATATAGATTACTTAAAAAAAAATAAAAAAGGAATGAAAAAAATTTGTGATGAAAATGATAATGCTGACCTATATTCATGACATAGAAAGACATTAACAAAACACAAAATATCATTAAAGATGAAATGAAGTCATAAGTAGTATCCAGTTTTGAAAAAGTATTTGTAATTATATTTGTGTAAAAAAATATCTGGACAGAAGTGAACCAAAATGTTAACAGTGGTTATCACTGAATGGGGGAATTTTTGTTTTTTGAGGTTCATTTTTATCCATCTGTTTTCTAATTTTTCCACAATAAGAATGCATTTTTGCATAATTTTAAACTTTTCAAAGCATAGCAGGGTGAATGAGTATTTAGAATATAGAAAGAATCCCAGCTCCATAACTAGTAGCAATGTGACATTAGGGATTTTACTTGCAAAAAAATGTGTTTTTTCATGTGTTGGTTAATTACATGGAGCCAAAATAATCACTCCCCTGGTCATTCCAAATCAATAGGCATTTACTGTACTTGAATCCAGGGGAGGGATAGAAAAGGGGGGGCATGCTGACATTTCCTCACACTAGCAAAATTTTTATGTTGCCCTAGTAGGTATTCAAAAGGCTGGATCAGACACAGGAACTTATGTGGTTATTTTCAAACATCTCATGACTTGAAAGAACAGGTGTTGGAGGAAACTGTGTCTACATATTTGCTAGGAAAGCATTCTCAGGTTTCTTTTCTAATCATGGAAAAGATGATACATTAATGTGACTATTACCCCTACTTTCTGAAAAGAGCCAAGTAACCAGATGCATGAAACCCACATTCAGGAGAAATGAAGTCATGAGTAAGAGTCCCAAGCATTCTAGCAATGAAGCTATTAGAATTACATAACCTACAAGTTCCAACACACTTTCCCAGTTCCACCATGTACCTAATAAAACTTTTCCAAGGTCTACTGAAAGACAATTCCAAATTCATATATCATGACCTTTGAGCCAACTCCAATTAAATACAGAATGTCCCTGATGGGACTATTTATGAATGCAATTGATGCATGTTCAAAATTACTTTGGAAGACTAATGGAAATTTTTGATTCACAATGGAAAGTGAGAAAGAGGAGAGGACACTGAGTTCTGAAACCAAAAGACTATCAAAAATAAAGGGCAAGTAGAGAGACTGATAACTCCTTGGGAAGAACGAAGGAGAGAGGACCTGAAACATTGCAGGAGACATCTACCTTCATCCACCAGCCCAGCACCATCCTTGGAAGAGAGATGATGAGATTCATTGATCTTTCTGATTTGTTTTAATATTGAGAGCAAATAATTCTGCCTCATGAATGAAAAAGAGGGCTAAATACTCAGGATGAGTTCAGTGTGGGGTCAAATTAGAATGATGGAAATCAGCTGTCATCTCCCATCCGGGCTTTTGCAGTGGCCTCCTAACTGGTCTGTTTCCAGTCTTACCTTCCTATGGTCTACCTTCCATATGGCAGCCAGTATGATCTTTTTTTTTTTAAGTTTTTATTTATTTTTGAGAGACAGAGCGAGCAGGGGAGGGTCAGAGAGAGAGGGAGATACAGAATCTGAAGACAGACTCCAGGCTCTGAGCTAGCTCTCAGAACAGAGCCCGATGCGGGGCTCGAACCCACAAACCGCGAAATCATGACCTGAGCCGAAGTCGGACGCTCAACCGACTGAGCCACCCAGGCGCCCCCAGTATGATCTTTTTAAAACAAAAATCAGACTATATCTCTCCCTAATGGCTTCCCTTCATACCTAGAATAAAATCTGAAGTCCTACAGGGTAACCATAGGCTTTAGTTTTCCTTGGACAACCCCTGTTTATGGCTAATGAGGTCCTTCTCCCGATATTCCCTTGGCTCTTTCCATGACTTGATCCCAGCGTCTGATCAAACATTATCTACTCACAAAGGTCTTCCTTGATCTCCCTGTTGAAAACAACTCTATCTCCTCTCCCTGCTTTACTCTGTTTTAAATACTTTGTATTTGACTTCACAGTATATCACACTTTAATTTCTTAATTTGTTTGTCTGTCTGACTGGAATTGTGCTGCCTGCAGATGGCAAATTGTTGTCTTCACTAACACACCCCCAATACTGGCCCTGGGGAGGGGCTCAGCAAATATCAGATGCATGGATGAATGGGTGACTGAATGAGTGAGTGAGTGAATGCGTGAGTGGGGAAGGAAGGAAGGAAGGAGTCTTTGGCTCTACTTAGCAAGTATTCACTCATTCCAAGTTTGTATTAAACACTGCCTGAGCTAATTACTTGCAGACAATGATAAGTATGTACCACAAGTACCCCTTGTACACTGTCAAACCAAATGTACATTTTACCTCTGATTGCTATTCTAGGTGTTATGAACATTATCTGTGGACAATGTCTCCATTGACTTTATGGATTCCCAACGGTCAAGTTTCTGTAGGGTGCCAGATTCCTCCAGCCCCATGGCACAGGCTCAAGAGTTCTTGCTGACCCTTGAACTTTACCTCTCTATGTGCAAGCAGAGATGAGCAAGGAACTAAAAAGAACCTGATTTTTTGCTTTTTATAAAAATGTCCTGAAACACACACACACACACACACACACACACACACACACACACAAAGTCACCAAAGTCAAAACACATCTGATTTCTGTCAGAGCAAGTCAATTGTTCCCATTGTAAGGGTAAAGTAATTGAGTCTCCTTAAGTTTAAGGGACATGAACATGTTCATATAACTTAAAAGTGGCAATGCCCAAACTTACAGATACTCATGTCTGATACCAAAATCTACACTACTTTTCAAAAAAAAAAAGGAGAAAATGGGTTTTCCTATAAACTTAAAAAAATGTTTATTGTGAGAGAAAAAGCACACATGGAGGAGGGGCAGAGAGGGAGAGAGAGAGAGAATCCCAAGCAGGCTCCACACTGTCAGCACAGAGCCCAACGTGGGGCTTGATCCCACAACTCGAGATCATGACCTGAGCTGAAACCAAGAATCAAAAACTTAACATGATTGAGCCACCCAGGCACCCTCCCCCATAAACTTTTAAAGTAGCCCATGCCCCAAAGGGGATCCACAGATTTGAACAAATAACCTGAAAACATATTCTTGACTGGACAGCAAATAGTTGTCAACCATGGCTCCCCAGGGACCCAAACTCCAACTGAGCCTATCAACCAGCTCAGTTTTCCCAAACTTTGAAAATAGGCTATAGATGATATGTTCCAACCACACTGAATCCCTGGGCTTCTCTCTCTGGAAGGAATAAGAGGTAGGGTCTACCCTTTATACTTCTTTTGCCAACACATGGTTGCTCTTGAATAATTACACTAGAGAGAAAAGTTGGCCTTCAGTGCAGCTCCCAGTGATCTTACAGTTACCACTTAAATTACTCAAAAACTGGAATTTCTGTTTGCAGGCCTGAGAATCTGACAGCAAGGCTTCTATGGGAGAAACTCCATCCCCCATGGGAGGGTCAGTGAGAAGCTCCCTGAAGTTCCTGTTTCTTTGCTCTATCTCAAAGCAGGCACTTGGGATCCCAGCCAGCAGCCCCACAGCACCCAAACTTGTTTAATCCCTGGACTGTATCTGGTATTGTCGGACTTTCAGGAGTGGGAGGGGGAGTGCTCCACTGTACTGTCATTCTCTTGAAAAGTACTAACCTGCCGATTATTAACCCTTGCATGAGGATGGCTATGCAAACATTCTGGTTTATAGAGTTCTCTCACCCTCACCGTTTTGTTTGTCTTGTGGCTCCCTTGTACCTCCAGTTTTATGCATGGTACATTTCATGGGTCTGAAAAACTACCTCAGGAGATGGTTTTCTGGAGCCCCGTGGGGATACCCACCAGACCCCAGTGTGGGTGAAGGAAACTGTTCCTGCGAGAAGGAAACATAGGATGACTGGGATCCCAGTAGCCAACCTCTGCAGAAAGCCCACCCTCACTTAGTGGGTCTCCAAGGCTTTGCACACGGCCCTCAGGAATAGCAAAGTGCATGCTAAGATCCAGGGGTGTTATATAGCAATGCTTTCCTAGGGCTGAGGAGGGCGTGCCTGAAATCCTGAACTAAGCAAGCAGGAATGTTCACAGGTGAGGAGAACAGAGGGGAAGGAAGTGCCCCAAGGTGTTACCAAGGGGCACAGGGCTGAGACCACACTGCATCCAGATGACTTTTACAGGATCACGACAACATGTTTGCACATTCAAACACTCGTGATGCATGCATGCATACACGGACTGATCCAGTGTGACCTAACAACGATCGGAATCCCCTCTTTTGAATGCCCAGAACGGTAAGAAGCCCAGAAAAGATATTGAATGGGTATTTGTTGAATAAATTGTATAATGACTGAAAGAAAAGTGAGGGTTGGAGCAAGAAGAGAGTTGGGGACAGGAATTTGAGGGTATCATCTCTAGGTACATGTGTGAAGGGATCTCAATTCCAACAACTCATCTCTTGACAACCTTATGCCTTATCTAAGACCCTGCAAGCCGATTAAACCCAAAGTCTGCAATTACTGAAATGTTAACAAAATAAAAGGTAGCTGAAACAGCAGCTCCTTGTCACCACCCTCATTTCCAGATTCCTCTTTGTTTTCTATCTCTAAGTGGAACTACACTTGGAAATGGAACTACATTTCTTTTTAATTTTTTATTAAAAAAGAATTTACATTTTTATTAAAAAGAATTTACATTCTTTTTAATGTATTTTCCAAGGATAAAGGAATTCTATCCCATGTATTTTCCTTAATTTTACTCACCTCAGGTTACCCTACTTCAACACATGCTTGAAAAATATATACCCAATGAATGCATCTTCTACCCCATCTCCAGGCTCACTAAAAATGCCTGTTCTCTGAATTACCATACTTCTTATGAATATCTACTTCCCTTCCCATCCTGGCATTCACTCAGGTCAATAAGCCTTTCCTACTCCTTCCATACATCAGAGATTCTTCATCTCTGTTCTTAGACTTAGGGAATTAATTGGCAAGGCCAGGTTCAGTACCACCTTCTCCTAATATTATACAATGACAGCTGAGTGCACAAACCTAAACCAGATTATAACCTCACACCTGATAGTTTGCAAAGTGCTTTCACTTAATGCTATCCCATTTTAATTTTCTCAGCAGCCCAGTGAGATGGGAGCAGTTATCCTCATTTAGAGGGATAGGAAAGGCTCACTTAAAACTGAAAAGTAGCAGGGGTGCCTGGATGGCTCAGTCAGTTAAGCATCCAACTCTTGATATCGGCTCATGTCGTGATCTCACAGTCCTGGAATTGAGCCCTGAGTCGGGCTCTGAGCTGAGCATGGAGACTGCTTAGGACTCTCTCTCTCCCTCTCACTGCCCCTTCTCTGCTTGTGTGGTCTCTCTCTCTCAAAAATAAATAAATAAACTTAAAAAGAAAAACTGGAATGTAGCAGAGTTGGCTTCAATTCCAAATCTCATAAATCACCACTCAGGTAGCATGACATAAGGCTATGTCGGGGTGCAATTAGTTCCCAAGCACATTACAATAGTTGGTTCTCAAAGCTTGGTCCCAGATATCACCTGGAAGCTTGTTAGAAATGAAAATTTTCTGGTACCTGGGTGGCTCAGTTGGTTGAGTGTCTGAATTCGGTTCAGGTCATGATCTCCTACGTCGTGAGTTCAAGCCCCATGTAGGGCTTTGTGCTGATAGCTCAGAACCTGGAGCCTGCTTCAGATTCTGTGTCTCCCTCTCTCTCTGCCCCTTCCCCGCTCGAGCTCGGTCTCTTTCTCTCTCTCTCAAAAATGAATAAACATTAAAAAAAAAGAAAGAAAGAAATGAAGATTTTCAGGCACCTCCCCAGAGGGATAAAATCAGAATTTTTCTTAACAAGACTCCTGACAATTTGTGTGCCCTGGAAACTGACAAAAACTGGCCAAATCATTTAAAATCCACAATGGGTTTACTCTTCCCAGAGGCCTTATCATTTCTTATCTCCAATCAGACAGGATGGTTGTGCTCTTTGCTTTGTATGCAAATTCAGCAAGATGAAAATAAAAGCCACCTCCTGTGCCCTATCAGTTATTAAAAACAGGTTTTCCACATCAGACACGCCAAGATTATTTTCAACTTTTATTAGTTCGTAAAGTTGGGTGTTTTCTCTGTGCTTTCTTCCCTTCTCTTTTTCCTCTGGGGAGCCAGTGAACTTTAATAGTTAAAATTCCAGGGCAGAGTCACAAACTCTCTGGTTAGTATGAAGCCCACAAAACAAAGAGGTTTGATTGTGCAGGGTTCAAATCCTGGCTCTACCTCAGTGTTGCTGTGTAAAACTTCTACCTTGCAGAGTTTTATGAGAATTCAAGATAATGTAATAGGATACCTAGCACAGTCATTGATTTTTTGCACACAATAAATGTTATATCACTGGCTGAAAAAAGAAATAAGTGAAGGAGGCACCTGAGTGACTCAGTCAGTTAAGTATTCAACTCTTGGTTTCAGCTCAGGTCATGATCACATCAAGGTCATCAGATCAAGCAATGCATCAGGCTCTGTGCTGATAGTGGGGAGCCTCTTTGGGTTTCTCTTTCCCCCTCTCCCTCTGCCCCTTTCCCACTCGTGCTTTCTCTCTCTCTCTCTCCCCCTCTCTCAAATAACAACAACAACAATAATAATAATAAAAGGTTTTTTTAAAGAAATTAATGAATAAACAGAAACTTTGGGGAGGAAGGGCTTAAGTGGGAAGAGGCCAGAGGTAGGAAAGGGAAAGTGAGAAGAGTGTGTTTATTAAATCTCCTTTCCTGGAATTTAAGAAGAGGGGAGGGTGATATAGGAAGTTTATGATACCAGGTTTTAAAATCTTCATTGAAGTAATGAATGGCCCATGGACACTAGACTAGGGAAATACTCAAATTGTGCAAAAGTATCATAAACATTACAAAGTACTTTCCAAACATGAATATTAATATTACTGAGTGATGGAAAGCAGCGCTGTTCTTTAAATCATTTATTCTTTTACTGTTCTTTTATCAATCACCTAGAGATTGCAACATTTGCATTTTTAATAAGCTCTGCAATTAATTCTGACACACATTAAAGTTTAAGAACTACTTCTACTTTGAAGGAAGAGCCCAAAAATAAGTAAGCCAACAAATGTGAGGAAGAGAGTTTGCTTTGAGGAAGGTACAGAAAGCACTAAATGAGGAGTAACATGAACAATGGGAAATTATAGGGAATGGGAAGGGGGCCCCCAATCACAATATTTTCTTTTAGACTTGGTGCATGGTGCCCCAAGTTATAAAGATGCATGGTATTCTGGAATGTATTTGAAATTCATGAGGCAAGACTGGCTATTCTGAATCACTGTCACCTGCTACACTTTACCCAGAGCTGGGCATCCTTGACCTTCAATCAGTTAGCTATGAGATGCAGTATCCACAGGACACTGCATAGAGGAGATAAGAACTAGACAATGTTTTCCCTCAAAGAACCATTTGGTCATCCCAAATACAGCATGTATATGAACACTGTCTTTTGGATAATTCTCAATACTTTAAAGGACAAAAAAAAAAGTTTTACTCAAAAAAAAAGCTCTCACCTAAACTAGTTTTTAGAGCATTACCATTTTTCTTCTAACCTACCACCAAGGTTCTATGACTCAATGTGACCATAGATGATCAGTGCCCAGACTCCGTGTAGCTGGAGATGATCAGGAGAAGATGGACACTGTGTTGGTCCCCAGACCAATAACCTGGTCTCAGTCTACTGCATTCTCTACTGGTGGATGAGAGGACAATGGATATACAACTGAACCCCTTTAAATCTATAATATTTTTTAAGACATATGCAGTTTATTGTACACAATAAATTGCACCCCAAAGAAATTGTTAAAAAGGATACTCCTATAAAAATTCATAAGTGTTTTTAAAATCTTATTTTCCAGCTTTGGTTTTCTTCCAGAGCAGTAAATATTTCACTCTCCTCTCCTCTTGCTTACACGATTTCTTTTTCTTAAATTTTTTGTGGGGTATGTGTTTTCACTTTTTTTTAATTTATTTTTTAAATTTATCCAAGTTAGTTAGCATATAGTGCAACAATATTTCAGGAGTAGATTCCTTAATGCTCCTTATCATCCATTTAGCCCATCCCCCCCTCCCACAACCCCTCCAATAACCCTCTGTTTGTTCTCCATATTTAAGAGTCTCTTATGTTTTATTCCTCTCCCTGTTTTTATATTCTTTTTGTTTCCCTTCCCTTATGTTCATAAAATTTTTTTCTTTTTTAAATAATTTTTTTAATGTTTATTTATTTTTGAGAGCAAGAGAGACAGAGTGCAAGTGGGGAAGGGCCAGAGAGAGAGGGAGACACAGAATCCAAAGCAGGCTCCAGGATCTGAGCTGTCAGCACAGAGCCCGATGCGGGGCTCAAACTCATGAACCATGAGATTATGACCTGAGCTGAAGTCAGATGCTTAACCGACTCAGCCACCTAGGCACCCCAGTTCATCTAATATTTTTAAATATTTCTAGCAAAGAAGATTATATGATTGTTTTTAATTTTTGAAAAATCTTTTAAGAACTAAATGGTCTAAAAATAAAAAGAGAAGCCCCGCATTTTCTGACATATAGAATATTTCTCTCAAGGAATTTCTGTGTCATTTTATTCTCTGTAAACTTTAAAAACAAGCCTAATTTATGTCTATTTTGCATTAACCATTGATAGAATCTACTTACATGTTTGCCATCAAATACCTGCTGTTTTGCTTTGTTTTGCTTTGTTTAGGGGGCCATTTTTAGGTTTTTTTCTGCAACATTATTGACAAGTGGGGATGGGGATGGGTTATGAGTCTCAAGAAATCACAGGCAAATGCCTGGGACCTAGGGCAGAAGCTAAAATATTAGTGACTTTAACCATGCATTTGAAAACCTAGATGGCAAACAAGTATAGATACCTTATCTGGAATATTTATCTTCAAAGACATACTTAACTACTCTTTAAAAATGTATATCACAGAACCATCCAAACTGTATTTTCTAAAACACTGTCCCAAAAAATGTGCTCTGGCAAACACCAGACATATGAGATGCTTTGTGAAGAAAAAAGCAGTTTGTGAACAAATCCATTTGCAAAGCTGTGTTTTCTGACAATGAGGATAAAAATAGTAATTATAGCACTTAACAGAGACTCAGAGCCCTAGCAACATTATTATTCACAAGTAAAATAAAAACAGCAATAGCGATCACTTCGCTCATTCCAAATGCAGAAGCCAAGAGAAAAGACATAGCTAGTATCAACATTTTTTAAAGAGGAAGAATCTTTCCATAGTCTTTACCATAGAGGAACTAACTAGAATATTATCTCCATCCTTATTTCTTGCAGAAGGACAAGCTTCCTCTTGGAGCAGTATACAGAGGTCAAGGCTCTCACACAAACCTGCCTACCACATGTTTTTCCCCTCATAGCATTGAATATATGCAATTATTTTCTTTCTTTCTTTCACTTGTTTCTATCTCTTCAACTTAGAATGTAAGCTCCAGGGGAGGGGAGCCATGTCATTTGCGTTGGCAGCTGACCTAGCCACATGTTTGACACACCACAGACATAGATATTTGTTAAGTGAACGGTGAAGTTCCCTAATAAACGCCTGGCTTCTACGATCTACAGCTTACTAAGAGCCATCAAAGGAATTGATTTTCAAGAGTAGCTAGAAAATTGCTTCATGCAAGTGTCTGAAAATTCTACCTAAAATGTATTGGCTTTTCTCTGCAACTTCTCTACAAGCCCACCCAACTTGTGTCCACACTGGTCTCATGGAGTCTCTTAGAGTCATACAAAGTTAGGCCACTGACAAGGGGTCACAGGGAGACACCTGACTTCCAATTCTGCCAGCCAAGACAGGATCTCTTTGTGCTTTGTTTTATTTTTCCAACTGTATTGAGTTAAAATTGGAAAATAAAAATTATATGTATTTAGGGTATACAGTATGATGATTTAATACATGTATGCATTGTAAACTGATTACCACAATCAGGTTAATAGATACATCCATCACTTCACATAGTTACCTGTGTGTGTGTGGTGAGAATACCTAAGGTCTACTCTCTTAGCAAAGTTCAAGTACACATACGATATTATTAACTACAGTCACCCCGGTGTGCATTAGATCCTCAGAATTTACTCGTCTTATAACTGAAATATTATACCCCTTGACCAATATCTTCCTATGTCCCCAACTTCCAGTCCCTGAACCCCTGTTCTACTCTTTAGCTCTGGTTGCATGAGCTTGACTGTTTTATATTCCTCATATCTTTATATTTTAGATACTGATTAAGGTTCAACCACTGGGATACGAGGTGCATGTTCTCCTCCTAAGTTTTGCCTGTAGTCCTGAGAGCCTGTCCAGATAAGCCTGGGCTCAAAACAAGATGCCCCATGGCTCTCACATATGAATGAGGTGAGTTTCATGGAGCCCTGGGGTAGGGATGGAGAGATAGTATTCCCCCACAGACTGACATATCCTCACTGGCTCAAACTGATTTCTTGCCTTCTAAAGTGGAAATTTCATTTGCTGCTCAGTCTTACCTTAGTTTTGCACAATTCCCTTGAGAGTAAAGGAATTCAAACCAAAGGTCAAAGTGCTAATTTAAAAATGAAAGTAAAAAAGAGTAATTATAACAGTCAACACTTGTTTGATGTTAAGAGTCTGCATTTTGCTAAGCACTATGCCCAAATCATTATTACTTTTAATCCCCTCAAACACCCTATGATGCAAATTCTGCTACTGTTCCCATTTTACAGATGAGGAAAGAGAGGCATGATACCTACTAAATCAAACAAAAAATAGATCCAAAACACAACTTAAAGTGACAGAGGAGATGGAAAAACTGGGACCCAAGCAATGTTCCTGCCTCTTCTGGCCACCCAGTGACCACCCCCAAAAGACTTTATTGTATTGATCTAGCTCATTTAGGATGCACATACCGTAGGTCCAAATAGACTCGTATAACTGCATTAGTCATTCTAGATACTTTAATCCATTACTTAATGCATTACTCAGATGCTGGTACCAGGAGGGAATGGCAGGAAGTCAAGGCTGGTTATACATGGATGAAACAATAATAGTCTCAAAAACACCTGCACCTGTGAAGAAACAGCCAGAATTTGAAAACATCTGACTGTCTAAAGTTTTGGAACTTGTTTAAAATGCTTGCCATGGATCTTACTTCTAAGCACGTAGTAGCTTTGTGTTACTGATCAACTTCCAAATTTCATCCTCCAATTAGAGGAACCCCCAATCAAAAATGAGTCACTGACCTTTTCCTCAGCATTTTGTTTCAGTAAGCCAGAATAAACACATGGAATTGTTACTATGGATACCGAAGGTACTGAAGGGACCCAGCCTCTCATTAAAAAATTGACACTGTAGCAGGAAAAAAAAATGATGGATGTTGTGGTTATTTTAGGGAAAATCATGTCCCAAATGTTGAGGTTAAGTCAGCCACCCCTTTTCCTCCAGAAAAGAAAAAAAAAGAAGTTTCCGATGCAAATGGTTTGAATTAATGCCATGGATATTTATAACAACAGTCTGGTTAAGGGAACTTATTTGCTATTCATCAAGCAAATGTCCCCTAGGATTAAAGGAGCCCAAAGAAAATATTTTTAAAATAATAAATAAAATGCCTTTTTGGGTGGGAAGCAGTTATATTCGTATTCAACAGCATGACTGCTGGGTTGAGTCCTCCAAGCCCAAGGCCACTGGGACTGGACAATTCTGCAGAGCTTTTGGAAGAGATCAGCAAGACACATGTGTCCCAGCTGACGTGCCAGCAGGAGGGCCAGTGTTTTCTTAAGCTGACACCCCAAGCAGTGAATAAGAAAAGAGAAACCAAGAGTAGCCCAAGTCACAGATCTAAAATTGGAAAGACACTGTCTCTTTTCTCAACAACTCCCTTATTTGCGTTTTGGAGAGAAAAGGTAGAAGGGAAGATGCCTGCTTAACTTTTTTAGCGTATCACTGGAAAATGCCATTCTCACTCCTTAAACATAGCACTAGAGGAAGAAATATCACTTGGGTGATGCCCATAGAAGCACCACCATACAGGCTCCTCTCCTTCATAGTGGCTCTGGGAGGGAGCCCTGTGTGTGCACTGGTGCAGAGAGCTGACACAGGGACCAAACTGTGAATGAAGGGTCCATGAAGGCACTGTGAGGGTGAAGACAGCAGCGGTGGCAGTGAGCAGAGGGCCAGCCTCGGGCTCACGGTCCTGTCTGATCTCCATCCAGAGGCCTAGCCCCAGGTGACCCAGGGCCATACGGATCCTGTCTTTATTTTAACTACTGATATTAGGTTTAAGTATGGATTTTTTAAAATGTTTTTATTTTAAATATTTAATATTTGTGTAATTTAAAATATTCCATTAAAATAGTATTGAACTGATTTATTGAATTTTTGATGTTCCCTTAAATTTTGTGCCTGAGGCAAGTGCCTCACTCCTCTTACCCTACCCTTCCACCCCCTACTGTGGAGGTCTCTCAAAGGAAGAGCGTCTGCTTTCCAGGGCAAACACTGAGGCACTGAGTGTTGCCTCAAGACAGCCCCTTCTGCTTAGAGGACTTCCCTTCTCTCAACAAATCAGTATAAGCAGGAACCTACAAAGTACACTTTAAACCCTGAGCTGAAAGGCAGCTGTGGACTCCGTACCTTGTCTGCCATTTAATTCATCAGGGCTCCAAACTTCAGCTTCCTCCCATGTTGACCTGGCAAAAGAAAGAGGCCTACTTCCTAGGATCACTGGAAGAATTCAATGGGATGATGCCTGTCAATAGCTGAGAAGTGTGTACCATTGTGTCCATCATTGTTCTTGTTCTTCAAATCTTGGTTCCCCCACTGGTTACTTCACCTCTCACAGCCTTTGTTTCCACTTCTGTAAGAAGGAAATAATAGTGCTACCTCTCAAGGTTGCAAATTGAATGTTACTGCATATGAAGGGTCTAGAATAGTGTCTGCACACAGTGTTAACTATGACTACAGTGGCCACAAGTACAACTATAACCGCTGATGTTATCATACCAGCTTATCCTTCTTCCTCTTCCTCCTTCTCCAATTCCTCCTCCTATGAACTACCACTGCCACAGCCGCTGGTCCCTATTCTGGAGCATAGGTAGTTAATACGGTTGCAACGACATCTAGAAACAACTCCCTCCACTGTGTGAGGAATCCTTAGGCTGTATATAAACATTAAAATCAATTTACTATATGCTGTGCTTTTAGAAATGTTTTAAGCTATTCAAACATTATTATTTTCTGCATACAATGCCAAATAACCTGCCGAATTGATTTTGTCATTTTTTTAAGCTTAGTTGTTTGGGTATGCTGTAGACAGAACCCCAGACAACAGAAGAGTTAGTGTACTTTGATTGTTTATAAAGGAGCAGCATAAAAATAATCTTTAAAGCTAAGGGAATGTTAATATTTAGATCCATCTAAGGGAAAACAATAACAGTTTGTGATTTCCTCCCTCCTCACTCCCAGGGCAAACATTTTTAAGGGAGGATTTTATTTTGTAACATAAATTGTTTTCTATATAACCCTAAAGACATGAGTGATTAATAGTGAGCTATAGAAAGAGATGCCCATAATTAGCAGCTTGGGTACAGTCAGATATAAACATATATTTTGTTTATGAAACATGCAGCTTGAAAAAAATCACATCTTGCTAGATGTCACAATAGGGTCAAGATGCTAAGGAAAAAGCCATTAAGACAAAGATTTGTAAATAATGTTAAAGTCAGATAGAATACATTTGTGCGTACCTGGGTCACACAAGCCTGGGACAAAAGTTTACCCAGGTTTACTTCTTCATCATCATCAATATCATTGGAATTGTTGCTAATTATTATTTGTATCAACTTTGGTACAACATTGTGAGTCTGATTTCAATTGCAACTATATAGACCTTTATAAAATACATAGCCATTACCTTGAATGCAGATAAATAAATGCTTTTCATCTAATGGGTCAAGATTTCATGACTGCTTAGTGTACATGGTGTATTATCACTATAATAGAACTGGCACTCACTGGGCACCAGACACTGGCCTAAGTTCCTTAAATGTATTGAATCCTTTAATCCTTATAAGAATCCCTGCAGGAAGGAAATTATCATCCCCACTTTACTGATGAAGACACTGAGATTTAGAGAAATCAAGTAACCCAACCACCATCACATTTTATAAGCAGAGCTGGGATTTGAACTGAGTTCTGTTGAACATCAAAGCCTCTCCTCTAAAGCACTGTACTAACCAGAGAATCTCCCAAGTTGACAAGGTAACCTCTTTCTGTTCACATGAACATTCACATATGCTGAGATGAGCCCTCCTCGTCCTACTCCATGCATTCATATGGCCACTTGGCATGTTAGGAAGATTTTCACTCAAGTCAAACAACAGTTAAGTTCCGCCATTTTATTGCATTTGTGAACAGAAGGATAAAAGGGTTCTTGGCCAGGACTGCTGTGTCTGGCTGTGCAGAATGTGCACTATCCAAATCCAGGCAGAGCCATTCACAAAGCAGTATTTGACAAGCACCCCCTAGAGTTGTTCAACCTGGCAGCCCTGCCCTTGCTGCTTTAAATCTGGTTTGTGACTCCTCACCAACAACAATCAGTGATAGGACCAGGAGAAAACACCTGACCAAAAAGAGCCAATCAGATGCTTGCTGTGTGGACACAGAACTGAGAGACACAAAGGAGCCTCCCCAGTGGGGCAAGTGAAGAGGCAGGAGACCTGGGGCCCTGCCATCACAGACTGCCCAGGCAGAAGAAGCCAGAAATGAAGGAGGAGGGGAAAGGCACACAGGGAGAGATGAAAGAGTTCATGGAGCTCCTTAGAGATCGTGAAAAAAAGCCTCATTTTCCCCTTTCCAAGAATCTCCTCAGACCCAGTTATACTTTTCTGCTCTTGATTTCTAAGAGACTTTTGTGTAACCTTTCAACAAACGCCTCTTTGTATTTGCCTAAGTTTAAGGGCATCCTGATCTTTGCAGGACAGAGAAGTGCCCATTCTTGACCAGACCTCATCAAATGGAATTTTTCATTATCATACAAAAATCAGACTTAAATCTCAATCCCCAGACTCATGTGTGTAAGAAATGTAATGTTATTTTTCTATAACACAATGGAATTACTATTTTAAGAGACCATGCTGAAGGAGTGGCAGAAGCTTAGTGCAGTATTTCAGGATTCTAGGGAGCTTGAGCAGTACAAAGGGGGCAGGGATTAGGATGGTGGACACTAAGTTCCCCATCATCCACAGTGGCATCTGCTGAGATGCCCCTGGGCTGCCCGGTCCTGGTTATCGACCAACAAATTCACTGCTATCTGGCCCAGCTTCCCATCTGTGCCTTTGCTTTCACTGCTCCTGTGCTCCTCTCTGGTACCCAGGAATTCACTTGCTGCTCCACCCCATGCTAGGCTGTGAGAAACTGGGACCATTCAGAAACCCATCCACATAGCTCAGAGAATGTTCCTCCCACCAGCTAGGCCATGGGAACCTGATATTGTCCAAGGCCCTTCCTCCTCATACAGTCATTTCTTCTCAGGGAAATACCCAGAAAGCACCATCTCCCACTGATCTAGCTGGGGCTGTACAGTCATACCTTCCCAAAGCTTGACCTGGGTGAAGCCTGGGTACCAGTCCTCCTTCTCAAGGATTATCCACAGAGAAGCTTCTAAATGTGCCCCCACAACTGCCTATTGCTTTCTGCTTTATGGAAACTTGTCTCCCTCTGGGGTAGACAGCTGGCCCTGTCTTATGGTATTCTAGATTCATCTATTATTAATGTCCAAGGGTTCATTTCTCTCCTGTGGGAGTTAGATTTTGGAACCCAAAAACCAAAATATGACTTTGTTTCCTGGGCTTGTTCCACCTTCCCCAAAGCAAGGAACCCAGACTGGCCTAATTAACTGAATGGAAGCCAGAACCAAGTGACCCAAGAAAAAACTAAAGAAATCCTCAAATTGAGATTTTAAAACATTGCCACACCACACTGTATTGGGACCCTGTAGGCTCACAGAGCTTCGTTCTGGCCATAGGCCTTGATCTCACTATACATTTCCTCTAGGTTATGTTGGCCAAGTTGAAGTGGGGCACCTCCGACCTTCAGTGAGGCTGATGCCTCTGTGATCCTGCCAGTTCAAATGTGATGGTGGTGGCAATGTGTGCTGAACCACTTACCTAGTTTTCCTTACGATTCACCTTTAGAGCAAGTCTCACACTGAGAAATCTGGGAGCAAAGTGAATTGTAAATTTGTTCGTTTCCCTGGCTTCACCTTTTCTATGAAAGTTGTGATAAACATGAAGAGAACATTTCCTTTACCTGTGAAAATAACTGTCACTCCACACCAAAAGGACCATAAATTATCATGCCTAATGGGCTTCTCCATCTTTGTGACTATATTAAATAATACATTATATATTTTATTATCTCATAAGAATAAAAAAGACATTTCAAGGTGGACAACATAATTTATTTGTGACTTACAGAAAATATATCCACATGAAAGACTACACTTTATAATATTTTAACGTTTATTCATTTTTGAGAGACAGAGAGAGACAGAGTGTGAGTGGGGGAGGGGCAGAGAGAGAGGGAGACACAGAATCCGAAGCAGGCTCCAGGCTCTGAGCTGTCAGCACAGAGCCTGATGCAGGGCTCGAACTCAAAGATGGCGAGATCATGACCTGAGCTGAAGTTGGATGCTTAACCGACTGAGCCACCCAGGGACTCTTATACTTTATAATTTTTTAAAAAATTAGTCATACTGCTTATTAAAAGTCAGTATCAAAAGTGAGAACTATATCTACATCTGATTTAGACCTTCGCTTTTTCTTCTTTTCTAGCTCCAAAGAATGCTGCCTTTTCCAAGCTTCCCTAAGAGGCCCATATCCTCATTAGGATTTCTGAACCAAAGAGCTACAGTAGGCTCATTCTTACCTTGATTCATTTGACACAGATGTAATCACAAACTACTGTGTGTTGGCCTTGAGATGCCCAGTTGAGTGGAGGAAATGGAAGTCACAGCATAAAGTAAGTTCTGTAACAGAGAACTTGCCAGCATCAGGTTCAGTCTTCTGTGATTTTCTAGCGCCAGGTCTATCACCCTTCCCGCCTCCCCATGGGCACAGGTTCCCTTCCCCCAGAACATTCCAGACTCAATCCCTCTCCTCCTGAAAAACTCAGTGGCTCCCCTAGAGGCATTTCCCAATTGGTTAAGGGAATAGTAATTTCAGGAAATCTCAGAACGTATTGCCTGGAAAGGAGGCTTACGGTAACATAAATTTGGGAAGCAATGAGTAAAACAAAGTTGGACTATCTAGTTGTGTTACGTTTTCAGGAATTCTCAGAGCTTTTACAATGCTAACGTGCATTAGTGTAGTGATGCACTTATGCATAGCCAAGAGGAAGAATGTATCCTTACAGTATCTCCCTAGCTCATGGCTATAGAACCCTTTTCTTCCAGAGTATATTACAGAACTAATCTTGAAAACAAAACAAAACAAACACCTGAGAAACACTAGCCTAAAGAATAAAGTTCAAACTTCTTTACCACGGTATTTAAGGTTGTTGCTATCTGTCTCTCGTGTATTCTTACAACCCCACTTCTTATTCCTTTGTTCCTATACATCACACACTACCCTTTTTAGGCTACTCGTTCCCTAAGCAGATGGTACACTTTAACATACCTGAGGTGTTACTCCTACATTCCTCTGCTTACAATGCCTCTCACCATTCTCCTTTATCTCACTTCTTCTCTGTCTGAATTCCTATCTATACTGCAAAAACCCCTCCATAGTAACTCATCTACCCAGTCTATAAATCACTGTTCTGTAAGCACTGTGTGCATCATAGCACCCATCACTATGTATTATATATTTCTCTGCTGCCTTCAATAGATTATGAGTTCCTGGCACTGAAAATTTCATATCAATTTTTCAAACACTTCACAAAGTTCCCTTACTTCCTTTCAAACCAGAAAAACGCAGGTGTGAATTTGGTGTGCCCCTTTTTCTTAATTTTATTTTATTTTTTTTAATTTGTTAATGTTTTATTTATTTTTGAGACAGAGAGAGAGAGACAGCATGAGCAGGGGAGGATCACAGAGAGAGGGAGACACAGAATCTGAAGACAGGCTCCAGGCTCTGAGCTAGCTGTCAGCACAGAGCCCGACGCGGGGCTCGAACCCATGAACCTCGAGATCGTGACCTGAGCCGAAGCCTGACGCTCAACCAACTGGGCCCCTCAGGCGCCCCTCTTAATTTTAGATCCCATGTTTGAAACAGGATGCTTACCAGTAGATAAGCATCCATGATTACTAAAGAAAGGATTCGTAAGTCACTCATTAAATCTTAGATTTTTCTTTTGCCCAATTATAAAATCACAAGTCACAATCACTTTAAAAACTGTATAAAAAATTGCACAGCACCTCCCTATAAACAAAAGGAGAGCAGAGATTTTACTTTACGCCTTCATGCTTTATGCCTAGTCCAAAAAATATTTGTTGCAAACATTTAAAAAGTTATACTGTGCTGGCTTGGGCAGCGCATATACTAAAATTGGAACAATACAGAGAAGGTTAGCATGGACCCTACTGAAGGATGACACACAAAAAGTTATACTCCCTGGGAGTGAAGATAAGCCCCTGCTAAATGCCACTTCTTGCCCCCACCCTGCCCATCATCCCAAGAGCTGATCTGCATGTTCCCTGCTCTTCCCTGGACTCACAGGATTTCCCTCTGGATCTTCTTTCTTTCATATTTTCCTTTGCCTTCTAGTGCCCAGGCATCTCCCGAAAATCAGAGAAATTGCCAGAATGGTGGTCTGCACGCATGTCTTCCTTTACTTGCCCCACTGCCCCTCTGCCATTTCCCCCTCCCACCAAGAGGCAAAGAGAATTTGTTTATTTTGTCAAGAACTCTCAGACACTTCAGTTCAGCAAAGAGGTTGATTTAACTCTATTCCCTGATGGGAAAAGAAATGTGACATTCTCCTCATGATTAAAGTGCCACTTTTTCTTGGTACAAAGGGAAAATTCAACATCGTACAACCCCCAGATGTTGCAACTTTCAGTTCAACGGCACTCTTTTTCCACATTTTCTAACCTTCTCTGGCACATGCATGGGGAGGGGGCGGGTGGAAGAGTTTCTCACAAGGCTCTAAACACCTCAATTCTGCATCCAGGGTCTTTCACCATCTGCCCCTGCCCTACACCTTCACCCACTTCCTGCTGCTCCCTGGCCCTACAGTCCTGCCCCTGGCAATCAGGTTTCCCATCAATTCTAGAAGCTTATGCCCTCAATGCCCTCGTGCCTGTGATTTCTGCCCTCCTCCTTTCAGGCTTCCAAACACAGCCCAGGTGCTCCTCCAGAAACCCCTCGGTGTCCACAGGGTATGCAGAGATCCCTCTCTAACCCACGTGGTGTTTTAATGCTATAGTGCCTAACTTTGCATTTATTCACATTTTTCCAGCCTTGTGTTCATTGTTATGTCTTGATTCTCCAACCAGCCGGACAGTGAGCTGGAGAGAGGGCGTGGGCTCTGAAGTCAAGCAGCTGTTGGCTCTGGAGCCTAATTTCTGAGCTACGTGAGGCTCAGTTTCATTATTTGTAAGATGAAGAAGTAAACACCCACCCCTGCGAAGCTGAGTTGCCACGAGCATTAAATGAGTTCTAGCATGTGAAACTCCGGGCCTTCTCGCCCTCCATGAACTGCCTCTCCACTTTCCTGGGGGCAGGATCACATCGTTCACCAGTTCCTGGGTTCACAGAATGCCGAGTGCAGTAAAGCAGGACATGATCGGCAGCAACTGTTAAAAGTGCGCAAAATTAACAAAGAGCTGGGACCATAATCTCAGTTGGCAAGGAAATGAGACAGACCTTTAACTACTCAAAACCCATGTGCCACTAGAATTGAAATGTGAAATGAAATAGCATAAAAAAGCAGACCAGTCATGACACACAGACCACTTCTATGCTTAGAAAGATATTTTAATGAACACACAGAGGAAAACAAATGTCCTGTTTCCAATACCTTTAGCAAAGTCTGCCTTGAATCTTCCAGGGATATGCAATAAAAAGATGTCTCCTTCAGCCTTTTCAATTAAATGAGTTCTGATTAGCTCCTACTATATATTAAATCACCAGTCAGTGACTTAAAATACTGCTATCAGATGTGAAGCACATTTCTTTAGCTTCCTTGTAAGTGCAGAAATGCTGCACATTAAGCTACGGTCATTTTCCAGCTATCTCACTCTTAACTTTAGGAGTGGGACAAAACAGCCCCTTAGTTTGAGCCCTATAAGCTAAACAACATGTGTGAGGAGAGTGAATAGCTCCAATTTGCACAATTCCTATAGTTTCCTATCATTAACTGGGGGGGAAATGCCATCCGCTCACTTAAGAGGTTTCACTGAAAAGTAAAACACTTCTTTCTATTTACCTAAGCACCAAGCTAGAATATGAGGAAGCACAATAAGTTCTAAACATGGTGCACATCTGGTCTAAAAACAATAATCAATTTATTGCCGCATCTGAAACATTTTCGGTGACTGTCATATAATATATTATCACACATTTCTAACAAGACATTTTCTTGGAACCAAAATAGACAGGTAGATATCTCCATTCAATTTCTCGCAAACGAAAGAGAAAATTGTTGGGCTCAGATGTCTGTACTGTCTTTGGAGCAGTGTAACTATCATATGAGAAGGGTATTAGTCAAAGACGCCAGGAGCTCAGCAATTACTACCAAAGAGTGAAATTACTGGCTGCACAGAAAAAAAAAAAAAAGATGTATGCATGTATCTATGCATCCTCTCTTTTTTCCCATTCCAACAGAACCGTTTATTGCATTTACTTGAAAGAGATGTACCACAGTCTTGTTAAGCCCATCTATCTCCCAGTGCTATAACCCTGGACTCCCTATTAAATGAAATCTTTTGATCTCTGTGGCTCCTAATGCAGAACTTTATTAAAAGTTTTATTAAAAATTAAAATACAATTGAAATCACGTTAAAATGCTTAAAAGCTCCATATTTTCACCCTCACCCCTCATGGGCATTTGCAAGGAGAGTCACAATGGTATTGAATAGCCAGAGAGCCCCACGCCCAATAAAGAGGGCTGCCAAAATATCCCAGGATTGGCCCCAGTGAAACCATTTACTGGCTCACCGTTGGCTGCATAATCCGCCTTTAAGCACTTTCTCCTCTGTAAAAACCCCAGAGCTCCTTTAAGAGCCTTGTCTCAGCACACAAAACTTTCAAGTGACTAACCCTTCCCTGCCCAGCCCCTGAGCCCCTCATACCAGCCATGCAGCCTCTGACCTTTCCTGATAACCCACTCGAAGCACATTCTGCTTATAGGACCAGCAAAAAGTGTATAAAGGCTAGATTATCCGATCTTTGGCAAGGTTCATAAACAGACTGGACATTGTCAGCCCTCTTTCATATGTCTGAGCCTTTGACTGTGTTGCTCCCTGAATGAATGCTGTGGTTGACTTTGCCTGGTGAAAACAGCTCATCCATCATACTTCAGAACTCAGTTCAACCAGGACTTTGTAGTGACAGTTTCCCTGACACTCCTCCCTTTGCTGAAATAGGTGGTCCACTCTTTCGTATGGGATGGATGGAGCATCTCATACAACGCCCCTCCAACTCTACCCCACCATACCCCAGGAGAGCATAGGATGTGTCATTATGTCTGCTTCCCACCAGCCTGCAAGCTCTCCTGGAAAGAACCTGTGTCTTCTCTGTACCTCTAGCATCTACGATACTGTCTTGCATAAAGAAGGGACTCCTCAAATATTTACTGGATGAAAAAACAAAAGCTGTGAGCCAGAAAAATCCTGACTGTGTCAGAATGGTTAAGAGCTTCACTTGGTTCTCTATGAGTAAAAAAGAGAATCTCAGGAAAGGGCAAAGTCAGAGTTTTCGGGTCTTTCAACCACAGGAGCTGTTAGTAAGGAAAATTCAACTGATCATACAGAGATAAAAGAGGGAATGTATGCTTTTACAACCTGGGCCAGCAGTCTTGCTGCTAGAATTAGAGAAGTACAAAAGAGATATGGAAGAGCACCCAAGAGAAGAGGACTTAAGGGAGTGTAGTGAATGGCGGACAAAATGGTGGCCACTCGAAACAGTGGGCACTCAAAAGCTAAAAGGACAGTATCAAGGTGAAGAAACTAGGAAGTGGGTTAGGTCAGATGAAGAAGGATGGAGGCACATAAAGCTCATTATTCATATTATATCACCTAAAATGGCAAAGGGTTTCTTGAATAGAAAAAGACGTACATCCAGGAAATATGTAGAAAGACTCCCAGTGTCAGCAGATAAGAAAAGGAGGAAACCAGCGGGCAGACTGCTTGAGGTCCATGAAATGAAGTGACCCCATTTGTGCTGAGTTGCACTGAACAAAAAGAACTGCCCCAATGAACAAATATGAGGCTGATTCTGTATTTAAGTTCACAGTCTAGAAGAGAATTCACACAAAACCCAGAAAACTTCCAGAGAGCTCAGTGAGTTGAGGCAGAGGCACACGTGGGGGCCACAGGAGCCCACAGCCCACAGTGTGTAGGCATCTGCTATGATGCCTGCTATGGTGGTGTCTGTAAAGCAGTGCAGGTGTGTTTGAAGGAGAATGTCTAACAGCAGCTGAAATAACCGAAAACAAAGTGGTGAATGGCTGCCCTGGGCCAATATGGGGACAAATTGGCAGCGTGGAGTGTTCCCGTGCAGACCTGTCCAACACTTTGAGAATTCTACCATCTCTCCTGAGGTGCCCTTGAAAAGGCTAAGTGGAAAGGTAGAGCCTTTTAAAAATTTTATGTGGTTTCTAAAGCATCTTAATTTTTAATAAAAAGTTCTTAATAACACTCTAGATAAAAGACTATGGTACTTACAAGATCCTTTTTATAATGCCAAACTCTTTGTGCAATATATGTATATATTTTTAAAAAGACCATGGTTTGGCAAATGCTGACGGCCTTTAACACTTATGATTATTCCCCTTCCGTTTACTCTACTGCTTGATACTGTGGCCAAGAGCAAATCCATCCAATTCTCTGCCCTGACTTCGCTTCGTTTTGAGGTGAGGAATTTAAAGTGAAATGTAACATAGAGGTAATTTCCAACAGCCTCAGCCACTGAAAGTGTCATCCGGCTGATACTCTCTAACCCTGGCTTCTGATGCATTCCCAAGCATGTCCAGAAACATGTAAGTAAGGCACATTTCTGGGGATGATGGCTATCTAGGTGTTAACAGTTACAACTAAATAAGACACCCACCCCTAAGTGTAGAAGATGCTCTCCTGTCATTTGGTTAATGTTTTACAATTTACAAAGTGCCTCTTTGAGCCTCAGAGAAGTTACGTGATTCAACCAGAGTCCGTGGCTTGGTGCCAGAGCCAGAAGCTTCACGGACTTCCTTCCTGCATGTCTAGGCTCTGGGAGCATCCTGACTAGAACATCTGTGGCCAGAATTAAGTTAGCAATAAAGTGTAGTGATTAACGGCTCACTTCTAGAATCATTCAGAGAAGCAGACCATAAGCTAGACGGGAGGAGGACACAAGGGAAAACTGCCCAAGCTAAGATACGGACAGAGGATGGATTGAACACTGTATTTCACAAGACAGCCCAGAAACCCTCCTCAACCTGGGATAGAGGTGGTAACAGATCATCCGCCAGAAATGAGTAGTGAGAAGCCATTTTGGAGAAGGCCAAACATTTTAAGAAGAAAAAATTAAATTTCATGTGTCCTAAGCATTAGCAAATTGCTAGATGCTCAGACTTACAAGAGTAGATGAATGTGTCATTCACTTAGAAAATGAGTCAGTTGGTTGCATCTTGTTACCTTTTATCTGAGAAGGAAATATAAGGAGTGCTTGGAGAGAAAGACAAAGTCTCCCTACCCCTACCCCAAGAACAAACCCTGTGAAAACGGATTTTTCCAAGCTGTTAGTATCCGATTTGTGAAATCAGATTTTCTTTTAATTTATTGAATTCATGTCACGGGTTTCAAAACTCTCTTGTGAATTCAAATTTTTACTTTTCTTCCAGGGACTAAGAAGTTACCAATATTCACACCACACTTGAGAGAGAAAACTAAACAACAGAAGTAGGAACGGTCACATTTATTCACATGTATGGAGTTTGACTCATTTCCTTTTTTTTTTAATGTTTCTTTATTTTTGAGAGAGAAAGAGAGCAAGAAAGAAGCAGGGGAGTGAAGAATGGGGGGTGGGGGAGAGAGAGAATCCCAAGCAGGCTCCTCATTGTCAGCGTAGAACCAGATGCAGGGCTTGAACTCATGAACCATGAGATCAGAACCTGAGGCATGAATCAAGAATGGGAAATTTAATCGACTGAGCCCCCAGGTGCCTTTGAGCTTGACTCATTTTCTAAGTGAAAGACACATTGATCCTATTCTGTAATTAAGCCTTTTTGTACCTCAATGTTCTCATCTGTAAAGTAGGAAAAATAACAGTACCTGCTCATGGGTTGTCATTAGGATTAAATAAGTCAATGTACATAAAGTACTTGGCATGGTGGCCAGCATAATAAATGACAAGTAAATGTTAGCTATTATTCATATTCCAATGAGTACTTTTGTTTCTATAAATCATAAAAAGTGATCCTTGAACACACGCGTGCAAGAAGTTTCCAGTGGTTTGTTAGGTCTATGAAATTTGATCTTGCTTGCCTTTCTTGGCAGAAATCTTAACTAGCTAAAGTTATTGATCCAGGTAGCAAGATCCACACCTCTACATGACTGTTTCCACTCACTGAAAATTTCCAGAAAGTAATCATTTCAGGCTGAAATTGTCCATGCTTGGTCTCAACCCAATGGAAACTCACTTGCATTGGAAGATGGGAGAAGAGTCCATCCCCTGATTTGCAATGGCTAGAGCTGAGGAACAACTGGACTTTTTCTATCCCCAAATAATGTCTTTTAGCTGAATTTTTTAAAAATCACTAAACATTATAAGTTCAAGCTTCCCTTAGCCCTGAATACAATAAATGACCACGTGCTTTAAAGCTCCTATTATTTTTTCACCTCCTTTGAGACAAAGAGGTCCCAAGTAGAAAATTTTTTCTTTCATGTCCAAGTTTTTCAGCTGAAATATTCTACATTTTAATAGTTGCTTCTCTGATTTTTCTCTTTTATCTTCATAACATATTTTACAGCTCCAAGGTGCTGGTAAAATGAGTTTGGAAAGTATTTTTAACATAGATTAAATGCCAAGAGCCCTCCACTCTACCCACCAGACATATGCAGCCACAAGTCCTTTTCTTCACGATGCCGAGATAGTCAGACTCATGCTTGGAAACACTGAGTTTCTCAGTCACAGACTGAGCAGGGCCTGCAGCTTCTGTGTACACCCATTGCCCACTACAATGGATGGGTGAATGAGTGAATGAACAATTTGGTATTGTGTGGATTTTTTACTTATATGGATATTTCTTAGAAATGTTATAAAGTTTCTTTTGTTATAAATCCTTCATTTCTCTAACATGAAGGTTTCTTCTCTCTTTGTCCTCATTACCACCAGCTACCGGTAGCCAAGTTACAGACACAATGGCTACATATCCTCAGACCTATGACCACTCAGAATCAGAGTTACTTTGACTGAACAGCAATCACAGTGTAATGTGCCTGAAGAAAAGGGACCCTGAAATGGGACTTCTCTGGACTGACTCCCCAGACCAGGAATCGGTTCCGATCTAAATCAGGAAATGCTTGGATAGAAAGGAAAGAGGGATTTGATACAGAAGATTCAGGAAACAGGAGAGCAGCACTTAAGCACCTTCTCTCACTTGATTCTTCATCAAAGCAGCCTCCAGGCTCTGTAATCTGGACCTGGAGATTACAGAGGGATGCAAAAATGATGGTCCAGAAAGCGTGCACTCCATTCACAGCTCCATGTTGACAAATTATGAGCTCTAGTGAGACTTATGCTCCTAAATGGCAAAAATCATGTCATTTGCTACTCTGTATTCTCAGGGACCTACTGCAATAGCTGGAATATAGGGAGGGGGGAGCTGAAGAAGTATTTGTAGGAGGAAGAAAAGAAGGCCTGAGAGAGACGGGGAGGGAGGAAGGTCGATAGGTAAGAAGGAAGGAGGGAAGGAAGGAAGGAGGGAGGGAGGGAAGGGAGGGAAAGGAGAGAGGGAGGGAGGGAAGGAAGGGAGGAAGGAAAGAAGGAAGGTAGGAAGGAAGGAAGGAAGGAAGGAAGGAAGGAAGGAAGGAAGGCAAGCAGATATTGCGTCTCCTCTGGGAGAGCATGGTACAAATTCACTCATTTGTTCCTGGACCATTTTCAGTTGTCTGGATAACATGGGCCAAAAGGAGGATCTGAAACTAATATAAATGATACCATTCTGAATATTAGGTTGGTGAGTTAGCTTGTGTCTCCCATGCTTATGTGGTTTACTTTAAATGTAGTGTATGGCTACAGGCAGGGAACAGGCATGAAAGTCTATAGAAGATGGAACTGCATTATTGAAAATCATCAGAGGCCTTCACTTGAGCTTTGGAGGTTTGTAGGCATAGGAAATTAGAGCCCTGAAACATGTGATGTGATTTTCGAACCAGAGACCAGATTCTTTGATTAAACTTCAGACTCTTGGAATCTCCTGATTGTTCATCTCATACTAATGATCTGGGAGAAATACTAGAAGGCAAGTTAATGATCCTGCTAAGTCTGAATTGGGAGGCAGCCACCTGAAATATTAGTAATCGACCAAACTAAAGAAATAATTACAGGCTGACTAGATTAGAAATTTAATCTCCACAGTACCTTCCCATACATAAATAAGGTTCAACTTATAAAACATTATGAAGAAAAAAAGGCTACCACACAACTCATCACTGTGTACTTTAGAAAAACAGCTCCATCTGGATTCAGCTATGCCCTTCTCAGAGCTATACACCAGAGGGATGGTCCCCAAAACAGTGTAGTCTCCAAACAGGAGATACTTAACAACATAAGCCCTGAGTCCTAACCCCCAGGACTGAACACCAGCCTGCCCACCATCCTTCATGACCCAGTGAACACTGAGCACACACCATGTGCCAGCCATTTGTGCTGGAAGCTAGGCTACAGACAAGGAATATCCCATCTCTGGGTAGCTTAGCCTATGCTGGCAAATGGTCCTTCCCTCAGAAGAAAATAACAGGGAACTACATCCTAACTTGGTCTGGATGAACTTCGGATTTCCATGCTGGGAAGCCTTATCTAGGTGCAAGTTTCTCCAGCCTACCTTTGTGAAAAACTACCTCTTTTGAGTCAGAGGACACCAGACAGGTCTAGAGAGGCTGTGAGCCTCTGAAGGGTGGCTGGCCTCCCTCCAAACTGTCAAAGAGGGGAACCTGACCTCTATATCACTGCCCTTTTCTTGTTTTCCCTCCTGTGTTTCCCAACAAGCTTCACACCAGCATCACTGAGGGCACTTTTTAAAAATATAGATACATGACCCTACCTCAGTCTTCCTGAATTAGAATCCTTGAATTGGGTGAAATCTGCTTGTTAGACAACTATTACAGGAAATTTTAATATCAAGTTAGAGAACCACTGGGTAATAGAACACAGGTTTTAGAGCCAGAGAAACCAAAATTTGAAATCCAGCACTGACAATTAATTGACATAACTAACTCTAGGGGACCTGGTTTAATTACTTAACATCTTTGTGACCCAATTTCCTGTGCAATAACATGGAATAATGTCCAGTATTATTACAAACTTGGAATAATATATGAAAAATACTCAGCACTGAAGCCACTATCATAATTTCTTCCCACCTCCACTAAATGCCTGCTTCCCAGAAAACATCTTACACCAATATTTTATGATTTGGTTCAACTTTAAGTCAAACTTCTCTAGGATTATCTTATGGTATCTCTAGCTGTGGAAAGAAGAGTTTTGTTCACTAATTTTAAAACTCCAAGAAGCATATTGTAAATAGGAAAGGTTCAGGGGATTGAGTTGATTTTAGCCATAGGAATGAGTTATGGGTACCCTTCCCTAGAGAGACAAAGTCAATTACATCCTAAATTACTGGGAGCAAGAGGTACAAATCTAGTGAGAATTATGGGAAAGGACAGAGGCTACCATTTTGTCCCCTTACATTTCTATAACAAGTTACCCTTTATTGCATGATGAAGATGAAGTATACAAAGACCACTAGACTAGGAACCCAAAGAACTGTGTTCAAATCCCAGCCATGCAACTTTGGACAACTCAGTTCTCTCTGAACCTCAGCCACTTACCCCATAAAATGAGGGATCTAGGCTGCTAAAATTTCATCTTTTCAAAGTACATAATATTCAACTAACAGTCACATAATGAAACAGAAAGGTTCTGGCAGGCATCAGCATATTGAAGAGCAAGGAAGACCTTTTAGGGAAGTTAGCACCTAAGAAGCACAGATCTTGAATGTCTCACGGGAGTCTGATCTTAGAATTTATTTACCCTGAATTTGCCAACCCTTGACCACTTTGACATTCAAATGAGCCATCTGCAGCCCAAGTTCTTGGTAAAAATAGGAATGGGCTAAGTGTCCACATGCCTCCTATCTCTGGGTACTCCTGGCAGGAGGCAGCCAGAAAAATAACTGAACCTAAACTTGAATAGAAATGAGCTCTCTCCAGGACACCAGGGTGGCTCAGTCAGTTAAATGTCCAACCTGGGCTTAGGTCATGATCTTGTGGTTCATGGGTTCAAGCCCTAGGTTGGGCTCTGTGCTGACAGCTCGGAGCCTGGAGCCTGCTTCCGATTCTGTGTTTCCCTCTCTCTCTGCCCCTCCCCTGCTTGGGTGTGCACTCTCTCTCACTCTCTCTCTCTCTTTCTCTCTCAAATATAAATAAACATTAAAATTTTTAAGAAAAAAGAAGAAGAAGAAATGAGCTCCTTCCAAGATAAATAGACAAAAGGTAAAACTGTCCAGTTGGTTTTCCAAGAAAGTCTGGAGAAGATCATCAGGGGGTGAAAAACACCCAACAGGGCCACCTAAGAGCTGTAATCACATTCTCTACCACCAGCGACCTAGCAGAGGCTCAAACATGCCTCTCCCTGTCATGATTTTGGCAGGGTTCACAGCTAGTATACTCTTAGGTTGTTGAGGTATTCCTGCTTGAGCACCAAGTGAGAAGAGCTGTTAACCGGATACTTTGGGAAAGAAAGAATTGAACCAGAAAACCCAAAGAATATTCTACTTTATTAAGAATATACAGGCTTTGAAATAACCTTCCCTAACTTTGCCTTTTCTCTACTTTATAATGTATCTGAATTTCTTTCCATCTTTCCTTTCTTCTCTTCTTTCTTAAGCACAAGATGTCACCTAACCTGGCAGCTTTGTATCATTCCACCCTGATGGCTCCTCTCTCCTGGATGACCACACCCCAATGTCTTCTGGATGACCACATAACCCTATCCTGGATGACTACATCCCACCCTTTCCTGGATGATTACACAGCACCCTGTCCTGGATGACAACACACCATCCTATCCTGAATGATTACATCCCACCCTCTACTAGAAGATTGTACACCATCCTGTCCTGAAAGATCGTACACCATCCTTTCCTGGATGACCACACTCCACCTTCTCCTGGATGACCACATAACCCTTTCCTGAATGACTACACCCCATCCTCTTCTGGATGAACACACCCCATCCTGTCCTGGATAATCACAGTAAAACTGACTCTTCTCCTGGACCTTCCTATTGGTTCATCTTCCTCTCCACCTCCTTTATATGTGCTTTCCAGGAATCCAGCCTGAGCCCTTTGATTTCTTGGTTACACCTTCTCTCCTCAGGCCAGTGTATCCACACCCAGGGCCTCGACCACCATCTTTAGGCTACAGATTCCCAAATAAATGTCAGAGTTCCAAGTCCAGTGTTGAGGTTCTAACTCTTAGATCTTAATTGTCCCTTTTAGTCTCTCCTTTTAGGACTGAAAGAAAATGGCCTGAGCTACAAAAAGGAATCTACAGTAGGATGCTCTTCAGAAGGTCTTTTCTGAAAGGAAGCCAGTCTGAGCACATTTCCTGCTTTCCTATTCCAACCACTCCCCTGTCCTGATACCTGATTCCTATACTGAAGCAGTATAGGAAGTGGTGCAAAGGTATCAGCATCTAACTTTGAATCCCATCTCCACACATAGACAACTTACCTAACCTCTTCATGTTTGGTTGCATCATCTGTGTTGAGCGGTTTATAATAATATCCACATTATGGAGTCATTCTGAACATAAAATGAGATGATACTTATAAAGTGCTCAGCACTTAGAAAGAGCTCAATGCTAGCTATTATTATAGTCTGTAGTCATTCTGCAAAAATGGTGGTTTGCATTCAAACTTCTACTATCTCAATAGGAAAAAGAAATCCATTTCAATGCTTTCTAAGTCCTTTAACTCTTTCCTATCTCCATAGCTACATATAATACAAATGGTGGCAGCCAAGTCCTGAGGCCTCTAGTGGAAAAGTCTCATGAGGGAAAGGGCTATCTTCCTTTGGAGTTTCTTTGCTAAGTACAAGATTCTCCTATCAATTAGAGTGAGCTAATTCATGCCAAGCATTCTGCACCATCCAAGGTGAAGTTGAAGGGAAAGACACATTAGTGAATTCAAACACAGTAAACAAAATAAATAGACATCAGGCAAAGCCAGGGAAACAAGGTGCTGAGCACAGGAAGCATGTTTTTTGTCTAAGAATTTACTTTTGACAAATTTTCTTTACTCTGGAATTCCATCTTTTGCCCTGTAATTGAAATTCCCTTGTTCCCACTCCCAATCAAAATGGGTGACAAAAAGTAAGCTTGACATCCCACAAGAGACAAGTGACAAGAAAGACAAATTCTTGACCAACTAAAATAATTCTGTCACTTGCATCACTTTCTCCTGTAAAAAAAAAAAAAAAAAAAAAAAAAAAAAAATATATATATATATATATATATATATATATATATATAACAACAATCTTCCCGCAGCTTCTTTCTATGTGGCTTCCCTGGGGTTATGTGTTTGTATGCACTCATCATTGTTGAAGTTCCAGCTTTCATTTTTCTTTAGAAAGCAACCTTTAGTTCACAGAAGCCTGCTGATTATGAGGGTACACAGACCCAAATGAATCATAAAAGCAGCCAGATTACACAAATACAAATCCTCTGCATCGTGTCTCCCACCTGCACTAACCTTCTCATATGGCCTCTCTTCCCAGCATCCCTTTCCCTGATTACCTCATCCACACCCAAAGTACAATTAGTACATTCAAGCACTAGAGACAGCTAATAATGTAAGGAAGAGTGTAGCAAACAACCCCGTGGTTCCTAGAATCTAGGCACAACACAAAAGCAAAAGAACTTTAAAAAGGAATAGCATCTATAGCTAGTCCTGTAGGGTGCCATCCGGATCTCCCCATCAACTCATTCCCCCAGCTCCCAGAAGTGCTGGCTGCTGATGTCACAACTGAGTCCCATTCTACGTTATGTACTTAAGCTAAAGAGCCACCTCTCCCGAGTTTATACTTTCTTCCCAAAGACAGACAGTATCCAATACTGGTTAACATGGGGGGGTTCAAAGCTGAATCTCTCTGACTAAATTGAGAGCAATTCTGAATGGCTACCTCAGGTCCAGTGCACCTATAACTTTGATGAGGGCCTTTGTTTGGGCTGCATTACACTTCAACTTCTCTGCCCAATGCCATTCCCCTCACTCCCAGTAAACTCCTGGGTGCAAATCTATCTCACTCTTTGTTTGCCATTGAACCTGACCTAAAACAACAGCCCAGAGAGGCTAATATTTCAAAGATCAGTGAAACTAATATTTCAGAAACTTCCACCAAGCCTTGAAGCATTCCTTAAGATCCAAAGAAACAGTCATGGGGTAGTCTTTGGTATCACACAGCCAGCCATCAACTTGCTCCACAATGAGAGGATATTGGGCTCTGGGGAATAAGAAAGCTGGCTTAGAGCTAACATGTCTAGGGCTCAGTCCCAGAGCTTCTTCGGTGTGCCCTTAAGCAAGTTTTTTTTAGAGCAGTGCTTCTCAAACACCTTTCTCATTTTCAGTCTATCACAAACCAACAATATTTTTATATCCAAATATATATATACATATATCTAATATAATTATAAACTATATTTATATATAAACAATATAATGAGTGATAATTCCTCACTTAAGTGGAGGCTGCACATAGTGATTTCCTTCAAAGGGGTACACGGTACGAGGGGGATGCAGGAAGATAACATTACAGCAGAGAAACCTGATAAACATGACCTTATCCAAATGATCAAGGTCAACAACAACAGTAATAAGTCATGTTGGCAATATGTTGCCTTGATATGATGAGATGAAAATGGCCCTTGCCTCTCTGGTCTTTCTGCCAAAAACCCATAAGCCCAATTTAATCGTGAGGAAACATCAGACAAATCCCAATTGAAAGACATCCTATGAAACTCTTTACCAGTATTCCTCAGAACTGTCAAAGTCATCAAAACCAACAAAAGTCTGAGAAATTGTCACAACCAAGAGGAGGCTAAGGAAACATGACAACTAAAGAAATGTAGTATTTTAGAAGAGAACCTGGAATAGAAAACAACATTAGGTTAAAAACTAAGTAAATAGTAATAAAATATAAATTTTAGTATAATAATAAATGTATCAATGAGTCCATTAATTACAACAAATATACCATACTAATGTAATATATTCATAATAGGGGAAACTTGGTGCAGAATGATACGAGAACTCTCTGTATCTTCTTCTCGATGTTTCTGTAAATCTGAAGTTGTTCTAAAAAAATAAACCTGTTCTAAAAAAATCAAATATAAATGAATTTATTTTTGAGAGAGATAGTGCAAGTGTACAAGCATGAGTGGAGGAGGGGCAGAGGGAGAGGGAGAGAGAGAGAATCCCAAGCAGACTCATGCTGAGCATCAAGAGTCAGATGCTCAACCGACTGAGCCACTCAAGCACCTCAGTAAATGAATTTTTTAAAAAATATACATAAGCCCTGTCTTTTTATTAGTGTCAATCAACAAAATGTCTCTGTCAAGTTGCTATAAAAGTTTCTAAATGCTTACTCTCATATTCTGTACCTATATTGCCACCAACCAGTAATAAGTGGTTCCCAGAGAGACACCAGTCTGAAGACCACACTCTGAGGAGCTGAGGGCTCATTTTCCTTATCAGTAAAATGAAAGCATGTTCATGTTTCCTCATATTTAACCTTGGGAATGCTATAAGTGATCACCTTTTGCAAAACAATAGGTACTCAGAACCAGATGCCTAGAACCAAGTCCCTTCTCCATGACAAGTGGTATAAGGTAAGCACTGTCCAGCTGTATAAACACCTATTTTCTCCCAAAATTTCTTTAACTCAAGCAACAAAAGGGCACTGTCTCTAGGCACTTTTTTTTTCAATCCAGAACTTAAAAAAGGAAGAAATGAAACATAAAAGTAATACTACATGTTCAGGTTGTCACAGATGGTCCTCAGGCCAGGGTAGTGAGTGTTCCTTTTCTCTCACTCAGAAGCCCTAGAAAACCAGGAGGAGCCTCTCGTGCCAGGAGATTGTTGGAGTCATAACCCAGCTATAATTGGCCAGGAACCAAAGGTCTGTCATCAAACCATGAATTGTAAGAGTTGAGACAGGGAACAGTATGAGAAAAGACATGCCACAGATTGGGAAGTTGGTAAAATGAGTGGAAAGCACACCTTCCAATGAGCAAGAAGGAGGGGGGAAATGGTAGTTGAAAAACAGATGGTATCAACCTGTCCCACCAAATAGGTTTTGGAGATGTGAATGGAGGGTTTCAAAACAACCTAGGGAAACAATTATACATCTGAGAGGGTCAGAGATGATTCAGTTTCTTGTGGGTCTTGGAAAGCCTAGAGTTGATGCCCACAATGGAAGCCCCAAGAAACAGGAAGCAGACATAGCAAAAGCCAGTAGGGAATATGAACCATGAACACATGCCAGTATTCAACCACCACGAGTAAAATTAAGGATATTTAAATATTGGAACTTTGGAAAGAATTTAAATCCTAAAACCCTTAGCTTCTATGTACTATTCATATATTATCTCCTATTAATTAGATATTATTTCTTAATTGAATTTCTATTCTAACTCCTCTGTGGTCCATCTCCTAGCAATAGAGTTGATCTAGATATCTGACCAGTATTTCGGAAATTTCTAGAGATGGGAAATGTCAACAAAGGTAATACTCCACAAGAATAATTCATTAGAGTATGTTAATAGCTATCATGAACAACCTCAAATCTCAAAATTCTAGTAGCTTAATACATCAAAGGTGGTTCAACGCAGTCAGCAATAAGAGCTCTGCTCCAGGCGGTCATTCAGGAACCAGATTCCTCCCAATGTTGCAGCTCCTCCATCTTAAACATAAGCCAGTATGGGAATGGAGAATGGAGAAAGCCCACCCATTCCTACCTATCTTAACCTCAAAGGATACAACCATTTTTGTTAATATTCCATTGGCAAGAACTAGCCACATAACCTCACTAGATACAGGAGATGGAAAATATAGATTGACTATGTGCCCAGGAAGAAACAGGTTTGGTAAGCACTGAGCCAGATGCCAGCCTTAATTACAAGAGGAACTCCCAGAAAGCCGCCCAAACATGTTGGTCTTCAGTATTTTCATATATCTCAGATAATAACATCCTAGAAAACATGGACACTGTCTGGACAATTTTCTTACTAGCACTTGAATCAGTGCCTCATCTGTTAACACTTATTCATAAGATGAAAAGTGTGTAGACTTTGACTGCCTTTATGTCCAGATTCTACTACTTGCATCCTGTGCAACCAACCTGGGATAGGTCATACATCCTTTTGGCACCCCAGTTTTCTCATTTGTAAAATAAGGGTACTGGTACTTATTTTATAGGATTATGAAGTTTAAGTAAGATAATTCTTATAAAGCACTTAGCATAGTGCCCAGTACATGACTTTTTTTTAGTGCTCATTTATTTATTTTGAGAGAGAGATGGAAAGAGAGAATCCCAAGCAGGCTCTGTGCTGACAGCATGCAGAGCCCCATGCAGGTCTGAATCTCACAAACTGCAAGATCATGACCTGAGCCGAAATCAAGAGTCAGTTGCTTAACCGACTGAGCCACACAGGTGCCCCAGCACAGGACTTTTTAACATTTGTTAAATCCTTCCTATATGCCACACAATACCAAAAAGGTATTAATAAACAAACACTTATAACAACTACATTTTACATGTAGAAAAACAGGTCCAGAAGAGTTAATCCATCCCAAGTCATACAACTAGGAGGTGGAGAAGCTGGATTCAGAGCTCAATCTCTATACTATCATCTCCTGCCTCTCAATTAATATTCCCAATTGATTATTGCTATTTTACCATCTTTATTGAAGTATAATTGACATACAATAAACAGCATTTATTTAAGATGTACAGTCTAAGGTTTGACATATTATACACCTGTGAAACTGTCACCACAATCAAGTCATGAACATATCCATCACCCCCAAGAATTTCTTTAAGCACCAGTTGTTGGAAAGACTACCCTCTCTCCACTGAACTGCCCTTGTATCTTTATCAAAAATCAATTAACCCTATATATATATATGGATTTATTTTTCCATTATACCCATTGACATTTGTCCAGCTTGACATTATTATCTTTCTATTTTGATTTTTATAGCTTTATAATAAGTCTAATATGAGTCCTCCAAATTTGCTCTTTTTCAGAGTTGTTTGGCTATTCTAGTGCCTTTGCATTCTATATGAATTTTAGGTCAGCCTCTTAATTTGTACCAAAAGAAGTATGTATTGACTCTATAGATCACAATGGACATTGTGAATATTTTCTTGGGAGGACTCTGGGTTCCGTTATACTTCTCCTAAAGGGTATGATATTTTTGTTTTGTCAAAACTGCTAAAAACAATGTTTTTTAAAGTACTCTTTGTTTCAGGCAATAGTTCATATTTCAGTTCAGATTACTTACCTTTTACTGAGTTGCTTGTAGTGTGCCACACACATTTATGGGTCAAGGGCCAGCCAGAAATTTGGGAAGTTTATAAACAGAATTTCGGACTCCCCTCTCTGGCTCTCTCCTTGTAGAGATTTCTTCCTCACTTTTTAATGGCTGTGGTTGCTCTCAACTCTCCCCTCTAGTTCTTCACACCATAAAGGCTATCGACATTTCTTATGAACTACTCTTCAGCTAAAAACCATAACTAAGGAATGAATCCTTTGTCTAATTTTCTCATCCAATTACCCGCCTTAATCTGTTTGCCTGCATCCACTTTCCAGTCCCTCCAGGTAGTTGTTCATTGCATTTTTTTTCATCTGCAATTGGTCTGGTAGCAAACTTAGCCATCCCAGGGGTGAAAATCAGTATGCATTTTTAAAATAACACTTAGGCATAAGACATTTAAATGTGAAAAATAACATCTTGTATTAATTTCTTTTCAGAACAAGAAGACTTAGAGCACAAGGCAGCTTAGAAGTGAAGAGTGAATATCTCTAGAAGTGGAGAAAATACAGAAAGGGAGGAAGAGTCACCAAAGACAACATAATGTTGAATTAGGGTTGACTAGGCCAAGTCTGAACAAAGTGATAAAGATTATTACTGATTAACATATTTGGAAGGCCATGTAGCTATGCTCAATACCTTCTACTTGCCCAGTGCTACTTTCCACTCTTCACCTGCTCTCTGCCCCAGGAACTGACCTGTACAGGCTGCAGGCTGCATCAAGAGCTCCCTTCCCCTGTGGCTTCCATTTTAATTCAACCAGTGGTGAGTATCTGCAGAAGATCAAAGGGAGGGAAGAAAGTGAAGTCAGAAAAAAAACTTTCCCAGGATCTCTCCCAGGTAAGTTTTTGTGGGTGGATTGCATCCTACCACCAAAGGCCACAGTACCTGTCAGGAGACCCTCCTCAAAAACTCTGGGTTCTGGTAAACGCTCCCTCCCCTTGTCCCTTCAGAATTGCTGTTGGTAATGACTTCCCACCAGGGTACTACAACATCCTCTGTTGCTTTTCCTAAACCCAGCACACACCTTAGTAAATAGTCCCTTTATTAAACTCCTCCCAGTGTGAGTGCACCATGTGTTTCCAGCCAGATCCCATCAGAGAGAGCGCTCTCAGAAAAAAAGTGACTTTAACAGGTCCTTAGAAGCAAAGAATGGTAAATTACAAGCCCACATGTTATCCAGGCAGTGGAGAACTTCAATGTCTCCAAAAACAATAACTCATAAATTTCGTTCACACATCTTGTCTAATCTAATGCTAACACTCCAGTTGTATAGATATTGATATCATTTCTATTAAAGGTAAGAAAACTGAGATTTTAAGGCAGAGTTGAGCCACTGGGATTCCTGACCTTCTTTAGACTACAAATCCTATCAATTTCTCACTACACCTTACCCTTCCTATTCAGACAACGCATGCCACCAATGCTAAAATTGAGAGCTCTCCACCCACAGGGGCAGGACATTAAAATCTTTGGAGCCCAGGGAAGGGAGTGATCATTCCACCTTTGCTGTTTGTTAAAACCCAAATGCTGGAGAAATAGCACAAGGCAAATTCAGCCAGTTTGGAGATCTGAGTTTGTTGGTCAGAGACCCCTCTTATATTTATTTTAAAGAAATTTTAAAAGAAACTGCAATACAATCTGGGCGTTGTCACATGTACAGCTCATCTAATGATGTTCCCTTAAACATCAACCCACGGCCCCCCAGGAGTTCTCAAGTTTATGATATTGAATGAAAAAGGCAGCAGAATAGATTAAGATCTCAGGCTCTGGAGACAGGCAGAACTGGATTCCTGGTACAAAGCTTGCTAGTAGCTAGTAGCTTGCTAGCAAGCAGTATAACTTTTCTCATCATCCTCAGTTTCCCCATCTATACTATGGAGATAATAATAATCCCTGCATCATAATGTTAAATAAGTTAAATAAACTAATGCATTTTAGTGCTTAATACAGAACCCGACTCACCATAATCACTCAATAAAATGTGGCCAATAATGATACCCAGATTCTAATATACATCAAAGGTTCATTTTGCCATAAGATGGCCTGTAAATATTAGAAGAAAAAAAATCCTTTTAGACACATATTAAAGACACAATTTGAAATTTATGAAAAAATAAAAAACTAAGCCTTAAGTGTATCCAACACTGTGCCCACTTCCATTTCAATAAAAAAGAGAGAGACTCCAGGAATTGCTGGCCCTCCAAATAAGTCTGTCATTTCCTAAAGTAAAAGCTTTAGGTATATATATCCTGAGTATAAAATGTAACAGAAAGCTGTGTGCTCAATTTATTTTATAGTTTCTTACTTATTGTTTTCCATTTCCTGTTTTAAAGCTGTAAACTTCCCTTAAGCTGCAGCTAAAAATATTATTGTCATTGAATTACCTAATTTCTTAGTATAGAGTCTGGATTGGAGGACGTCCCCAGACCCACACCCCTACCGAGCTGCAAACCAGTGCATTGCTGTTTGGGTGGGGCAGTTTTTCCTAGTACATGGTTATAACCTTGCATTTGATGTATGTGGGTTCTTTCTGCAGATGAAGTTACTCTAATGAGCAATTCTGGATCAGGATTTTGACCATGGAAGGCATTCTATAAGTATTTGGGAATTGATTTATTTACCAGAAATGGGAATATTTTAATAGTGTTTGATCATCTTCCACAGGGAGACCAGAGGTTGTCCTCTTTTAAAGGCATTTTAACCTTTAACATATTTTATCCCAGAACTGCACAAACTGTGAAGGGAGGCTCAGGTCTGTCCTCTTCCTCTTTGTAAGCACATGAACAAGGCCAGGGTCACACTGAGTCTGCCCTCCCAGACCTGCCTGTGGAAAGCTTCAGGGTAGCCTACTCCCCAGGCATTGACTGTCAAGGCACAAGCAGGCTTTCTTGGGGACATCATCCTGCAGAGCCAGGTTCAAGTCCAAAGTCTTGTCTGTTGCAGAATCAGAGCCCAATTAATGTCTCTCACACACTCACAAATAAAAATGGTCACAAAAATTAATGTTATAATCCAATATTTCGTTGGATTTTTTTGTTGTTTGCCTCCTTCACACTCAATTTCTGCTCTGAAACACTAGCAGTAGGTTGCAGCAGTTGGGATTTGCTCACTGAAGTAGAGCGGGCATGTGCTTGCACTTGACCTATCCAAATCTGAAAACCCACCATCCTCCTCCATCCTTCTCTTGGACACTCCAGACCAACACAGATTTCTGTTGTGTGCAGATGGTCTCTCAGATGAACTGTAAGACCCCACAACCCAAGATTTTGTATAGTTGTTACAATTTCTGTCAAGCATAAACAGATGTCATCTAAACCACAATGCCTTTAGGACTCCCAAAACTTGGATCAAATAAGTTTAGATATCTCTATGGATTTTAACTTTAAAATGTTACAAGAACTTCAGTGACTGCGAAAACTTTATATTTTTAAAAATTCTTTAAAAATTTCTTTATTTATTTGAGGGGGGGAGGGCAGAGAGAGAGAGAAAGAATCCGAAACAGGCTCTACACTGTCGGTGCAGAGCCGGACATGGGGACTAGACCCCATGAGATCCTGACCTGAGCTGAAACCAAGAGTCAGACACTAAACTGACTGAGCCACCCAGGTGCCCCTGAAGACTTTATATTTAATCTTTCCTTCATAGTACAACTGGCTGATAAAACAAAACTCCTTTTTTTTATAGTTTATTTACTTTGAGAGAGAGAGAGCACAAGTGGGGTAGGAACAGAGAGAGAGGGAGAGAGGGAGAAAGAATGAGAACCCCAAGCAGGCTCTACACTGTCAGGGCAGAGCCTGATGCAGGGCTCAAACTCACCAACCATGAGATCAAGACCTGCATCGAAATCAAGAGTCGGTTGCTCAACCAACTAAGCCACCCAGGCGCCCCACAGAACTCCTAATATTACTGAAATACACATTACTCAACTGATAAACAGTCTTCGACAAAAAACAAATTTCCATTTTCAGTAACCCAAAATAGAACAACACTATGGCCACTATCATCTTAGGTATTTCAACCACTGGTTAGGGTATCATTAAAGAATGGAAGCAACTGAGCTCAGCGGCGCTGCCTCAGGCTCTGGGAACTGCCAGGCGTTACTGCCAGGAAGTCTGGATATCATACAAAATAGCAGGAAAGCAGGTTACCTGTTACGTAGTGGTGAATTGATGGTATGATTAGGCACTCCGCCCCACCCACCACAATCTACATATCAATGGATGTAATAAACATAGTGCCAGCTTCCATGGCCAAAGTGTCTCCAATTGTCTCCATCATCAGACACACCCACTAGCCCTGGCCTCCGGCAGGTACCCGGGAAAGACCAGGTGGGGCTGCTTCCAAACTCGGGAGAGCGCCTCTTGCTCTCTGCATACAGGAGTCTCTCTCAGCCTCTGCTCTAACTTGCCTTGAAACCCAGCACACACTAAAGATTGGAAAAATCAAACCCTCACAGCAACGATAAGAGCACTGAGAAGCAGCCGACTTCCTGAATCTTGAAAAGAAAGGTCATTGGAAGATATTTTTCTCACTGCCGCCTGTGTTTTCTTAGGCATAGCTAAATTCAAGGCCTGCCTCTCCCAGTCTTACGTACTCAGGCTCTCCGGTGAAGGGAGAGCAGACAGCTGCCGAAAAAGTGTGGCTGTGAGTCCAAGGGAAGGATATGAAACCCTCAGGAAGAAGGTGTGTAATATTTTTGTTGAATCAAATCATGATTTTGTAAGGGGAAAAAAAAGACACACATAAAAGTCCATTTAATGTTTGGCAAAAAGGGAAAAAAAAAAGAGCTTTCTGTGTTCAGTGCCCTCACTTCAAGGGAGCTGTAGGTCAAATTACCAGCCTGTGACATGTGGAGATTGGCTGAGCAGGCTAACGGTAACTCAAATTCCAAAGCTCCTGGCCTGTTCCTGAGCCCATAAACTACACAGAAAATGATCCTGTTTGCTGAATTATTTTCAATTGCAACAGCTGCTATAACAAGTCAGAAAAATTTAATATGTATATACAGGCCTGGTGAGTAACCACTTCAATATATAAATTTGGGGGTGTGTGTATTATATATATAAATAAAATATTGGTATACAATATATATGAAAATATTGATTATATATGTATTCAATATCAGTCCACAAAAACTTTCTCCCTATAAAACTTTCTTTAACCAAACCTACGCATAACAAATCATAATACAGAGCTTCACAAACCCTTCTACTAATACTCCTGGGAATCTTAAAGGATATCTCAAAAATAGTCTTTAATAAGCATGAAATTCCTTTGGAGTCACCATTTGGCAAGCTAGTCTACAGTATACCCATTTTTCATTTATTTTATCTCATATTTTATTTCGGTATGATTGACATACTAGTTTCAGATGTATAACATTTGATATTTGTATCTATTGCAAAATGACCACCACAGTAAGTCTAGATAACATGCATAGTTAAAATTTTGTTTCTTGTGATCAGAACTTTTAAGATCTACTCTCTTAGACTCATGGCTTTTTTTAAGTTTATTGATTTTGAGAGAGAATGAAAGCACGGGCAGAGAGAGAATCCCAAGCAGGCTCTGCACTGTCAGTGTGGTGCCCAAGAGCAAACCTGACCCAAAGGTACAGGTTTAACCAACTGAGCCACCCAGACAACCCTAGACTTGTGTTTACTTTAATATAAAAGTAACTTCCCTCAAATCTTTAAGTGAAATTCACACTTTAGGAAATTGCACTGTGTTCTGTCTCTGGCTTTGTGTTCCCTCTGACAAAGCACAAGTACACCTGGGCAAGCTTTGGGCCTGGTTGCCCTCTTAACGGCAGGAGTGTGGGAGGGACATGGGCCATGGTCTTCTAGCATCACAGCCGCTCCCACACCCAGGCCACGGGATGCTGCTCCTCCACTTGTCCTGCTCTTGCATTTTGCATTTCTGTTATTGTTGTTTTCATGAGTATTTCAATGAAAACATGGAATTTCTAATGTGAAACCTCTCTGTTTGGGGCTATCTGGTAATTTAGGAGAGAGATGTTAACCGGTGGCTTCCCTAGTTATACATGAGTTTTTTGGAAAACTAACATTGGAGGGTGAGTGATCTGACAAGGAGGCCAGAGATTATCTTGGTCAATATATGCATGCTCTTCCTTGCCCCCAACCACCATCTATACCCAAAGCCCTTACCTGACTTGATAAAACAGACCCTAAGGAAAATGTAAAACAAGACAATGACAATTGAAAATGTTAAATTTTTTTTTT
>CM053574.1:56975945-56999571 GCA_028646485.1 Cryptoprocta ferox
AGAACTTTTAAGGTGTACTGTCTTAGCAACTTTCAAAAATGGAATACAGTATTATTAACTATAAGCACCATACTGTACATTAAGTACCCCTAATGTATTCTATAAATGGAAGTTTGTAACCTTTGATTCCCTTCACCTATTTAGCTCACCCCTGGCCTTTGGCAACCACCAATCTGTCCTCTATATGTCTGAGCTTTTTTATCTGTTCGTTTGTTTTTGTTTTTGTTTTTGGATTGCACATATGAGTGATACCAGACATTATTTGTTTTTCTCTCTCTGACTTATTTCACTTATCATAATGCCCTCAAGGTTCATCCATGTTGTTATAAATGGCAACTTTTAGTTATTGTTATGGCTGAATAACATTGCATATATATTTTTTGCTACATCTTCTTTGTCCATTCATTCACCGATAAACACTTTTCTTGTTTTCATGCCTTGGCTGTTATAAATAATGCTGCTATGAACAAGGGGGTGCAAATCTTTTTGTGTTAGTATTTTTGTTTCCTTTAGATATATTTCCAGAAGCGGAAGTGCTGGATAATATGGTAGTTTTAATGGTTTTCCATAGTGATTGTACCAATTAATTTTTTAATGGTTTTTACATTTTTAAAAATTTTACATTTTTAAATGATTTTCCATAGTACTTGTACCAATTTATAATCCCACCAACAGCGAATAAGGTTTCCCTTTTCTCCATATCCATACCAGCATTTGTTCTCTCTTGTCTTTCAGATGGTGGCCATATTAGTTGATATTTCATTGTAGTTTTAATTTGCATTTCCATAATGACTAGTGACATTGAGCACCTTTTCATGTGCCTGTTGACCTTTTGTATATCTTCTTTACAGCAATGTTTATACAGGTCCTTTACCCATCTTTTAATTGAGTTGTTGATTTTATTTTGTTGTTGTGCTAATGAGTTCTATGAGTTCTTTACATGTTTTAGATATTAACTCCATATCATATATGGTTTACAAATAGTTTTTCACCTACCATAGTTGTCTTTTCATTTTATTAATTGTTTCTTTTTGCTGTGAAGAAGTATTTTAGCATTAGCAAGTCCTGCTTGTTTATTTTATATTTCATTGCTTATGCTTTATGTGTCATATCCAAAAAATCATTATTAAGACCCATGGCAATAAACTTTGTTCCTGTGTTATTTCGTGGTTTCAGGTCTTATATTTAAGTCTTTACTCCATTTCAAGTTAATTTTTATAAGTAGTGTAAGATATGGGTCCATTTTTATTCTTACGTGTGAATATTCAATTATTCCAGTACCCTTTATTGAAGAAACTGTTTTTGGCACATGGGATATTTTGCCTCTCTTGTCAAATATTAGTTGACCTTATATGTTTGGGTTTATTTCTGGCCTCTTGATTCTGTGTTCCATTTGTTTGTCTATTTTTATGCCTGTGCCATACTGTTTTGATGACTGTAGCTTTATAGTCTTGTTTTATTCTAACCTCTTAGAATTCCTTTGACTATTTGGAGTCTTTTATGGTTCATTTACATTTTAGCAGTGTTTGTTTTCTACTTCTGTAAAAATGCCATTGAAATCTTGATAGAGATTATATTGCATCTGTAGATGGCTTTTGATAGTATTGCCATTTTAACAATATTCTAATTCTTCTAATGCATGAATATGGGATACCTTTCCATTTATTTGTGTCTTCTTTGATTTCTTTCTTCAGTCCATTTATATTTTTTCTTATTTTATTTTATTAATTTTTTTGAGTATAGTTGATACACAATATTACATTAGTTTCAGGTGTACAACATAGTGATTCAATAAGCTTATGCATTATGCTACGTTCACAAGTGTGGCTACCATCTGCCCCATACAACACTATTACGATATTACTGACTATATTCCTTATGTGGTATCATAAAGTATCACATTATTTTTAATGTGACTATTGTTATGGTTAGATTTATATCTATCATGTTGCTATTTGTTTTCTGCTTGTCCCATCTTTTTTTGTTCCCTTTGCCCTCATTTTGATCATCAAGAAAATTTCAGGCATTAAAAGTCCTGTTCTGGAAAAATTAGATTTTTCAATCTTCAATTTTATATTGAATTTAAAACTTCTTCCCTCACCCTGCCCAGTTCTGACCCGTTGCTCAAGGACCCCTTCCTGTTCCTGAAAACTCTTTTACTTCTCTTTCTGTGTTGTTTTTTGATGCTTGGGCCTGTCCAGGGTCAAGGTAAGGGGAAGCTAGATTAGAGAAAAAAAAAAAAAAGCCTATGCATCTTTTTATTCAACAGTAACAACAGCAAGAAAAATATTTGTTTTAGTTTATTTATGGAAGTCTCATGTATTTAGCTCATTGAAGGCCTTTAATATTGAAAAGCAGATCCTGGTATCAGTCTATTTACAACTTTTACAAGCTTGTTGGATTTAAATGCTAGAGGCAATGGATGTTAAAAATTGGTGTACAGTTTACCTGGACTAGTCATTAGTAACTTATTAAGTTAATGAATAATTAATTCATTAAGTCTTGTTCTGAACTAAGATAGGATATTTGTTCAGGTAATGTGAGCTAGTGTAACAAAAAAAAAACTTTAAAAGGTTTATTATATCACCTGGGTAGTATCTAACATTGATTCCCTTTCAAAACACAACTCTCTTCTAAGTAGTGATTTAGGGCTCCTTCCTGGGCTCCTTCCATCTGTGGCTCTGCGACCTTTGACATATAGCTTTTTTTTTTTAAAGTTTTTATGTTTATTTCTTATTGAGACAGAAACAGAGCATGAGTAGGGGAGGGGCAGAGAGAGAGGGAGACACAGAATCTGAAGCAGGCTTCAGGCTCCGAACTGTCAGCACAGAGCCCGATGCGGGGCTCGAACCCACGAACTGTGAGGTCATGACCTGAGCCAAGGTCAGACGCTTAACCAACTGAGCCACCCAACATATAGCTTTTAAGGTTGCCTCAGTCATCTACATCAAGCTGGAATTTCTTGGGGAGATATTTTTATAGGCTAAGGCCTAGGGGTGGCCCACATTTTAGTGGCCAGGGCTCAGTTATACTTACCTGCAAGGGTCGCTAGACATATAGTATAGTTGTGTGCCAAAGGAGGGCAGAAACAATGTGGTAAAGAGCTAGCTGATTTCTGTGTAGGATAAGCATCCTTATTGCAAGCATGCCATGTATTTAATTTTGAAATGAAAACTCAGCAAATGTGACTGTCATCCCCTTCTGTGGCTATATCTTGACATCATATGACCAGGTCATATAGTCACTCACCTCTAATTCAGCCCTCAATAAGGGACATTTTTGGGGCTGGGTTGGGGGGCAGATTACTCATCACACAAATATCAAATCTCTCAGAAGTTGCTAAACTTGAATTTTTGAGAAAATGTCTTAATGGGACCAAACCTTAACAATGAACATTTAAAATATTAGCATTCATTAAAGTCAAGCAATGGTGTCTTCATACTTCATCTTGAAAGGTTTCTTTTCTTTTTCTTTTAAATTTAAAATTAACTCTTTAATGTCTTTCTAAAGCTACTTTTATTTTAAAAGTAGGAACCCAAAGTTCTGTTTTCTGGAGTTTTGATTTCAGACAAAAAGGCATTTGTATAAAGAATCTTTTAAAGTGTTTATACATGTCTCTGGGTTTAGTATTTTTCTTACAAATCCCAATCCTCTGGAGTCATGGGGTACTCTGGGCCCAGGGACTCCAGTCTAATATTAGTTTAATGATTCTGACCCCTGCTCTGAAGTGGATTTATACAGAGGAGTCATGCCTTGCATGTCCTCAAGTCATTAGTTTAGCATGAAATGGTCTTGCTGCTTGTGTTATGTTAAAATTATTTCTGAGTTAGGCTTCTGTATAATGACCTTGTCTATCTTAAGACCTGAAGAATTTAAGTCAAACTACTTGTGGGTATAACAGCCTTCAATGGCCAGTTACTATGTGATCCTATGTTTCAAGGGGCAACTCTCCCAACCCATTTGGTTATCCTGGGTACTAATCCATTAATGATTTGAGTGGCATCCCTTTCCAAAAGTGATAAGTCTTTCCCAACATGGCCATGGAAATGGTTCTGTATGTTAGCCAAATCAGCTCTCAGCAAACTGTTGGGAACTAAATATGCTTATTTTGTTATTGGATATTTTGCTCACGAATTTGGGGTCCTAAGCTTGTCTCAGATTTTTAATATACAGTCTTTGGTAGTGATAGCTGTCTGAACTTATATGTTCAGAGCCAAGGTTTGTAGCTTTGTTAATTTGACAATGATTTGCTAAATGCTTACTGTGGGCAGGTATCTAAAATCAAAGGTGATGGTCTTGGTGGAGGTCACTTGTGGGGAAGAGCACTGGGTGTTATATGGAAAGCAACCTGACAATAAACTATAAAGTTTAAAAAAAAATAAAAATAAATAAAACAAGAAAAAAAATAAATAAAATCAAAGGTATCTATCAAACGAATGACAAGGTGACTATATTCAGACTAAAGGGAGGACTTAAAATAAATTGAATAGGTAAATTTTGTAGCCTGTTTAAATTTGGTAAGTGCCCTGGAGAAAAAGAAAAGGAAATGGGAAGTTTCAGAATGGGTGGATATTACACATTTAAACAGGGTGATCAGTGAAAGTGACATTGATGATATGATATTTGAACAAAAACTTGAAGGAGCTGAGGGAAGAACATTGCAGACAGAGAGAAGAGCAAAGGAGAAGGGCTTCTAAACTGATATATTTAAGTTGGCTAAGAAACCTCTTTGTGTGGCTGGTGAAAGTGAATGAGGGAACCATGATAGGAGATGAGGTCAGAGAATCCTAGCTCAGGATTGAGTTAGGCATGAGGGAACAGAAGAAAATAGGCACTGGCCAGAAGCAGAACCTGGGTTGTGTGGCATCCTGAATGTAAGTGAAGAAAGTGTATAGTAAGTAAAGTATAGTAAGTAAAGGAGAGAGTGATAAACTGTGCTAACAGATGCTAATGGATGATATAAGATAACGTGAGAAGTGACCATTGGATTTACATTTGTGTTGAGTAGTTGTAGTGGGATAGAGACTGAAGGGGAGGAGTGGAAGTACAGATATTTTTTTAGAGGAGTTTTGCTGTAGTAGGTGGTAGATATGAGAAGAAGAGTTAAGACTTTTTTTTTTTAATTTTTAAGAAGGTACAAGTTATAGCATGCTTGTATGCTAGTAAGAATAATCTAGGAAAGGGTAAATCGATGACAAAATGAGAGGAGAGTGGGAGGGTGCCTAGTGCATAAGTAGAGAGGTTGGTCTTAAATAGAAGCCTGGCCAGTGCATCCATGGGGAGGGCAGAATAAGTGGGCACCCATGCTGGTAAGTGGGTAAATGTAGAGGTGGGAGCATGTAGAACTCTCTTTCTAATTGCTACTGTTTTCTCAGTACAAGAGGGGTCAAGGCCATCAGCTGGGAGTGGGAATGGAGAGGACCCTTATTAGAATTTTGAGGAGAGAGAAGGTTTGATGTAATTGTCCATGAGAGAAGGAGAATGAATGGAGCAAGGAATGGTAGTGTTATTGCTAGGTAAGTGTTGGTGTAACAGACACAAAGGACTTAAAGAGATGTAAGAATTAAGGTCTGAGAGATAAGAGGGGGAAATCTAGTAGAGTCTTACAGACTATGGTAATGACTTTGGATTTTGTCCCAAGTGAGATAAGCAGCCATTGGAGGCTTCGAGCCGTGTGGTGACATGATCTCACTTTAACCACTCACTCATGTATAGAATATTTCACAGAAGCAAGAAGCCTCATTCAGTAGTCTAAGTGAAAAATGCTAGGAGCTTGAACTAAGGTGGAAGTGGCAAAGGTGGAGAGAAGGGGTTGGATTTTGAAGACAGAGCTGACAGGATTTACCAATTACAAGTAGAGTATGAGAAAAAGGTGGCAAGGATGAAGTTAAAGTTTAATCCTGAGCAATGCATGAATGTTAGTGCCAATTAGATATCAGGTTTCTCAGCCTCCAGTACATATTCAAGATCGATACCAACTATGCTGACATCCTCAGCCAAGTGGCAAAATGATCTCCATGTAGATGGAGGCAGTAGTCCCATGTAGGTTAACATTGCTAACAGTCTCATATTTAAGACAAAAGGAGGCAGATTACCACACAGGAGTCTAAGATGCTTTGTTTTCCTAAGTATTTTAGCATATTTTCTTTTAATTTTGTAATTTGAAGATTAATTAAGTAGATACCAATTTAACTTAACTTCTGGAAACATGCTGGCAATGTCTTCTTTAAAATAAAAAAAAGGACAGAATTCAGTTAATAGTCTGGAGCTCATTAGAGTTTTCCAAACAATAAAACAGAGTGTGTTTATTTTAATGGGAAGCTCTGCTCTGTCCATTTAGTATTTTAATGTTTTCACTTTTTCCTTCTTTAAAACGTAAGTAAAACTATAAAAGTCTGAAAAATGAATACACCACCAACTTTACAAAGAAAGATGACACTTCACTCCTCCCTTTTAAAGAGTAGCCTGTCTCAATTTTCCCGGTCTCTCTGTTCTTGAAATTTTACTAGATTTCTGACTGGGTAAATCTCATTTCATACCTGCAAGCTACTTCATTTATTTTTCATCAGGACACTTCTGGACTACTAAGAAACGATTGTGTTCACTTCTGTCCCTTCTGTGTAAAGACTTCAAAATTTCCCAAAACAGTTCACTAACCAGAAAAAATAGAACAAAAGGATGCTAAGATATTTCCCCCCAAAATGCAGTGTAGTCATGTTGTGTTTTCAAATGATGCTGCTGGGACTGAGGGAGGAAATGGATATATTGTATAGGAATCTTTGTTTTGTGGTTAGGGGAGATCAAGAGGAACATAGCACCTGGATCTTCTATTAATGTCTTTGCTTTGTTTCCTCTTGTCTTCTTTCTTTTTTTTTTTTTTAATTTTTTTACATTTATTTATTTTTGAGACACAGAGTAAGACAGAGCACAGGTGGAGGAGGGGCAGAGAGAGAAGGAGACACAGAATCGAAGCAGCTCCAGGCTCCAAGCAAGCATTCAGCACAGAGCCCGTTGTGGGGCTCGAACCCACAAACCATGAGATCATGACCGGAGCCGAAGTCAGACACTTAACCGACTGAGCTATCCAGGCGCCCCTCTTCTTGTCTTCTTTCTTCTCAGTAGGGTGAATGGTTAATTTCAGGTGGAAGGAAGCAAGTGCTGGAGTGCTTTTTCCCATAATCACGCTCTCAACACGAATGTAATGGCTCCCATTGTTGGTGCTTTAGCATGCAAACAGTGTCTGGTTTGTGGGTTCATGCCAGGTCCAGAAGCCCACTGATTATTTCAGAGGTAAAAGCAATGTTGAGAGCTTGGGCTCTGGAGTTCCACTTAGGTACATATTCTAGTGTCACCTCTCTAGCTGGCCAGGTCACTTAACCTCTCTGAGCATCAACTTACTCATATGTAAAAATAGTGATAATAATATTTACCTTATAGAGTTGCTGTGAAGATTAAAATAAGTAATGTGTCTTAGGCAATTACCATAGTACCCTGTATATAATAAACTACTCAATTACTTTTCAGTTTATTAATTTGTAATTTGAGGGGTATAGTAAAATAAGATTGTTATAGTTAATATTATTTTATATCTTACTATATGTTATCATATAATATATACATACATATATGTGTATATATGAATGTATATGTATGTATACATGTATATGAATAAAATAAGATTCATATTTTGAAAATGGTACAGTTGGCCCTTGAATAATATGGGTTTGAACTGCATGGGTTCACTTACTTGCTCATTTTTTTGGTAACTATAGTAGAGCAATGTAAATATATTTTCTCTTCCTTATGATTTTCTTACCAAAATTTTTGTTAGCTTACTTTATCTACTTTAGCTTACTTTATTAAGAATACAGCATATAATGCATGTAAATACCAGATATGTGTGAACTATTTATGTTATTGGTGAGGCTTCTGGCCAATGGTAGGCTATTAATAGTTAAGTTTTTGGGGAGCCAAAAGTTATATGTAGATTTCCACCTGCATGGGGCAGGGGTCAGCACCTCTAATTCCTACATTTTCAAGGGTCAACTGTACTTTACTTTCTCCAGGCACTTGTGAAGGCTTAGACCAATAGTTATTAAAATGTAGTCTCCAGGGGTGCCTGGGTGGCTCAGTGGGTTAAGCATCCGACTTCAGCTCATGGTTTGTGAGTTCAAGCGCTGCATCGGGCTCTGAGCTGTCAGCACAGCTTTGGATTCTGTGTCTCCTTCTCTCTCTGCCCCTCCCCCCACTCTGTCTGTCAAAAATAAATAAAGATTTAAAAAAATGTAGTCTCCAGACCAGTGGCATCAACATCACCTGGGAAGTTGGTAGAAATTCAATTTTTTTAGTTACAACCCAGAAATGTTGGGAATGGGGCTCAGAAATCGATATTTCAATGAGTCTTCCTGGTAACCTGATGCCCTGTAAAGTTTGAGAACTACTGGAACAGAGCACATCACCATTCTGTGTTAATGATTTCCAGTCCAAAACTACTTGGTATAGTTGGTGTCCTGCTTCATGTAGACACTTTTAAGCGACCTGTAAATGCTGAACTACTATCAAATGGTAATATTAAAAACACAAATTCCTGGTTCAATAAGTGTGTGTTAAGTGCTTACAAGGTGCAAAGCATTATGCTAACATGCTCTGATGTAGGTTTTGTATCACTGTATTTGGCACAGTGGGTAAATAGGTAAGACATAGCAAGACACCACTTTCTTTTCTTCTTATTTGGAAAAATAGCATGGTTAGATTTTCTTCCTGTCATGTCAAGAGATTGATTGACAATATTTGGGGCCAGCACTGGCAGGTTTCCTAAATTCAAGGCATGGAACAAAAACCTAATGATGGTGTCAATCCTGTGGGGCATTTATCAGCTGGATGGCAAGAAGACCCAGTGCAGGGGGAGGGACATGAGTGCCTGTCAGTCCTGACGCCAGTGGCATCCGGTATGACCTCACCAGTTTGCAGAAGTACTCCTTCTCCTCAAGAAACCTTTATTCAGTGAAATAAATCACCTCCTGAGAAGAATTAGTTCTTTATCAGTGTTTCTAGTGTGGTTAAAATTACTAATGTTTTCACTGTGGCATCAGTCAGATTAAACAATGACTGTATATACATGAAGGGAATGTTTAGAATAAAAAAGCATACATAATATTATAACACACTCTTATATAGTCACTATTTAGATTTAACATAGTTTGATTTTTTTATTTTAAATCTTTTTCATGTTTATTTATTTTTGAGAGAGAGAGAGAGTTCGAGTGGGAGAAGGGCAGAGAGAGAGGGAGACACAGAATCCAAAGCAGGCTCCAGGCTCTCAGCTGTTTGCACAGAGCCCAATGCAGGGCTCAAACCCACAAACCATGAGATCATGACCTGAGCTGAAGTTGGACGCTTAACCAACTGAGCCACCCAGCCACCCCAACATAGTTTAATGTTTTGCCATTGTATTGGCTCAGGCTGTTGTAACAGAATACCATAGACCGTGTGACTTAGACAACAGAAATTTATTTTTCTCACAGTTCTGGAGGCTAGAAGTCCCAATACACCTGCCAGGTGATTCTGTTCCTGGTGAGAACTCTTTTTGGTTTACAGACTTCTCACTATGTCTTCACTTGGTCTTTTCTCAACGTGTGTGCATGGAGAGAGAGTGTGAGTTCTTTGGTGTCCCTTCTTATAAGGACACTGATTCTGTTGAATAGGACCCCACCCTTATGGTTAATTAAAGCCAGATTACTTCCTTAGAAGCCCTGTCTCCAAATATAGCCACAGTGGGGATCAAGGCTTTAACCTGGGAATTCTGGGGAGACACAGTTCAGTCCATAGCAGCCATATATCTAATTTTACCTCCTTGAGTCCCATTCCCTTCCTCCCATGCCAGAGGTATACCTTTTTGAAGTTAGTATGTGTTCATCCTTTCCTTAAATTATGCATTTACTGTACAGATGTATACACACATTTATGTCTGTAAACACTATATTACATCATATGATATGTTTCATTGACATAAATGGTACTTGCTTTTTTCTCTCTTTTGTTTCTGACAGTTATCCATGTTGATACTTGCAGATCTAGTTAATTCATTTTAACTTCTGATTGATGCACTATTGAATAAATATATTGCAATTTATTTATTCATCCAAGAGTAATAGACATTAAAAAGGAGTTCCATTTTTTTTCACTATTACAAATGAGGCCGCAAGATTGAGCCTCCTTGTGTGTGATTCCTTGCAGATATGTGCTAGAGTTGCTTTAGGATATATGCCTGGGCTTTGAATTCCTGGCTGGTAGGGCATATTCATCACTGTTTTTTTAGATATTGCCAATTTACTCTCATAATAAGCATTTACACAAATTTAACTTCCATCTGTAGAGTTTTCACTTTTACACATCCCTCATAACTCTTGTCAGACTTCTTAGTTTTTTCTTATCTCAAAGTATAAAATGCTATTTTATTGTTGTTTTAATTTACATGTCCTTGATTATTCATGAAGTTAGGCATCCTTTATATGTGTATCTGTCAGTCACATGGCTCTTTTTGTGAATTGACTGTTGATGTCTTTGTCTACTTTCTATTGGGTTGGATTTTTTTTAATGTTTACTTTGAGAGAGAGAGAGAGACAGAGACAAGGACAGACAGACAGAGAGAATGTGAGTAAGGGGAGGGGCAGAGAGAGAGGGAGACAGAGAAATCCCAAACAGGCTCCAACGTGTCAATGCAGAGTCTGACATGGGGCTCAAACCCATGAACCGCGAGATCATGACCTGAGCCAAAATCAGATGCTTAACCAAGTGAGCCACCCAGGCATCCCTCTTTTTCTTTATGTAAAAGTTACTTATATATTTTCATTACTAGTATTTTGTTTGTTTATAGTAATTGTAACTATCTTCTCCTAGTCTGTGGCTTCTGAAAAATAATGTTCTAATTATATAGGTTTGTTCTTAACGTAGTTGAATTTATCAATTTTTCCTCTTTAAAGTTTAGTCTTATTATGTCTTCTTTAAGAAACTATCTCCTACCCTAGGTCATAAAGGTATTTTCTTTCACAAGTTTTGATTTCTGAGCTCTCCATTCTTTTCCATTGGTCTGTCAGTCTTTTTGCACATTGTTTTAATTATTGCAGCCTTACAGTAGCTTTGGTATCTGATGGAGCAAATCCCTTTTTTAATCTCCTCTAAGGAAGTCTTGGCTATTTTTTACTTTTATTCACCTAAATAAAATTCAGGAAAAGCTTGTCAGTTTTCATGACAAGCTATAATATTTGTTGGGATTCCCTTGAATTTGCAGGTTAATCTGGGAAGGACTGACATCTTTACTATGTTAAGAGCCTTCTAGTAAATGAATATGACATATCTTTCCATTTACTTGAGTATTCTGTTATATCCTTCATTAAAATTCTTCCTTTCAGTTAATATACTGCTTTTGTTAGATTTATTCCTAGGAACCTGACAGATTTTAAAAGATTTTTCCATTTATTATGGAATGGATATTTTAATTGGTCATTTATTTTCAATAGGTAGTTTTTGTGCATGGGAATCCCACTGACTTTTTTTAATTCATTAATCTTGTATTCGGTGACTCTACTAAACTCTCTTATTCTAAGTTTGTGAATTCTTTTGGCTTTTCTGTAGATAATAATATATTCTATAGTTAATGACAAATTTGAGCACCCCTCCAGTTTCTTCTTATTTCTAATCCTTGTTTTATGGAATTGGTAAAGGCCTCCAGTTACAAGTAGAATAGTTGTGTTACTAACAGGCATCTTTATTATATTCCTGACTTTATAGCAGGTGCTTCTGTCATTGATTACAAAGTAGGACACTTATTTTTTTAATTTTTTCTAGGTGAAATAATTTTTTCTTTTCCTAGTTTATTAAAACTCTTTATTATGAAACAATGTTGACTTTTTCAGTATGCAATTTTCTGTATCTACTGAGATTTTTTTCTATAATTTATTAATACAGTGTTTACATTAATAGATTTTATATTAATTAAATCATCCTTACATTCCTGTTTAAAGCTTGCTTGGTGCTAGCCTTATATGCTGAAGTTTTACAAATATCTATATCCATACAGGTGATTAAGCCTGTAATTTCACTTTCTTATGTTGTTTTCATTTAGTTTTGATATTAAGGTTTTGCTAGCCTCATAAAAGGAATTGGAGAGCTTTTCCTCTCTTATAGTCTCTGGGATAGTTTGAATAAGAAAGACATTATAAAATTACTAAAGCTGCAGTAAAATGTGCCCGTAAACTTGTTTGGCTCTGATGCTTTGGTGCTTCTATATGGAATATTTAAAAATTTTTAACTACTCTGATTCACTTTCCTTAAATGATGCATGTCTCTTCCAGGTTTCTGCTTCTTCTTGGGTTAGTTTTGGGAAATTGCAATATTTTTCCAGGAAACTGTCCATTATATTTAAGTTTTTAAAACTTACTGATTAATTTGCCCATGGTATTCTCTTATGGTTTCATAAACCTTTACAAAATATCTCTATTTTGACTCTCTTTTCATTTCTAATATTGTTTATTCTGCATATACTCCCTCCTCTTCTACTGTCTCACCAAAGATTTATCCATTCAAAGAAAGAGTGGTTGATTTTGCTGTTACTGGTTTTTGTTTCTATTTGATTAATTTCTTCTCTTATTCATATTCTCTTCCTTGTCTCCCTTTTATTGGCTTATTTTGTAGTTTTTAAAATAATGTCATGAGTTGAATCCATTAATTATTGACTTTCAAACTTACTTTTATGAATCTGAACTTAAGGTTATTCATTTTCCTGTAGGCATCTCTGTAGTTGCATACTGAAAATGCATTATTTAATTCTACATATTTCATAACTTTCATGACAATTCATCTTTGACCCTTAGATTATTTATGTGTATTTTTTTCAAAATAGATGAATTATTTTTTTATTGATTTCTTATTTTATTGCATTATGGTTAAAGAATGTGGTCTATATGATATAATGTCTTTGGCATTTGCTGAGACATCCCTAAGTTACTTCAAGGATATTTTTGGAATCATTTCTCATGTACTCAAAAAGAATGTCATTCTGTACGTGATACATGCTTACTACATCAATCTTGTTTATTCTGTTGTTTGAATATTCTACATCTTTTTTTTTTTCTCAATCTCTTTTAGGAATGTTAAAATCTCTCACTGTAGTAGTGATTTTTCAGATTCTCTTCGCTCATCAAATTATGCTTTTTGTATTTTGAAGTTACCCTTTTAAGTGAATGTAGCCAAGTGTCTATAGGGATGGGTATATAAGTATAGCATAATGATTTGGCAGATGTCCAATACCACAGACAAAAACCAGAGGAGCCATAGAAGAAAAGTTTTTTCTCAAACTTTAAGCCAAGTGTTGTCACAAAAGCAGTGCCAGATTACGTCTGCCAGTAACTCAGGGGAAACAGACTCATGCTAGGGTCTGTGCGCTTGATGAAGAACAAAAACATAAGAAGGGGATCCAAGATGAAGTCAGTTGGATGTAATGCACAGTCACTGTTTCTAACGGCTGCCATACCTGTGGCTATGAAACATGGCTCAAATTGAAAGTTGCTACCTGACACGGAATCCTGGCAGGAAGGAATTCTTTTTGTTGACTGAAGCACATCAGAGCAACTTCTAACATTGAATCAGTTCCCGCCCACACTTTTATTTTGGAAGGAAATTCCTGACTTTTGTATACTTCTTTTTAAAATCTTAATATCACATTTCATATTGCCCTTTGTGTTTTGTGTTCCAGGAGGATGAATTATTCCAATCGTCTTACTTAACTGGTTGTGATTGTGTGGAGGAAATTTTAGTGAGTTCAATTTACCTGGTAGCCTTTCCCTCTGAGATTTTGCTTCTGGTAGACTTCACCACAGAGCAGAAATTCTCCTATTACAGCGCTCAGTTTATCTGTAGATGAAAACCTTCGCATCTTAAATAAAACACTCAGCTAGTGGGGTCATGTTTGGTTCTGTTTCTCTTCATTGGTGCTTCTAAATCCATTTGCCAAGTCTGAGGTCCTAGACTCAGACATCTTGGAGGAACTCTAGAGGTAAAGGTGCTTTTCATTGAATGTGAAAAATAGCATTTCGCTGAAGGCTATTTTGCTCAATTGCTCCAAAGTAATTTACCTTGGGGAGTAGAGACCGAGTCTGAGACATTTAAGACTAAAAGGAAACTAGTTGTATTTTTTTAAAAGTACATATAGTTATAAGTAATCAACACAAGGGAGCTTATGATGAAAATTATTCTTCAACTCCTGCAGTGACATTCTCTGCAGTGAAAGATGCAGCTCTCTCATCAACATAAAGGAAATGTAACCCCTCTCCTTTCATTCCTTTATTACATTCAGGTCTCTTAATCTGGGGTGAAGAAAACAAGCAAAGTTTATGGTGAGATTTATTTTAGTAAAACAATTACCCAGATGGTTCAAGATTCTGCCCTTCCCCAACTCATGCAAACATGTTATCTCCTTTATTTAGTTTATGCAAATGTAGGGGCTCATGGGGGATGGAGAGGGTGTGCTAGATAATCTGTAATTACACAGTTTTAAATTTTGGTTTCCTAATACAAAGTCAGTATCTAAGACTATGTGATATTTTCAGTCTCCAAAAACTTTATAACAAGCTTTACAAATTCTGACCTTGAGTCTGAGCATTTTCCTCTTTGGTCATTTTCATGCTATTAGATTAATACTGCTTCAGATTCAGCCTGGGTAGGTCTGGCACCAGATCCCTTCCATGAATATACATTAATTTTTTTAATGTTTATTTATTTGTTTTGAGAGAGAGAGAGAGAGAGAGGGAGAGAGAATCCCAAGCAGGCTCCTAGCTGTCAGTGCAGAGCCCCACACGGGGCTCAATCTCATGACCATGAGATCATGACATGAGCTGAAATCAAGAGTCAGACACTTAACCAACTGAGCCACCCAGGCACCCCTCCATTACTTTTCTAAATTCAACACTGTAGAGTCAAAATGGCCAAATTTAACAGTAGATTATGTGATAATGTCAGAGTTAATTTTTTGGAGGAGGAAGGAACAAGACTCCAGTTAGACAGAATTCATTTTATGACTAATGCTTCATTACATGAATTCCAGAATAATCTAACCCAACTATAGCTTCCAGATTTTGATTATAAGTCTCTTTGCTAGATTACTCATAATTCATTTTAAACTCAGATGCCTTCCAAGGTAGATCCAAATGCTGGGGCTTTAGGCCAACTTGCTATTCCCTTTGTGTGACTTTTTTTTTTTTTTTTTTGATTATCAGAAAGTTTTCTCCTTCCCAGCTGAAGGTGGTCTAGTTCCCCAGCTGATGTTGGTAGAATGTGGACCTGCTTAACTAGTTAGTTGGTCTGTATATACTCACTAGTGAAACACTGCTAGTGAAATGCTTCTTTCTCTACCCTCTCCCTATTGGACAGAAGGTAAAAGAGCCCAGAAGCTGCCATACACTGTCAGTGGGCACCTTTACCTGACTAGAAGTTGCCCAGTTAAAAGGCAGTCCTGTCCACTATAATCACAAAAAGAATAATATGTGCCACACTTCCTTTCCTAACAGACATTAAAGTTGAAAGCAAGAAATTTATACAAAAACAGAGGTTTAAAAAATTTTTTTGGTTTAAAGATAATATAAATATTCAAAAACCTGTTGAAAAACTATAGTTTGCATGGCACTGTGCTCAATAATATGTGTGATTCCACATTTTACAAATTAGTGGGAGAGATGAACATATATACTGGGAACTGTAATTCCAAGCAGTATAGAATAAGAATCCTATGAACAGTGCAAACAAGTAGTGTTTACAAATTGACCTTTTCTGGCCCAGGAAGGCTTATGGAGGAAGTTGCCTTAAGAGATGGGTAGGGATTATCGATGGGCAGGGATTATCGATGGGCAAACATATTTCAGTGGTATTAGGACTACTTTAAATGGAACATGATTTTAAGTAAAACAGACTCCATGAACAAGACCAAAAAAGTAAGAAAAGAATGAGTCATGCTCAAAAACAGGGAAATCCAGTTACACTGGGTGAAAAGGGGTATAAAACGTCTTTGAGGGAAAAAGGTGTTAGACTGTATAAATATGGAAGAAAGAGAAGATGGAAGATGTAGGTAGAGGTCATATTCTGAAGAGTTTTTGGTGACTGGGCTTTGTAGACAGAATCACTGACTTTGGGTAGGGCTGCAGTATAGTGACAGTGATATTTGCAGGATACTTCCATGGTGAAATTGTAAGGACTAGAGCCAATGGTCTATAGGCACAGAGTCGAGCTAGAAAGCTCTAGCATTAGTCTGGTGTTACAGTCCTGAACTGGGACTCAGATCATATCTCTACCCATCTCTAGGTAAGGGTCAGATCCAGGTTTGCTGGGGATTAAAGCTTATATACTTTGGGGGAGCCCTCCTTTAGGAAAACTAAAACAAATTTAAAAGTAAAAACTTGCAGTATTTTTTCCTGGGCTTTAGAAAGGGTAAATGAGGGGCCATGTAAATGGGGGGTCCTGATCCCAGCTTCATAGTAAATCAGCCTCTGGGTGAAAACCATGATAGGTTCTGAGTTAGAATGACCTGTCCCCTCTCATTATTGTTAAATGCATCTGCTTGTCCAGAGGTTTTAGGACAATTGGTTCAAGGAGACAAATGAAGCAGTATTGCCTATAAGCAGAAACTACCTATTTGTAAAAAGGCTGGGTCAAGCGGAAAAAAATAGTTTATTTCATCTATTAACAGATTTTAAGTTAATAATTTTAAACACTCAAACCACTTTTAAAGTTTAAGAATGTTTGCACTAGTGAAGGCCTAAAATAGGGATTGGCCCTGCAGAGCCTTGGGCCATACTGCCTGGGTTCAAATAGTGTGTCATCCATTTCACTGTGAAAGGTGCATACAACTGTGCCTGGCACATACTAAGTGCTCAATAAATATTAGATAGTCTTTTTGTCTGTGGAGAGTTTGAAAATAAAATTAATGAAAATGTGTTCAACACAAGGTAAGTGTTAATTGCTTTAAGCAGATCGCTTGCCTCTGGGGATTGTTACTATTGTCACCTATATTTAGATTTGCAAATTGAGTCCCAAAGAAGTTGTTTATTTCCTTGTGGCTTTAGGTTCCTGGGGTTCTCAGCTGGCTGCACATTGAATTACCTGGAATACTTTTAGGTCCTTCCTTAGCCAGGGCCCACCCTTGCCAATTTGACCAAAACCTCTGAGATGAGTTTGGGCATCAAGATGCCTTATAGGTTCTCTGACAACTTTGCGGGACAGCCAGTGTCAGAGTCAGGGTGTACAGCCTCCCAGTGCCTTATGGTGACCTGGCTGTTAGGCCTAAGGCAATCTGACTTCAGCCACAGGTGAGATTACCTGAAGAAGTTTCAAATTTTTCTTTTTTTCTATTCTATTTTTCTATCAAGTAAACCGTAACTCATTACTAAAATAGACAAATGTCAAACAATGAAGAAGATAATTCCAAGAGTGAATTAAAAAAAAATCCTTCACACTCATTCTTAATTACATTAATTCTAAAGCCAAATCTCTTCACAAGTGTCTATTACAATGGTTCTTATTACCCATTGCTGTTTTTTTTAACTTAAATATAAAAGTATTTTTATTTTAAAGTATTTCATAAAACGCTAAAAACCATGGCCCTTATATCAATGATCACGTACTAAACATTTCTTAGGCATTGGCCCTGTATTAATTCTGTATGTGCATTATCTCCTTTTTCTTAGGACTGTATATGATGTAGGTACATCCCCATTTTAGAGGTGGGAAGTGAATTTCTGTGGTCATGTAATTGGTATGAGGCACAATTTAAGGGCATGCGTCCTGGAAGGGAGCCACTATTCTTAGTGGCTGAGAGCTCCAACATAAGGGTCTGACAGTCCTGGCAAGTTGTTAACTTCTATTCTCTGCACTTTGGTTTCCTCATCTATAAAATACGATGGAGCACCTGGGTGGCTCAGTTGGTTAAGTGGCCAACTTCGGCTCAGGTCATGATCTTGTGGTTTGTGAGTTCGAGCCCAGCATTAGGCTCTCTGCTGTCAGCACAGAGCCCACTTCAAAGCCCTCTCTCTCTGCCCCTCCCCCACTTGCGCATGCTCTCTATCTCTCTCTCTCTCAAAAAAAAAATATATATATTTCTATAGGATAGAATATATATATTTCTATAGGATAGAAACACTCACCTTATAGATTTGTTGTAATTATGAGGATAATAGCTTTGTTGCTATGAGAGGACTCTATTTTTAAAATATACTATAGATTTTTAATAAGTTAAAACTTTTATTGTTATTTATTATTTCACAAGTAACGCATGTTGATTGAAAAAAATTAGGAAATCGAACAAGGGAAAGTTTAAAAAAATCACCTTACAACTGAGAACTTATTTTTTCCTATAATTTGTATTTTTCCTATGCACACACACACACATTATTTAGAATGGGATGGTATACATTACTGTTCTTTAAATGCCTTTTTATTCAGTAATGTTTATGTTCGATTTTGCTATCGTTTTGCTGTTCTGTCTGCAAATGGGTGCTTATGTTCATAGATGTTTAATACCATTAAAGATAAACCAGGCCCTTGCCACAGGGTCATGTATAATTCAAAGACTTGCTGTTTTATGTATGATTCAAAGACTTGCTGTTTTATATAAGATAACTTGCCTGTCTTTTGTGGGCAAATCTTGTCACCTTATCTTATACAGAGTGGCATTAGGGCAATTAGGCAGGAAGAGGCTTGCCTGGGGGAGGTCTGGCAGAGACGTTCTCCGGGCACTATTGTGAAGGCCACAAGTTGAGCATGTTGGAAGACACTAAGGAGGTTTGGGGCCTGGGCGGGAGTGCGAGGGAGCAGTGCTCCGGGGATGCCTGCAATGTCAAATGGAATCCTAGGGCCGGGACAGAATACAGTCCTAGGCTGTGACAGAGTGAATATACAAATGGACAGTTGCTAGACATATATTAAAATAGAACTCTGACCTCCAACCTGAAGCACCCAGCCCAGGAAAGCAACCCCCTTATCTATAATAAACATACGGGAAGGCAGCCTGCTACAGGAAGGAAGCCAGGTTGTAGGAAGCCAGACTGCCATCTCTGGTAACAACCCAGGAAGCTAAGCAGTAACTTCTGTAACCACCATCCCCAAATAACTGGGACTTAGTTAATAACTGACAGCTTCCCTCTTTTAGTCCCCACTCCCAACTTAGGACCAACTAAAGAGAGGCACATGTGCACCCTAACCAATCACATAGGATGTCCCATTGGTTGCACCACCTCCTGCCTCCCCACACTAACAGCCTCCATTCAGGGCAGCCTTCCCTTATTCCGATGTAAAGCTTTCCCACTCCTCTGACAGCCTTTGAGCCTCTGTCAAAATGCAAATGATGGTGGCTGACAACATTGTTATCCTGAGCTCTGAACAAAGAACCTTTGTTTTTCTTATTTGCTTTGTCTTCATTTATTTCCACACTTGCTTGATGACCAAATCAGGCTGTTTGTGTGTGACCATTGTTGGATGAGGCCCTTTGTCTTTGATGGAAGTTTCCTTGATCTCTTTTTGTGAGGTACAGGCTATTTTTCTGGAAGACGGGGACATATCTTACTTAATCTCAGTATTTCTAGTGCTGAGCACTGCCTGACTCATACTACAGACTGTTGAAAAGAGGAATAGGAAGTCTCACTCACAAGAATTAGTTCCATTCTTTTCCAGTATGGAACCAGAAAACCTAATGTGACTAGTTGGTCTTGTTTTGATATAACGAAATGTCATCCAGAATTTCAGCTTATATGTAAACCAAACTGGAGTTGACCTGGAGGGTGGGGGTGGGGTTTCACAGCCTGAGAGATTTCATAAAATCTCTAGAAAACTATTTTTAAATCTTGTTGGCAAAACTTCCCCTTTTTTGTTTAACACCTTTCCCTAATCTAAACCCATGTGAATTTTGAGGGAAATTTAATTAAAGTTCCCCCCCTCCCCCCAGCTAAATGGAAGCAGGTGCTATTCAGACAGTAAAGAAAAAACAACGGCTAAGTGATTTTGGCTTGCTTCTTATCCCTGTTTCCCAGGATGATAACTGAAATGTGACCTGTGGCCAGTTACTTGTCACTGAGGTCGAGTTTCGTGAGGCTTCTCCACTGATGATTCTAGACCAGACCCTCGACCAGAAGCCCCACACCTCAGCTGCGGTCATATCAGCTCCAGGCTCTTTCATGACAGAAACGCTTGTCTAGCGTCAGCACTGGGGCCTGGAATGCTACACTTGGCTAATATATCGCCCTTAACTAGTTCCTCTGAAAGGCTCTCCAAATTTAAACACTGAAGCAATTTTATCATGTAGCTAAAACTTCTCCATGTGTGGGAACCAAGTCCAAAGGGGAGTAACTGGAGCATTCATTCTCAGAAATTCCACACAGATCTCAGGGCTGGACTGATACTGCTTATTGTGCTGAGCACCTTTTAGAACTCATCTCTAGACCACATACTCTACAAGGGCAGGCACCACATCTGCTTATTTATTTCTGTGTCTCTTGTACTTGACTGACGTATACTAGCACTTGATGGGATTTTGTTCATGCCTGATGGGAATGTGGAATTTGGAGTCACTTGACTGAAGGTGTTAAAATATAGCAGACACGGCATCATCATGAGTGAGAGTAAAGACTGCTGGAAAATACGTGCCAATATCAATAGTATGATAGCAACTCTCCTTGCAACAACAACAACAAAAAAAGATGCTATTTCGGCTACATGTTTATTAAGAAATAGATAATTTTCTATTAGCAGAGCTCTTGGTAAGTCTGGAATTTTTACCTAGTAGTATTAAGTGAATCTCAGGATAAGTAATGATGGCCTCATTCTGAAGAGGAGACTTAAAACATACTAAGTTACCCTCCATTAGTTTGTGGGTAGGACACATAGTAGAGGGACAGGGGGAGAACAGTCCCATATTTCCTGAGGGTCCCAAGAAGAAGAAAAATCCTTTTTCTTAAATTTTGCTGGCCGATGGAGGGAAAGTTCCCTCAGCTTGGTTGAAACTTCTCCAAAGCAGCCTCATGTAAACAGTTGTGCTAACTCTGAGCCCTCTATTTGTATAACCAAATCCTCGCTACATTTATCACCTACTTTTCCCATCTCTCTCTCAGCAGTCTTGGTGGGTGGGTGGGGAAGAGATGAGTCTTTTAGCATTGACTTCTGTGGTGGGCGTCAGGGGTTCTTGCTCAACATCCATTTCAGCCTCCTTCTGCTGTGCTCTTCTATACTGCCAGGGCTGAAAAGCTAAAAACTACATTTCCCAGTGCCCTTGTGCCCAGGGTGTGGGTGGATTTAGATGCTCTCTTACTTGGAAGGCAGAAGTCAGGCAGAGGCATTGCTCCCACTGGCTGGGAACTCTGGGCGGCGGGTAGTTTCCCTGTAGCCATATAGGCCAAGGCCCCAGGGCCTGGCCACTAACGTCCTGCACGCTGAGAGGCAGGACACGGGGCACCCAGACTGCCAGTGCAGATGGTCTCAGGCCTGGCGGAGTCCTGGAGCCAGCAGTGACAGTGGGTCTCATGAAGATCTCCTCCCCACAGCAGCCAGTGGCGGTGTTTGTAGACCAGTTCCCCATCGGCAGGCAGCAACCTCGGTGGCCTGGTCCTGCTGTGTGGCTTGAGAGTTGTCCCTAGAAGAACCTCGTTTGCTTCGTTAGCTCTCCCGATCCTCTGTAAGCTATTTAGTACAGTGTAATAAACCTGGTTCTGCTCAACCTAGCCAGATTGAATTCTATTCTCTGCAGTGGAACCCTGACCACGATGACTCAGGAATGAAGAGCTAAACCAAGCTTTATGAGTTAGGCATTATCAAGGGTTGCCCTCCCTCATTGCTGTTGCCTTGGCTTTCGACAATTATTGGTGAAACCGCCGATGTGTTAATTTTGGTTCCTGAATTCCAAGCTATTGTGTATTTGTCCACTGTATTCTAGTAAGTGGTAAGCAATTAGAAGTCTACGGTTATAGGTTTTATTATGTTTAATAAAATATCAAATCTGTTACATGTTAAATTCTGATATGTTTAGAAAAGTGTTGAGCCTACTAACTTCTCCATCCAGGGCCTGAGCTTAGCTTTGCCTTGTCTGTTGTTAATGAGCCTTTGTTCCTGGGTGTCTCAGAAACCTCTGGATGACGTTAGTATAAAGCCAATACCAATAACCATTATAATAAAGCATTATGTTTGTGACCTTTGTTAGTGGTTTTTGAAAACATGAACCCTTATATCAGAGTTAAGGGAAGTTATTGCAAGGAAAGAAAAGTAAGATAAGTTGTTGCAGGTTCATGTGGTGAGTTAATAAATAACAGAATCAGGCCAATTCTAGGTCAGAAAAGCTTATTTTCAATACCAAGAGAAGCAACTGCTTGATGTAACAGGTTTCCTCAAATAACCAGCCAAGAATAGTCTGAGACATCTAATGGAACTCGGATCCGTTTTGAAAAAAATAACTGAAGAAGGTTCATTGGATGCTGCAGAAGTGGCTGGTGCCTTTAGTGCTCTGAATTTCCGTGCAAAGGCTGGTGGCATTGACAGGACTTGTGGGGTGAAGAGAGAGAGTCAGAATTCAAGCCTAAGTGATTCCTTACAACATCTGTTAGTGCTGAGGCAAGCTTGGGTTACAGTTTTATTCCATAAAACAAGGATGTGAGTAAAAGCCTTAAGGAAAAGACATTAGGATGGGCTGAGGCAGGAGGGGAGGAGCACCGGGTGACTTGCAGAGAAGGAGAGCAGATTACCTGCTGGGCTTAGTACTTCAGTTAACACTTTTTTTTTTTTGTTCTCACTATTAATTCCTATTATTAAACAGTCCTTCAAAAGAATGCTGTGGGCCTGAAACAGAGTGGAAGTAAAGCATTCTTTTCTACCAGATATCTTTTCAACCCTCCTGGCTAAGACTTTCCTGGACTTAGTTTTAGCTTTACTGGTACATGAGGAAGTTTCCTTTTGCTGTGGAAGGATTTACATGTAGCCAAATGTTTCATGGCCCTATCTGTAATGGGCTCTAAAGCCTTTTCTGAAAGCGAAATTTATTTAAAGGGAAGGCTGTTTCCTACTATTTGGAACAGCACTTAGAAGTGTGACTCATGCAGCTGGTCCCAAGAGCTCTGATAGTAGAAACTTGCCACAAAGCAAGCAGAAAGACAGTCACTTTCCCAAAGCCACAGATCTGTCTCTGGTGGCCCTGCCACCAGGAACCCAAGCATTTCTGGTACCTTCCTCTGCTTTGCTTCCACTGGGAGGACAAAGCAACTGATTGGTAATAGTAACTGAAGCCTATGCAGGGTGGCAAACTATTATCCCAGGAGGTAAACTGATGGTTGTGAAGAGGGCAAAGTGGAGGCTAAGGTTCCCCGTTGCCCATTCCAGGACTTGCCTCAGACCCCACTGGGTCTGTGTATGGATTCCGGGCTGGAAAGAACCTCTGGTTGTATCTTTTTATCATGAAGAGTGGATGGGCTTTGCACGCAGACCTGGGTCTGAATCACTTGACTAGCTGTGTGATATTGGGCAAGTTACATCATCTCCCAGCCTGGGTTTCTTCATCTGTAAAATAAAGACAATGATGCCATCCAGGAGTTTTTGAGCACTAGAAAAA
>CM053574.1:57000071-57074652 GCA_028646485.1 Cryptoprocta ferox
ATTGGTAGCAAAGTGGATGGACCTCAAGGGTGTCATGCTAAGTGAAATAAGTCAGGCGGAGAAGGACAGATACCATATGTTTGCACTCTTAGGTCTAAAAGGAGAAACCCAACAGAGGACCATGGGGAGGGGAAGGAGGAAAAAGAGTTAGGGAGAGGGAGGAGACAAAACACGAGAGACTCTTGAATACTGAAAACAAACTGAGGGGGGAAGGGGAAGGGGGAAAGGTAATGGGGGGTGATGGTCTTGGTGGAGGTCACTTGTGGGGAAGAGCACTGGGTGTCATATGGAAACCAACCTGACAATAAACTATAAAATTAAAAAAAATAAAAAAATAAAATCTTACTTCATGGCTAACAGCAAGGAAGCCAAGAAATAGGGCAAGGTTTGGGCAAGGGAAATACGGTTCCCAACAAGTTTAGGGACTAATTTCTTAGAAGCGGGTATCTGAAGGATTCCTCAGCTGAAGAATGTATCTAAATCATCATCATTCTGAATATACTAAGAAATCAGGAAAAAAATTCACCATGAGACTTCAGCAAAAGTACACTGAGACTATGGGAAATTATTCAAATGCAGGCTTCAAGAAGAGAAAGCAGATAAAATAATAATTTTGTGATGGTAGCTGTAAACTAATTAAATACTTTGTATTTTAATTTCAAAAATCTGACGGTCTCTGTAAGGTAAACCATTTGGAATGGTAGCTGCACTGGATTTCCTTGAAGATGGTTGACCCTACATATGAATCTAAAGTATTTCAGGAATGGAGAAATAATAAACAAATGCTACCAATCACTTTTTATGTATTTATCTGCCAATATAACTGGATATTGTCTCCTCTTCCTCATAACAGTAGGACCTGGACCAACTAAACTGATGTTGTCTGGAGCTTATTCATTTAATTCATTTATGATTCATTTAATTTTGTCTTGATTTACTTAGAGTGGAGATGTCATTTAAAAATTACAGGATATCAAAAAAATATAAAAAAATTATAGGATATCTTTGTTCTCTAAAATAAAAAGTGTTTCAACATTCTAAAAAAATTAATTATCTCAATACAAGAGGAGGGATATTGAAATGACAGCAGACTATACGGAAAAGACTCTGGGAGAAAAGAGTGGAAATGTCATGAGAGAATGTGCTGGAGGGTTTACTGGGGCAGTAATCTCAGTGCAACCAGACAACGCTAGTATAAAGAAGAAAATGAGGGGTGCCTGGGTGGCTCAGTCAGTTAAGCATCCGACTCTTGGTTTCAGCTCAGGTAATGATCTCACAGTTAGTGTGATTGAGCTCCACGCTGGGCTCTGCAGTGACAGTGCAGAGTCTGCTTGGGATTCTCTCCCTCTCTCTCTCTGCACCTCCTGTGCTTGTGCTTGCACTCTCTCTCAAAGTAAATAAATAAACTTAAAAAAAAGAAGAAGAAGAAAATGAGGGGACATTTTACACAGAACAAAAATTATAAGCAAAATATTAGCAAATGGAATTCAACAATGTATTTTAAAAACACATTGTGGCCAAGTATGGTTTTTCCGAGATGTAAGGATTATTTGATATTAAAAATCCATCAATGGCATCAATGTAATTCAAGATACTAAAAAAGTGAAGGAGATAAGATATACATAGAAAAATACATTGAATAAATACAATTTATCACATTTATGATTTAAAATAATTTTTAATGTTTATTTATTATTGAGACACAGAGGCAGAGCATGAGCATCGGAGGGGCAGAGAGAGGAGGAGACACAGAATCTGAAGCAGGCTCCAGGCTCTGAGCTGTCAGCACAGAGCCTGATGAGAGGCTCAAACTCATCAACTGTGAGATCATGACCTGAGCTGAAGTCAGGCACTTAACTGACTGAGCCACCCAAGGCGCCCCACATTTATTATTTTTTAAAAATTGCCTTAGAAATTGTATCCATTTCCTATGGCTGCTACAACAAATTATTGCATAAATCAAAATCAGTTTAATCTCCTATAGTTCTTGAAGGTCAGAAATCCAAAAATAGTTTTAAGGGGCTAAAACCAAGGTGTTATCAGATCTGGTTCCTTTTAGAGACTCTAGACGACAATCTATTTCCTTGCCTTTTCCAGCTTCTGGAAATGGCTTGCGTTCCTTGCTTGTCTGTAACTAGTCAACGCTGCATCATCTCTTCTCCCTCTGCTTCCATCATCACACTGATTTTTTAAAAATGTCTTTAGTCAAATGTCCTTCTACCTCTCTGTACCTTAATCACGTCTGCAAAGTCCCTTTTGCCATAAAGCTAATATTCACGGTTCTAGGGATTAGGATCTGGATATCCTTGTGGCTATTATTGAACTATCCATAGAAAGTTAATATTAAAAGTATAAATTGGCCAGCTACTTTTAAGGCCAATTATGTAGTATCTTATAGCACTGAGGATGTACATATCTTATGAACTGGATTTTTCACTTCAGGGACATATACAAAGGACACATGCCCAGGGAATTTAATGGCGGCGTTGTTTATGCTAGAAAAAGATCCCATTATATTATAAGGGAAGGGCAGTGAAGTGTAAAGCAATGCAGTAGTTAGATTATAGTGTTTGGAGCCAGACAGACCTAGATTTTTTAAATTAATTTTTAAATTTTAATTTCAGTTTAGTTAAGATACAGTGTTATATTAGTTTCAGGTGTACAGTATAATAATTCAACACTTCCATAAATCACCTTGTGTTCATCACAAGTGCACTCTTTAATCTCCATCATCTGTCATATCCATCCCTCCGTCCTCCCCACTATGTAACCATCAATTTGTTCTCTATAGTTAAGAGTCTGTTTCTTCATTTCTCTCTCTCTCTCCATCTCTCTGTTTTTTCTTTGCTCATTTGTTTTGTTTCTTAAATTACACATATGAGGGAAATGTCTTTCTCTGACTTATTTTGCTTAGCATTATATTCTCTAGCTCCATCCATATTGTTGCAAATGGCCAGATTTCACTCTTTTTTATGACTGAATAATAGTCTATTGCGTATGTTTACACCACGTCTTCTTTATCCATTCATCAATTGAGGGACACTAGGCTGCCTCCTAGTCTTGGCTGTTGTAAATATTGCTGTTATAAACATAGGGGTGAATGTATCCATTTGAATTAGTGTTCTTGCATTCTTTGGGGAAATACCCAGGAGTGCAATTACTGGTCATAGGGTAGTTCTACAGTAAAACCTTGGAATGTGAGTAACTTGTTCTGTGAGAGTTCTGCAAGATGAACAAACATTCTAATAGATTTTAACTTGATAAACGAGCAATGTCTTGCAATATGAGTAGCACGTGACATGTCACAACTGAGCAATGGTTCTTGAAATTCGCTTTAATATATGAGTGCTTTGGATTGCAAGCGTGTTTCCAGAATGAATTGTGCTCACAAACCAAGGTTTTACTGTATTTGTAACTTTGTGAGGAACCTTCATACTGTTTTCCATGGTGGCTGTGCCAGTTTACATTTCCACCAACAGTGCACAAGGGTTCTTTTATCTCCACATCCTTGCCAGTGGTTGTTCTTTCTTGTGTATCTGATTTTAGCCATTCTGCCAAGTGTGAAGTGATATCTCTGTCACTGTAGTTTTGGTTTACATTTCTCTGATGATGAGTGATATTGAGCATCTTTTCATGTGTCTGTTGGCCATCTAGATGTCTTCTTTGGAGAATTGTCCACTCATGTCTTCTGACCATTTTTAATTGGATTATTTCTTTTCTTTTTTGGGTATTGAGTTTTTTGAGTTGTTTATATATTTTGGATACCAACCCTTTATCAGATATGTCATTTGCAAATATCTTTTCCCATTCAGTAGGTTGTATTTTAGTTTTGTTGATTGTTGCCTTCAGTGCGCAGAAGCTTTTTATTTTGATGTAGTCCCAATAGCTTATTTTTGCTTTTATTTCTCTTGTCCCAGGAGATATACCTAGAAAAGTTAAGGCTTATGTCAGATAAATTATTGCTTATGCTGTCCTGTATGATTTTTAATGGTTTCAGGTCTCACATTTTGAGTTTATTTTTGTGTATAGTGTAAGAAAGTGGTCCAGTTTCATTCTACATGTAGCTGTCCAGTTTTCCCAGCACCATTTGTTGAAGACACTTTTTTTTTCATTGCATATTCTTTCCTCCTTTCTCAAAGATTAATTGCCTGTATAGTTGTGAGTTTATTTCTGGGCTCTCTATTCTGTTCTATAGATCTATGTCTATTTTTGTGCCAGTACCATACTGTTTTGATTACTACAGCTTTATAATATAACTTGAAGTCTCGAATTGCGATCACTTCATTTTTATTTTCCTTTTTGAAGATTGCTTTGTCTTTTGTGGTTCTATACAAATTTCAGGATTGTTTGCTCTAGTTCTCTGAAAAATGCTGTTGGTATTTTGATAGGGAATGCATTAAATGTGTAGATTGCTTTGGATAACAGATTTTTTTAACAAAATTTGTTCTTCCAATCCATGAGCATAGAATGTCTTTCCATTTGTTTGTGCCATTTTCAATTTCTTTCATCAATGTTTCATAGTTTTCAGAGTGCAGGTCTTTCGCCATCTTAATTAAGTTTATTCCTAGGTATTTTATTACTTTCAGTGCATTCATAAATGCGATTGTTTTATTCATTTTTCTTTCTGCTGCTTCAATATTAGCATAAAGAAATGCAATAGATTTCTGTATATTGATTTTGTATCCTACAAACTTACTGAATTCATTTATCAGTTCTAGTCATTTTTTAGTGGAGTCTTCAGGATTTTTCTCTATATAAAACCTTGCCATCTGCAAATAGTGAAAGTTTTACTTCTCCCTTACCAATTTGGATACCTTTTATTGGTTTTTGTTATCTGATTGGTATGGCTAGGACATCCTGTACTATGTGAATAAAAGTGGTGAGAATTGACATCCTTGTCTTGTTCTTTATCTTAGGGGGAAAGATCTCAGTTTTTCACCATATATTATGATATTAGCTATGGCTTTTTCATTTAGGGCCTTTATTATGTTGAGGTATGTTCCATTTAAACCTATTTTGTTGAGTTTTTTTTTTTTTAAACCACGAATGGATGTTGTACTTTGTTAAATGCATTTTCTGCATCTATTGAAATGATCACATGATTTTTCTCTTATTGATGTGATGTACTACATCGATTAACTTGCAAATATTGAATCCTCCTTGCATTCTGGAAATAAATCCCATTTGATTATGATGAATGATTTTTTAAATGTGTTGTTGGATTTGGTTTGCTAGTATTTTGTTGCAGATTTTGCATCTATGTTCAACGAGATATTGGCCTATAGTTATCTCTTTGTCATGTCCTTATCTGATTTTAGTATCCCATGGTAATGCTTGTCTCATAGAATGAATTTGGAAGTTTTCCCTCCTCTTCTATTCTGTTTTTTGGAATAGTTTGAGAAGAATAGGTATTAACTCTTTTTTAAATGTTTGGTAGAATTTGTCTTGAAGCCATCCGGTTCTGGACTTTTGTTTTGGGGGAATTTTTTTTATTATGAATTCAATTTAATTGCTGGTAATTAGTCTGTTAAAATTTTCTATTTATTCCTGCTTAAGTTTTGCTGGGTTATATGTTTCTAGAATTTATTCATTTCTTCTAGACTGTCCAGTTTGTTGGCATATCATTTTTCATAACATTTTCTTATAATTGTATTTCTGTGGTGTTGGTTGTTGTTTCTTCTCTTCCATTTGTGATTTTGTTTATTTGAATCCTGTCTCTCTCCTCTTCCTCTTTTGTTGATATCTAGCTAGAGATTTATAAATTTTGTTGGTCTTTTCAATAAACCCACTCCCGGTTTCATTGATCTGTTCTATTGTGTTTTTAGTTTCTATATAATTTATTTCTGGTCTAATCTTTATTATTTCCTTCCTTCTGCTATTTGGGGGTTTTGTTTGTTCTTTCTCTAGCTCCTTTAGGTATAAGATTGGGTTGTTTATTTGAGATTTTCCTTGCTTTTAAGGTAGCCATGTGTTTTCATTTTCATTTGTCTTTTGTCTTTATGTATTTTTTGATTTCCTCTTTGATTTCTTGGTCGACACATTCATGGTTTAGTAGTATGTTATTTAACTTGCATGCATTTGTTCTCTTTACAGATTTTTTTCTTGTGGTTTATTTCTAATTTCATAATGTGGTGGTCAGAAAAGATGCATAGTATGACTTCGATCTTTTTAAATTTGTTGGGACTTGTTTTGTGGCCTAATATGTGATCTATTTTGGAGGGTGTTCCATGCTCACTTGAAAAAAAATATGTATTGCTTTGTTTCAGGAAGGAATATTCTGATTATATTTGTTAAATCCATCTGATCCAGTGTGTCATTCAAAACCACTGCTTCCCTGTTGATTTTCTGTTTGGCCAATCTGACCATTGATGTACATGAGATGTTAAAGTCCCTTACTATTATTATTACTATTATTGTATTACTATTGATTATTTCTTTTATGTTTGTTATTAACTCTTTTATGTATTTGGAAACTCTCATGTCGAGTTTATAAATATTTACAATTGTTATATCTTCTTGTTTGTCCCCTTTATTATTATATAGTATCCTTTTTTTCATCTTGTTACAATCTTTTTTGTGAAGTTTATTTTGTCCAATATAAGTATTGCTACCTAATTCTTTTGATGTCCATTTGTGTGATAAATGTTTCTCCATCCCCTCACTTTCCATCTGTGGTGTCTTTAGGTCTGAAAGGAGTCTCTTGTTGGCAGCATATAGATGGACTTGTTTTTTATCCACTCCGTCAACCTGTGTACTTTGATTAAAGCCTTTAGTTCATTTACATTAAAAGTAATTACTGATGGGCATATACTTATTGACATTTTGTTACTAGTTTTGTGATTGTTTTTGTAGGTTTTCTCCAATATTTTCATCTCCTGCTCTCTTTCATGGTCTGCTGGTTTTCTTTACTGATATACTTGGATTGCTTTCTTTTTCTTCTTTATTTTTCTATTTGTTCTATTACTGTTTTTGTTTTCCTTTTCAGACAACTCAGTTTTTTAAAAAAGTTTATTTATTCATTTTGAGAAAGAGAGAGCATGCACATGAGTGGGGGGGGGCAAAGAGAGAGAGGGTGAGAGAGAATCTAGAGGAAGTTCCACACCACGGAGCCTGATGCAGGGCTCAAACTCATGAACCATAAGATCATGACCTGAGCTGAAACCAAGAGTTTGACACTTAACTGATGGAGCCACCCAGGTGCCTCCTATTACTGGTTTTTGACTTGTGGTTGCCCTTAGGTTTGTGTATAACATCTTCTGCATATAGCAGTCTATATGATGTTGATGGTTGGTCGCTTATATTTGAATCCATTCTTTACTCCTCTTCCCTCCACATTTTAGATATATGTTGTCATATTTTACATCCTTTTGTTTTGTGAATCCCTTGGCTGATTTTTCCAGATATATTTATTTTTACTGCTTTTGTGTTTCTTACTTTTCATACTCTCATTTATGGTCTTTGCTTTCCACTCAGAGTCTCTAATGTTTCTTGTAGGGCTAGTTTAGTGGTCATGAACTTCTCTAGTTTTTGTTTGTTTGAGAAACTCTTTATCTCTCCTCTGTTCTGAATGATTGGCTTCTTGGATAGAATATTCTTGGCTGCAGACTTTTCACTTTTAGCACTTTGACTATATCATGCTAATCCCTACTGGCCTGCATAGTTTCTGCTGAAAACTCTTCTGAGAGACTTATGGGGTTTCCCTTGTATGTAATTGTCTTCTTTTCCCTGACTACTTTAAAAATTTTTTTTTATCAGTCCTTTTTGCCTTTTTAATTATTACGTGTCTCGGTGTGGATGTCTTTGAGTCTATTTTGTTCTGAGATATCTGTCCCTCCTGGATCTGGATATGTGTTTCTTTCCCCAGATTTAGGAATTTTCAGCAATTATTTCTTCAAATAAATGTTCTGTCCCCTTTTCTCTCTCTTCTTCTGGGATCCCTATAATATGAATGTTACTGTGCTTGAATTCCCTAAGTCTATTTTCATTTCGTGTAATGAGCTTTTTTTTTCACCTGCTAAGCTCAATTACTTTCCATTACTCTCTCTTCCAGTTCATTGATTTGTTCCTTTTCTTCCTCTAGCCTGCTGTTTATTCCATCAAATGTATTTTTAATTTTAATAATTATGTTCTTCATCTCTGATTGGTTCTTTTTATCTGTATTAAGGGTCTCACTGATGTTCTCCAGTCTTTCCACAAGTCCAGTAAGTATCTTAATGATCATTACTTTAAAATCTCCATCAGGCATATTGCTTATCTCTGTTTCAGTCAGGTCCTTGCTGTGATTTCGTCATGTTCTTTCATTTGGGACATATTCCTCTGTCTCCTTATTTTGCCTAACTCTCTGTGTCTGTTTCTCTGTGTTAGGAAATTCAGCTAGTCTCTTACTCTTAAAAGTAGTGGGAGGGGCTTTCACTTTTGACAAGGTGGTGCCTGTCCTCTTCCACAGGGGGGGGACACACAGCCACTGCAGAGACCCAGGCAGCTGGGGCTGTTGTACAAAGCACAGGTGGCCAAGAGGTGCAGTTTTAACAACATGTGCGTGTCTTTCACAGGGATCAGGAGTCGCAGTATTGGAAATTTTATCCTGGGCTTCTGGGGGAGAGGACCTGCAGCACTGGGGAGGCAAGCAAAGAGGCCAAGCTGGAGGGGCAGAGTGCAGTGTATGTAAGTTAGGTAGTGAATGCCCTTATTTGAGCAGGTAGCAGTGTGATTATGCTGAGGGGTGGGGGAGGTAAGTGGTGCTGCCAGCTCCTTTGTTCCTAGAGTAGTCCCTCAGTGAACTCTGAGACTAGTAATTAACTGTACCTCCTGTATGCCCTAGGGCATTTTTTAAACTACTATTTTTAAGCTGTATCTCTCTGGTTGTTTGTTGTACTATCTCTTTAAGGGTGGGGGCTCAGCTTCCTATCACTCTCTAGGCTCTTCCAGAGCCAAGCTGCTGATTTTTAACATACCTGGCTTTTAAGTCCTGGTGAACTCATGAAATTCAGTACTTCTGATTTTCAAAGCTAAATGCTATGGGGATTTGTCTTCCCCATTCAAATTCCCTGGTGTGATTCTATTTCTCCCACTTCTCTGCATCCCTGGCTCCCTTCCTTCCTCTGATGTGGTGGGGGGAGGGGGCAGACCTGCAGGATTTAGCTCCCCATCATATGTCTGCCTTTCCTACCCTCCTTGATGTGGCCTCTTCTCTGCATTTAGTTGTGGAGTTTGTTTTGTCAGTCTGTAAGTTATTTTCTGGGTTATATACACTGATATAAGTGTTATCTAGTAACTATGGGGCAAGGTGAATTTAGGGTCCTCCATCTTCCCTAGATCCCCAGACTTAGATTTGAGGCTTGGTATTACCACTTCCTAACTCACATTATTAGGCTATTGTGAGAATTAAGTTAATCCACGTAAAATGCTTAATGACAGAGTTCTTAGTACATGATATGCTTCAAAAGCATGTATAACAACAGCTAACAACACAGTTGAAGGATTGACCAAGTTCATAATGGGGCACACAATTAAACAAAGCAAAAGGCTTCTTCATATCATGTTGCTTCAGAAGACAGACCTGAATGGTTATTAGGAACTGACACATTTTGAATAAATGTAAGAAAGAGCCTTCCAACAATTACAGCTGTCCAATGATAGAGCAGGCAACTGAGCAAAAGTAAGAGAACTCTGTGTCTCTGGACATTTTTAAACAGTCTGGAGGACCATCTGGCAGAGATATTATCAGAGAGATTACTGTTTGGGTAAGAGTTGGAAGAAATAAATTCTAAGGTCTCTTCCAGGTCTAATAATGCAGTTATATTTTATTTATTTAAATATTTAATTGGGTTTTTCTTTCAAACTAGTATTCTTGCAAAAAGCCAAACCACAAGATGACCCAACAACTGGGTGGAGTGGGGATGAGAAGGCCAATCTCCACACCTCCTAATCCTATCCTTCTGAGGTAACCAACGTTGACAGCTTGGTTTTGTGTTCTTTTTCTGGACCTTTCTTTATATTGGTAAAAACTTATGCAAACACACATATGCACACCATTCCTCCATTCCCTTCCCTCTGCCCCCAGTGTTTCCTGTTTATTAGACATAAGATCATACAATATATGCTGTTCAGCAGCATGACAATTTTTACCTAATATATCATGGATATAACTAAATTTAAATTTCATGTAAAAGAATAAGTGTGCTTGAAACACAAAGACAGTTTTGAAAATTGCCTTATGAGATATTAAAATTTATTATAAAACTGCTTTTCAAAAGTGTGTGATACTGGCACAACAAAGATATATAAATTAAATCCTAATAGTGAGTATAGGAATAATTCTAAATTCATATGAAAATTTGGCCTTTGAAATTGGTAAGAAAATAGTCCCCTCCCCTCCCACCTATGTAGATGCTTACCATGTATTGTGAATTCAGACGTTATATAAAAACAAAAGTAAATGTAAGGAATTAAATATAAAATATTAAAAATATTAGAAGGCAACTTAGGACACCCTTCGTATAACCTTGTGTGTGTGTGTGTGTGTGTGTGTGTGTGTGTTTGTGTTGGGGTGGACTTCTAAACAACATAAGAAATCCAGAAGTCAAAAAGATTGACAAATTTTACAGACTTTTGCTTGGTTAAAGACAATAGACAAAGTGGAAAATAAATCATATAGGGAGAAAATATGTGTAATACATGTAACAGTCAAGGGGTTAATGTCCTTATTATATTAACAAATCTTACAAAGTGATAAGAAAAAATTAAGTAACCCAGCTTTAAATTGGGCAAAGTATATCAACAGGTTAGATGGAAGAGGAAATCAGATGGGCGATGAACAAATGAAAAGATGAAAGATCACATGTGAGGGAAATAGCAAACAACGCAACAAGATGTCAGTTTCATGCATTATATTGGCAAAAGTGTCCAATATTCATAACATCTAGAGGAAAAAGTATGTGGGGAAGTAATTCTCATAAATTTCTCTTGAGAATATGAAATGTTCTCTTTTGGGAAGTGATCTGGCCGATTAAAAATAATATTCTTTGACCTATGAGTTCTGCCTTTAAGCATGTCTCCCGTAGAAATGAAGTCATCAGAGTATAAAGCTATATATTCAAGGATTCTTATACCTCATTATTTGAGGGGGCAAAAAGCTGGAAAATCATCAGTGTGTATAATTAGAGCATAAGCTGAATAAAAAATGATATACTCATATGTATCTTTTTTTTGAGAAAAGCGATGTTGATTTGGTGGGAAGATCATTGATTAATTAAAAGAAACATTTTTAAATTATAAAAGCACATAGTCATTTCTCAACATAGAAAATTCAGAAAATAAGTATTAAAAATACATATTTTTAATTTATGTTTCTCACAGTTATATTTTGACCAGTTTTCCAGTTATGTCTGTGTCTGTGTACATATATATTTATATGGTCATACAGTTGACCCTTGAACAACACGAGTTAGGGGAGCTAACCCCCTGTGCAATTGAAAACCTGCATATAACTTTTGACTCCCCCAAAACTTAGCCTCTTGTTGATTAGCAGCCTTAACAATAACATAGCAGTTGATGAATACATATTTTGTATGTTACATGTATTATAGACTGTATTCTTACAATAAAGTAAGCTGGAGGAAATAAAATATTATTTAGAAAATCATAAGGAAGAGAAAATACATTTATAATACTACTCTGTAGTTATGGAAAAAATCTGCATATAAGTGGATCATGCAGTTTAAACCCATACCATTCAAGGATCAATTGTACTTATTCCTACTTATATTTGAATTTTTAAATGGCATTAAATGGGATTTTATAAATGTATTAAATGTATTTAAATAGTATTTTTAAATACCTTAATATTAGTCCATCCTGAGACTGTAGCATTATTTGTTGTTGCCACTAGATGCGGTTTACAGTTTTCAGTGTTTAAAGTAATGCAATGGATTACTCATACATTGCTGGAGGGGATGTCAAATGATACAGGCACTCTGGAAAACATTTGGCAGCTTCTTTTTTTTGGTAATGTTTATTTATTTATTTTGAGAGAAGGAGAGAGCCAAGGAGGAGTAGAGAGAGAGAGAGGGAGAGAGAGAGAGAGAGAGAGAGAGAGAGAGAGAGAGAGAGAGAGAATCCCAAGCAGGCTCTGTGCAGAACCCAACACAAGGCTCGAACCCACAAACTGAGGTCATGACCTGAGCTGAAATCAAGAGTTGGATGCTTAACTGAGCCACCCAGGCACCACTGGCAGCTTCTTAATAAACTAAGTATGTAACTACTCTGCAATTGAACTCTTGGGTATTCCTCCCAGAGAAATAAAAACTTATGTTCACAAAAAAACCTGTACACAAATGTTCTTGGCAACTTTATTCGTAAAAGACCCAAACTGTGGAAACAACCTAGATATCCTTCAATGGGTGAATGGTTAAACAAGCCATGGTACATCTATGCCAGGGGCTGCTGGAATAGAAAGGAATGAACTATTTGAAACAGGTAACTTGGATAAATCTCTAGGGAGTTATGCTGAGTGGAAAAAGCCAATCTCAAAGATTTCATACTCTATGATTACATTTATGTAACATTCTTGAAATAACAATATTATATACATGAAGAACATATTAGTGATTGCAGGGGTTAAGGAGGAGGTGGGAGAGAGTAGGAAGGACATGATATGGCCATAAAGGGTAACTTGGAGATCCTTGATCTTGGAGATCCTTGTAGTGATGACATGGAGTTAATGTCCTTATTGTATTTTTTTTTAAATCAGCATCTTGACTGTATCAATGGTAATATTTTGGTTGTGATATTGTATTATAGTTTTGTAAAATGTAAACATCAGGGGAAATTGGATAAAGGGTGTACAGGATCTCTCTGTATTATTTTATACAACTGCTGTGAAAGTACAATTATCTGCAAATTAGAAGTTCACATTGAAAAACATCAATGCAATGAGCATTCCTATGCAAGTGAGTCTCTTGTTTCCTTAGGCTGTATTCCTAAAAGTGAGATTTCTCCCACAAATTGTACTGACACTTTTAAGACTTTTGAGGCACATTGTCAAATTGCTTTTCAGGAAGATTTGTACAGTTTGTACATGCCTCTCTTCTCAGATAATGTAGGTCGTAGCTACAGTTTTTCTATAAAAATAGCCAACATTATTAAAACCTTGCCATTCGCGAGGCACTGTTTTAAGCACTTTGCCTTCATTTGACCCCCCCCAGAAGGCCAATAGGATAGGCCTGTTGTTGCCTTCACTTTCTGGATGAGGAAACTGAAACTCAGAGAAGTTTCTGAGTTTCTGTGCCAGGTTTGATGTTGGCAAGGGGCAAGTGACATGATCATACTAGGTTCATTTAATGCTAAAGCCAGAGTGCTAACCACTGCACTATCTTATGTTCTTATTAGACTACCTGTTAGTTGCTAGGCAACTAAGGATCGCTAACACAATCTAGGGATTCAGAGAATTATAGAAATAGGAAAAATAGTTTCTGTCTGAATAGTGCTGGCATTTTAGAAGACATAGGCTTGGGGGATGTGGATGGCACTTCTAGAATCAGTACTCACCGGAATCAGGTTTTCCCTTTGTCTGCTGGCTCTTAGAGTTCTACAGAGCTAAATGGTGAACCCAAGACTTCATGATACTTCCCCCCCCCCAAAAAAAAATTTTCTGCTTGCTTTTAAAGCATAGAAGTAAGGAAGATTGTTTGTTGCTGGTGCATATCTATTAAATACTTAGTTTTAATTTTTTTAATCTTTGTGTCTACAACACATGTAGTTTGTTCTCAACTCATTTATAGACCACGTGGAATGTAAAAATAGGGACGGGTACATTATACACTGTGTTATGTATACTCCATTTATATGAGGCCACTCATCATTGCTCTCATAAATGTGCCAAAGCTTTCATCCTTCAGTTGTTCTAAGTAGGGAGTTAATCATCTTTATTAAGTGTTTCCCAGAGAGTGTTGTTTTAACAAAGCTTCTTTTTTTGTTGTATGATTTTCAGATTTCATTTTATGTACTAGGTTGAGTCCTCCAAGAAAATGACATTTTCATGGTGGTCCTTTGTTTATGTGGGACCATATTTCACTTAAAACTACTTAATTTGATCTATTTGTATAGTATATTAAAGTATAGCTGATAACATTTAAATTAGAGGTTGATAGTCTTCTAGAACAGAAAAAGTCAGGAACCAATTTGTTTTGCTAGTCATTTAGGACCTGGAATTTTATATGATTTCATACCCAAAATCACTGCTTGTATTCCAATTTAAATAAATACTATAATAACCCAGGTAAGTTAATAAAAATTGAGTTAAAAATTCTGAATTATTGTTGTAATTGTGCCTACGTATGTTTTGATTAAAGTGAATTGGTGTTTGCATAGCATGGCAATCATTCATTCTTTTGTTTTAATTCATTTTGTTACATCTCTGAACATTATTTCACATTTCTCTAATCTTAAGTATTGTCCTCCTTTTTCCAAAAAGAAAGTCCCAGACTTTCTAATCCCTCTGTATGCGAAAATCCTCATTCTGCCTTACTTCCTTTTTATTGCTCTTTTGTGGAATTGTTTTCCCTTTTGAGAGAAGATGGCCCTAAGTGATAAAGATAAATCATGGATGATTTATGAAATATAATAATAATATATTCCATATTTAAAAAATTCTATTTATGAATTTTTTTTGATTACCACTGTGTATTCAGCAAACATCTTCACTGAGCTGTTCAGAAAGACACCTGTCTTTTTACAGGCCTGGAAGCTCTCCATGTCTTCCTCAGAGCCAATGTTAAGAGGGATTATAAATTGCCAAGAAAGCAAAAATAAAAATTCAGATGTAATGAACATCTTATGACAGAGGTAATTGAGTTCTTAGAAGTGAAAAGCAATTGGATCTAATTGTGAAGCCCAATTGTTTATTGTAGGAACATGTGTAGAATTTGAGTTTGGATGGTCTACTCCACTCTGAATGTAAGTAGTGGTAGCCCCAAGTAACCACATAAATAAACTATATTACTTTAAGTCGTGCTCCTTATTTGTAGAAGATGCTAGACAAACCAGATAACAGTAACACTGTCTTGCCTGGTGATGTTTCAGGAACTTCCACTAAAAGGAGATTTGGTGTAAGAGTGCCCCATGGTGGTTCTCAGAATTTTTTTTTTATGACTTCATACCATTTGCATATGTAAGGTGCACCTGTCAGTAGTTGTTCTCCCTTCTCTTCAGTGATTCTCAACAATGGCAGGGGCAAAGGAGGGTGTGCGTGTAGGGCACACTAGGAACATTAGCAAAATGTTGGAGCACATACTCTAAAAATACCCCTCAGGAGATTATGTTCCACAATTCCCCCCAGTGCCACCTTCCCCACTCCTGTTGAGAATAACATAGCAAGGAATATAAAGAAATACAACACTAAACTCTATCCCAATAAAATGGAAAGTTACAAATAAATGTACTCTTTTCTTGGAAAATTATGAATTATCAAGGTTGATTCTAAAAGAAAAAGATATCATATAGACAAATATCATTAAAAAATTTAATGCCAGAGATTTATATCCTTGGCATAGCCTTGGACTTCTATGGGTAAGTTATTTCAAACTTTCAAGGAACAAATAATTCCAATAATATGAATAAATTGTTCCTGTTTAACCATGCATTATCCCAATCTTTTTTAAACAAAATGCATATGCATGCTATTATTTGTGGAAAAAAAAAAGCATTGGAAACAAAGACCTCAAAATAGTAAAGGCATTCTATATCTGGTTGGTGGGATTTGAGGTTTTATATTTTTCTTTATGCTTTATTTTCCAAATATTTTCTTTATCAAGCATGGAATATTTTAATAACTTTATAATTTCATAATTCAAAATTAATGCATCATCTTTTCTTGAAGAAAAAAAGTGGGTGTGAATACAGTGAGTGACCGGTCTTCTGAACTCTATGTGCAAAGCCTATGACAAATGTACACCTTGTATTTAGAGTTGTCACCGTTGTTACTAGGACTTGAGCGAATCCCCTAGGCTGGTGGCCCTCCCCCTCAGCTGCATGCTGGAGTCACGTGGGAGGCTTTAAAACTTATCTCCCAGGCATAGAATTCCCAGGTGATTTTAATGGGGCATTCAGGTTCAAACCATTGTCAGAGGCTCACAGCATATACATTAGAGAGTTCTGACATTTTGGCTCATTTCAGCAGCCAAGGAAGGGAGCAGAAGCCAAGGGTCTCTCTGGCAGGATAAACTGAGACAAGTGAAAACCCATCCCCACCTCCAGTCTGTTTTTCTGACCTTTTGAGTATCAGGGCAGAGCGTCTCCTTCACCGCTGTGTTTGCCAGGTATCCAGTTTGAGTATCTGTCCTTCACTTATGCAATTTGGGATAATAGCTCTCTAGTGAAAATTACTCAGTATGAGGCTATTGTTTACATGAACTCTTCAGTTCAACCCGTCTTAGGGAATGAGAGGTTTAGTTTGGTTCTTAGTGATGTGCAATTCCAGGAATTTCCATTACACCTGGCCTGGATGTCAATTCTATTTCTTATCACTCAATAAAACAATTTATTAGAAAAATAAGTTTTAAAAGTACCAGACTACATATAATACAGCCCTTGCAAATCATAAATGTCTTAAATCTTGTTGGACAGCAAGAGAGTTAACTAAGATACGCTGTTCCTTGTGGCTGCTGGCTGGGACTGGGTGCTGAGATCTGTGCTGGGCTGGGGAATGAGACTCTGCAGATGGTTGGAAGCCAAGTGTGAAGGGCCTGGACAAAGGTTGCTGGCTCCAGTCTGAAGCCTGGTTATGGGCTCTGGGCTTGAATGCTCTAGATCCACTTGCTTATTATCACAAATAGGAAGCCCAGTTTCTTGGCAGTAGCCAAGAATAAGGAGCCAGGTGGGCTTAAGGAATGTTATGTGAAACACTATTAGGCAGTTCTTGTTTTTTCGATTGAACTTTTAAAGGTAGGGGCAATAAGGATAAATGGTCAGAGAAGGACTAGAGGGGGTAACTTTGCTGTCTTTCCCAAACATCTAAATTCCGTTATGCCCCTGTCCATTTTAGGTGATTTATCTTTAAAATCTGCAGCCCTCTGTTGCAGTAGGATAATCATTATGATACCTAGCTACAGGAACATTGCAAACTTTCATAAAACCCAATCTCTCTTCCTTCTTTCCCTCATCATCCAGTGAACCACAGAGATTTTGTAGATAGAAGTATTTTCCATCAAGCTTATGAATAACACCCTTTGGCAGAAGACCCCGAACAAAGAACCAGACTGCAATGTTTTGCAGTGACTTTACATACAATGTGCTTTAATTACTGGCAAGCCTGTCAAAAGCTTATTCCTACACGTGTCAACACTTTCTTAATACACTGTAATTCATCATGTTAGCATGGCAAAAACAAGGTATTCTACGTCCTTACACTCATCCTTCTCCAAGTGCTGGTCTTGAACTGTGTATTCCATTGCAATGTCTTGGTCTGGTGAACAAAGAACAGACGATAGCATTGAAACAGTAAGATCCCTGGAGTCCATCAAAGTCATACATCACTGAGCACTTTAGCCTGCGTTCCATAGCACTCTACATCCAAGAAGCACTGCTTTATCGTCAGAAGGATGTTCGCTTAATAACAGCAGTAAATCCTAAAAGGCAGTCTAATTTTAGACAGAAAAGTTGGCTAAGAGGGAATCCTATCATTTACCCCTTTTGACAATTTTATTCATTGAGTTCATTTTCATGCTGGTTGTGTGATTAAATTAAGATAGGGATTTATTTTTTTTGTTAAAAAAAGAGAATGCCTTTTGAATTGAGGGAAGGAGAGTAAGAAGGGATAAAAGAAGTCTGAATAATAAACACTGTATTTCAGTTGGAAACAGAGTAATTTGAAATGCTATGTGTATTATGCTTTTTGGATCATCTCTTAACCCTTTGGCTCTTCTGAGTGAATTTAGAAATGGGCTTTGAGCCTGATTTTAGATGATTTGGGGAAGAAGTGGTGAGTCTGAGTCCTGTCTCAGAGGAAAGCTGGCATTGGCTTCCCAAGCAAGTTTGCTTTTAATAGTCATTCAGATAGCTTACTTCACTTTTGCATTTCATTTTCATAGCCAAGGAGAAGATAAATGTATCTACCCAAAGTTTCAGATTGTGTGAGATATGCTTCATATGATCTCTTGGGCAATGCAAGCATTTCTGAGAGTTCAGAAAAAAAGGATTGAGGATCTGGATATGGGAAGCAGAAACTTTCTTCTTGGTACGGCTGAGAATTTAAGAAAGTTCTCTCTGTGTCCATATTGCCAACTCTTAAACCTATTCTTTGATGGCCATTCCTGATCCTTAACTGTTGGAATGAATACATGAGTGGGATTAATGGTGGCATTTTGGTCAACAAGGAAGAAACCACGTGTTTTGCATCAATCATATATATTACTTCATAATGTATTTTTCAATAATTGTAACAAATTACATATGGTAGAGATATTTTCACAGTGCTTACAATGTAATATTTGCCAAATATTGGGTATGTATTTTATTGGGTATAAGAATGCTGTGGGTCAGGGGTGCCTGGGTGACTCAGTTAGTTGAGCGTAGGACTCTTGATTGGCTTCTGGTTTGTGAGTTCCAGCTCCGCATAGGAACTCATACATTAACAGGAGTACGGAGCCTACTTGGGATTTTCTCTTTCCCTCTCTCTGTGCCCCTCCCCAGCTCTATCATGGGCACGCTCTCTCTCTCTCAAAACAAACAAACAAACAAAATACAACTTAAATAAAAAGAATGCCATGGTTCAAACATATGAATAACAACCAACCCCTCCCCTTGTCTCAGCAGCAGCTTCTCTCTCTGTGTGTACACATAATCATGACACAATTATGATGAAGTTAAGGCATAAAAAGAAGCATACATTTTTCTGTCTTCTGGAGAATTGTAATCCAGGTGTGTGGTGGGCAATCTGGTTAAGTGCCAACAGGAGGGATCCTGACAGTAAATGGCCTGGAGGGAAGGGATGTGGTGGGGTGGTTAGTTTTGGCTCTAAGGAGAAGTCTCCACTGGAGTTAGACCTTGCCTGATAAGAAAGCTTGTTAGAGCAGAAGACAGAGCAAATTCCAGGAAGAGAGAAAAAGAACTTTTCTGAGCACACAGACAGACATCTCTATGGGAAGCTTTCTAACATTAGTGAGATGTAGTGTGTTTAAATGTACATTGAATACTTTGATAGGAAGATAAGCTGAATTTATATAATTTTTTCTTCTCTAATTTTGCTTCTTTCTTGTGTTTCTCAGTGTATTCATGGAACCAACATCCTGTCTGTCTTCCATGTTCTAAATCTCAAAGGGATCTTTGCTCCTTTCCTTTCACTCTTGCCCACATCTGAATGCAAACAAAAATCCCAGTGACTTTCTGTATTATCTCTGTAAGCTCTGCCTCCTCTCACTACTGCCTTTCCCTGATCTCAGACAATAGATGTCTACTGGGCTCTTCACTTCCAGTCTCTTTGAGGAACTTATTTGATGTGTAGCTGTCAGGTTAGGTCTCTTTGAAGCTCAGCTCTCACACCCTCCTCAGAAACCTTCAGTGTTTTTTACTGCCTATAGAAGACATTCCAAATTACCTATACTTGCATAAAAGAACCTTTCCTTTTGGCTCTGTGGAACTTTTATACTCTATAATTTAACGAGGCAGAACTCTAACCCATGCTTTCCTCTTCTTGATTGTTCTTTCTGCTTTGAACTCCATGCCCATGGTCAGTACGCACAACATGATTTGTTGAATCAGGATATTTGAGTTTTGAATGTGAAAAGTTAATTTGTTGGGGGCTTTTATGAACGGGTTAAATATTATTAACAGAAGTTAGGAATTAGGTATTCATAGAAGTCTTACTATCCATATGTAAGACCAACATTTTAAAAGATTTCTTCCATTTACATTAAATCAATGGTCCTATTGATTACTGGTAGAATTAGAAATTCTTTGGATCTCTTCCTTCCCAATAAAATTAGATTCTCATAATGAAAAATCCAGATATAAGATTATAGCCAGCAGAGAAATAGGAAAATGATTAATGCTCTAAAGTAACATTATATTACTATGTTGTATTGCACTAATAAGATAGACGTCTGCATCCCATGATATAACAGTATAACGGCTCATTTTTTTTGCCACATAAAGTCTAATGCAGGTCAGGCAATCCTTAAAAGCATTTCTTCTTCAGGTGGATGATCTGAGTTTCTTTCATCATATGATGCCACCATCTCAACACATGGATGGCATATAAACACGGTGACTCTTAGTTTTACACATTGTTTTCTCTCACACTCTGTTGATTATAATGAGTCACATGGCCCTGCCTAACTGTAGGCACCTGGGAAGTGTAGAGGACCATATGGAACATTTGGTGAGTAATAGCATCTCTTCCACAGAAAATAGTGAGAAGTATGCTAGTGGAGCGCCAAGTATTAACAGAAGTTAGAGGTCTATTACCAGCTGTGTGCCCTTTGGCAGGTGTTTAGCTCTCTGTGTCTCACTTTTCATATATATACCATGCATATAATAATAATAGTAATAATAATAATGCCTATATCATAGGGTTGTAGAGTTTATAATTTCTCTAAAGCAGTTGGAAGAGTGCCTGGAACATTTTAAGTTTGAGTTGATGCTAGCTATTATTATTATGAATATGGAAAACTTGGCTTAAGAGACAGAGGGACCATGGCTTGGAATAAAGGCTTAGAAATAGTCTTAATGGGACAAATAAAAGTACCTTTAAGCCTTGACAGTCTTTGGGGAAATAATCTCAGTGGCCAAGTGACCTATCAAAGTTTCTTGAGGATAAAGAAGAAATATCGTTGTTTTGTTGTTATTACTCCATTCAGGGAGGCTTTCTGAAAATTATGCTTGGAAGACCAGATTTTACATTTACGACATAGGCAAAGAGGATTCAGTTGACAAGAGCCACCTTTTAATCATTAGACAGTAGAAGGAGCTGAAGGCTGATCTTTCTACTCTCTGCAGCAGAAGATGGTAGAGGCATTCACTGACAAGGAAGAATTGTACGTGTGGGATCTAGATGAGCTAGACAACGGAGTACGTTGGTTGGGCACAGAGGCGTAATTGGTTACAGTGTGGTCTCAGGAGCTGGGCTGCAGAGCTCCAAGTCCTGAATCTAGTCTGCCTTTTACTAACTGTTCAGCCCTAATTCTCCTGTGTCTCAGCTTCACTGTTTGTACAATGGGAATCATAATTGTACTCAGCCACCCAAGACACTTATTGTGAGGATTAAAGGCAGTAATATATTTAAAGCACTTTGAAAATGTTAGCTCCATAGTAAATGCTCATTAATTATTAGTTGCTCTTATGATCTAGCCGAGGACAATGAAGAAATATAAATCATAGTAAAGATGTCAGGAGAATAGGGCAAAGAGTCATGATGAGAAATGGAGGGAAAATGTCAACAGCATTCAGCAAATACTGACAGTGAGGAATATTAAGTTGCAAAAGAGTCCCTGAGGACAAGGTAGAATCTCTGTAGTTGGAGTCTCATGCAAGCTCAGGCAACGTATGGGGGAGTAAGCCACAGAAAGTGTTCTTATGTGTATAAGTTTATGGACAAGATGACCTAATAAGGTGTTTTTCACCATGAATTTCTCTGATTACTCAGTGAGAAAGCTGGAGAGACTGACAGATTGTTCTTCTCAGGGAGGGAAATACTTTAAGCATTTATGCCAAGAAAGTTTGTGCTGATTTGGTCAGAAATGTGGTTCTGAGCTTAGTGTTGACATGCATCATCACTTACAAAGGTAGGGGCTTTTCAAGTTCCAAAGTTAGGTGCAGAATGGAATCAGCCACCTGGCTAATTCGGGCCAAAATGCCACAGCAAAATGAAGGAAGGAAGTTTTTCAATTTAAATTATCTGGAAAATTGCTTTAATTTCTACCATCATTTTGCATATTACAAACATTCCTGACTTCTAGATATTTTGGAAAACAAGTTTGTGGATTGAGGGTTTTCTGACATGCCTTAATAAAGGATGTTTGCTGTATTTTGATATTTCTTGGCATCACTTTTAATGTGTCAAACCAAACACAAATGACAGGTCCATATTCAGATAAGTGACCTCTACTTTCAATTTTACTTTTCCTTCACCAGGAGGAAGAAACTTCGGTTCATTGGTAGAAGTCATGGAGGGGAAGTGTTTAGTACTCCCCTAAAGCCACAACAGTATATGGGGGTACGGGCCCAATATGTCTTTAAAAAAGCATTTTCAACATTGTATTAATCACATTTGAAGATAAATAAAGAACTTTCACTTTCCTAATATAAGCTATTTAAAGATTGTCAAAAATTTGGCTGCTCTAGAGAAGATGCAGTGATTCTTAGGGGTTTTTCAGGAAGGGATGTCATAATATACTAAAGGGAAGGGCGTGTGTGTGTGTGTGTGTGTGTGTGTGTGTGTACATGGATGGACATTGATACATATGTATTCACTCATCTTTTAATGAACCAGTCTCAAGACCTTAACAAACTTTTTGACTGGGACAATCTCAATTTGTGCACATACAAGGAAAACCACGATGGTGAAAACATTCCAGGATCTGAAATCTAAGAACTGGATTCCTGTTGAGCTGGGGTTCCAATTCTGAAACCTTGAGCAAGTCACTTAACTAATCAAACCTGCCTCGTTGTCTCTAAAATGGGAATAATAATAACATCTTTTTATGATCTGTAAGGTTGAAATATACATATAATGTCAAAACACTTTTTAAATTGTAACGTGCTGGTAAATGGAGATGTTATTATTCTAACACCATTACTGCTGTACCTGAACTTAAAGTAGGCAACAAAGGCCTACTTATTGTCAATACATATATACTTACACACGTATTGTTAAATATACCATAACTTTTCTAGTTTTGGCTAAAATAGTCTTTTAAAAAAGATCCTTTCAGGGCGCCTGGGTGGGCTCAGCTGGTTGAACGTTTGACTCTTTGATTTCAGGTCAGGTCATGATCCCAGGGTCGTGGGATTGAGCCCAATGTCAGGCTCCATGCTAAGCATGGAGCCTTCTTAAGATTCTCTCTCTCTCCCTCTGCCTCTCCCCCCACTCACTCTCTCTCTCTTAAAAAACAAAAACAAAGAAAAACGTTTTTTTTCTATCCTCACTTTAGAGGAAAGGACAAGAAGTACTTTGAAATGGGTGAAGACAAGCACAATAACCATCTTTTTTATCCTAAGTTTATCCAGTCACCCATGCCTGATGGTGAATGATTTGTGTGTGAATATACTTCTGAGAGCATTAAGAATTATTTTAACTTTAGCCTCTTCTTGGGGGCATTGGGGATATTTAATGTTCAGGTCTAAAATAACCATTTCTCTGAAAATAACATTCTTCTGCTTATTCAGATTTCCTCCTTTTGCTTCTGGTGTCTTTTTGGCATGAAACAGATAGCTGTAAACTCCGAACCTTCCAGGATCTTGTCTTCTCCCTTGGGAATTCATGATTGGACTCTTGACCTTTGATCTCCTCCATACTGCTCTCATGGAGAGCCCTCATATGACAGTCCTGGAGCAAGAAGGGAGAGATATTTATAGAGCATCAAGTTATTGTACACGCTTGTGTCTCTATGGTTAAATACTGGGTTTCTGCCTTCAAATTAGTAGTTGAGTGTGTTTTCTTAACTGCTGGAAATTTATGGAATTATCATAGTTGAGTTCTTGTTCCTAAAACATAAACAGAAGAAAATGCCACTTGCTGATTTCTGTCTATTTTTATGTCTTTGGATGGCTTATATTGCCTTGCAGTAAACAATGAAGAGTGTTACAGAATTGTTTTCTGCAGATCTGATTGCTTTTTGGGGAATAATCCATGTATATTTTTTAGTAATGATGCTGTTCTCACACCCAGGAAATCGGTAATAGGGTGGTGTTTACATTATGTTAAATTACTAGCCATTTTTTGACTTTTTAATATTTTGTCTGACAAGTAACTGAAGTATTAAATCTATATGTTTGCTAATTATTACATAGGAGACTTAGAAAATATTTGAAATCATTTAAAACTAGGAAGAACATTTGTGGAGGTGATGGGATTCCTAAAGCTTATCCACAGTATCATAAAAGCTCAAGTTAAAAGATACTTTGACCTTATGGAGAAGAATTCTAAATAATTTATGTAGACATTCCCACCACCTGAAGGAGGAGGATCATAGTTCCCATTCCTTAGGTATGATCGGCACAGTGACTTCTTTCCAAAGTTACAGTATGGACAATGAACTTCAGTTATTAGTAATAAATCAATAATGTATCATTGATTATTAATAATGTTTCCATATTGGTTCATTAATTGTAACAAATGTATCATACTAATGTGGGATGTTAATAACATGGGAAAATTTGATGTAGGGTATATGAGCATTCTCTGCACTCTATTTTCATTATTCTCTAAACCTAAAATTACTCTTAAAAAGCCTTTTTTTAAATATACTTTGACAACTGTCCAGCTGATATCCTTCTAGTAATTAAAATTCTGTCAAGATTAAGAGCCTTCTTGAATTCCTTGAATGACCCAAAGTAGTACTTTGATTAATTCATAACATTTAGTGTTTTGTCTTGCTTGTTTATTTGTGTTTGGGGAGGTAGTAGTAGCTACCAAAGAAATTTGAGGTGGCTAGGATTAGCTACTTTGCCACAAATTTCCTGCATGCCTTAAAAAAAAATAATTCTCAAGAGAGACTCTTCCTCCATACATTTATTGCACTGTCTTTTGTTAACAAGCAAGCACAAAACAGTTCACAAAACTTGTTCTGAAGTTTGATGAAGTCTAAACTTTCCTTTTGGCACTTTAACCACATCTTGTATGAAAGATTTGCTTCAAGCAGACATGATATTCCAGGGTCAGGATTTTATGCCCTCCAGTAGGTACCATGAATCATAAAAACCTCTTAAACCAATGACTGGAACTAGGTATAATTCCTATCATCCAGGTTGCAAGATTCATTGGATTTTCAAACTCCATTCATAGTGTTTTTTAACAGTTGTGGTCTATTCATGTATCTTGGTACTCTTAATGTCAGCAATGAGAGCCCATTTCTAATATTCATTATGCTCAATAGTCAGTCACTAGTGTAACCCATAGAACCATTTTTGACACGGATGCTAATTAGTAAAGTAGCTTATTCATTGAAATGTTGGTAGCTGAAAGACTTGTAATAGATACTCTGGAGCATGATCTTTTGTGAAGTAATGTAGGTGACTACCCATGAACTCTGTATTCTGGATGTCATAGTAGCTAACCATTTTTAGAATTAAAACTTTAGCTGGTCAAACATTATATTACATTGATTATATGGAATGTTTGAAGTAAATTACAGACATCAGTAGAAGCAAATTCTATTTTTTTAAAAATAGCATAACCCCAAAATCTTCTTCTGTGTCCTTTCTATCCATTCTTTCCTTTGAGGTGAAGAGAACTATGCTTAAGTTTGCATCTGAGGTGAATACTATGCATGAGTATGGTATCTTTGAGAGTGAGCTCCCAATGTTGCTAATTCTTGGGACAGTATGGTGGGAAGGAGGAGAATGGGAGAGTGAGTGAACACAGTGACAAAGAAGTGCTTTGGATTGACTGTCAGATGAACTAGTGAAATCTTCTTTTCCCTTAAGCTGGAGTTCTCTAAATCTTTTTGTCAATAATAGAACTAGTTTTGAACATAATATTTTTTAATATTCTACAAAAGTAATATTCTATGTAACACATAGCCCATTCCCTTTTCCAACAATTTAATAGAAGGGCAAGTGGGGAAGGGCTGGAACATGTGTTCCCTTGATAAAGACACTATAAATAACAATTATCATAATAAAAGTAACATTTATGTAATATTTACCATGTTCCAGGTATAACTTCTGTTAACTGTTCTAAGTATATTATATACATTAACTCATTTAATTCTACAAGTCTAAACCATATATTTATAGGAAGCTATTACCAATGACTGGCTAGACTATCTCACATTGTATACTGGAAAAAGTAGCTGTTCTATAACAAAATGGTGAGAGAGTAAGTTAGAGAAAGTCTAAAGCAATTAAAAAGAATAGCCATATAAAGAAGCAAAGAATTTAATATTATTAGCATTCATTGAACCTCCACAGAATGTATGTCTGTGTACCTAGAATATTAAAAAATACCTAGAAAAATATAACTCATAGGCCTTTCCAGGTACTGCTGCAGAGTATGTTTTATTTAAACTTTTATTATCTTCCAACCTTTTATTATTTCTTAGCTGTCTCATAGAGGTAGAGATGAGATATAATCTGTATATGAGAAAAGTGACTTTATTTTCAAGACCGTGCTATGTAGGGAAGAAATTAGGGAAATAATTCTGGGGAGATGGCAGTGGTAACAATATAGTTTATGATTATTCCTGAATTCTCCAGTAAACACAGGCAGTATAGCAAAACCAAGAGTGCAAAGATGAAACCTACAACAAAACCACAAAACACGTGCCTTAATACATGTGTGTATGGGGACAAAATGCTTACAGCAAAGAGTTGGGTGGTATCACCAAAACTGTATGAGAAGCAGAGGGAAGGGGGTGCCTGTGTGGCTCAGTTGGTTAAGTGTCTGAGTCTCAATCTTGGCTCAGGTCATAATTTCATGGTTTGTGAGTTTGAGCCCCTTATCAGGTTCTGTGCTGACAGTGCAGAGGCTGCTTGGAATTTTCTCCTTCTCTTTCTCCCCCTAATTGTTCTCTCTCTCTCTCTCTCTCTCTCTCTCTCTCTCTCTCTCTTTCTCAAAATAAATAAACTTAACATTAAAAAAAAAAAGAAGCAGAGGGAAGACATTGAGACTCACACTGGACTTAGCTATTGGAGAACTTCCAAATCACAGTGCTACTCATGGAAGCTTAGTGGTCTACTCTTAGAAGGGAGTTCTGGGAGGGGGCTTTGTAGGACCTGATTCTTGGTGAGTGCAGCCAGGCCATGGTAAGATCAGATGATGCTGTGGCTCTCTGGCTCTATGAACTCTTGAAACTAACCAAGTGAAGCTCATTTTCAGAACAGAGCCCTGCATTTACATGCTGGGAGTAGGACTCAAACTGGAGGATGGGGACCATAGCGTCATGGAAAGAGAAGGTCCCACCATGAGTGAGGTGGAGGAGCAGAAGAAGTGAATCTCATAGGCCATAATTTGGGATCATTCATGGAAAAAAAAAAACCAAAGAGAAAACGTTGTGCTTGTAAAAGTATAAGCACATTCAGTTCACTTTAACAGGAGGAACAGGAAAGGATTACAGTCACATCTTGTGTAAAATTATTATAAGAAAAAAAGAGATGGAATAGAGTAATGTCTTTAAAGACAATGAAATCACTCCAGAAAGACTGGCCTACAAGGTTGATAAAAACTGAACCTAATTATTTCAAACTTAGCCAAAAGAAATTGAGAAGTCATTAATAGATATGAGAGAACAATACACATTTCAGAGATGAGATGATAGGAAAAAATAAGATTTGGAAAGAGGGATGACAGAACTTAGGAAAAGTTGGTAATAAAATTAAAAAATCAAGTTCAGCAATGAAATCTAAACTAGAAGAAAGTCAAGAGCTAACAAACACCTTAACATAAATAGATGAAGAAAAGAAGGAAAAAATGTAAAAATAAATGTAGGGATTAAAAGAACTGAAGAGAAGGTTGTGGCTATAAAAACAGGCAAAGGAAATCCAACACGTATATAATAGGAGTCCTCAAGGAAAGAAAAGAACCAGGACAATGGAATAGAACAAGTGCTCAAATGCATGATTCAAAAAACAAAAACAAAACAAGAAACATTTCCTGGCTTGAAAATACTTGTTGAAAGGTAATATTGCACACCTGAGAAAACTTATGCAAAATATATTTCACCTAAACTGTGGACTTTAAAGAAAAGGAAACAATCCTTTGGTTATCAAAGCAAAACATTTATTGAGTCAGTAATTGAAATTGAGCCAAAGATTTTATAATTTGTTAAACTGACATTTAAGTATAAATGTCATAGACAAACTATTATGACTATGGAAAAAACTCTTAGAATATTTTTTTTCTTTGAGACTTCATGAAGGCTCTACTAAAAAGCAAGCTTTAAGCAACTGAAATGTCTGGAGAGAATGAATTGGGAGCATTTAATGTAGATTTATCTGATGAATTAAGATTATATAATATTTATAAGGGAAACATTTTATAATACAGAATGGCTGTATCCTCTAACAATGTAAATAAGTATTATATTATATTATATTAAATTATAAAGAATTTGGAAGATAATCAGGAAATTATTACTATAAGTAAAATAATTTCACTTAATGAACTTATTGGTAAAATTGGGACTAAAAGGAAAATTTTTCAAGGTAGATACTAAAGAATTAGAAAGAATGGGAGAAGTATTTACTAGCAAAATTTAATCACGTGTAGAACAGGAAACCAATAGGCAATAGTAAAAAACAAATTGAGAGAAAACTAAGGATATTATATAAAGGTAATTATTAGAACAAAAATATAAAGCTTTCTAAATATTGAAAGATACACCAAAGAGAAAAAAAGAAATAAGAACAACAAAAGAAACCACATGTTGAAAGACTGAAAATGTAGTACATACACACACAGCACATACACCAATATAAACTGAAGCAAATACATTGAATACATCAGTAAATGTAAATGGGCTTAACTCAACTTTTTAAAATAAATAAAAATTGAGGTTGTCTAACAGCAAAATCTAATACTGTATGTTCTATATAGGCAATGCACCTAAAAAAAGACATTCAGAAGATGAACAAAGATATAAAAAGAAAGTAGGCTTGCTATCTTGATGTTTGACAAGATAGAGTTCAAACATAAAAGTATTGAAAGAGAAAGAACATTTTATCATACTAAAGACTACAATCCACAATGAAAATATAACAGTCATTAATGTTTATATTTGCAGTAATATAGCAGTGAAACTTATAAAACAGAGCAAGAAGGAAGCAGATAAAAATATGCAATAGAGAACACACTTCTCTCAATGGAATATAGATCAAGTGGATAAAAATATTAATAACGATATAGAAGATATCAGTAACATAATCATCAAGATACAGTGTATAGATAAATGTTCAATTTTGAATCCAATTATTAGAGAATACACTTTGTTTATAAATACATGTGAAACATTTACAAAAATTTACTATAAGCAACAAAGAAAACCTCATTCAATTTCAAAGAATAGAAAATTACAATAAAATTCTCTGATCACAGAGCAATAAAATAGAAATTAACACAGCCATAAAAATCTATTGTTTAAATTTTCAGGTCAAAAGGGGAATAAATTAAATTGGAGACATTTTTGAAAATAAGGATAAGAAAACCATGACTTAGCTTCCATGGCATACAGTCAATAGAGTTATCAAAGGAAATTGATATCAATTTCAAAGGAAATTTTGTAACTTTAAAAATACCTACAATGATAAAAAATGAAAAAGAGAAAATAAATGAAAAATTCAACTTGAAACATCAACAATGAAAAGAAGAAGGAGATAACAAGATGAAGGCAGAAACTAATTACATAGAAACCAAAAAAAAAAAAATGTAGAACAGATCACTAAGTAAAAAAAAAAACAACTTTGTTTAAAAAATCAACAAGATAGACAAACCACTAGCTAATGTAATCAAGACAGAAGTGAAAAAACAAACCCCACAAATAAAATGAGAATTGACAAGGTGAAAGAAACTATCCAAATAGAGAAAATTAAAATAACCACAGACTATTTTACATATTATATGCATATAAATTTGAAAATCTAGATGAAAAAGTATAATTTTAAAGAAAACAGCAGAATTGACCCCAATAGAGACAAAATAAACTGATCTATTATTGTAGAAGAAATAGGAAAGTAGATAAAGAGCTCTCCTACAAAAAAAGCACTCGGCCCTTAAATGTTCACAGGAGAATTCTACAAATACTTCAACTATAAAACAATCCCAATTCTAATAAAACTAAAGATATAAGAAAAGAAAGATTTTCAAATTTGTTTTCTGAGAAAATATTGATTTCTAAATTTGGCCAAGGGCTCACCAAAAAGAGAAAATTACAAAGTAATACCACATATGAATAGTGATTTATAAAATTTTTAAATAAAATATTAGCAAACAATATAACAACATATTAAAAATAATACATAATTATCATGTTGGGTTTACTTCAAGAGCACAAAGTTTATTTAATATTAGGAAATCCAAAATAGTAAGGAAAAAATTTTCTCAAATGCAGAAAAGGCATTTGACAAAATCCACTGTTCTTTTATGTTATAAAACATTCCCCAAAACAGGAATCTTGGCTATTTTGAAAACATAACATACCCCACTGTTAAAACCACTTATTTGATGGACAAATACAGTGTGTTTACTGCTAACATCAGAGTCTGGAATAAGACAATGACTTTTATTACCTTCACCACCATTTCACATTCTGTTGTAGGTATCAGCCACTGCAATTAGACAAAACAAGGCAGTTAATTGTAAGGAACTGAAAAGATAAGATTATCTTTACAGATTATATTGGATTGAGTGTCTGGAAATCTCAAAGGTATCAATTGAAAAACTAGTATAAATAATAAAATAATTTCATAGAGTGATGGATTATAAAATCGGCATACAAAAATAAGCAGTTTTTGTATATAAAAATAAATCTAATATATATAGTGGAAAAGAAGATTCCACTTATAATAGCCAATAAAAGAAAATAATAGAATAAAATGAAAAGAAATGAAATGAAGTAAAAGAAAATAACTAGGTGCATATTTAAAAAGACATATTAAAAAACCATATAAAGGGAACTATAAACATTTCAGCCAAAGTACCAAAGTAAACTTGAATAAAGGGAAAGGCATACTATGGTCTTAGATAGGATGGTTCAACATTATAAAGTTTCAACCCTCCTTAAATTAGTTTATTCATTTAATGCCATTCAGGTTTAGAATTTTTTATAATCAAATAGACAAGTTGAATAAAAAGCTCACTTGGAATAACAAACAAGAATAGCCAGGAAAAGAACAAAAATAGAGAATGGAGCTAGCACAAACTGGTAATAAAACACATTACAAAGAGAGTCGTTTATGTACATGAATAAACAGACTTATGCATTAGATCAGAATATCTAGAAATAGATTCAATTACATATGCAATCAGCGGGGAAAGAAATCGACTCTTAAAAAGTGTTGTGAAAGCTGGTTGGCCTTATGCAAAAAGATAAAATTGGGTCCATTCTTCACACTGCACATCAAAATAAACTTTAAGTGTATTGGAGATTTAAATGTAAAAAACAATACCCTACAAGTACGAGAAAAAATATAGTGGAGAAAACTTTTCTGTGACTCAAAACTCAGAAGCAACAATAGAAAAGGTTGATAAACAACATAATGCAAGCAAATGTTGTATGGCAGAAAAAAATCTACCATAAGAAAAGCAACAAGACAGGGGTGCCTAGGTGGTTTGGTTGGTTAAGCATCCAACTTCAGCTCAGATCATGATCTCACAGTTTACAAGTTCAAGCCCTGCATTGGGCTCTGTGCTGATAGCTTGGAGCCTGGAACCTACTTCGAATTGTGTCTCCCTCTGTCTCTCTGTCCCTCCCCTGCTCATGCTCTTGCTCTCTCTCTCAAAAATAATGAACAACAAAGTTTAAGAAAAAGGGAAAAAGACAAATGACACACATAGAAAAACTATTTGAAATTTGTGTCAAATTTATTTCAAAAAATATATGAAAATTATGTCATTGACAAAAGATCACTACATAAAATGAGCTTCTACAACATAGGGGTAAAAGGCTAATAATCACCTAAAAATAGGATCACAAGGAATAAAAGGATGTGTTCTATGAGGCCATGGGAATACCGTCAGCAAAACCTGGGTTGAGGAAAACTGTAGGGGAGGCAATCCAGTATTCTCAACAGCAACAAACAATAACACATAACAATTAGCAAGGGAGAGAAGGAGGCATAGCATAAAAGAAGTGTGTCAACCAAAAACAATGTAGCCAAACCAATGTCGAAAATGAAAACCAAAGCTGGAAGCATCACAGTTCTGCACTTCAAGCTGTGTTACAAAGCTGTATCACCAAGACAGTATGTTACTGCAATGAAAACAGACACATAGATCAGTGGAACAGAATAGAGAACCCAGAAATGGACCGACAAATGTATGGCCTATGAATCTTTGACAAAGCAGGAAAAGAAGAGCCAATGGAAAGAAGACAGTCTCTTCAAATGGTGCTTGGAAAACTGGACAGTGACATGAAGAAGAACGAACCTGGACCACTCTTACACCATACACAAACATATATTCAAAATGAATGAAAGGTCTGCATGTGAGACAGGAAGCCCAAATGAATGACACATAGCCTCATTTTTTCTGGAAAAGAAAAATTATGTGGTATATAAAGAGTGTGCACAGACCTGGATGAGGGTTTAAGAGAGCACACAGGCTATATTTTAGAACTATTGAATCCACTACATAATTCACAGATATGGGTACAATTTCTAAGTTAATCACTGTCTTGTGACTGACTTGATCCATGGCTTATCTTGGGAGAGAATGCTTTATCTTTGCTTTAGGCATTCCATCTCTGACGTTCCTTTTCAGTTGTGGGGACTATGATTTGAAACCCACCAAATGCAAGGAAACAATAGACGTCTTTCTTAGCTACTTGTAAAAGGTCATATGGAAAATGAGCATGTGCAGAGCAGTTCAAACTAGACATGCAAGCACATGCATTAATGAATACATTTAGAACATTGTCAGTGTTAACCCTTTGTTGACATGGAAAAAAGATTGTTTTCTTATCTTCAGGCAGTTTTCAATTGAATTTGTGTGAAGTAGAAAACTGAAGTGAATCGCTGAAATTCTCACTTGATCTGTTAGTGCTGGGAGCTCTAGAAAGACCCAGTATGGAAGATAACCCCTGAGTCCAGGAAGGGGAAGGCACTCACTCATTAGTTTGGGTCTTTCCTCTTAGTCTCAGGACAATAAGCAGACCAGAGCTGCAGGAAGACCTTTAAAGGCCTCTAGCTCTATAAAGATTGTGCGCCTCCAACACAAATCAAAAGAAAAATAGCAGTACTCTATAAATAAGTAGAAGATAGTAGAAGATACTCTGACTTGTATCTGATTTTTACATGTGATTATTGTAAAACATTGAATACCAAATTCTTTCAAAGTTTTCTTTTCTCATAATTTAGTGTTTTTGCTTTATTGGAGCTGAATACTTGAACTGCTTTGGGCAATATCACACCAGCTCAGATCCATCTTCTCAGGAAGCCAGTGTAATTACTCGTCAGGAAAAAACTGGTTAGTATGGTCTGCTCACTGATGTAGTTTATTGACCAATATGTTTACACTGATCTAAGAGTTCTATTTAGTTTTGGTTGGAATACAGCTGCTTTGGGGGAGAAACTGGTGAGGTTAAATCACCCCTCAGATTTCTGGGAAATATTTTATTATAGTAAAATAGCCATACATGGCAGGATTATAGTACCTCATGGATCATCTGGGGGAAGAAAGCTGGCCTTCAATGCCACTATTTTCAGAAGCAAACATAAAAACACTTCAATCCATTTCCCACAATGCAGGTTTCTAAATTTGTAAAATTTTGCTTTATGATTGCCATGCATAAACAAGAAGGGGCTTGAATACATGCTTTTCTGTAGAAAACTTTTTTGCAGAAAAAAATGCAACCAGTGGGGTTAAACAAAAGCTTTTGGCAGCTTTATTGGGCACACATACATGAAGGAGTTTGCTTCGCCAGTAAGGGTTACTGGAAAATCAAAGCCCTCTGACCTTTGTGTCATATACACACATAAGAATAAATAATAATAAAAAAGGTTTAAAAACTCAGAATGTCTTTCTATCAAGATGGAACAAAAAAGTAAATATGCATTGTACATAAATTATGACTGAAAGGCTGAGAATTTGTGCAATCTGAATTAAATTTGATGAAAATAGTGCATGGAATTGATGATTTCATTTTGAATGCACAAGTCATTTTTCTGCTTATATTTTTTTCCTCTTCTCTTCTTTCCTTCCCTCCCTCCCTGTCCAAGTGCCCCTCCTCCTCTCTATTTCCAAAAGAAGAGAACACTGTTCTCAGAACTCTCTCAGGCTTTCTTAATTGAAAGCAATGATTCTGAGTCACTCCTTTATATTAAGTGAAACACTCTTGCATGAATCTCCAGGGATGAAGTGATTAGCACAGCAAGAAGCCGGCAGACTCCGGTTGTCCCTGCAAGTGGTGGAAAGAATCAATACAATTTTGCAAAGATAACAGTGAAAGAATGGTATTTTCTTTCAAAACATGTCCCTCTCTGAAATATCAGTGCAGACATACGTCAAGATAGAAACCGGATCATATTTCTAACAGTTGAAGACTCAGATTTCGTCAAAGAAGACTGTTTGTTCTCATGCCCAAACTGTATCCTACACTGTCCCCTTGTCTGGACTATAATGGAATATAACATTAACTTCGGACAGTGGAGGTTGAGTTGGTGCCAACCTTGCTAATGAACATGTGGTTTCAATAATCCTGTGGCTACTTGCACGTTAGGTGGCAAGGTGCCAAGTACTTAATGTTGAGGGGGCAACCAATGTAAAAAGTACCATCTCCTGATATGATTACATTTCCAAAAATGCTCTGGGCCCAGACTGAGACTCAGCAAATTGGGGGTGTCACTCAGTATCAAGGAGTTTAAGGCACTTACAGACCAGGAGGGGCCCTACAGATTGCTCAGAGAACCTGAAGCATCCCAGAGTGTTGGCGATAATGAAATGGATTACACTGCAGTGTGGAAAAACTCAGCCTGGCCCAGGAGGGTGGTGGGAGGAGAAAGGATTAGGATCACTCCCCGCTTCAAGTTCCTGGTGTTCTGGACTCTGGGATTTGAGGGTCTGAAAGCTAGAAGACAGTGAAATGAATTACAGTTTAATGATATTCCCACTACACTGACAAAATGGATTCAATTACATAATGGTAGCATTAAATGTTATTAAGAAGGGATCCAGAGTCTTCAGGCCAGACTCTCAGAAAATCATGATAAGCTGCTTAAAACAGCTGAAATAGCACATTTATAGGCTTTCCAGTCCTTGGTTTGTCGAAGAGGAAAAGAGTTACGTTTGCCCAAACATTCTGCAGTGCTGGTCTGTTATCAGGGCCTTTCGTACGTGGAGAGGGAGTATTAGGATATATCTGATTTGATTATTCTATCTTCAAGTACACTTGCCCCCCTCCCCCCAGAAATGTTTTTGTGAAGCACAGAGCTAAATGGCTTTGAGACCTTGGTGACAGGGCCATGATTTTTCATGAGAGCAAGACTCCTTCTGGAAGGTGACCAGATTTATAGAGAATGGACTGTTTTTCTTCAATTCTGTCTTCTCCTTTGCATGGAAGTCCTTTCATTTTGTTTCACTTTTAAATTTGCAAACTGTAAAATGCACTCTTTGTGACCTACAGATTTGACAAACACATAGAATCATGTATCTGCAACCACCATCCACATACAGAGAGTGTCTTTGGTTCAAAAACTGTCTTCATGCTGCTTGTTTGTGTCATTTCTCCATCTTTCCTCCGGCTGCTGGCACCTGCTGAGCTGTTCTCCATCCTGTAGATTTGCCTTTTGCTGAATATCATTTAAAGGGAATCTATACTATGTAGTCTTTTGGGTATCATTCTTTTCTCTTCGTAAAATCCATTTGACCTCATCCATGTTGTTGCATGTATTGGCAGATTCTTTCTTTTCATTGCTGAATAGTATACCGTTGTGTGGATGTACCTCAGTTGGTTTATCTGTTCACTCATGAGACATTTGTGTTCTTTCCAGTTTTTAGTGATTGTGAATGAAGGAGCTATAAACATTTGCTGACAGGTTTTTGTGTGAGCATAGGCTTTTAGCTCTCAGGTAGAATCTTGAGAGCGAATGTGTTGAGTCATATGGTCAGTATAGTTTTAACTTTGTAAGAAATGGCTAAATTGTTTTCTGAAGAACCTGGAATATTTTGCTTTCACGCCAGCAAACTATGAGAGTTCTAGATGCTCTGCATCCTAATCAACTCTTGGTATTGTCAGGTTTTTTTTTAAATTTAAATCAATTGTGTAGGTAAGTACTGGTATCTCATTGTGGTTTTAATTTGGATCTCTCTAATGACTAATGATGTATGTTTCACGTGCTTTTTTGCCATCTGTGTATCTTTTTTGGTGGCCTGTTCAAATCTTTCATCAATTTTTAAACTGAGTTATTTTCTTATTAAGTTTTGGGAATTCTTTGTAAATTCTTCATATAAGCCCTTTATCAGATATATTATTTGTAAATATGTTCTTTCAGGATTTGACTTGTCTTTTGATTTCCTTACAGTATCTTTTACAGAGCAAAAGATAGTACAACATATAAATATTTTCTTTTACAGATTTTCCTTTTTGTGGTATATCTAACAATTCATTGGTTAACACAAAGTTATATAGATTTCTCCTATGGTTTCCTCTAGAAACTTTATAGTTTTATCTTTTACATTAGGTCCATGATCAATTCAATCTATTTTTGCATAGAGTGCAAGGTATGGGTTGAGGTACATTTTTTGCATATATATATATATACACATTAGAATATATGTGTATGTCATATATATATTCACCATATTACATTATACATATACATACATATGTACATATATGTATATATTGTTCTAATACAATTTCTTGAAAATACTATTCTTTATCCATGGAATTGGCTTTGCACCTTTATCAAAAATTAGGTGACTGTATTTGCATGTGCATATTTCTTTTTCTGGACTCTATTCTGTCTCACTGATCTATATATCTACCCTTTTATAAATACAAAGTTTTTTTTAAACTGAAGTTTTATAATAAATCTTGAGAACAGATAGGGTGAGTTCTTCAACTTTGTGTTTTTCTTTTTCAGAACTGTTTTGGGTACCCTATTTGATATTTATAAAAATCTTTTTGAGATATTGATTGAGTTTGCATGGTGTCTATAGGTCGATTTAGAGAGAATTGACATCTTAACAATATTGAATCTTCCAAGTTATGAACATGGTATGTCACTCCACTTACCAAGGACTCTGCTTTTTTCATCGATGTTTTGTAATTTTTAGCATATCTATTCTGCATGTATTTTGGTAAGTTTATACCTAAGTATTTTGGGAGGTGTGCTACAAATGGCATTATTTGGGGGCATCTGGGTGGGTCAGTCAGTTAAGCATCCAACTCTTGATTTCAGCTCAGGTCATGATCTCATGGTTCGTGAGATCAAACCCTGCGTGTTGAGATTGACATTCTCTCCCTCTTTCTGCCCCTCCTCTGCTCTCTCTCTTTCAAAAATAAATAAACAAACATTAAAAAATAATAAATGGTGTTATTTTATGTATTTTGAGTTTCAATTGTTCATTGGTATATAGAAATACATTGAATTTTTGTATATTTATTTTTATTCTACAGCCTTGCTAAACTACCAGTTTCGGAAGCATTTATTTCTATAGATTCTATATTTCTCCCTAGACAAACATTTGAGCTGCAAATAGGGGGTGTCATTTCTTCCTTTCCAATCAGTTTGCCCTTCTTTTATTTATTTTTCATTCCTTACTGCATCTGCTAGAATTTACAGTGTGATGTTGAATAAAAGTAGCAAAAAAGAACGTTCTTGCCTTGTTCCCATTCTTTTCCTCTATTAAGATGATCATATTATTTTCTTCTCTACTTTGTAATTTGGTGAATTATATCAACTGTTATTTGAATGTTGAAACAGCCTTGGTTGGCCATGAGGTACTATCTTTTAAAACATATTTTTTATAGATTGCTGCCTTAAATTCACTAATATTTATATAGGATTTTTGTGACAATGTTTATATAGGGGTTTAATGCTAACATTTTTCTCTAAGCACTGCTTTAGATACATTCCACAAATTTTTACATGCTGCTTTTTAATTTTCTTTCAGTACAAAATATTTTAAAATTGACCTTGAGAGCTTCTCTTTGACCACGCATTATTTAGAAATGACTTAATTTCCAGATATTTGAGGATATACAGATATCTTTCTGTTACTAATTTTTAATTTAACTTCAGTATGGTAAAAGAACACTCTTAGTATGATATCTTTCTTTTAAATTTGGTAAAGTTTGTCTATGGAATAGAATATGACCTAATTGAATGTTATAAGTGCACTTGAAGAGAATATGTATAATGTTATTGTTGGATGTAATATTCTACAAATGTCAACTTAGGTCAAGTTGTCTGATTGTAATGACCAGGACTTTGGTCTACTTGTTCTATCAATTACAGAAAGAGGAATATTGACATTCCCACTATTATTGTAGATTTCCGCACTTCTCATTTATATTCCATAAATTTTTGCTTCAAAAATTTTGAAGCTCTGTTGTTAAGCAAATGCACATTTAGCATTGTTATATCTTCTTGGAGAATTTATCTTTTTGTTTAGGGTTATGTTTTCCTTTTTCCTTGGTAATATTCCTTGTGTAGTATACTTCATTTTATATTATTTGAGTATGCCAGATTTTCTCTTGATTATTTTTGGTATAGTAAACATTTTTTATCCTTTTACTTTAAATTGATCTTTATATTTAAATTGAGTCTATGGTAGAGAGCATGATTTGGGTCTTGCTTTTTTATTCAACATGACAATCTCTGGTTTTAATTATTTTGTTGAGAATGTTTATATTTAATGTTATTATTAATATGGTCAGATTAAAATCTACCCACTTGCTTGCTGTTTTCTATTTGCTCTATCTGTTCTTTGTTTATTTTGCCCTTTTCAGCCATTTTTTGGATAATTTAAAATTTTTTATTACTTCATTTTATCTTCAGTATTGGCTTATTATTTATACCTCTTCCTTATTTTTACTTTTTGTAAAAGTTACAACATGCATCTTTGATTAATCTGAGTTTACCTTCAAATAATATTATATTTCTTCACATACAGCATAAGGACCTTACAACATTAAATTTCCAATTTCTCCATCCCATAGTTTGTGCTCTACATTTTAGTTTAACTATGCTATAACCACACAACACACTGACATAGTTATCTTTTAGAACACTTAACTAGTATGAAAACGCATTAAAAACCTTTACTCATTCTCTTTATAGCCCTTTTCATTTGTTTGCATAGATCCAACTTTCTGGCTGATATTATAGTCCAGCCTGAACAACCTTCCTTCTGGCTGAAAGACCTGCCAGTGCAGGTCTACTGGCAATGAATTCTCTCATTAAAAAAAAAAATTTCCTTCGTTAAAAAAAATATTTTTCTGGGTACAAAATTCTGGGTTGACTTTTTTTTTTTTTTAATCTTCACTTTAAAGATATCACTCCATTTTTTTCTGGCTTTCATGGTTTGGGATGAGACATTTGTTTTTATCTTTGTTCTTCTCTGTGATATGTCGTTAATTTTACATTGTTTCTAATAAAATTTAATTTTAGAACAGTTTTAGATTTACAGAAAAATTGTGACTTGTGTAACAGGGTTTCAGTATACACCATACCTAGTTTCCTCTATTACTGATATCTCATATTAATATGACAGATCTGTTACAATTAATGAAACAATATTGATAGATTAGTATTCATACTTGGTTCAGATTTTCTTAGATTTACTGTATGTCCTTCTTGTATTCTAGAATCCCATTTAAAATACCATGTTATATATAGTCATCATTTTTCCTTAGTCTCCTCTTGTCTGTGAGTTTTTTAGACTTTCCGTGTTTTCAATGAGCATGGTAGTTTTGAAGAGTATTCGTCTGGCAGTTTTTAGAATTTGCCTTAATTTGGATTTGTCTGATGTTTTTCTCATGATTAGGCTGGGGTTATGGAGTTTTGGGAGGAAGACTGTAGAGGTAAAGTGATATTTTTGTCACATCACATCAAGGGTGCTTGTAATCAACATGACTTATCACTGTTGATGTTGTCTTGATCATCCGGCTGAGGTAGCATTTGTTAGGTTTCTCCACTGTAAAGTTGTTCCCTTCCTTCTGAACTTTTTGGAAAGAATTGAATATGCAAAGCCCATATTTAAGAAGTGGGGAGTTATGCTCTCCCTCCTTGAGTATAGGGTATCTGCATAATTTATTTGGAATTCTGCAAGGGAGATTTGTTTTTTTTCCTCCAGTTTTTATTTATTCAGTCATTTATTTATATAGGTATTAATGTATCATTTACTTTTGTCTGCCTTCAAAATTTTCTTCTCCTTTTTTTTGTTTTTTTTTGACCATTTTTTTGTTTATTCTTTTTTTTGGCGATTTGAATAAGGTATGTCTAGGTTTTGTTTTGTATTGTATTGTGTATATCCTTTTTGATGTTCTCTGTGTTTCTTGGATCTGTAGTTTGGTATCTGTTTTTAATTTTGGAAAATTCTTGGCCATTATATCTTCAAATGTTTTATATGCTTTATTCCTTCTCTCTTCTTACAAGAGTCCAATTAAACATATCTTAGATATATGTCACTGTCCTACATACTTTGGATGTTCCATTCTGCTTTTTTCACTCTTGTTTTTTTTTTTTTTTGTTTTTTTGTTTTGTGTGTGTGTGTGTGTGTGTGTGTGTGTTTCAATTTGGGTAATTTATATTGACCTATATTCAGGTTTACTGATTCTTTCCTTGACTGTGTCAGATCTGCTAATGAACCACTTAGTGGCAATCTTCATCTCTGTAACTGTGTTTTTTATTTCTGACATTCTCTATTTGAGTCTCCTTTGTTATTTTCATCTGTCTGCTGAAATTACTTGTCCGAGGCTGCATGTTGTCCCTCTTACCCATTAGAGCCTTTAACATATTAATTATAGTTATTTTAAATTTCCTGTCTTACAGTCTCACTCTTTGTGTCATATCTGAGTCTGGTTGTATTTATTTACTCCAGACGGTGTGTTGTTTCTTTTTGTTTTATTTTTGTATGTTCATAATTTTTTGTTGAAAGCTGGACATCTTGTGTAGGACAGTAGATACACGTGTGGGTTTTATGCCTGGAAATAAATATTCTTCTTCCTGATAGACCTTAATGTGGATTATTGGTCAACCTAGTCAGGAATCGAGCTGGTACTGGGGATTGTTGTTGCTGCAGTTACCCATAGTGCATCATAGATTTCAAATTTCTCTAGTGATACTTTGTGTTTAGGGTAGAGGTTGGATTTGCCAGAGGTTTTTTCTCAATGTTCATTCTCAGCTTTAGGGTTTTCCTTTGTGCCATGCCTCAGAGAGAGTCTCTTTCCATATTCATATAATTCTTCTGTACTGTTGCTGTTACTTGATGCTTATTAACCTGGTGATGTGGAGTCAGGAGCACATTCTCTGTTCTCATTAAACTTGTTTTAGGCAGGCATTGTGTCCCTGAAGATCTTTTATTACATATTATTTTTAATTTTTATTTTTTCATTTTAAAAAGTATGGTGTCCATTCTTAAGGATCTGGGAGAAGTAAGGAGGTGTCTTGATGCAGTTTAATCCAAAAAACATATTTTAGCACCAACTATATGCCAAAGACAGTGCCTAATGCTTGAGATGCAAATGTAACTATGACTTGGCTTGTTCTATTCAGAAGCTTGGTAGTAGGGAACTACAAACTGGTAAACATTATAATCTAGTGGGTGTTATGGTAGGAGTAGACTCTAGGTGCTTTGAAATGCAACAGAGGCCTTTTCAGCTCAATGTAGTTTATGGTGAATTTCAGGGAATTTTCTTGGAGGAAACCAGGCAAATCACCATCTCTCTAGAAGATATTAATTTGTGTTCCTGTAGGCAAGTGAAAATGGATTTGCAATGAGAGAAGGAAAGACATGAGAATCTGAAGTAAGGATTCAGGAGGTAGATCAGGAAATTGTGGAGAAATATAGCACTTTTCAGAAGTCATAGTCTCTGCATTACTTCAGGTATCTTCATAGTATTATCAAGAAAAATCAAGATTTTTTGATTCAGACAAATCTGGGTTTGAAATCTGACTTTCTCACCTACACTTTTCTCCTACAACCTGAGAAACTTTGGTAAAATTACCTTCCTAAGGTTCTGTTTTCTCATATATAAAATGGTAAAGGTATTTGATAGGATTTCTGTGAACATTATGTGAAGCCCCTTGGCTTCTAAAAGAATATCCATAATGAGTATCTGTTGTTGCTGTCATTGTCATTTGCAGCCACTAAATTAAATATTTTAAATCTTTAGGTAACTAATGATAAGCTCACTCCAAGGTCTTCTGAGGAGTCCACTGGGAAATGAGAAGCATCTGTTTTCTTCTGTAGAAGTTCTCCCCCAAGCATCTAATACTTTGCTAATGGTGAAGACACAGCTTCAAAATAAGAACCCGTAGGAGCACCTGGGTGGCTCAGTTGGTTGAGCCTCTGACTTCTGCCTGGTCATGATCTGATGGTTTGTGAGTTCAAGCCTCGCATTGGGCTTTCTGCTATCAGTGTGGAGCCCACTTCGGATCCTCTGTCCTCCTCTTTCTCTGCACCTCCCCTGCTCATGTTCTCTTTCTATCTCTCAAAAATCAATAAACATTAAAAAGATAAGATTCCATGGCATCTGGGTGGCTGGGTTGGTTGAGCATCTGACTTCGGCTCAGGTCATGATCTTGCTGTTTGTGAGTTCAAGCCCCATGTTGGGCTCTGTGCTATCAGCACAAGGCTGCTTCAGATTCTGTGTCTCCCTTTCTCTGTCTCTGTTCCTCTCCGTCTCTTTCTCTCTCTCTCTCTGTCTCTCTCTCTCAAAAAAATGAATAAAACATTAAAAAATTTAAAGTATAAAGTCCCATAAAAGTAGATTTAAAAACTCAGCTCCTGTGGTCATATTTTCCAGGAGCTTAAATCTCAGAATTTTTTCCTGTGAGTATATAGACCCCACAGAGTTCATAACCCTGCAGTGTTTTGGCCATGTGTACCTATTTGGTACATTCAACCACTAAACTGGAATATGATATTGTGTTTTCTGGACAGGATTAAGAATGAGTTCTCTTAGGCTCAAATGACCCCTGCAATCAGGGGCAAGAGGGCTGTAATTGACCTGTCACTCAACGAACATGCTAAGAATAATAGAAGCAGAGATGACTACTTTGCCTTGTGGTGAATGCCTTCCTTTGGGGGTTTAGCAAGATGGTAAGATGAGCAGAAGGCAACATTAGCTCTCTTAGCCCTGCTTCTTCCTTTAGTATATAATATAGCTTGTTTTAGGACCTGAACACCAGTGATATGGCCATGAAAACTTCTTCCTTAGAAAACCAAGATTTGTCTTCCCAAATAGAGACTGTGGTTAAGATTATGGGAGCTGGGTGGATGAGGGGTACTTCTGTGCCAGTCTTTGTTCATTCATTTATTCCTTCAGCTGAAATGTATTCAATACTTTATGATTGGCTGAACTTCAAGGAATAATCCTGGATTTTTCTTCTTTTCTAATGGAGTTTATAGTTTCCTTGAGGGACATAGCTACTAATCACATAATCACAAAGATAAACGTATTTCAGAGATAATTACTCTGAAGAAGAGTCGTATGATTTGGGGGTTCTAGGAAGTCTTCCCCAAATGAGATAATTTCTGAACTAGATGAGCTGGTCAGGGGTGGGTGAAGCATATAAAACAAAGCACACAGTAGATCATTGGAGCAGCATGCACAAGGGTCCTGGGGATAAAGGAAGTGGCAAATTTGATGACCAGAAAGAAGAGAAGTAAAAATACAATATAGAGAATGAGGGAGGAGGGTGGTGCAAAATAAAGTTGGAAAGGGGAGAGAGGTCAGGCCAGCAGGACTTTATAAGGCATTTACAGGGTTTGTGTTGTCATTCAAAGGGCAAGGGAAACTACTGAAGAATGGTAAGTGGGGCAGGATTAGGAGGGGTGACTATGGTCTAATTTGAAAAGATCACAAAGGCTGCAGGATAAAGAATAGATTCATAGGATGACAGCAGGAGTAAATGTGGGAAGACTGGTTAGGAGGTATGAGGATTTTTTTTTTCCTTTGTAGATGGGAGAAACTTGAATAGGTATAAATGTCAATTGGAAAGATTCAAGTTGGAGGAAATGATGAATATGAAGAGAGAGAAGAGATAGTAAAAGGTACCTGAAAAGGCCAATGTAAAAATTGGAGCAATTTGTCTTATAAAGGAGAAGGACTATGGGGTGCCTAGGTGGCTCAGTCAGTTGGGTGTCTGACTTCTGCTCAGGTTATGGTCTCATGGCTTGTGGGTTTGAGCCCTGCATCAGGCTCTGTGCTGATGGCTCAGAGCCTGAAGCCTGCTTTGGATTCTGTGTGTGTGTCTCTCTCTCTCTGCCCCTCCACTGCTTATGCTCTGTCTCTCTCTCTCTCTCTCTCTCTCTCTCTCTCTAAAATAAATTAAAAATGTTAAAAAAAATTAAAAAAGAAATGATGTAACATGAGATTCATGTCGGAAAGGAGGAATTTGAAAAAGGAGGTTGATAGATTGAGAGAAAGTAGAAGAGTCTGTAAAATGGAGATCCTAAAGAGGTTAAGGGACATTTGTAATCTAAGGAGCCAAAGAAGCAAAGCTGGATGGAAAGGAGTTAATAGGGGCATGATTTAATGATTTTGGTTATAGAGAGGTTTTAGGTGATGACTAGTTCTAGGGTAACTCTGGGAGATAATTCTCCATGCATATTTTTATGTTTCTGCTCGGTCTGGGCTTTCTAAGCAAACAACACTAGCAAGCTTGGTTGAATGATGACTGAATGACAAATATACCTTAGAAGCTAGAGATAGTGTATTACTCCAGAGAGACTTAGGACTTATTTTTCATGGAGTCACATACTCACATTTTTGAATAATAAAAACCCAAGGACCTACCCCCAAATTCTCAGAGAAGATTTGTTCACATTCCAGAGTAAAAGTCTCCTTCTCTCTCTCTTTTTCCTTCCAGAAGGGAGGAGAGACAGATATATCAACCACCCTATGTTAGCTTATCATTTTAGGGAACTTCTCCCGTGTACAACCTTGCTGTATGCACAGAGTACTTCTCTTTGGCTCTTATTAAGTCACCTTATAGGGATTGGGGCTTAGGGTGCTGGTGCTAAGATGCTCTGTGATAATAAATTTTATGTTGTCTGATCCAGAGACTTTGTGTTTCCTGGCAGAGAAAACCATGATCAAGGTCACAAAGTCTTTAATGAATAAAGGAAACATTAGAGAGATCAGTAGAAGATAGCATCAAGATGGTAGAGAAAATGGTATAAACAAATAATTGAGTCTCAAAAATTAATTGGTGCAATCAACATTTTTTATAAGAAGCTAATAGACTAGAAACAACAACAGGGAACAAAGAAGATGCTAATCCTACAAACACATGAACCACTGCAATTCAAGAGCGCTCTGGAGAAGTAACAGTAACTTCAAGAGAAAGACACATGGGTAGAAAGTAGGTCAAGGACAAGTGAAAGTTCAATGAAAAACAGTTCTAGTGGGCCTGGTTAAAGGCTCTGGAAGTGAAATATTAAGGTTGGAATAGACAGGGTAGGATCATTTGGATGGTGTTCTGATATGGGATTGATGCAAGATAGATTATACTTTGTGGTTTGGATGATGGTGGGACTGTGCCCATGGGGTCATTCATCTGTTCCAGTAGTTATAATCTCATCTACCTGGCCTCCTGTGGTGAACATCATTCCAGGACTTCCAGTGCACAGCCTGGCATTTTATAGGCTAAAATCCTTGCACCGCATTCATCATGGGGTGATTTTTTTCAGAAGTATCAACATAAACAAACTTCAAAAAGGGATATCCTGTGACCTCAGGTCAAGAAAATAAACCTGTCCATAGTTACCAATAACCGAAGTTGGGTCTGTTATTTCAGAGAAGTGGAGTTCAGATTAAGAAGTCATTTTCAGAAGAGTTAATTTAATATCTTAAGATGCAAGTTAAAAACAATCACTTCTTGGATGACTTATAAAATTCTTGCAATTTGACAACTGTCTTACATTTACTAAAAACCATTTCCCCTTCTACCTAAGACCATTCCTTCCTTGTCTGCTTTCAACTTGTGACAGTGCAAGAATTCTATGCTTTGCTTATAGAGTCATAAATGGCCAGGTTAGAGCTGGAAAAGAAGCAGAGTACATTTGCTCATTGAAGGTTTTTATTTCCAGAAGGCCTGATTTTCGACTTTGATCAATGAAGCAAACTTCAGAAGAGTAAAGTGGCCAACACAGTTTGATGCTTCTGGAGTATCTAGGCACCCTCACAAATATGAGTCATGAAATTGCCACGGACCACCAGAAGTGGTTTTCTGTAGTAAAAATAATCTCGGAAGTCCTGGGATTGCCTCTTGGTTCTTCACTCTGTATCTCATAGCTAATATAGATCAATATTTTTCAACTATTTCCTAAATTCAACCATTTTCTAAGTTCCATAAGAAAACCAAGAAGTTGGCTGAGGCCAAAGTGGCTAACCATTTGAAGGTACTGTTTGAGAGAAACTGGCCACAGAACTAGGTCTTTATTCTACGAGTGTGAGAACCTACAAAGGAAGGAGACAGTTTCAATTCTTTAAAAAAAAAAAATCAACACAACCTTTTGGTCCTAATTATGAAAATATATATATTATATAAAAATTAAAAAATAAAGATAATTTATAAAAAGAAATTACAATTACTTATAGTTTCACATTCCAGGAATAACTGATATTAACATTTTGTTGCACAGTGTGTTCTGCGATACTTTGATGCCAATTAACTCATATGTGATTAATAAATAGGGAAATGTGTCCATATAAGGTGGAAGCCTTGTAGCTTCATATGAGATTTTCCCCCCAGCACTTTAACATTTTGAAGAGATTAAGGGTGAACTTTCTTAAAAAAATGGGGGGGGGCTTATCAATATACTTGAAGGAAAAAAACTGAAGTAGAATAAAAATTATTCACAATGCTAATACATTCTTTAATGAATTTCTGTACTTTAAATATATTTTTAAGTTTTGATGAGACTGGTATCTATTATGAGCAAATACCTCGAAGGACTTAACACTTGAAGTAGGAATCATGAGTCCCAGTATTGAAAGCTGAAAAAAGCATCACATCTATTTGTGATGCTGGGTCATATGCCTGAGAAGACTCACCTGTGCTATTGTTTTGATTATTTTCATTACAAAGTTCTACAGGTTTTTGGGGCTCCTGGGTGGCGTCAGACTTTGGCTCAGGTCGTGATCTTGTGGTCTGTCAATTTGAGCCCCATGTTGGGTTCTGTGCTGACAACTGAAAGCCTGGAGCCTGATTCAGATTCTGTATCTCCTTCTCTCTCTGACCCTCCCCTGCTTGTGTTCTGTCTCTCTCTCTTTCTCTCTCTCAAATATAAATAAACATTAAAAAAAAAGTTTTAAAAAATTCTATAGGTTTTGAGGGGGCTGTGTGGACTTTATTTTTACTGAGCCTTATTATTGCCAGAGCTTGGTTTTTCAGAACTCTAGGGTTTGGAGGTTTATAGCTTTATAGCAGACTGCCTATCTTCCAGTCTTTTTAATTGAATACATAGTTTTCTTTTGATCATAAAAACATCATTTTTTAAATGATTTTTTCTTTTAAAGTATGGTTGGTATTGTAACTGAAGTAACAAGGAATATACTGCCTTCCACATAAGAGTACTTTTTTGAGTATAACATACATATGTGTGTATGTATATATACACATATACACACCAAAGTATTATGTATATACATATACATGTTTATATGTGAATATAGTAGGTTTTAAAATTTAAACACACACATATATATATATGTGTGTATAAGTAGTTGGTTTTAAACTTTTATTTTATTTAAGATTATCTCTAAAATATCCAAAAGCAAAAATTACCTACAATCCCAACACATGTTTTGAATTTATTTTAAGAAACAAAGTCTCACTTCCATCCATTTCAATCCTTAGAAATAACCATTATTAGCAGTTTGTAGTATATACAAACTGTATGTATCCTGAGTAATTTTTCCTTTGCTTATAGAGATATATTTATACATATACCTACCCTATACCTATCTATGGATCTATTTCTCTGTTAATAAACATAGGATATATATATATATATATATATGAATATGTATTATATTTATTTTAGTCAAAATGAAATCATGTTGTATTAAATATTTAAATAACAAGTATATTAAATACTTGTCTTTCTTGGGGTGCCTGGGTGGCTCAGTCAGTTAAGCAGCCGACTTCAACTCAGGTCATGATCTCATGGTTCGTGGGTTCAAGCCCCGCGTCGGGCTCTGTGCTGACAGCTCAGAGCCTGGAGTCTGCTTCTGATTCTGTGTTTCCCTCCCTCTCTGACCCTCGCCCACTCATGCTCTGTGTATCTCTCTCTCTCAAAAATAAATAAAATGTTAAAAAATGTAAAAAAAATAAATACTTGTCTTTCTCACTTAATGTCATATCACAAGCTTTATTCCAGATCTATCACATTCTTTTGAATTTGTCATAGTATTCCATTGTGTGAGACAAGCTATGTGTACCCCATACTTAAAATACAATAATAAAGCAGACATAGGAGAACATGAGAAAGATGAGAACTGGAGGCATATCGTAGTTACTATTCCACAGCAATTCTTAATCTCAGTCAGGCACGTAATGGCAGTTGCTATGTTAGGGACAAATCTTTCTACCTGGAAATGTTTCTCCATGGCTCTTTTCTCTGCTTCCTGAGTCCTTTTTCCTTATCCATTGGAAATAATCCTTATTTGCAACTGAGTGACTATCTCAGTCTGTAGAATGTTGGGACTCTGAGATCTGTCTTCATTCTGAACTGTCTCTGTTCCTTTTGATCAAAGCTGTTTTCTCTGAGTACTATTCTCTTAACAATTTTGTGTATTGCCAATGAATCTAATTGGGGTTTGTTTAATTAGATGAAAGCAACATTTATAAATCTCTTGAAAATTAAATAAAATTAAAATCTTAAGCCTATCATGAGTGTATACAAATGTAACACACATACATGTCTTATGTATGTTTATGATATATGCATACATAAGACATGTATGTGTGTTGTATGTCACAAAATGTCTTACAGCTACATCTTTTATTTTTATTCTGAGGCCATTTATTACTTTGAGACCCCTTTTCTGGGCAGAGAGATTACCTTAGGTATCTTAAAGTTTCTTTAAATTCTATTAAAAAACTGAGCAGTTCTGTTCCTAACTCATCTCTTTTTATCTGTACCTTATCATATGTTGCTAAAAGAAACTATTTGGCAATTTTAATGTTCCATCTGGAATTCTCTAGCTAAATTCACCAATTCATTAGGAATATTTTTTATTTTTCACATTATCATGCATGACAAATTACAAACTTTCACCACTATATAACACAGTCCTTTCAGTCTCTAATAACATTATCCTCAGTGTCTTTTTAGCCTTCCTTTACAGTCTTTCAAGGCCTTCTGGCCTTTGCCCACTGCCTGATTCAAAGCCAAAGTCACCAGTTTTGGATTTTGTTATGGTAACACTCCAGCCCTAGGTACCAATCTCTGTTGTGGCTATCTGTGGCTGAAAATCCATCCAGTCCACAACTTAGTGACTTAAAACAGTTATTTTGTGCCTCACAGTTTTTGGGTTGACTAAACTTGGCTATGAGGCTCATTTGAAGTTACTAATAAGGTTGTAGTCATAAAGTGGCTGGTATTGGAATCCAAGGCTTGAGTGAGTTGAATATCTAAGCTGACTTTTTCATTTACATGGTTTTCATGCCTCAACTCTGATAATTGGAACAGCTGAGACTGGCTGGGCATTTTATTGCCTCCATGTGGCCTCTTCATGTAGGTTTTAGGATGTCTTATAGCAGGAAGTTCTCAATGGTGACTGAACTTCTTACATGGCAGCTGGCTTTTCCCAGAGCATGTGTTCCCAAGGACCAAGGTGACATCTTCAAGCTTCTTAAGACCAACTTTGCATCACTTTTGCCACATTTTATTGGACACACATACCAGCCTTGATTCCATGTGGGGAGGGGCTGGACAAGAACATGAATCCTAGGGGATATGGTTCATTGGAGGGTCTTCTTTGTAGAATAGTTACTACATGTAGATAAACCATAACTTATTTAACCATTACTCTATTTTTTTTAACTTTATAGTTTATTGTCAGGTTGATTTCCATATAACACCGAGTGCTCTTCCCCACAAGTGTCCTCCACCATGACCATCACCCCCCTTCCCCTTTCCTCCTTCCTCTTCTGCCCTCAGTTTGTTTTCAGTATTCAAGAGTCTCTTGTGCTTTGTCTCCCTCCCTCTCCCTAACTCTTTTTCCTCCTTCCCCTCCCCATGGTCCTCTGTTAGGTTTCTCCTGTTAGACCTATGGTTTACTTAAATTTGTTTGTATTATTAACTTTGCTGCAGAGAACATCCTTTCTATGTGATTTTGTCAGTCCTTCTCCAATGTACACATAAATATAAGACTTTTTAAATGAATATAAAGGAAGATTTTGAAGGAACTCTATAGATTTATTATAAAACTTTATGGAAGAGAAAATGTATATGATTTGGCAAAAATTTTTGAAAAGAATAATGAAAAGACATTTGTCCAGATATTTCAGCCTACTCTATAGGTACTATAATAAGAATCATATGGAACTTGCAGAGGAAAAGACTAGTAAATCAATCAAAGAGAGAGGAGCCTCAGAACAGACTAAATATATATTTAAGTCTAAGATTTGATATTGATGGTATTTCAGGGAAGTAGGGGAATAACGTATTATTGAGAAATATTTATTAAGGTATTGATATTTTAGAAGAAAATATTATTAGACTTCCTCTCCTAACACATACAAAACCACATTGTAGATAAACTAAAGACCTGGATATAATAATAGAAGAAATTTAAAAATACTTTCTAAGAGTAAACTCAGAATAGGAAAGACATGGAGCAAAAGAAAGATGTATTTGATTATATAAAGATTTAAAACTTCTGTTTTCCAAAAGATATAACATTAACTTTAAAATTTTTGCCATTAAAATGATAGGAAAATATTATAACACACAAGAAATCAATATTCTTAACACACACAGAAAGCTTCTATATATTCATAAAAATATTTTTATATACAAAAAGAAGGTAGATAATGTCTAGAAATAAGTATTTCATCAAAGAAGAAATGAACATGACCAACAAATATATGTAGAATTTTCACTCTTACCCCAACTTAAAATCCTAGTTTCAGTGGGCTGATATAATTTATTGCTCACCAATTTGTTTAGAAATCTATAATATCCAGTGCTGGTGAGAATGAGGGGAAATGAGCTCTTTCATACACTGTTGTTGGGATTAAATATATAACTTGACACAGAAATCCCATATCTAAGAATTTATACTGTAGTAAAAAGAGGGTGACTTTTTTCTATCATTTAATTTGATCTCAGGAACATTTCCCCACACTAGTAAATAGTCTTTGAAACAATTATTTTTTACTGATTGTATATTATTTCTTTTCATAACTCTGACATGATATATTTAAGCATTCTTCTATAATTGGGAATTTATATTGTTTTGAATATTTTGCTTTTAGATTTAAGAGAATGTAACTGAGTCCAATAAGTAGATATTATTTAGATATGATTGGAAGAAACAAAAAGTAAAAAGATATTTAAAGGTAACGTGAACATTTTTAATAAGGACTGGGCATTCAATGATTTTGAAAATAGCATTAGTTTTATTTTGTTTTATATTGGCTTTGTTGGATCAAGGGTCACATCAACCTTTCTATTCTTTAAGGCTCTGACCCATATCTTCTCAAAAATTTGCTGAAATTCCTTCTGGAATTTCAAGAAGGAGATTCTGTGTTTCAGCTATCCCCTTGAAAAGAAGAAAGACCTCACGGCTCCAAAAACTTTGTTTTGTTTTGCCCCTTGGGGAATAGAGAGGGATGAGGGGCATATTCTTTTAAATTCTTTCTTATTTTGTAAGTCAAGAAATTATGATTGCTTATTGTTCACCAGAATTCTATGTCACATTTTTTAGAAACATGTTTGCAAATAATTAAATCCTACTAAGACAGTAAAATGATGTTATTAAATAAATACAAAGGATTTGTGTTTACTAAATCCATGCAAGCCTATTAGTAAATAATGGGGCTTAGGTGAGAATTTGATCAATGGGATTAGAAGTTTATTTTTACCATTTTATTTACAAAAATAAGGCAGTTCTTTTCACTATAAAGATAACATATGTTCATTGTAGAAGAAATATCAATAATGTCTGAAGTGTCACTATACAAAGATACCTACATTTTGACAACTTTCTTTCTAATCTTTTCAATGTGTAGTTATCAGTTATTTTACAATTTGTGATCCCATCAGATATATAATTTAATATCCCACTTATCATGTAAGTTAGCATTTTTTTCATATCATTATAGATTCTTGCAAAACATCTTTTTTAATGGCTCTATAATACCAAATGTATATATCGCAGTTTAATTATTCTATCATTATTAGGAAAATAATGTTTGATATTAAAACTTTTGAATACATGTTTCATTTTTTGTTTTTCAAATTGTTTTCTTAGGGATACCCAAATACATTTTTCAACATGTTTGCTAACCACTTGTATTGGCTCTCAAGGACTGTGTATTTTTTACATATTTATTTGTTTCCTGTCTTACTGCATCATTTAAAAATTAATCATTTAACTTAGTGTCTGTGACATTTTTCATAGTTTGTTGGCTAATTTTTAATATTGATTATTTTTTTATGTACACAGAACATTTTTATTTTAATATGTAAAATCTGCAAATCTCCTACTTTGTGATTTCTACTCCTGGATTTAAAAATTTTAGATTCAATGACATAGAAAAATTATTAGAGTACAAAGCTGATTGATAAACATTAAAATAGGAGCCTACAGAGGTCTTCTTTCTCTGGTACCATGTTGAGGGAGAAAGGAAGGCGACACGTGGGACTCTCATGATGGCCTTTACAGTCAGAGCAACCCTAGCAGAAGAGAGGGATGGTGATTCTTAGAAGGCTTGGGGGTAATAATGAACATGCCTAGGTTGGTGGCTTTGGGTGAATAAGGAGTGGCAAAGTGCAGTGACTGAGCCATGGCATTCCACCTGGTTATGCTGTAAGTGATCACAATTCAGCCATTCTATTTTGTCTCTTCTTCCTTACCCAGGGATGTCTCTGAACCTGTCTTGCTCCTACCCTCCGCTGTGTGGTATTGCTGTAGGGTCTGTAACATCAGTTGGGAATAAGCCACTAAGAACATCAGGCTGTTTCTGTTTCTCACGGGTTTAAGAAGTGATCACTCACTTATTAGTGACTACCTCAGTAATTACCAGCCATTTACTATGAGGAACAAAACAGAAAAGGTGGAAAGAAACAGATTCGAGATATGTTTTAAAGATGTAGCTGAGAAGCTTTGTTGAAGGACTGGGTGTAGGCCATGAGCAAAAGAGAAACAAAGATGCCCCAAGACTTTTGCCATGAGCCACTGGAGCAAGGAGTTGCCATATACTGAGATGGGATAGATAGCAGAAAAAGAAGTTTTGATATGCTGTGAGACATATCAAATAGAAATGTACAGGTCCAAATAGAGATTATGGGGGTGCAGCTCAGAAGAGATACAGGCTAGAGACTGTCAACAAAGAGATACATGAGATCACCAAGAGGTCAGGGTACCTAGAAGAGTGAACAAGATGAACTAAGCCCTGGGACCTTCCACTGGGATGTTATTTAGAGGGTAAAGAGATGAGGATAAACTAACAAAGGAGACTGAGGGCAGCAGCCAGAGAGACAAGAGAAAAGTCAGGACAGTGTGGTGTCTTGGAAGCCAAGTGAAGGAAGTTCATCAGGCAGGAAAGAGTGATTAACTGGGTCGAATGTTCCAGGCAGGTCAGGCAAGATATGAGCTAAGAACTAATCTCTCAGTAGAGCAAAATGGGGATTACTAGGGACTTTGACAAGAGCAATTTCAGATGAGTGGTGAAAGCAAAAGCCTAAAGGGAGTGGGTTCAAGAGAAGATGGGAGGAGAAATCGGGTCAGAGTAGAATTGCACTGTCCAGTATGGGCCACCACACACAGGGGGCTATTGAGCACTTGAAATGTGGCTACTCTGAGTTGAAATGTGCTATAAGGGTAACATAGGCATCAGAGTAGAATTACAAAGAGAATGTAAAATATCTCAATAATTTGATAACAATTACATGTTGAAGATGTAATTGGATATGTTTGGATATGTTGGGTTAAATAAAATAAATTATTAAAATTAATTTCACTTGTTTCTTTTTAGTAAAGGAATTTAATGTAGCTACTAGAAAAAAATTCCAGGTTACAGATGTGGCTCATTGTATTTCTACTGGACAGCACTGGTATAGACAATGTTTTCGAGTAGTTTTATTGTAAAGGGGAAACAGATAGATGGGTAGTGGTTGGTGGTGAAGTGGAGTTAGGAGGAATGCACACCATGGGGAGAGTGGATTATTCATACAGAGTAGCTGGAGGGAAGTGATGGTCTGGAAGCAGAGAGGTGGGTATTTGTGGAAGTTTCTCTTCTGCATTCTTAGTGACATAGGAAGCCAACCCTCAGCTGAGAAACAGCATGGGAGAGGAGGTTCTCTTTTGTAATCACACTATATACCACAGAGTTTGACAAAAGCTGCCTTGGTTGTAGACTGCTTAGAAGAGAAGGAAGGGACATTTAAGGGTACTTTCTGGGTTCACTGGCAGTTCATTACCAAAGACATAAAATGAAATAACCCACTGGAGAACTTTTTCCACTTGGTCATCTTTTCTCTTTTATTTCTTGGACCTTGACTTCTTTTTATCAAAGCAGAAAATAAAAGACCTACTTTCAATCGTCTCTGTTTTCGGGTGTTAGCATAGTTCCTTCTGCGGCAGGCAGCTTGGTTTCTTTACGACTTAATTGCCACAAAATGTGTCAATCCAGAGCCCTAAATTTTCCAACTCATCCTTTTGTGTTTTGTGTTTTCCTACTTCTTTTCCACCTTCAGGAAAGAAACAAGAGGATAACTCACTTGTCTCCACCACTCAGAGAAGGCTGAGTGGGCTGGAGAGTCAGCTTCCCACTCTCTACCCCCCAACCCCCACCACCGCCAAACTTGGCCACTCTTGGCCTGGTAGCAGCCAGGCTTCAAAGAGAAACCACTACTTCCTCCGCCAGCCCCAACACCAGCTTCACGGGCAGCTGGGCTGCTGATTAAACATTGAAGTTTCACTTCGGGCTACTTTAAACATTTGCATTATTCCAAAAGTGATTTTCAGGTATCCCATAAGGGATTTTTGTGCCCCAGTATATGTGTTATTTTGAAACTTTTCTTCATAGTTGCAACACACAAAGGTCCAAAATAATGTTTGAATAAAATCCTTATACTGACCCCTGTGCTTCCTGGATGGGACCCTGGGCAGTGTCTAGACCATTAGCCCACCGAGCTGTCCAACAACTACTTCTGGACTTCTGACTCATAGAAGTGTCACATTCTTATGTTCTGGTGGGGAGAAAAATCAAAAGGGGTATGAGGTGACCAGTCTCAGATTCAGACTTGGTTTGAGGTTTGGCTAGGATCAAAACTTAAAAATGGTCAGTGTCCTAATTTTTTTTTCTTCCGTTGCTGTCTTGGAGCAATGATCATATAAAAATACCCCAAGTTTATTTTCTGTGAAATAGTTGCAGTTTACCTTCGAGCTGATGAGCATCTGTACCTAAAGGACCATAAAACCTGAAAGAGTTTACAAGACTCCGTGAGTTGGCACAATCTGGCAGGAGAGGAGAAAGCGCTCAGGACAAGTAAATATTTTACAGCACCCACAGTTTTAGATAGTAACTGATTTCATGGATAACTGCCCTTCTCTCTCCGTCTCCCTTCTCCTCTCCGTTCTCGTTCCTTTGCCTTGCTTTCTGTCTGCCATGGTTTTTTTTTTCCTCTCTCTCTCTCAAAATTATTTTTTTTTGCATTTCATTCTAACTGCTTCCTCCAATAGTTAGTTTGTTAGTTAACTGTTTAAACGTTTTATAGAATTTTCTGAGCTTGCCATAATCATTTTCTTGGCTGACCATCTAGAGTCATTCCATGCCATGGGACAGTTGGAACTGGAAAGACAGGAATTTTTGTGTGGGTTGGGTTGGGTTACACCTGCTGTTAAAAATCCAGTCTTTGTGAAAACGGAAACAAAAACAAATAAAATAAAAGATAGTAAACAGCCAGTCTTCATAGGCTGCGTGCCTCCTTCTCTACCATTGTCATTTGTGTGTGTGTTGGTTTTGTTTGGGTTTTAGAAGCGATACCTCAATTTACAGCCTCCATAATCATCACTGAATTAGTTTATGGTGAAACAAATAATACCAAGAGGAGCTCCTAAGTCAGAGAGAACAATCTCTTTTGACTCTAAGGAACGTTTGATTTTAACAGCAGTTTGTTTCAAGGAAGTGCTTTTTTTTTTACCCCAAAGAAATGTTCATTTTAACAGTGGAAGCTTTAATGGAAGAAAAAAAAATGTTTCTAGGCATTGCTGGTTTTTGGTTTTAGTATAGCGTTGAGTGTTAGGGCTAAGCAAATGCTTTTTGCAAATGAATGAATTTTCTCAATTTTTATAATGCTGAAAATGGAATGACTACATGGCATAATGTTCTAGCTATGGGCATTTTGTAAGGCATTGAAGGACACTGCTCACCAGAGGCAGGCACCACTGTCCTCTGACTTGATGAAGGATTTGGGTTTTATTTTATTTTATTTATTTTTAAAGATTTTTAAAAGTCTATTTATTTATTTTGAGACAGAGAGAGAGAGAGAGTGAGTGAGCCAGCACAAGCAGGGGAGGGGCAGAGAGAGGGAGACAGAGAATCCCAAGCCCCGATGTGGGGCTCAAACTCAGGACCGTAAGATCATGACCTGAACCAAAATCAAAAGTTGGTCACTTAACTGAGTCACCCACGTGCCCCAGGACTTGGATTTTAAAACGCAGTTGGGTTTTATATTCTATCTTAATCATCATTCTGTGGCCTCATGTCAGTCTACCATAAAAATTAGAAGTATCTAGGGGCACCTGGGTGGCTCAGTTGGCTAAGCATCCGACTTCAGCTCAGGTCATGATCACATGGTTTGTGAGTTCAAGCCCTGCGTCAGGCTCTGTGCTGACAGCTCGGAGCCTGAAGCCTGCTTTGGATTTTGTGTCTCCCTTTCTCTCTGCTCCATGTGCTCACGCTCTGTCTCTCTCTCTTTCAAAAGTAAATAAACATTCAAAAAATTTTTTTAAAAAATTAGAAGAAGTATCTATTAGGAAAAAAGAAAGAAAGAAAAAAGTACAAACAGAATTGCTCTATTGAGAAATTAAATGAAGTTTGAGGGAATAAAAACGTGTTGTATGTATGAGGCAGAGCTTACACGAGGGCTCTAATGTTCTGCTGGAGTGTGCAGACCAGCTATGACGAAGTCACAAGAAGAGTCTTCTTCCTACTTTTGCAAGAGGCCTCGTTTTCCGAGGGCCTGGCATGGAAGTGTGTGGACAGGTAAGAAAAGAGGAAAATGCAGCCATCAGAAAGCTGAAAGCTAGCTCCCAATGTTTAGTGAACATTAGGTTGAAACTTTTCTCATTTAACTCTTAAGTAGGGGGTAAGGGAAGTTCAAAGTGGTGTTGCTGGTGGTGGTGGTGGTGGTAGGGAGCCCTCTTAGTTTTTCTTCAAATGTTTCAGTTGTGCAGACTCAATAACTTCTCACCACGTACAGCGTGGTGGCTCTGGTTAATAATACTGTATCGTTACTTGAAATTTGCTAAGAGGGCAGAATGTAAGTGTTCTCATTATGAAAAAAAAGAAAAAGAAAAAGAAAATGGTCACAATGTGGGGTGATGGAATATTAACTAGCTGGATATGGTGATCATTTCATAATGTGTTATGTATATCAAAACATCAAGTTGTACACTTTAGAAAGAGACAAATTTTATATAACAACAACAACAACAACAACAACAAAACCCTCATTGCTGACCTAAAAGTTGCATAGATTTTCTTGTACATTGTCTTCTAAAAATGTCCTAGTGTTCCATCTTATATTACGGTCTATGATCCATTTTGAATGAATTTTTTAATGGCTATTTTGAGAAAGAGAGAGAGAGAGAGAGAGGCAGAGAGAAAGGGAGAGAGAATCTCAAGCAGGTTCTGCACTGACAGCACAGAGCTGGGTACAGGGCTTGACCTCACAAACCATGAGACCATGACCTGAGCCAAAGTCAAGAGTCAGATACTAATTTACTTGAGCCACCCAGGCACCCCATTTTGAATAAATTTTTATAAAAGGTGGGGGGGGGGGAAGAAGGGTGATTTTAAATATAGGACAAATCCTTTAAAAATGGGCAGATAGTCCTTTGTAGCTGTGAGATTTCTTTACATTAGGCCTTGGCCAGCACACCTCAGCCCCACTCCTGCTAGATTTACCAGGCATGACAGGATGGGCCACTCAGGCAGCCCCCTGCCCCCCACCCCCTATTGCTTGATAATTTCCACAATATAGGCCGAAGTCCTGCATAACTGGGTTGCTGGTTTGTGTCACATTGTAGGTTAAGTCACAATCAAGCATTTCAGATGGTCCCCTAGACTCCACATTTTGGCTTCACTCTGGTGGGAGTCAATCCCTTGCCTTATAACACACATCTTTCTTGGTGATAGCAACTCTGGAATTTTTTTCATGTTTATTTATTTTTGAGAGAGAGAGAGAGAGAGAGAGAGAGAGACAAAGTGTGAGCGGGGGGGGGGCAAAGAGAGAGAGAGAGAGAGAGAGAGAGAGAGAAAGAGACACAGAATATGAAGCAGTCTCCAGACTCCGAGCTGTCAGCACTGAACCTGAAGCGGGGCTCGAACTCACAAACTGAGATCATGACCTGAGCCAAAGTTGGATGCTTAACTGACTGAGCCACCCGGGCACCGCTGGAATTTTTTAAAATTATTTTTTACTGTGGTAAGAAAACCACCACATAACATAAAATTTACCCTCCTGACCATTTTTAAGTGTATATAGTTCAGTAACGTTAAGTACGTTTGCATTGTTGCGTAACCAATCTCCAGGACTTTTCCATCTTGCAGAACTAAAACTCTGTACCCATTAAACAACAGCTACCCCCGCCTTCTTCCAGCCCCTTGTAGCCACCATTCTACTTTCTGTTTCTATGAATTTGACTATTCTAGATAACTTATACAAGTGGAATCATAAAGTATTTATCTTTTGTGACTGACTTATTTCACGGAGCATAATATCCTCAAGGTTCATCCATTCTATAGCATGTGTCAGAATTTCCTTTCTTTTCCTTCCTTTTAAAGGTTGAATAATATTTCATTGTTATATATGCCACATTTTATTTCATTCATTCCTCAGTGGACACTTGGCTTGCTTTTACCTCCAACTCTGTATTTCGTAGGATTCGACAGTTTAAATGGCAATGCTGTTCTATTACAATTTCTGCAGAACTCTGTCCCAAGGCCTTAGTTGTCTTACTATTTGAGACATCTTTTCCCCAAAAGCCCTTTACTGATGTTAAGAAGGTATCAACTTGAAATAAGGCAAAAGGGTAACTGTATGTTCTTTCATTATCTTACTGGAACATTTTCTAACAAGCCCACCCAAGGATCAACAGATTCATGGAGGGAATGTGCCTTATTCCACAAACTCTTTGCTATTGATAAAGGCTCAGACTCTGTGAAGCGACATGTTTATTGGTGGAGCTTTGTTGGGTAGTGATGCAATGCAAGTGGTTTTGATCTAATAGAAGAGATGACCCTACAGGTTGTAATTTTATTGCCGTGTGTGACATTAACCAGTGTTCTGTGTAATCTAGTAATCTTATTTGGATATCTGCTCTTCAATTTTCTTATATATTCAGTTTCTCAAATGTTCTTTGCACCAACCTCACCATTCTGGTTGCTTTCACATTAATGAATTAAATAAATCTTTGCCACATGCTCATGTTATGTTTACATGTGAGCCATGTTTATGACTTCAAAAAATTACCTTTTGAATTTCTTTCCTGCCAGAATAGCCAGTGGAAATTACCACATTTCTTCATTTCAGTGAAGTTTTTGTTGCCAAGCTATAAAGAAGCCTGATTGTGTCAGAAGAGGAAGCACGAGCCCTATATTAGGATAAGGTAGAAAATGGCTTTCTGCTGAATATAAGTATAGCATGAGTTTCGTTTCTTTTCTTCCCTCTTTTTTTTTTTTAAAGAAAACTGGTCAACATGCAACAATGCATTTAGCCTGTAAGTGTGTCCAAGCATTTTAATCTACTTTGAGGGCAAGGTCCATCTCCATGTTGACACATGTAGAACTGCTAGGCTTCTGTCCATCACAACTTAACTCTATAACCTGAGCCAGGAGAGGGGGGAGGCCTCAAGGTGTGTTTCCCAAAAGTTAGAGTGGAAGGCTGGCTAAGCTCACAGGTTTCAGCAAAGATAATAAAATAAATAAAGAGCTAAGTTTCCATAAACTTTGCATTCCCATAGCCACCTGCAGCCAAATCTCCCTACTTTGGAGATGTGCCCCTTTCCTGCAAAGGGTTTATTATGGTGGCTTTCCTTTGCACTGGGAAAGTGCTAGTGACTGTGGAAAGCAAGCCAGAGACACAGCCGACGACTTTTGCTTTCTACCTGTGTGTGTGTGTGTTTGTGTATCTGTGTGTGTGTTGTTGTTGTTGTTGTTGCACTGTACAGCCACGAGCATGGAATTTTAAGTATTCCAGAGATCAATTTATTTGACATTTAGTGAAGAGAAAGTGGCTCATTTTAAGAACGTATGCCTAAAGATCAGGGACTTACTCTCAAGGACGGACATAACATCTTAGTTGACTTCCTTTGTAATATCTGATACCTAGAAGAGAGACCAGCCTGAATTAATCAGGGCTTTATTAAATTCTGTATATTTTGTTTCTTCTTTTGTCCCACACGAGAGAACATACTAAGATAAATGGTAATTTCTAGGCTAAAATTAAAGGAAGATTAGAAAAGCAAATTAGGTCTTTTTAGTGAGATTTTCAAGGCTCTAGTAAACTCTCTTAAAAGTCTCCCATACAACTTAATCATGGTCACATTGCAAACTCTTCTTTGATAAAAAGAAAAACTTTAAACTATTGCCTTCCTCAGTTTTCTCTGTCCATGTGTGGGAGCTCCCCTCTGGGAGATCATCTGTTTGAATGTGACTCTGAATTATTCAGTCAGCTGGTGTTCCACTCTAATTTGGTGGCCCTTGGGTTAAATGGACAGGGTTGATGGTCTCACCCAAGGACTACAAAGATAACTCCCTGGCATTGTGATTTGACTCTGTGGAGTCAAAGGGATGACGAATAAAGAAATTTCTCTGCTGAAGTTGATGCGGCTAATGTCTGTTCCTGGGAACTCTTTCTTAATCCTGGTTTTATAGTTTTACGAACCTCCACTTTACTTGTGATACTTGTGTTTAGGGTCATTTCAGTCTTTAAGCAAAATTAGTACCTAGGTTTTTTTTTTTTTTTTGTATTGTTTTGTTTTTTGGTGGTAGTGTTTTGAATTCTTACTTTGATATCATAATATTTCAGGAATAACTACAAGTGATTCTGTAATTCTTCCAGATGTTTTATTTTAAACCTGAAGAGGGGCACCTGGGTGGCTCAGTCAGTTAAGCATCTGACTTCGGCTCAGGTCATGATCTCACAGTCCGTGGGTTCAAGCCCCACGTCAGGCTCTGTGCTGATAGCTCAGATCCTGGAGCCTCCTTCAGATTCTGTGTCTCCCTCTCTCTCTTCCCCTCCCCTGCTCGCTCTCTGTCTCTGTCTCTCAAAATAAAATAAAGACATAAAAAATTAAAAAAAAAACCTGAAGAAACCATGGTCAGTATCAATAAATGTTTACTGAGCGTCAGCTGGGTAGGAGCCTTGTCTCTGGCATTTGAACAAGTCTGTTTCAAGTGCCTGGATTTCTAAGATGCTCCATTACCTGGTTTGGGAGTCAGATGTTTCCAAAGAGATCTTCATTGTTTCCTAAGTTTTAAAAATTAAATTCCCAATTTCAAAAGACATTATCTGTAAGACAGGAGTACTTAGCAGTTTTCATTTATTAAGTGCTTACCATGAGCTAGAAACATGGTAGTTAAGTGTTTTACATGCGTTTCCTAATTTTAATCCTCACACCAACCCACTGAGTTTAGGGATGACTCTTATGATCCCCATTTTAGAGATGAGAACACTGAGGCTCAGTAAGAACATGACATTTGTTCTAGGCTGCACAGCAGGCTCGGAAACCATTGAGTCCAGTTCTGTCTGATTCCATGGCCTCACTGCTACATCATGCCATTTTTGTTTTGGATCAAAATTCTCAGTCAATGCCATGATATTTCAGGACTTATGCATCACTTGGTTATACATCTTAAACCTTAGGAAACCAGGTCCGCATCGGCGAATGTTTACCAAGTGTTGACTAACTCTGTCCTTAACATTTTACATGTCTCTTCTGCATGGTCTGGATTTCCAAATATTTCATGAACTGTCAGACATGTTTCTGACAGAGACTTTAATGGTGAAACTTACTTGAAATTCGCAATTATCTAGGATATTTGGTTTAAAGATGAGAGCAGCCAGCAGTTTTAATTCCTTAAGTGTTGAAATATTGTGGAAAAGAGAAACCCCAAACCAGCTTGCTAACAAATGGCTTAGTGAATGAATCAGCACGATTGTGCTCTCTATGGTTCTTTTTGGATGTTGTCTATGTGTCCCCACAATCTGGGTGCAGTGTGATGAGTTGCTGTGCTGAGAAATCAGACTTGAAAGAATAAACAGGGTTGACAGAATAAACAGAGTAAACCTTGAGTGTGGGGGTGGGGGTTTGCAAGTCAGCCTCCTTTTGCTACCTTAAGTCACATGCCAGGCCTTTTGGGAATGTGCCCAAAGCTTTCCCTTTATGAACTGGTGGAAACAGCTTAACCCAGCCAATTTGTTTGATTTTTCATTGACTAGAGGATCAGACCTGGGGGAACCCAGAAAGCTAGATGTTGCACATTGAACAAAACAAACACATGCACATGCCCATTCTGCAGAGAGAGAGAAAGAGGGTGTCACACAGCACAGCATTTCTCTCTCTCTCTCTCTCTCACACACACACACACACACACACACACACACACACACAGGATTAGCTAGAAAAGAAATGGATTTATTGTTGTTGATCATTATGGCTGATGCCTCAATTAAATGGAACATTTGTCTAAAAAGCTTCCATTAGGGGCACCTGGGTGGCCCAATTGGTTAAACATTCGACTTTGGCTCAGGTCATGATCTCACAGTTTGTGGGTTTGAGCCCCACATCGGGCTCTGTGCTGACATATTAGAGCCTGGAGCCTGCTTCAGATTCTGTGTCTCCCTCTCTCTCTACCTCTCCCCTGCTTGTGCTCTATCTCTCTCTCTCTCAAAAATATATAAACATTAAAAATTTTTTAAAAAAGAAATGGATTTACATTGTTGATCATTATGGCTGATGCCTCAATTAAATGGAACATTTGTCTAAAAAGCTTCCATTAGGGGCACCAGGGTGGCTCAGTCGGTTAAGTGTCCGACTTCAGCTCAGGTCATGATCTCAGGGTTCTTGAGTTCGAGCCCTGCATCCAACTCTGTGCTGACAGCTCAGAGCCTGAAGCCTACTTCGGATTCTGTGTCTCCCTCTCTCTCTGTCCCTCCCCTGCTAGTGCTCTCTCTCTCAAAAATAAATAAACATTAAAAAATTTTAAAAAAATAAAAAGCTTCCATTTTATATTTGTGTGATCTCCTCTGAGGAGCTTTAAAGGCACATACCACTCCATGAGAACCGAACGATTCATTATCAAGTGAACAAGTTGGGTTGAGGATGGGCAAGAAAGAGATATTGAAGAAGGAGTCAAAAAAAACTGGTGAAAAGCAAATGGAAGAACAAACCTTGTGTGCCAACAGTGGGGTCACTTAGCAGAGGGAATAATGACAGGAGGAGCCGAGCCTATAGCAGAGCTCCCGGTTTGGACACCCGAGGGACCTGGACAAGTTTCCTTGCCGAGAGGAAAGGAACTGTCATCTGGGAGTGAGTACTTAACCCTTAGAATCCCTTGTCAGTGTAGCCCTGTGCTATGAGCCCGTCCCAGGTGATTCAAGAAAATTGGAGAAGCTGCATCATTTGTGTAGCCAAACAGTTGCATTTGGGAGCTGAGTCAGAGATGTTCCAGAGGTGGGAATGAGGGAGAAGAGAGAGGTGGTGATCGGTGACAGGGATGCATGCGTCTCCTGGGCTGCTTTGAAGATCACCCGCGATGCCACCAGCCCCCAGCCATGGGCCACCCATGTGCACTTATAACATGAGCTCAGACAGATCTGTTGACCCCCAGGACAGCTGCAGCTTGAGTTAATAGCACATAATTCAGCCCCTCAGTGATGCTTTCCTAGAAATCCAACGGATGCTCCATGGATTCAGTCCAGGAATTCCCTTCCCATCTGAGAGAGCAAAAGTGCATTCTTTGGCATTTGTTCATTGGCAGCCGTTGGATGACACCTCAGTGACCCGTGTCTCTGCTTGTCTTTTTGTCCCTGTCCCCTGTCCCCTGAAGGCTCTTCTTAAAGGGCTGTTTGTGAGACATCGTAGGGCTATCCCTCCACGGTTAGGATTCTTAGCAGTAGAACTTTCCCTTGAGGTGTATGGAAGACAGTCCCATTTCTAGTCACCAAGAAACAGAGGTACAGCTAAGACATGGTGACACTTGAAAGTCAAGGTTTTGAGGAAGAGGATGGAACATTGTGTTGAGACCTGGCCAACTCAGGGTCTTTTTTCCTTTTTAGGTATATACATTCTTTTGATCACATCTCCTGAACAAGCATGAGACTTTCCAGGTGACATTTATCTTCTTGGCCCTGACACCCAGAATGCAGAGTATGAAGCTACTAACCAGAGCCCCTGGCCTGTGGAAGTGTTCTCCTGCACAGAGCACAAGGAAGTGGAGAGGAGCAACCTAGGCGGAGCTGTGCTTCACCTCTTTTAAAGGTAGTCTCATCATTTTCCCCCTGCATTCTTTTCCCCTTAAGAATGTGCTTTGCTCTCAAAGCTCTCTCTGTTCCACTTGAAGTCAGTAATTCCTTTGGCCTTGATGATAGCCTGTCCAGGTCTACTGGACATAGATGCACTTCACATCATGAACAGAACAGTCCAGAACGTCACAGAATGGCCAGCGCTCTATTTATTTACTTTAGAGGTGGTGGCAACTGAGGAAGAAGGTTCAAAAGAGACAAAGTTGTGCCTGAATTATGATGTGATATGTTCAGCTTTTAGCTCGCCACCGGGCAGAGCTTCAAAGTTCATTTTCAATGGGCTTTTCTCAGGGGACTGCACCATCCTCTTCCAAATGTGAGTTTGAGGATGCTTCCCATCTTACATCACTCACAAATAACTGCCAGAGGAACAAGAAACAAAAATTATACAATTTACAGTTCACCCTCTTTGATGGGTGGGATGGGGGATACAAAGCAAAGGCTTCTGAGTAGAATGTAGTTGGATTGCCCCAACAAGCAAAGTCTTAAAGAGAGCAAGCTGCATTAGTGAATTAAAAATATTAGAAAGCCTTTATTCAGATTCAGTTGAGCTTGATTTGGGTCAAGGTGGGGGAGGGTAAGAGGAACGAAACCCAACAGCCTGTGCCAAGGATTTGCTGAACATTTTTTTTTTTAATGCTGACGGGCATTAAATTAAGTAACAACGGAAGATTACACAAGAGTAAACACTGCTGCTAATGTTTGACTCAAAGCTAACTGAGGGCTCTAAGTGACTCCAGTTAATTTACACATCATGCCAATAACAGCCTCAGGGGACCATGGTGGGGGGGGTGCACTGCTCAAGTTGGGGGAGATTTTATAGCCACAGCCATGTTTTTAAATTTAGAAAAAGAAAACTAGAGCTGAAGGAACTGCTTTAGAAACTTCAGGGAAGGAGAGACAGAAAAAGAGAGAAAGGGGAATTGTATGTCCGTGCCTGCCGGGCTTGGGGTTTAAAAAAAAAAAGGGGGGGGGAACGTGTAACTTTTAAATAACTCTTCTAGGAGGAGGGAGTGTGCTAGGATCAAAGAGTTAACTGTTCCTGCGGGACAGGAGTCTTAATAAATTCTGGACTGTGCCAAGGGTTTCATCCATCCCAAATGAAAGAGTGTAAATTCCCCCGTGAGATCAAATAAAATTGATTTAACTCTGCAACGCTTAGCTCCAAGTTAAAATGTAAGTATACAGCAGATGATGTTACAATTACAGTCCCTCTTCAGCACCACCTCTTTTGATACAGTTTTAAATGCTTTTAAAATGGGATGTGTCGTTTATTTAGTAACATAGCAGTTGATATCCTTAGATTGGGATTTCATCATGCACTTTAATTTTCTAGAGCATTGGGGATGACCATAATTGCTGACCAATTCAATGGAATGGAATGGGCTAACTCAGCACTTTTTATTGCATTTTTCCACATAATATCTGAAATCTTCTTTCTCATCGCAGAATGTTTATGAAAGCAAGGCATTTAACCCTCACATTTCCTGGGCTTGAATAATTTTCTTAATAAGGCATAAAACCTTTGCAAATTTGCATGTCATCATGAAGGAGGTAGCTCTGTTTGGCATGTCAGGGATCAGGTCCTGTTGTCTGGTGCTTGACAGTCTTCAGGGGATACTCAAGGAAACCTAGTGTTTCCAAAGACCCTCTTTCTTCTCAAGTTTTTGTGTTCTCTCAGGCAAAGGTAAAAATATCTGCTGTGCGAGGCCAGTCTTAAGTTTAGTCTTGGAGGCTCAAAAATGAACAATGGAAAGGTCTGGATAACATTGATAGATATTTCTGTGTTTGCCCAGCTGAAACCTTAAAAATACTAAAAGACACCAAAATCTCTGCTCTTTTCCTTAATTGTCCTGGATTATCAGGCTGGAGAAATGGAAATGGGTGGGTATGTTCCAGTACTATTAAATCTTGCGTGAACTTACTGATACTGGCCTTTTGATTCTGGCAGCCTATTGTGATTTCTAGCATTCTCCGGGGACCCTCCCATCATGCCAGAAATCAAGCACCGTGTCTACAGGGTCAGTCCCGATGCTAGACAAGCTAGAAGAAAAAAAAATCATGCTGTCTCATCCCTTCCACACTGTCAGTTGACTCACTTTATGACTTTTATTGCCAGATCCAAAACTTGACGGCCGACCTGACTAAGGTTACCAGCCCCATACAGCTATTTTAAAAAATTGAAATCATTAGGCATTTTCAGTTCTTGCCTTCTGTATGTTTACTCAAATATTCTGATGAGCAATTCTCAAAAATATATTGCCTCCAAATATGAAGGTGTGCCAAATCACAGCAAAACTGAAAGTGGCACTTCAAGTAGCTGGAATTAGTCAACACTGGTTTGGTACCTCAGATCCTCCATACCTGATGTTAAAAACAAAGACTAGGATCACCCATGTCATCTGGGTCAGTTTGTTAAGCAAACCTAAGGAATGTCTAAAGGGGGTTGAGTTTTCATATATGGAAATGTTTTGAAACTTGAACAACTTGTTTCTCACTTGTAATTCATAAAAAGTTTGCCATGAATCAATGATTGTAGATATTGTCGCATTGTATGAACAAACAGCCTGATTGTAATGATGTGGCATTCCCTGTCCTTGTCTTCAGTAGAAGATATGCTATCAGGTTGCAGTGATCTGCTGTTTTAGCTCTTCTACTTGAACCTGAAAAGGAAAATTGATGCAATTTCTCAAAACTATTAATCACAAAGTTGGGGAATGGTGAATGGTATTGTAATAACATGACTAGCTGAAATTTATTGTAAATCTACTCTGTGCACTGCTCTAAGCAACAACCCTGTGAGGAAGGACTTCTCACTGCGAAGTTTAGGAAGTGAGGCACAGGGAGATAAGTCAAGTGTCCATAGTCACCCAGTGGTTGGTGGAGGAGGAGGAGGCTGGAGTTAGCCATAGCTGTCTTCATCCAGTCTTGGGATCTACCAGGGTGAGGAGAAATCATCACTGCATTCCCTGGCATCCACGTGCTCATGCTTACCATTTTAGTCCCCTGGACCCTGTGGTCTAACCTATCTTGGCATCAGACACTACATACTGGATTTGGGGGAGAGAGATTGGATTTCTTGAAGCCACATCAAACTTCACTGTCTATTATGCCTAAAAAAATATCCATCTCTTCCCATCTCTTTTCTCAATTTAGAACACACATGTCAGTTTTTAAGAATAGATTATTTTTGGAGTGCCTGGGTGGCTCAGTCAGTTGTGTCCAATTCTTAATTTCAGCTCAGGTCCTGATCTCATTGTTCATGGGATCGAGCCCCACATCGAGCTCCGTGCTGATAGCGAAGCCTGCTTGGGATTGTCTCTCTCTGCCTCTCTCTGCCTCTCCCCTGCCTGTACTCTCTCTCTCTCTCTCTCAAAATAAATTAATAAACTTAAAAAAAAAGAATAGATTATTTCCTTGGAAAAGAATAATAGCCACACTGAGCTTACTACACATCAGAAAATATTCAGAGTACTTTATTATTCATTTTATTTTCACAATTGTATGAAGTGGATAGTATTTTTATCACCATTTGACAGATGCGTAAACCAAAGCACAGATAGGTCATGTCACTCGTTTAAAGTTCCCTAGTTAGGGGGATGCAGAGATAGACTCACACCCAGGCAACCTTGTCCCATGGTCCATGGTCTTGACACTACTTTCTCTGTCTCTAATGAGTTGAGGCTAGCAATGAGATTCAGGCTTCAGGCAAATAATTTGTGCTGAGTTCTATCACAGCTTACCGTGGAATTGGCTGTTTCATCACTACTGGCCATTTCGTCACTACTGTGAGCAGCACTGTCTGTGTTCCCACTGCTGTTCTAGCAGCACATTCTGGGACGGACACCAGGGGGAGGGTCTGTGAAGGTCTGAGTTACTCTCCCAGCAGCTGAGACTGGGTGATTTCTCACTCTTCTCTATGCCTTGATTCTCTTGCCTCAGAACAAAGGCCTGACAACAATGGCCTCTTTTATTTGTGGTGTTTTCCAAAGCAATATCTCACACATTTCCTCATGGGATAGGAGCCTCACCAAGGTTCTACGGGGTGTGATTGCATAAGAAAGATCCTTAAGGAGCTTGAAGCTAAAAGAGCTGGACACAAAACCTGGCTTTTTAATTCTAAGCCAAAGCACATTTAAACCATACCCCTCATTCTGTCTACAGTAGAAAAAACATCTCAGAGCAAGTTTCCCTGCCATGCTGCAGTTTCTGCGGAAAATTGTGACCCTTTTTCCTTATAGCGGGTCTCTGTGCAGCGGTCCAACCAGCCACGGGAACTGACTGAAGACCACTCATGTGCTCACACTGTATTCTGTGCTTGAATCCACCTGTCATCGCAGACACCATACAGCAATAGACGAGGATATTAGGTCTAGTTACGGTTAAGAGCACAGGTTGGTGCTGGCGCCCACAGGCAGGACAGCAAGGACAACCAACCATACAGAGAAGAATGGTTGAAATAAGCTGGCCTTTGGCTTCCACCCTCATGATTGCAGAGAAATGTCGCTTCTTCTTAAAGAAGAGAAAGAGAAATGAACAAGACCTGTTGATAGTGAGTGGGGGTCAGGTGTGCCATACTCCCCTTTCTCCTCCACTCCCTGGGGTATGGGATGTTGGCCCAGGGAGGCTTAGGTGGATGGCCTATGCAATCAGGACCATTTGCAGCCCAGAAGGATCTAGCTTAACTAGAGGCTGGATACCAGAACCCCAGCTCAAAATTTCAGAACTGTCTGGGAAGTTTCCACAGATCTGAATCTGTGACCTGGAAATAAGCTTTTACCACATATTCTCAAGAAATGTGACTGGCCAGCTTGTAAAGTAAACCTAAGAAAAGCTAAAATCCTCTGCTTCAACCAGGTGGAGGGAAGAAGTGAGGGGAAGAAAAGAGAGAAACCTGGAAAGAAAAAGGCCCCAGAAGACATGTGAAAGGAAAGCTCACAAAGCAGCTTTTCTAAGAAGCCTTTAAGCTGGAGTTGACCAGCAAGGCACTAGCAGACACATATGGGCAGGCTAATGTCCCTAAAATCAAGCAGGAGCCAGTAATAACAGGATCAGGCAAATAGAAAGTTACAGCTGGTAAGGAAGTCTGTGCAGGAAGCATTCGATGCAGCAATTACTCTGTGTACAGGCCTGCTCCCCAGCTCTGGGCACACACACTGGGGCCACAGAGACAGGTTCTGCTTCTCATAAAGCATTGTCCCCCCTCTGGGACAGATCCTTGGAGAAGTAGGAGGGCTTTACAGTAAAATCAAGCATTATCTATACTTTCTGGGTTCTGGAGGCCAGGTTAGAAGTTGCATGCCTGGTTATTGCTGGCAGCTGGGATGGTGTCTGTCGGCCCCGACCTAGCAGTTGTGAGCTACAGCAGCGTTTGCTGCTGTGACTGGGGCCCCGACTTCAGATCTGTTTGTTATCGCTTACCTTCTTCTGGTGGGTTGGGTAGGCACTACTTTAGAGGAACAAACTCAATATGACAAGTTTCTGAGGTTGGCAGTAGCTGCCAATGGCTTGCCTGGTCTGTTGCTCTGTTCTTTCTTTTTCTAAAGTAGTAGGGGGCTGGCTTCTGTTTCACTGGTTTCTATTTCTGTAAAAAAACATTTCAGGACTGCTTTCCTCATCGTTCCTACTAAAAATTAACGTTCCCTTCCTTTCTGCACTGGAAGGGCTGACCCACATTCACCCAATCTGTTCCCTCCGCGCCCGCTGCCAGCACTGGGTGGGTTACTGCCATCAGATGTTCCGCCCTGGCCAGCACATGTTTTTAAATGACTGTGCAGTACCTGTGGTTATAAAAACAAATGGACCTAGACAAGGTCCCAGCAGGCCATGGGGATACACCCACGTTCTCCATCCCTGCTGAGCTGGGTTCTCGCTTTGAGTCTTCTCCTAGTCAGAACTCTAGATGGCCTCATTCATGAGACTGTTTTGGTAGTCACAATGCTTTATGGTGCTCCTAGACGTGAAATGTGCACAGAAGGACGCTAGTTCAGAGCACATGCTTAGAGGTCAAAACTAGGCGTGAACTCTGATGCAGTCACTTACTGAGTATGTGTTCCTACGGGTAAGTTTTTTAACCTCTATGCCTCAGTCTTCCCATCTACAAAATGGGGCAGCAGCAACATCAATCTGACAGGGTTCTTGTGAAAATTATATGAGATAATGAATGTGAGGTTCTTAGTACAGTGCCTGATACAGGGACAAATGTTATTTCAATACAAGTTTTGCTATTTGTTATCATTTCCTTGTTTTCTCCAAAAAGTAGCTGGTCTTAGCGCACCTGTTTATGTATGTGGGGAGGTCTGATATTTGGAGAATGCAGAGAGGTGAGCCTCTTTGAAGCAAATGCCACATTTAACTCTCGTACCACCATCATCAGCCAGCAGCGGCCCCCAGTGCACTTGCCCTGATGCCTTCACTTGAGCTGTCTTAAGCTGGAGCCCAGGAGAAGGTAGAGTAGCAAGGGCCACAGAGCTCTCATGGGAGAGAACTTGGTTATTCGCCACAGGCATCACCAGGTTGTCACTTTGCACACAGGAGATGGTCAGATGGGACTGGCAGGTGCTGCCCAAGGCATCACTGGAACCCCATGGAACTGTCAACCCAAAGCCTTTTTCTCCTGCTGGTGAAAATGTGTAGCCCAGGCTCAATGAAGTACTTGAAAGAAGGCTGGTGATGAAAATGTTCAACTTTATCTTTCAAGACTGCAGTTCCTTCCCACAAGTTGAGCAACTGCATCACGTGAGTCTGTGTGGCCATCCCTACACCCTGCTGGTCAGCAGGCTTGCAGAGCTGAGAGACAGAACTGGCCATGGATACAGTGAAACAACAGTTAAATCAGTGATTCTCAAACCAGGAGTCCTCATGGCACAAACCTTGGGTGAGCTGGACTAAGTGAGGTGGCAAGAGCCTTTCTCAATAAAGGACCAAGTTAGCAAACAGAAGATTCTCTAACTTTCCCTTACACGATTAAAAACAGACAAACATGTATTGCCACTCTCTGTACACAATTAAAAACAGACAAACATGTATTGCCACTCTCTGTATGTACTGTTAAATAAATGCCTAATATATAAAAAATTATCTGGGGCATAATTTTTTCCTCTTTCCACAGTAAGAGGAAAAAAATAGATGAAATAAATAAGTCACCTTCTTAGTGTGACATATAATTCAGGTATTTTGTGCTTGAGATAAAGTTGCCTTAAGTGGTCACCTCCAGACCTAGGAGGATGATGAAGTCTGTGGTCTATGGGATTGAATTTAAGCCTACCAAATGCCTTATTCTCCCACTTTTTTTGTCCTCACGTGTCTGCAGGGTAAGAGTTAATATAAGCTACAAATATTCTTCTAGGACTAGTTATTAACTGTAAATGTTGAAAAGCGTTGACAAATATAAAATGTTATGTACAGGCACAACGGTAGATCAGAGAGTTATCGGCATCAAGTGAGACCTACAGTTTCCCTGAAACACTGCAATCTCTTCATTTTCCTGCAGTTTTGGGACAGACTAAAGTTCCACGGTATATCTTTTTAATGTGGCAGGCCTCAAGGGTAGATTGAGTTAGGCAATTTATCCTCTTTTATGCCCTGTATGCACAGACAACACTCCAATAGGGTAACATAAAACCACTGATAGGTTTCTTTACAATGCTATTTAAGTGAACAAGGAAAGCAGCCCAAGCCATGTGTGTGGAACCAGGAAAAGAAGTATCAAGGGAGACCATGGACATTAAAAGAAATGACAAAAATGAGAAACCTTCCTAACTGCTCCAGACGTTATGCTTAAAGGCGCATTTCTTTGGCAACTTATACGTTTCTGAAATTGGTTCTCAGGCCTTGGATCACCCCCAAGGTGTTGATGTTGCATTTTGCCTCAGTTGAAGCCATCCCTCCCCAGACAGTCCAGCCCTCACCCACAGACCGCCCGCTCACACCATTCAGCCATCAGATGACAGAGAGGAGAGGTTCAAAGAGGATTATTTCTCAGAACCTGCTGGCTCACCTTCTCTCCAGTATGTTACTCACGCTGGAGATGTACAAAACCTGTAAAAATACACTGGGACTCTGCGGCGTGTGTACGTGCGCGCACACACGCACATACGTGTGCCGTTGGCACTCATGCCATGAGGGCCACCCTTCCTGCCGGCTCCTCACCCTGTCAGGCTTGTCTGCGCATGACGGCCCAACTGAAGGCAGGCCAAGTCTCAAGGGAAGAATTTGCCTGTGTTTGGACCTGGAGTTCAGGTTTGCTGACATGGAGACTGATCTATTGGCTGTCAGCAAAGAAAGCATGGCTGTTAAATGAGCAGCAGAGGACATTGTGCTAGTTGCTAATGGCTGGCGTTGGTTCCAATGGGAAGCTTGAGAAATAAAAATATTATGAAGAATATATAGGGACAGAAAGCAGCAGAAGGTGCCAGGGATTGAGGGTAAGAGGAAGGAGATTGATTACAAGAGCTACAGAACTTCTCAGGGTGTTAGAAACATCTGTTTGATTGAAGGGTAATTATTTGATGGTGTCTGTTTGTCAAAATTCATAGAACTGTGTCCTAAAATGATGGAATTCTTCCGATATCAATTATAACTATTTAAAAACAGTCAAAAGAAGACACTCATTTTTGTCTATTAAATTGACGAATGTTTTGAACAATGAAACATAATTACATATTTGGGAGAAAGTTCAGGAAAAAGAAAAGTATCATTCACTGTTGGGGAAAGTGTAAAGATTTTTGAGTGTTTCTGGCTGGAAATGTGGCAATACGTATCCAAAGACTTAAAGCTCTGAGTAATATTTTACCTGATAATTCCTCTTCTAGGAATCTATCCTTAGAAAATATTTTCAAGGAATATAAAGATCTAGGTACAAGGAAGTTTATTGCACTGTTGTCTATAAAGGGAAAAAATCTAAAACTAAGCTTATAATTATAGTACATCTGTAGGCAATAGGAATTATATTCCCAAAAATATTTAAGATTGGAAAAAATGTAAAAAATTAATGTGAAGTGAAAAAATTGAATACAAAGCTTCACGTACATGATTTTACCTTTTGTAAAAAATGTATATACACATATATACACATGTACATATGTACAAACAGAAAAAAGACTGGAAGGATTTGCACATGTGAAGTGTTAATAGTCGTTATCAGGATAGTGGAATTACAGTGTTTTAAAATTTATCTTTATTTGATATTTGTCCAGATTTTCTGCAGAAAGAATATATTAGCTTTATGATCAGAAATATAAATATTATTTTTGCAGTTTTCTTTGCTATCAAGGGCTCCCCCTGCTGCTCACCTAAAAAATTATGGTGGGTTGGCCTCCTACCACTTATTTCTGACTTTCCTCATCTTTTAAAAATTTCCATGCTGGATCTTGATGACTACTTTCTACTTGTTACTTGTCTTAGGAGCAAACTAATCTAATTTAAATACTTAAAATTATAGGTCAAGTTCTAGTCTTTTTGTAAAAGTTGTGGTGTAATTCACATACACTAGTCATTCATTTAAAGTCATTCATGATTCAGGGGGAGGACAAGATGGCGGAAGAGCAG
>CM053574.1:57075152-57105182 GCA_028646485.1 Cryptoprocta ferox
AAAAAAAAAAATAAAGTCATTCATGATTCAGTGTTTTTTAGTGTATTCACAAAATTGTGCAGCTGTCATTAATATATAATTCCAGAAATTTTCCATCATTCTAAAAAGAAACCTCATATCCATTAGCAGTGACTTCCTGTCACCCCCTGTCCAGTGCCTGGTAATCACTAAGCTACTTTTTGTGTCTATGGATTTGCATAGTTTGAATCTTTCAGATAAATGGAGCCATATTATAGATGGTCTTTTGTGTCTGGCTTCTTTCACTGAGCATAATGTTTACAAAGTTACAATCCATATTGTAGCATGTATCAGAACTTCATTCCTTTTATAACTGAATAATATTCTATTGTTTGAATATTCCACATTTCATTTAGCTACCCATCACTAATGGACATTTGGTTGTTTCTACTTTTGGCTAACAAAATTAATGCTGCTATGAATATACACAAAAAAATTTTGTGGACATATGTTTTTAGTTCTCGGGTACATAGCTAGATGTGAAATTGCTGAGTCATATTATAACTCCATACTTAACTTTTTGAGGAACTGCCAATTCTTTTTAGAAGTGACTATCATTTTATATTTCCACTAGCATCGGATGAGGGTTCCAATCTGTCCTTATCCTTACCAATACATATATACTGTCTTTCTGATTAAAGCTGTCCTAGTGGGTATGCAGTGTTACGGTGTTATGGTTTAGATCTTCATTTCTCTAATGACTAACCATATTGAATATCTTTTCATGTGTTTGCTGGCTAAAGCAATTGGGATGTGTGAGTCTTCCAACTTTGTTCTTTTTCTCGTTATTTTGGTTATTCTGAGTCCCTTGAATTTCCATGTGAAGTTTAGGATTAGCTTGTTAATTTTTGTAAATAAAAAATTTTTGCTGGGATTTTGATAGAGATAGGGATTTTGAAATCTAATACAGAGAGATTAATACAGAGAGTATTGCTGTCTTAATAGTTTTAAGTTTTTTAATCTATGACCCTTAGATGTCTTTCCAGTAATTAAAGTCTAATTTCTTTCAATGATGTTTTGTAGTTTTTACTGTACAAGTCTTACACTAATTTTGTTAAATTTATTCCTAGGAATTTTATTCTTTTTAATGCTATTGTAAATGAAATTTTCCTAATTCCATTTCCTTATGGTTCATTACTAGAGCATAGAAATACCATTGATTTTTCTATATTGATCTTTTATCCTGCAAACTTGCTGAACTGGTTCATTAGCTCTAATAGATATTTGTGGATTCCTTAGAATTTTCTATTTACAAGGTCATATCATCAACAAATAGAGATAGATTTACTTCTTCCTCTCTTCTCTGGATGCCTTTTATTTCTTTTTCTTCACTAATTAACCTGGTGATAACTCTCCAGTTTAATGTTGAATAGAAGTGGTTAGAAAGAACATCATTTTCCTGGTCTTAGTAGGAAAGCTTTCACACTTTCAGCATTAAGTATAATGTTAAGTGTGGGCTTTCCTTACATGCTGTTTATCAGGCTGAGGAAACTCATTTCCATCCCAATTTATTGAGTGTTTTAATATGATTTTTACATGATTTTTTAAAATCCTGGATTTGTTCAAATGATTTTTCTGTGTCTATTGATTGTTTGATTTTTTTTGTTGTTATTAATGTAGAGTATGACATTGATTAATTTTGATACGTTGAATCAACCTTACACTTCAGGGATAAATCCAGTTCATTATTTTGTGTAATTGCTCCCTTTTCTTTTTATATTGCTGAATCGACTGTGTCAGTACTTTGTTGAGAATTTTTGCATATATATTCATTGGGGATACTGGTTTATAGTTTTCTTTCCTTGTGATGTCTTTGGATTTGGTGTCAGGGTAACACTGATTTCATTGAATGACTTAGGAAATATTACCTTTTCTTCTATTATTTTGGAAGAATTTGTGTTAATTTTTCTTTAAACATTTAGTGGAATTTACCACGGAAGCTCTCTGGTCCTGGGCTTTACTTTTGTGGAAAGTTTTTTTTTTTATTACTAACTCCATTTTTTTTTTTTTGCTTCTGTAGGTTTATTTATGTTTTCTATTTCTTCCAGAATCAGTTTCAGTAGTTTCTGTCTTAGGATGCAATAACTGTGTATAATTTGTTGGAATAAAATTTCTAAAATAGTTCATTGTAACCCTTTTTATTTTTTATATAAATAAAAATACTTTATTTTATTTCTGCAAGATTTCTTTTTCATTCCTGATTTTGAAATTGAAGTTCTCTCTTTTTGAGGTAACTCTAGAACCAACTTTTAGTTTCATTGATTTTCTTTATTTTTCTCTTTTCTATTTCATTTACTTCCACTCAAATATTTACCATTTCTTTCCTTTTTTTGGAGGGGAATGGTTATTTATCTCTTATTATTTAGTTTCTTAAAGTGTAAGTTTAGTTTATTGATTTGAAATCTTTCTTCTTTTTCATAATAGATATTTATAGTTATAAGTTTCCTTCTTTAGCTGCATAATATAAGTTTTGATATATTATCTTTTCATTTTAATTCATGTCAAAGTATTTTCCAATTTCTCCTGTGATTTCTTCTTTAATTCATTTATTACTAAAGAACATGTTGCTTAACTTCCATATATTTGTGAATTTCCTAAATATCTTAAGTAATTGATATCTAACATTATTCCATTATGATTGAAAAACATACTTGCTATGATTTCAATCTTTGTAAATTTAGTGAGACCTGTTTTATGGCCTAACGTATGGCATATACTGAAAAACCTGCCATGTGTATTTCAAAAGAATGTGTATTCTACTGTTGTGTGCAATGTTCAGTAGACATCTGTTAGTTTTAGTCAGTTGATAGTGTTGTTCAAGTTTCTATTTCCTTTTTTATCTTATGTCTAGTTGTTCTATACATTACTGAGAGTGGGTATTGAAACCTCCAACTATTAATGTTGAGCTGTCCATTTATTCCTCTATTTGATTTTTGGTTCATGTATTTTAGGACTCTCTTGGTGGGTGCATACATATTTATCAGTGCTCTATTTCCTGTATGGATTGGTCTTTGACTCTAGTAACAATATTTGTCTTAAAAATCTATTTTGTCTGCTATTGGTATAGACAGTCCTGTCCCCTTTTGTTTAACATTTGTGTGGTATATATTTTTCCATCCTTTTCTTTTTTTAAAAATTTATTTATTTAAATTCAAGTTAGTTAACATACAGTGTAGTACTGATTTCAGGAGTAGAATTCACTGATTATCACTTCCATATAATACCCAGTGCTCATCCCAACAAGCACCCTCCTTAATGCCCATCACCCAATTAGCTCATCCCTCCTACAACCCTCAGTTTGTTTTCTGTTTTTAAAAGTTTCTTCTATTTGCCTCCATATCTGTATTTATCTTATTTACTTTCAATTTTTTTGTGTGTCTTTGAATCTAAAGTGTGCCTTGGTTAAACAGCAATTAATTAAGTCATATTTTTTGTCCATTCTGCTAATATCACCTTTTTGTTGGGTTTAGCTACTGAAGCCTCTTCTCTGGTCAGTTAATGATCAGAAACAGATTTTTTAGATGTCTGGAACCAGCAAATCTCCTAGTCTTTGCTGAGGGACTCGGTGTACATATTGGTTTACATCTTCGACCCTCAGCCAAGAATTTGACAACTCTGCCTTAGCCATCATTTCCTGTTTGTACAGAGCCTCAAGTTTAGTCAGAGGTGAGAAGGTACAATGTTCTCTGGTATTATCTTAGCATGTGCAGAGCCATGGGCTTGTGCAGGACTCCACACATGAATGTGGCCTTTTGATTTCCAGGAATAGGTTGGAGTTTTACAAAGTTATCTATGGGCATCTCAGCTTTTCCTTTAAAGTCTTTTGGTTAGTCTGTGGTTTGTAACAACTGTTTTCCACTACTTCAGGCAGCTGCAATATTCATCATTTACTTCTGATGGTTTTTAACGAATAGCCCTGAGAAAAGGGTGTTTATTTAGGTGACCTGTGAGTCAGATCAAATAAAGGCAGTCTTGCAAGTGGGGTTTTCCAGGGTATCCCTAGACAAATAATTACCATTCTCTGGAAATGGATATTTGAAGAAAGTCTAACCTCTTTCTGCCCCCTCCAGTGGCTACAATGCTGCTGTTTCAACATGATTGTGGGCTGTTACTTTTCAAGGCTACTGTGGATATGAGAAAGATCGAGTGGGATAATAATGGGAAGAGGACCGGTTAAAAATGCTACAAAACTCTCTATCTTACTGAGATTCAACCATTTTATGGACAAACATTCCTCAGATCACTGCAAGCTTTTGGTTCATTTCCAGAGTCTTGAAAAAGTTAATGTTCACAAATTCTGCCAGTTTTCTCATTGCTTTTATATAGGAGAGGATTTTTGGAGGTCTCTACCCTCCCATTTTTGTTGAGGGCACCTTACATTCTAGATGTTTAATAAAATAATTTTTTTTGTAGAATTCTCAAAATTTCTCTTAACCATGCCTAGATGGACCACAGTTTTTTTCTTTCTTTTTTTTTTTAAAACCTTTGTTGTCTTAACAAAGGTAGAGTTTGGTTTAACTCTCCTGGCAGAAGTGGTAAAAAGAAGTCATCTGAGGCCTTAGCCATTCCCTAAACTATACTAACTGAATGCATTATCACTAAGACACTGCAGTTAAAAAATGCTCAATAATATGTAAGTGTCTGCATTTGATATCTTTTACTTCACTTCTGCATGATATGAGGTTGAAACAAAACAGCACGCCCTGGGGAGCCAGTAATGGTGTCCTTGAGTGGTGGTTCTGGAGCTGAATAGATGGAGTGGAAAAGATTGTGACTCTCAGTCAATAAGTATATGAAAAGATGCTCAACATCACTAACCATAATCAAAGCCAAAATGAGATATCACCTCACACCTGTTAGGATGGCCACCATCAAAAGAACAGAAAATAACAAGTGTTGACAAGGATATGGAGAAATTGGAACACTTCTGGTGGTGGGAATATAAAATTATGTAGCCACTATGTAAAATAGTATGGGGTTTCCCCACAAAAATTGAAAGTAAAATTACCATATGATTCAACAATCCCACTTCTGGGTATATATACAAAAAAATTCAAAGCAAGATCTCAAAGAGATATTTACACATCCATACATGCAAAATTATTCACAAGAGCTAAGAGCTGGAAGCAACTCAAATGTCCACTGCAAGGTGGATGGATAAAGGAAATGTGGTATACACATACAATGGAATATTATGCAGCTTTAAAAAAGGAGGAAATTCTGTCACATGCTCCAACATCTATAAACCTGAGGACATTATGCTGAGTGAAGTAAGCCACACACAGAATAGCACATACTGTATGATTATACTTATATGAAATATTTAAAATAGTCGAAATCATTTCAACAAAAAGTAAAATGGTGGTCACCAAGAGTCGGGGAGGGGTAAGGGGAATTAACATTTAGTGGATATAGAGTTTAAATTTTCCAGGATGAAAAAGTTCTAGAGATATTTTGTACAACTATGTAAATATAATTAACAGTATTTAACTGTACACTAAAAACATTGTCAGCAGTTCAGTAAAAGAACTACTGAAGGTGTATAAGGCAGTAGGTCATGGGTGGGATACTGTTTTTATGACAAGACTTTAAGGAATTTTTAATAGTCATTTTATTTAAAAAAGATCTTTATTCTGTTTTTGGTAGTACCAACTTCTCTGACTATGACCAGGTATCGAGTTCTTCTTAGAATTTTGGGCTGAATGGATAACATGTTATACTCAGTAGATTGTTAGTGCTTACATTTTGCTTGAGGGGGGGGCACTCTAGACTGCATAATTCCTGGGACTTCAATCTTGGATCCTGGCATAAACTTTTAGAGATGGAAAGATCCTTAGGTATCATCTGGATTGTCATGTCCCAAAAGGTGTGCTAGAGGTATTGATTGGTACTAAAGAACAATTCTGTGCATATTTGCCTTAGGTAAATGCTGGCCAAACAAGGTTAAACAGGTTTATTTACCGCTAGAGTTTTCATATAATTCATTGTACTATTTTGTAACTTTTAGAAGAGAGACAAAGCCTTCTGTATTTCCCAAATTAATTGGAGAATGGCCTCTTTTTTTCAAAAAGCATCTCCTAGAAATAATGTTCTACAGGGGTAGGGAAACAGTGGCCTACTAAAATGCAGTAATTTTATTTACAAAGAAATTGAGAGTGGTTTAATCAGGGTTGCCAGCTTTATCAAATTTAAATTCAGAATGCCCAATTCAATGTGAATTTCCTAAAAATAATGAGTAAATATTTAGCATTTGCATGAGACATACTTATACTACAAATGTGTTGTTTATCTGAAATTCACATTTAACTGGACGTCTTGTATTTTATTCTATTCTACCTGCCAGTCCTACTAATTTACTTGCCCAAAGCCACCCAGCAAGTTCATGGGAGAACTGGGGCTAAAATTGAAGTTTCTATTCTCTGATTTAGTTCTTTTATCCTCTAAGGCACATGGTATGGTTGATGGTTTAATGGCATTCTGATATAGTAAGGAGATACTTTGATATATAGTGAACCCTTTCACTCTCCTGTGATACTCCTTTAAAGGGTCTACTGACATACGAGCAGGATAATACTACAATTAATACTACTGTATTTGAAAAATGATAACGATAATGATGGCCAACTTTTATTAGTTGCTTACTGTGTACCAGGAATTCTTCCCTAAGGATTCTTTCTTGTTTTATTTAAGCGTCACACCAGCCCTATAAGGCAGGGGCTATGCCTATCCCATGTCACAGATGAGCGAACTAGGTGCAGGAGGTTAGGCAGCTCGTTCAAGATCTCTCCCAGAAAGTGGCAGAGCCAAGAAAGAAAGGAACTTCTAGAAAAAGGAGAATTATATTATGTCATATTTCGAAGATGATCCCCACTCATTGTAAAGGAGTGAAAGTTAACCTTTCAGACCAGATACTCTGGCTTGAATGAAGCTTGAATGAATTCACTTCTAACCTTCAAGGGACAGGTGAATACCTTTATTACAAGAGGAAATTCACATAATACAGCTCCTCCTAAGCAAGGAAAGGCATTAGAGAGAGAAAGAGAGAGACCTGTGTTGTGTTGGGGTGTCTCTTTCTAGGTAAAAGTTAGAGCACTACTGCATGTCTAAGACTTGGAGCTGCAAGGAGCAATAGGTCTTAAAATGGTACCTGTATTTGTAAATGGAGGACAGAAGCCACTTATTATTCCTCTTTCATTCACAAACTGTAGCACAGTACCCTGAAGTAGAAAGAACTCAGTAAAGATTTGTTGGGTTGAATGGGAATTAAAGGGAGTATTTATAGGTAAGCAAAGGGGTCAAGGACACTCACTGATCCTTTGAGTCAGCACCACACATATAGAGGGCCACCACCAAAGCTTTCTTTTTCCATATGAAAGACAATTCTGCATATAAGAACAACTACAAATTCCCTCCTTGCCATGACACTGGAGGCTGACATTCTCTTAGATTAAGTCCCCAGTGAACTCACAGATTCTTGGCTGCAAAGCTGCCTTGGAGAGTTAAAAAAAAATGGAGGTTTCCAGAAAATCGAGGTGAGCGAGTAGAAGCCTCTCAAAGCAATCATATTAAAGTCAATATGTTGACTTTCATTTGCAGGACGCTTAGCCTACAGAGAAGAAGAAGGTGGACTGGGATGTGGTGGACTGTAATATAATCTTAGTAATTAGTCTGAATCTATCTGGGCAGATGTCTTCATTCACGTGGCTTCTCTTGCTGATACCAAACCTGTATTTACCAAGTCTCCTTGGCCTTAAAGGACCTGCCTTACTAGTTACAGTGATGGATTATTTGGCAATGATGCTTATTGAATGGGTCCTGAGCTTCTATTCCTCCCTTGACGTGGGTTATATACTCCCTCTTGGGCTCTTGTCAAAGTCACTTTAATTATTATAGATTTTTGGCCCCCAAATCTGAGATATTATAAATTGGTATCTTCAAATGGCAACTGAACCTTCCATAGTGTATATGACTATGACCAATATAAATAATGGCTGTTATTTACCGAGTGTCTACATCATTCCATGTATTTTCTAAACATTTTACATACATTAACCCATGGATCAAATAGGTACTACTCTATTATCTTCCTGGAGGAATAGATTGAGGCTCAGAGAGGTTAAGTAACTTGCCTAAGGTCCTAAGTGAGTTAATGGTCTAGGAACAAAGGTATCCTTGGGAATTGCAATACAAATGTACTATTTCAGACTAATGGGGGCGAGGCAACCTGAATTTGTGAGACACACGCTGTAACAAACTGTATTTAAAGGTAAATGGTTTACCACCTTCTCAGGTACTGAGTAACTTAAACTATGTAAGGAAAGAGAACACTTCCCTCCTAGGGAGTCTTGGAAGACCTACAGATGAGCATTATTTATAATTATCATGTCACTCTTAAGGCATTATTTATAATTAACATGTCAGTTATTTATAGCTGAAGACATACTTGTAGATTATTTTAAAAGGATTTTAAGAAACAGTTTGTCTCAAGCTATTTAAATTATAATTCTTTACATCCTTGATTTACTTAGTAAACTTCAGGCCAGTCCAGTAACTGACCAAATTAATGGGAACGTGGACTAATGCAGTTTCATGTAGAGGATTTGTAGCCATCCTTGTTTGGTTTTCTGATTTAAAATACATGTCTTGTTGACTGGGACTGGCTGTTGGATATCTGTGAGATCCATTCTTTGTAATGATAATTCAGTCAAAGCCTCTAAGAAATTGGATTTAGTTCTAAGAACGTGAAGTCTTCCTTTGAAGTGACCCTTTAAAAATATTAGCAAGTATCAGCTTTAATATCCAACTTGTATGCCTCACTGGGTTTTTGTGAGATTAGAAGCCATTACTAGTTCTTTGTCTGGAAGTTGCAATGAAAAGCAAAGAGTTGCAGTGAGCTGAGAGAACACTTCTGTTTCATGTTCCCGTCTGCGCCTGTTTTGGCCCAAATGACTCAGATGCAGGACTTCAGCTGCTTCAGCGTTCTTGGAATTTGTTTGCCAGCTGATTTGGAGACTCAAGCTCATATAAGTAATATAAAACCTCAGCATTTACAACATAAAGGCACTGCAAGATCTCTCTGACATTAAGCTTTGGTAGGATTTTATTTGGAGGAATTTTATTTTAAAATGTAATATCCTTTTCCTTTCTTTGGCAAATAGAATCAGGGAGAACTTGGATGGGACTCTGCTGCTTATGAAAAGTCTCACCCTGTTCATATAAGCAAGTCTGTCACCCTTGATCGGAAAGCAATAATTCATAAAGCTTAATGTTATTATCATCCCTCGGCCTGGAGTGATAGATATTCTTGAGGCCTTTTAAATAAAAAGTTTAAAATTGAATTTGCAACTCAAAAGATTGGTGGGTTCAAATGTTAGTTTCCTGCTGAGTAACTGTGAAAAGAATCCTGAAGTAGCTAGTAGTGTGTTAGGAATGGCAGTTTTATTAAATGTCTTGATGGAGTGCAGTGAAAACATGCTCTCGGTGTCTGTATGCAGACTTTCCCTCTACAAAAATAATCATTTTCTTATAGGTGTTAGTGTTCACCTTCACTCTAGTTGGTTATTCTCCCAGTGAAAGTTTGCTGCAAAGTTTTTCAATAAGAAGATGAGACTTGTTTTTATTGACCAATAAGATTCTCCTATGGAAACTGATTGTCTGACCCTGCTCAGAGATTACTGATTTGCATTTCATCGTATCATTCATTGAATAAGGTCTTAAGCCATCCATTTGGTCCAAAATAGTGCCACTGAGTATTATGTATGTTCTTGTGGTGATGTGCCTTCTAGCATCACCGATCTTCAACAAATTCCTTGAGGGAAGAGAGCCATTCACATGTGGGAAGGCTTCCGCTCACCCAATAGAAAACCAGCAAATTCATTTAAAAAGGTATCTTTCAATTATGAAAACTGGCAGGCATGAAAGGACACTTGGCAGTTGAACTTTGGGAAAACATTTGCACTGGCGGCTAAAGAGGACCTTCTCTTTTGCTGGTCTCATGAAAAAAAAATGAAACATTTTGCAATTTCACCTCAATTTCCTCTCTCCTTTTCCCCACAAAAACAAAAGGTGATTTTTCAAGGTCCCTGTATCAGCATTACTTGACCATATAACTGACCAAATCCCTCAGGAGGAAAATCGAAAATTTGTTGTGATTTTCACCCCTCAGCCCCAGTCTTATCTCCCTGTCAATGGTAAATTGTCTCTTTTCCCAGTTTCTTTATTTTTCCCCCCTATGGGCAAAACACAGCTGCTATGAAAACTATAAAAACAGTGAAATTCCAGTCTTGACTAAAGTTGGGAATTCTTACACACATGAAAAAAAATCTTTGTTTCTCCTTGGGAAATTGGCAAATTTAAAATAGACAGCTTAGCTCTTCACACATGGACTCACGAACTGCGGGAATTGGATTTTTAAGAGATCTAAACCGTAACTTCAGGGAAAACAATGGTGTGACGTATAAGTGTGGCTTACATCTATCTCCCTACCGAATGTCCTGTGTGGAGACTTTTATAAACGAGACCTGGAGTATCCCTTTCTTTCTAGGTAACTCTATAGCTTTGTGAGAATGGGAATAGTCTTCCTCCAATGAAGACATTGTCCATTCTTACTTAGGTAATTGGGGACTTAGGTAGAGGGTAAGGAAGCCTCAGACTGCAACCGGCTGGCTGATTAAGTGCGTCCTCGAGTTTTCTGGCAACACATGGATAAAGCTCCCACACCAGCAGACTTTGGGTAACCTGTGCCTTAAAATATTTGTCTAGGCTATAAAATAACTCTGGATAATTTTATCCATATCATTCAACACACCACGAAGCTTTTGGCCCTGCCTGTAATGCATGGAGGTATTGTCTTGCATTCTGCGCTGAAATGTACCTGTGGGGAACATTAATCCCTCCTGTGATAAAGGGAGAGTGTCCATCTAGCGGAAGTGGCAAGGGGAAACCTTGGCTGTTTCTGGTGAGGAGACTAAGCCATCCTGATTTACCGTGGTTTATCGATTCATTCTCCACCTCTCTCCCCACTTCTAGCCTCTTCTTTCTTATAGCAGGCTGAATAGTGGTCTCCCAAATATGTCCAGAATAGTCCCCAGAACCTATGAATCTGTAACCTTACGTTGCAAAAACAGCTTTGCTGAAATAATTTAATTAAGGATATTTTTTAATAGATTTATTTATTTATTTTTAGGGGGGAGAAGCAGAGAGAGAGGAAGAAAGAGAATCCTAAGCAGTCTCTGCACAAATAGTGGGGCTCAAACTCATGAACTGTGAGATGGTGACCTGAGCCAAAATTAAGAGTCAGACCCCCCAACCGACTGAGCCACCCAGGCAGCCCTGCTTAAGGATATTGAGATGGGAATATTATACTAGATTTTCCAGGTGGTCCATCATAATCACAAGGTCCCTATACGAGGAAGGCAGGGGGGTGCCTGAGTGGTTCAGTTGGTTAAGCGTCTGGCTTCTGCTCAGGTCATGATTTCACTGCTCATGGGTTCGAGTCCCGCGTCGGGCTCTGTGCTGACAGCTGACAGCCTGGAGCCTGCTTCAGATTCTGTGTCTCCCTCTCTCTCTCTCTGCCCCTCCCCCACTTACTCTCTGTCTCTCTCAAAAACTAAAATAAACATTGAAAGAAAAAGAGGAAGGCAGGAAGGTAAGAGACAGAAGAAGGCAATGTGATTGTAGAAGCAGAGATTGGAATGATGGGGACATAAACAATGGCCATTTCCAGAAACTGAAAAAGGCAATGAATAGATTATTCCCTAGAGCCTCCAGAAGGGACCAGCCCCGCTGACACTTTGATTTTGGCCCGTTAGAACTCATTTTGGACTTCTTACCTCCAGAATTGTAAGAGAAGACATTTGTGTCTTTATTAAGCCACTGAGTTTGTGATCATTTGTTTCAGCAGGAAATTAACATACCTTCCCATCATCTTCTCACCTTCTGTTCAAAATCTCGGACTTTGTTTCCATTTTCCTTTTTGCCTTCACTCACATTTCTTATTCCTACCTCCACCCTTTTGGCCAAGGATTTGCCTACCCTTCCTTTAATTAACCATTCTCCAAACCAAGATACTTGCATGGCCAAGAAATTTGTCAGTTTTGTCCTCCAAAGAGAACCTGTGGTTTGAGCCAGAGTAACATTTCCCCAAATGTGTTCCATGACACATAGGTCCTTGAATATGAGTATGTGAACAAAGGGTATATAGTGATGACACACTGCATTTCATATCCCCCTCTTAGAGACTCACACTTCGTATTAGCATGTTGATGGTCCTGAGAAACTCTATAATCTTGTTCAATGTAACCTTTTCCAAATTTATTTGGCCACAGAACCTTTTTTTCCCATAAAATGGATATGAGCATATCTCAGAAATGGTGTTCCTGGGAACCGGCTTGGGGAAAACCTGCTATGGGATATACCTGGGGCCTGTGAGATACGGATACCCTTCTGTGCCCTGAAACAAAAGTCCATTTGGCCTCTGAATATGACAGGGAAGCCAGCTTTCATCAACCAGGTGGTGGGCTCTGTGGATTTGTCCTGGATTAGATGAGAGATGCAATAAAATCAACGGATCCAATAGGCCCTGTGTATCTATGGCAGTTTCCCAGCCGGCTTCTTGGAAAATGTGTTTGAAACTCACATGGATGGATCTGACTCCTATTTCATAGACCTGCAGTGGCAAGGGGCTTTTAAATCCACAGACCCAGCAGATGGCCAGGCAATGGCCTGAACAGGGACTGTGCAAGCTCTTTAAAGATGTGGTCTGGAGAAGATAGAATCTTTGAGAACCTCCCACTCAGCCCAACCTTCCTGGGTCCTGAATCCACTGGTCTACCTAGAACCAAGTGTCCTCCTCTAGAGCAGTTTGCACTGTGTGGGGCATAGGTCATCTATACAGTAGTAAAATTAGCTAACATTTATGTAGTATTTGCTCTGTGTTAGGCATTGCTCTGAGCACTCCACACATGTTAACTCTTTTAAACTTCACAACAAGTTTATGTGAAATCCTGAGGCATGGGGAGGTTAAAAATGCACCTAAAGTCATGTGGCTCATAAATGGCAGCACAGGGCTTTGAACCCAGGCAGGCTGACCCCAGATACCCTTTTCTCAAACCATTATATTCATAAATGGAAAAAGGACGATCTTGGAGTCAGGTAGATTTGGGTTTGAACCTAGTTCCTGTGACCTTGAGCAAGTCTCGTACTCTCTCTCAACTTCTGTTCCCTCCCTGGAAAATTGTGATATGAATACTTGGTGTCAGAATCATATCCTGTGCTTGCCTGTCTGTTAATATACCCACCTCTCCGACCTAAGTGGCCCTCTTACCAATCTGTTTTGGAAGAATCATGACTGTCAGTGGACATCGGATCCCTTCGAAGAAAGGGATTATATTCTGCCTCTTGAGAAACCATGCTGACATGCTGAGTTTAGTTTTTCTGTCTTAAATTGTTTTCTTATTAAAAGGCTTTTTTTCTTATAACAAAAGTAATATGTATTCATTTTAGAAAAGAAATGAAGCAAAAGTAAGAAAATTTTAAAAATCACCAATAATTTTAGAAGATAATTGCTATGAATCTTTTGGTGTTAATATTATTTCTAATGCTTTTTTACTTTATATTTTCTAAATAATGCTTTTATACTCTGTATTGTTTTACAGAATAGTTCTGCTTTCAAATGGTATTATTTGAAAATGCCATTTTGTAAAAAGTTGCTTCTTTTCACTTGATATATCTTGAACAACTCTTATGTACTAAGTATTCTTTTACAACTGTATTTTCTTTAATGACTCCATGATGGGGTCTTAACCAATTCTATATTATTGAATAGTTAGGTTGGCTCCATTCTGTTTTTCTGATTGGTTTTCAATAACATTGCAATGAACATCTATGAGATATATTTTTGATTCATGATTAACGGAGTCATTCTTGATAGCAACCTTTTAGAGCCCTAGAAAGCAGTTGCATTGAATTGAAAAGAGAAGGATGTGGCTTGTTCAATTTACTTTTACTGTGCTGAGGCCCAGAAATATAATTAGGTGATAACTAAATAAATACCTATCAACAAAGATGATTAGAATCTAAAGCTGTTGCTTCGTTTCCAGGTAGATTCATGCCAGTGATCTAGCATGTAGGATCTGTGACAGTACCTGGGTCTCACCTGGGAGATGACCAGTGTGGTGGCTCATATGGCCCTAGCTTTCATTAGTGGGGTATGCATCATGACCAAGAGATCTTTCCAGTGTTCTAGAGCCAGCGGGATACTGTTGGAGAGGTGACAAGCTGAGCTTTTCAGAGTATTCTCCCCAGTCCTTACCAGTGCTTCTGGAAACTAGGCATGTTGTTGATCACAGGTGATGAGGTTTTAGCTCATTTGCTGAGAAATCACCATCTAAAGTCGCTAGTAATTTCCCTAGAGGTTCAAATTATGAGAATTTCCATTCTTACTAAAATCTGTATATTAAAAACACTTTTTTACAATGGAATATCATGCAATAATTAATAAGAATATGTTAGATCTATGCTTTGACATGGGAAGAGGTACATAATAGTATATGACATTCATATTAAACAAATACATAGATTTATATACATATGTTCATATGTGCACAGAAAAATCAGTGAATACATGAGAGCTGTTAACAGTTGTTACCACTAATGGGTGGGATTAAGGAAGTACTTTTATTTTCTACTTTTTTACTTGTAGTGTCATTTGAATTTTCACAATGAACAGGAGTTTTCTTTGATGGAAATCAAAATAATAAAGGTGTTTTAGATGTTTTAGAAAGATAAATATATTTCTTAAAAATTTTTAGATGTTTTAGAAAGATAAATGTATTTTTTAATTTTTTTTAGTGTTTGTTTATTTTTGGGACAGAGAGAGAGAGAGAGAGAGAGCGAGCATGAGCAGGGGAGGGGTAGAGAGAGTGGGAGACACAGAATCCAAAGCAGGCTCTAGGCTCCGAGCTGTCTGCACAGAGCCCAAAGTAGCGCTTGAACTCATGAACTGTGAGATCATGACCTGAGCTGAAGTCGGACTCTTAACCTACTGAGACACCCAGGCGTGCCAATAGTTTTTTTTAATGTTGCCTGTATTATTGTTTAGGATGATAAAGAGATAAATTTTATTGTATTTGGAACCCAGTTTTTATGATTTGGGGTTTACAATATATGCTTCAGCATTTATAGTACATCCTTTAAAAATGTGTTTTGATTAAGAAATAGAATTCATATTGCATATGCCATTTTTCCTCAAGACTTCTCATAAATATATGTTCCTTAAGGATATCAAGAGCATTTTATTGGTGGATTAATTTATTCATTCATTCCTTCCTTCAACAGACATTTATTGAATGTTTTCTATTTCTTGCACTGAGGCATACAAGAGATAGAGTTGTGAGCCCACAGACAATGTCCAGCACAGAACATAATTTGTTCTTTTTTTTTTGCCAGATAATTGTTGTTAGATTAGGTAGCATTTCACTGGTATTGCTAGTTTAGAAGAAAATTTAACTTTGGAAATGCGAAAGTAATGATGAAAAGGGAAGAAAGAATCAGGTATTTAAGAATTTATTGCATATCATGTCAAGTGCAAGATTCTCAAAATCTTTCAAAATAGGCCATTACTTAAGACCCCTGATGTTATACTTATTTTCTACCCTGCATAGTCTTTAAAAATTTTTTTTAAAAATATTGATTGATTGATTGATTGAGACTGAGCATGAATGGGGGAGGGGCAGAGAGAGAGACACACATGCTGAATCTGTAGCAGGCTCCAGGCTATGAGCTGTCAGCACAGAGCTTGACATGGGGATCGAACTCATGAACCACAAGATCATGACCTGCCAAAGTCAGATAGTTCACTTACTGAGCCACCCAGGTGCCCTTCTACGCTGCATAGTATTAAAGAAGATATTTTTTTAATTAAATTAAGGTTTATTTTATTTTTTTATAGTTTATTGTCAAGTTGGTTTCCATAAAACACCCAGTGCTCATCCCCACAATTGCCCTCCTCCATGCCCATCACCCCCTCCCCTTTCCCCCTCCTCCTTCAGCCCTCAGTTTGTTTTCAGTATTCAAGAGTCTCTCATGATTTGCCTCCCTCCCTTTCCTTAACTATTTTTCCCCCCTTTCCCTCCCCCATGGTCCTCTGTTAAGTTTCTCCTATTACATTTATGAGTGAAAACATGGTATCTGTCCTTCTCTGCCTGACTTATTTCACTTACCATGACACCCTTGAGTTCCATCCACGTTGCCACAAATGGCCAGATTTCATTCTTTCTCATTGCCATGTAGTATTCCATTGCATATATAAACCACAGGGAAGAATTTTTTTTATTCCTTGGAGAATTTTAAACGATGCCTGTAGCAGTAGAGGTGGCCTAATATTCCTCCACATATTCCCTAGTATGTGGGCTTTGAGGGGCTTCCAGTACTAAAACCAGGGAAGTTCCAGGCAAACTGGGATGACCTGGTCACCCTGAATATAAGGCAGGCTGTGTACTTCTGTGAATAGTGAAGAAGAATGGTATGTGGTGGGATTGCAGATCTTTCTATATTTACTGTGATTTCCAAAGAAAGATGACATTTCAAAGTCCTTTATGATAGTAACCTAGGATGTTCATTCTCTTCAATAGTTACCCAATTTTCCAGTTTTTCTTTCTTACCTTTATGTCCAGCCAAGAGAAGCATCAGATGCTTACAACAATGAGAGAGAACTCCAGGTCACAAAACCAGTGGGCTCTTGACTAATGGAAGCCATGTGTGTCCCCTGTGGGACAGCCACTTCCAGGGGCTCCATTAGGCGGCCACGTCCTGGCCACAGCAGCCATCCCCTTCATGACCGCACACCCTCAAAAGTTTTTTGAACAAGAGTTTTCCAAAAACAACACCACAAAGTGCGTCCTTCATCATCTCTTTGTGATGGTCTGTGGAGTGGCCAGGGGTAGGTTTGGGTAGCAAGAGTATAATCACTTTATATTTTTGGAAGCAGAAGGCATGTCTACTTATTGGCAGCTAGATGCTGGCATAGGCTGGAGGAGAAAGTTTAGATTACACTGCTTCCCTGTGCCCTTGTTTATCTAAACCAATCCCTGGGGCAATGGCCTTGGCAAATCTCTCAGTAGTTGCCTTTGAGGAAATCTACCAGAAGTCCTATTCTTGTGTTTTGAAAAGTGGGTATCACTTATAAACACTGAAACACAACTCAATAAAGCAAAACAATCCTTTCAGTGACCCCAAGCTTAGTCTCTGCTCCCGGACAACCCCATCTTCGAGCTCTTGCTGCTGTGGCCCTGGATGGGGGTGGGGCAATGCCCCGGAACTGCGTGCCAGCCTCTCTCGATCAGGCCTGATCCAGTGGGACCCACAGCTGGGTAGGAAGTCTTTGTGCCTGGATTGGGTCTCTCTAAGGGAGGAGTTGTTATTGCCCTGGTGATGTGGAGAAATCAAGCTGGTTTCAACTGTGGGCATAAAGGGGTTGACACAGTTAAGCTGTTTTGCCAGAGAGAACCATACAAATCTGTATTAGAGATTATGTACCAGAAAGGCATTTTAATTCAAATTATAAATAGTAATAGCTGCTGGAAAGAGAGGAAAGATCACTGACATTGAAAACACATGGGTTCCAGTCCTGGTTCTAGTCCTGTGAGCTGGGCCAATGCCATCAATCTGCTCTCTGGGCTTCTGTTTTCCTACCTGATGATTGAGAAGGGTAGAGAAACTGGATCAACTGGAAGACAATAATGGAGCAAATAACTTTTGTACACACGTATTTTTGTTTGGAATCTCCTTCCGATCTTGCACCAAAATTACTTAATTTGGAGTGTTGTACCCGGTGACTCATTCAGTGATTCAACATTTATTGTCATTTCCAAATATCAATTAAGTTTAAACACTCTATTAATCACTCCATTACTTACTTCAACATTAATCAGTGTTTATTATGCTCCAGGCACTGAGATATAGGGAGATAAAAATACTTTCTTAATGAGGAAACTGGTATAGACAAATTTCTCACTTATGATATTATCTTTCACAGTTACCTGTTAAATATTACCACTATTTCTAGACACATTTTATTTTATTTTATTTTATTTTATTTTATTTATTTTTGAGACACACACAGTGAGAGAGAAAGAGAGAGAGAGAGAGAGAGAGAGAGAGAGAGAGAGAGACAGAGCATGAGTGGAGGAGGGGCAGAGAGAGAGGGAGACACAGAACCCGAAGCAGGCTCCAGGCTCTGAGCTGTCAGCCTAGAGCCCAATGTGGGGCTCAAACTCATGAACTGCAAGATCATGACCTGAGCCGAAGTCTGCCACTTAACTGACTGAGCCACCCAGGTGCCCCTCCAGACATATTTTAAATGTCACATCCTCCTTATGCCTCCATTTTTTTATGCTACCTTGGACTGTTTCATGTATCACAGTGGTTTTCATATTCTTTGCATTATTAATTATTTGTATTCTGATATAATCTTTTTTTTTTTCAAGCTCCTTTAACTTGAAGACAGGTACGGAATTGGGTCTTACTGTTTTCTGTCTCTAATGGCATCAAGCACAGTGACTAACACAGTAGACGCTAAATACATATTTGTGCAATTACATCAACTGGGTGCAATCCTAATTAATGGCCTTTTCTTGTCTGTATCCAGCTGCTCTCCGTCAGTGGGGCTCCCAGACTTCTTTGAAGCTAAGGTGTTCAGCTAAAAGCCAGAAGGAAACCTTTCACAGGGTGGAGGATTGTTTTTTCCTTGAAGACAGGGAAACTCCCATTATCAACTTCCGAAATTTAAGAAGAGCTTTTGTTTAACATGAAGTATTCTGGATCATGGCACATGTGTTGTGACACCCCTTCCACATGGACACCAAGAATATTCATTGCTAGCAGCTGGGTTTGGATTTCCCTTAAATGGGCTGTATGTCTGGATGGAGGTGAGAATTTGCTAAGGGCCACAGGATACCTTCTGAATACCATAGTCAAAAGATCAAGGGGAAGCATTCTTACTACCTGCTAATGCGGCTCAGGAAACTGATATGATCTGGGGTTATTGTGTTGCACTTAACTGCAATAACTTGATACAGACTATTTTTAATGGATTTGCTTTAAGAAGTGGCAACAAGTATCCTCTGTTGAGTGTTCATGTGTTGTATGAAAGTCTGCAAAGTAATATTACCTACTTTTTGTGGAGTGCTTCCAATGTGTCAGGTCTTCATTACATATTTATTCCAGCGAATCCTCATGATGAGAGTATATGATTGAAAGGTGCAGTGCAGAAGAAGCGGCAGTCAGTGCCTTACTCATTAATAGGGAGGTGGTTGAAATAGAATTAATTGCTGCAATCAGAAGGAGATCCCAAACAAAAGTATGTGTGTACAAAGGTTATTTGCCCCATTATTGAGTTCCAGTTGATCCAGAATATCCTTATATTACTTTTGAGAAGATTTTGATAGAAGTAATCCCCTCTTCTCCCCACCCTGCCCCCCACCACCCCACAAAAAAGTAAATCCAGATAGAGCACTGTAGACTCCTGGGAATGTGCATGTGCATTTCCATAATTTAATTGATCCAGGCTTGAAAAACAATCTTACTGATGCTTAGAAATCAACTAGAGCAAGATTGTTGTTAGAAAGAAATATTGCAAGCTTCAGAAGCTTCCAGATGCGTTCATGATAAAGGCCTGTGGGTCTTTTCCTGTCTCCTTTCAGTATCCCGAGTTGGGAATTTACCTGGACTCAGAAGCAGGTTTATAGCCAATCCTGTGGGGATGGAAAGGACAGGAGGAGATGCCCTAGCACAATTCACCCTTCTTCAAATGATGGCTTTGGATTTGCACCGAAATTAGACTTCCAACCCAAATGTGCCATTGCAGTTGGTTTACTCTTGGCAAAGTAAGGCTTCCTGTTTTTCAGAAAACAGACTTAAAAGAGGCTTAGACAAGAGACATAAGAGCTTTCTTGCACACCCATCAGTTTTTACAAAACAGCATTTTAATTATTTAAGTGCAAGTGAATCAGTAACATCTGAATTAGATTTTCCTAGAAAAAAATACAATTGGCTTTTGAAACTAAAGGGAGAAAGTGCCTGGTTGGCTAAAAGCAATTTCAGTTTTGCGGTAACCCCAAAGTGTTTGAAAAACAATTTACATATCTGATGAGCTCAAAATGTCTCTGGATTAGGCCTTGTTCCCAGGATAAAATACACAATAAATATAGACATTTTAAACAAGGTTCATATTGGGTTCCATTTCACAGGGGCTAAAATTTGGTGTTCAAAAGTTGAAAAAACCTGTCCTTATTTTTTACATGACACATTTTCAAAACTATTTACAATCTTAAAAAATTATTTAAATAATGGGAACATCTTATGAAGTAGAATTTTCATAGAAATTATTCAAATAATGAAAACATCTTATGTTTTGCAGTTACTTCTAGCTGAGTCAATCTTTACAAAGGGGAAATTATTTCAGGAAAATTCTAAGAATATTTAGGTTCTCAGAGAACTCTGGGACTACAACATATTTTCCTACAAAATAAGTCATCAAGATAATTTGTAGAACTTAGATTTGGTTATATTCATAGGAGGTTCACAAGAAATTGAGTTAATTGGTGCTCATTAGTCAAGTTTTGCTGCCCTTGCATTTTCTTTAAAAGCTCCTATTTAACAAGTATAGATGTTTTCTGGTTGACAGTTATAAATCCAGTCACCAGAGTGAGTTGGATTTCTGACTCACCAGTGGTGAAGTGTAAATCAAACCAAAAAGCAGGAAATGTCCATTGAAAGACATTCACTTATCAGTAAGAACCTATTGATTGTAACTTGCTGTGAACTGGCAATGTGGTTGGAAATTTGATGGTGACTAATTTAACGGACTTATAGCTAGAAGATTTTGGTTTTCTCTCTAAATATGTCAGTGCCGAGCAAATTATTTAGCTTTTTTCTCCTGGTCTGTGGATGCCCTGTGAAATTCTGGAGAATAGAGAGAAAAGAGGCAACTTGACATTGGTCTCATATACTGGCAAGATATAGTTCTTCCTAGAGTTTTCATGTTGGTTTGAATTCTCTAACAGCACCTTGCCTTGATTAAATTTCTGTTAATTCTTTGACTTATTTATAAGGTATGTGCAAAGCCTTTTGCTTAAAGCTAAATTTTATTTTCTTCCAGAGCCTTGAAAATAGATGGTACTTAATAAATGCTTATTGAATTGAACTGATTTCATATAATTAGGCCATACTTTTACATTACAATGATGTACCTCATTTATTCCTATAGTTTTTGAGTACCTGTTCTGATGATGTGATGCATGATATAGAAAAGTTCCTGTTTTTATGCTAGTCATTGTATAAGGTGCTGTGGACTTAGAGATAATAAAATAAATCCTGGACCTTGAGAAGCTTGTGATGTAGAGGAAAGATATTTATAGAAACAAGTAATTATAGTTCATAATAGGGGCTTTGTGTCAGAGGGGACAGTTACCTACCTCAACATCTGCTTACCTATTTCTCCTTAGAAATTAATCCCAGTTTATATCTGGGCACATGATCACCAAGAACAACCAGCTCTATTTCTCAGTTTTCTCTGACTTTAGGTATGGTCTGCGGAGATGTAAATAGAGACATAATGGATTTTCCAAGAGGATTACTGAAAGGAAGCTAACTTAGCAGGAACCGCTTTTTTTCACAGTTGCCTGTACTCCTTTTTCTAGCCAGACACTCCAGCAGCTATCTTGAAACATGAAGTGAACTTGAATATGGAGGTTAAGTGCTAGAGTGGTAGGAGAGCTAGTCCAGGTCTTGTTAAAGCCACTATTATTCTGGAGTATTCTAGGCAAAGGGTCTGGTGCAGCCTTGGGAGAAAAATTGTCCTATCTGCAAAGTTCTAACTGGGAACTTTGGTGTTGCCATGTGGCTGCTTTAAATCCTTTCTCACTCACAAGACTGTGTAATCTTTCTCAGGATCTGGGGGCATAAAATGGAGAAGCAGTGAGGTGGGGTTGTGAGAACTTTCAAGACCACCCAGTAGCATGGATGGTGGTCTGGCCCCCGGGGGAATCAAGAGGTAGGTATTGAAGGCCTCCAATATAGGAGAGACTTGGTCATAGCTAGAGAATGCCTTTTCTGGGAAGGAGATGGTGCTTTGTGCAATGGAAGTCCAGAAAGACGTTAAGAGAGGTTAAGGTTAGAATATGGAACAAACACTAAAACCTCAAGCAGGCCTATGACTCTGGGACACCTTGGAGTAGTCTGAGTAATTATGAAATCATCTGGCTATATCTCCCCAAAATACTCCTGGTATTTGCTTTTCTTGGTGTGGGATGTTGCAGACTCAACAGGGAACAAAATAAAAAAAAATGAGCAGTGACATTTGTAGCCTATTATGGGATGAATTTGGGTAATTGGTATGTGGTATGAGAAGCCCAAGTATAGATAAAACAGAGCATCTGTACAGGGGTTGGGATACTAATTTCAGGGGTTGATTTATCTGAAAGTTTGTAGTAAATGAAACAAAAATTGGTATTCTCTTTAAGCCCTGGGGGAATGGTGGGAGAAAGAGATGATAAAAGGTGGACATCTGTTTTACTTCATATGCTAAGATGTAGCCCTGCTTGCTTCAGGAAGAAGGAACTCTCCAGATCTGCGTCGTGTTTGGGGGAGCAGAGAGGTTGGAAGAAAGGGAAGAAAATGAAGTTAAATATGCCAATATAACAGTTCTAGAATAGTCTCATCTCCCAAGAAAAATGTGACATTCTGGGACTCTCCACCCTTGCGAAAATAATAGGTTAAGAGATCTGTTTCTAAGAGGACTATCTCATATGAATGAATTTCTCTAGGAAAGTCAGAGTTTCAGAGCATAATTTCAAAAGAAGATGGGGCTCCAGTGGGGGCTTTGTGGTGTCCATAGGCTACCTGTGTTTTGGACAGTTGTCCAATCGAGGGCTGAATTGACTTGGGCCTGGGATCCTAGTTTAGAACATCGTCCTGGATTTACCATAGAATGTCCTTGTCTACAAGAGCATAGATGCCAGCATGTGATCTCTTGTGGGCAGAGCCCCACCTCCAACTTGTCCAAGGAAGTTAACACCCACAGGTCTGTAAGTCAGAAAGAAATACTGTCGGCATTTTGCTGTTGCCCTGCTGTTATAACCTTTGTCAATGAATATATGGCATGGCATGGATTCTAGAACCAGACTGCCTAGAGTGTGCCACTTATTAACTGTGTGGCCTGTGCAAGTTAATTAACTTTTCTGTGTCTCACTTTCCTTCTCTTCACAATTGCCTTTGTAAAAGGGTATGTCCATGTGCATGTATGTGCGCATGCGTTTATAGGTTTTGGATTATTTCTAGTTAATTTGGGAAACATTTTTGTATATTAAGAACACTAATATATTGTCTTTCAGAGAGAGCACAAATATTTTTTTGGGATTTTCTGCCATTTTGTTATTTATTAATGATATTTTTGACATACAGGCATTTTAATTCCTTATATGGTCAAATGAATCCAGTTTTCCTTTTTGATTCATACAATTGTTTTGGCTTAGAAAGTTTTTCTCATCCCAACAGACACACCTGTATGCAAACTTCATAGTATCAATTTTACACTGAAGTTTGTAATCCATTTAAAGCTATTTTTATACATGAGGTGAAGTTCTAGGTAGATTTTTTAATCTGATGATTCAGCTGATTTTCTCAATACTATTTGTTGAGTAATTTTTTATTTCTCTATTAATGTGTGTTTCTTTATCAGATGTTAAATTATTATATAATGTAGTTAGTTTTTAGCCTCATGATTCTTGACAATACCACATTGTTTAACTAAAGTAGTACTATATTTTAATACTAGGTCATGTAAGTCTGCTGGATTACTCTACCTTTTCAAAATCCTCTTACTGGTTTTTTTCCTTATATAAACAATTAATAAGTACTATATATATATATATATATATATATATATATATATATATAAATGAACTTTAGGTCATTTTCTTTTTAAGGAGATTTCTACTAGAAAAAGAAATAATTTAAAAATATTCAATCTCTCACATAAAGACATGATCTTTTCTTATACATATTATTATTGTTTTCTTTGTATAGGTCATGCACATTTTGAGATTAGTGAGTCCACCAGTATTTCACAATTGTCCACTATAAGATCCTGCAAAGCTATTTCACTTTCATGCATATGTAACATGCACGTGAGTGCATACACACAATCACACAGAGGAAGCTTAGCATCTGACATAAACTGCTGCTCTTTTTAAGATTTGGCCTTTGTAACCAGATAAATGGCTCCCCTGTAATTACAGAGAACATTCCTCTAGAATCTCTTTGTAGGTGATATTTCAATCTTTCAATCTCAACGTCCTTGACCATTTGCAATGGTAACAGTGAATCTCAAACTTTCGTAATAGATGACTTCAACATTTTCAGCTAAGGAGTAAATGGTCAGGTGCCCATTTTATGAGTGTCAGCCTTTTCATTCAGTAGAAAGAATATAATGGACTGAAACAATTAATAAGTATTCATTGCTGGGATCTTTGAGGGTACCTGATACCACTCTCTGCCTGATTTATAAACCAACTGATAAATAAAACATGAGTCAGCAGGTGGAGCACTTTATTACTGATAGAGACTAGCTTGATTGTAGAGCTTAGTATGGTCCCTCAGCTATAGCTTCCCACTGGTTGGGCTACAGAAGGAAGGAGAAAGAAGGTCTTTTTTTTCCTGAGAATTCTGATAGGTTATCTCAACTCCAAAGTGGGAGAATGGGTATCACTTTCAACACAACTAACTCTCTTCCCCTTTGGTGGGACGAGAAAGGAGGCATTTAGTGGAAAAAAAAAGTCCTCCCTTGTGAAAACCAGGAAGGAAAAGAGGTATTCCCTCTCAAAACTCAAGAGCAAGGGCAGGAACTATAGCTCTGTGTAATCTCAGCTAGAGAAAGAGGCTTGACTTCTCTTTATTGGTCTCATCTCATCACTTATTTTCTCAGCAAATACTTCTGTGCCCACCCTGCACCAGGCATAGTTCTAGGCACTGGGGGATCAGCCCTGGAGACAGAAGACAAAACAGAAAGTCCCCGCTTTCCTGGAATTTTCTATCTGCAGTAGGAAATGCAGATCACAAACAAAATAAAGATAACTGTTAGATGGTGAGAAGCCATGAAAAGTAAAACAGGATGATGGGACAGGGTGAGGGGTTGGGGTGGGGAGGCGGTTCTTGAATCTGGATGAATCTCTGAGGAGGTTGCATTGAGCTGAGGCTCCAATGGTGAGGAAAAAGAATCAGCAATATTAAGACCTGGAAGGAAAAGTCTGCTGGAAGAGGAAGCATCTCTGTCCTCAAGGCAGGAATAGCTTCAGATAGTCCCTGAACCTATACCTTGTATTCATGTGAACCAGCCACCATGGCACAGAGGTCTCTAACAGGTCACTATGGCACTCAGAGACCGGGATGCACTGCAATTGGGCATGGCATTTCTGCTATAACAAGCATTGGTGCCTTAAATTTTGTTTAAAAGACATGTGATTGAAATTATTATTTTGCTCTTCATGCATCCTTATGAGGAAAAACAAACCCATTTGATCTGGAGGAGTGGGAGTGAATCAAAACTGAGACCACAGTCTGATCAGCTATGACTGGTGGTATTGGACAAAGATCTTGTTAGTGGCCAATAGCAGATAATCCTACTACCATATGTGATTGGTACTTGGGATACAAAGGTGGATAAGGCAAACTTGGTCCCTGCCCTAGCCAAGAGTCTTTTGGGATGATAGATGCTAATAATAATTAAACAAGATATTGATTTTTCCTGGTTGGAGTTATTCCTAGGTATTTTATTATTGTGTAGCTTAGGTGAATGAAATTATTTCTACCACTTATGTTTTAACTGGTTTTTGCTGGTTGTAGTAGTTTGCAAGAGCTACCATAATAAAATGTCACAGACTGTGTGGCTTAAACAGCAGAGATTTATTTCTCATAATTCTGGAGGCTAGAAGTCCAAGATCAAGGTGTCAGTGGATTTGGTTTCTTGAGACCTCTCTTCTTGGCTTGCAGATGGTCTTCTGATTCTGTCCTTACATGGTCTTTCCTCTGCACAGATGCAGGTCAGGTGTCTCTCCTGTGTCCAAATTTCCTCTTCAATAAGGACACCAGTTAGATTGGATTAGGACATACCTTAATGGCTTCAGTTTGACTTAATTACTTCTTTATAGGCCCTATTTCCAAATATTGTCACATTCTGAGGTGTTGGGAGTTAGGATTCACAAATGAATTTTGGAGTGGAGATACAATTCAGCCCATAACACTTGTAAATAGGAAACCTATTTATTTGTATATATTTAAGGAGTATTCAGCTACTTTTCTGACTCTCTTAACTAATTCTAAAATGATATGATTATTTTCCTTTTGGATTATCTGGGTATAAATTCATGCCATCTGTAAAAGTGGGAAAATTCTCTCTTTAATCAAAACTTTGTTTGTTTAATATCTGGTTGTATTAGCCAGAACTTTCAGAACCATGATAAATAATGGTCATGGAGGCAAATCTTATTTTAAATCTGATTTTAATGTTAGCAGTTCCCCATTAATATTAACTTAACAAATATTTATTGAACTTCTATTACGTTTCACATATTGCTGTAGGTGCAGAGGATACCAAGATGAATAAAATGGACAAAAATTCTTGCCTGTATGGAGCTTTCATTTCAGTGGGAGAGATAGACATTAAACATTAATAAGGAAGACATATAGTACATTAGGGGGTGGTAAGTGCTGCAGAGTTGGAAGAGCAGAGAATGGGAAAAAGAAGTGCTGAAGTAAGTTGAAACTGTAGTGAGTGATTAGGGAAGGCTAAGGTGACACTGAGTACAAGTGGATAATCAAGGAGTAAGTGTCAGAGGAAGGGGGAAGAGCAAGTGCAAAGGCCCTAGGGTGAAAACATGCTTGGTATGTTTGAGGAAAAGGCAAAGAACCAAATGTTGCTCTTGCGACAGGGAGAGTGATAGGAGATGAGGTAAGAGAGAAAATAAAGGATGTGTAAGATTTCACAGGCCATTGACTTTTCTTCTGTGTGAAATGATGAGTCCTGGAAAAAATTTTGAGCAGAGAACTGACATGATCTGTTGTATTTTTACAGAATCACTGTGGCTGCTGTGTTGAGAATAAGTCATAAAGAAGGAAGGAATCAGGCAGATTAGTTAGACTATTGCAATTACACCAACAGGACATGGTGATGACACGGATGATAGAGTGGTGGGAAGTGAACAGATTCTGACTGTGTGTTAAAGATAGGGCCAAATTGTGTGCGTGGTGTAAGATAAAGAAAAGAATCAGTGACTTCATGGTTTTTGGTTTGAAAAACTGAATAAGTAGAATTGCCATTATGAATATGGCATTGAGGGAGGAAAAGATTATGGGGCAATGTGAGAGATACTGATCTTGAGATTATCTAATAGGCATCCAAATAGGGATGCTGAATAGACAATTTGATTTGACTCTGGAGTTCAGGGGAAAGCGTCACCCTAAGGATATCAATATGGATGTTGTTAATATGTGGTAAACCATGGCAATAGATAATCGCACAAAAGGAATGAGTATAGGTAGAGTAGACGAAAGGTCCAAAGATTGAGCCCTGGTGTACTCTGACATTTAAAGCTTAACGGGGGAGGGGGATGAAGAATCAGTAGCTGAGAAGAAGCAACTCCTGTTATAGGAAGAAAACCATGGAATGTAATGAACTAGAAGACAAAGAAAGTGTCTCAAGAAGGTGGAATAATCATGATATAGAGTGCAGCAGATAGGTCATATGAGAATGGTTTTGCAAAGGAATTTAGCAAAAGAGAAGTCACTAGTGACTTTGACCAGAGCAATTTTATTAGGGTGGGATAGGTGAAAGTGAAAGACTGGAACAGGCTTAAGAGAGAATAAGAGGAATATTAGAGGAACCCAGTATGAATAATTCTTTGAAAAAGTTTAGCTAAAGAAATAGAACAGTAGCTGAAAGAGGAAATGGAGTCCAGAGAGGGTATCCTAAAATCCTTTATAAAAATCAACTCTACTAAAGGTATAATTGTATGTCATAAAATGTACCCATTTTGAATGTTCATTTTAATGAGTTTTGACAAACTTATATGCCCATGAAGCCACACCCTAACTGGGATAGACAACATTTATGTCATCCCCTAAAGTTCCCCTGTGCCCCTTTCCTGTTAATCCCTCTATTGCCGACCCAGGCAACCACTAATTTGCTTTCTGTCACTATAGATTATAGGTGCCTTCTATAGAATTTCATTTAAATGGAATCATACAGTATATGTTTTCTGTGCCTGGATTTTTTTCAGCCAATAATAATCTTTTTTAGATTCATCCATGTTGTTGAGCCTATCATAGTTCACTTTTTTTTTTTTATTTCTAAGTGGTGTTCTTTTGTTTCTATATGCCACAATTTGTTCATTCACTTGATGGTGAATGTTTATATTTGTTACAGTTTTGGACTATTGTGAATGTAGATGCTATGAATATTTGTTTGTAATTCTTTGTGTGGACCTATGTCTTCATTTCTACTGTATAAATACTGTAGAAATGGAGTTTCTGAATGAAATAAAGTCTGTACAACTTTGTAAGAAACTGCGCATTTGTTTTCTAATGTGATTGTACAATTTTCCTACCAGCAGTATATAAGAATTACAGTTGTTCCAAATTCTAACATTTGGTATTACCAGTCTTTTTAATTTTAGCTAGTCTAGTGGGTATGTAGTGGGTATCTCATTGTGATTTTATACTTCTTCATAAGGCTATTTTAGCAATTTGGAATTTGCAAGGAATTTGTTCACTTCACCAGAGCTGTCCAATTTATTGTTCTAGTGTTGTTCATGATATTCACTTACTTCCCTTTGAATGTATGTATGGTCTGTAGTAACACCTTTAGTCTAATTTGTGATATTGGTATGTCATAATGTCAGTTGTTTTTGTTTTTATTGATGATGACTACTTTAACTAGAATCTTATCAAATTTGCTGTTTTCAAGGAAGCAACTTTTTTTAAAAAATTGAGATTTATTAATTGGCTTATTAAATTACTTTTGGGTGTACAACAGGTTCAATATTTGTATGTATTGGTAAATGATCACCATAGTAAGTCTAGTTAACATTCATTACTATACACAGTTATAATTTTTTTCTTCCAATGAGAAACTTTAAGATTTCCTCTTGGCAACTTTCAGATATGTAATTCAGAATCATTAAGCATAGTCACCATGCTGTATATCACACTTCCATGACTTATTTATTTTATACCTGGAAGTTTGTACTTTTGGTCACCTTCAACCATGTTACCTACTTCCCATTCCCTGCCTCTGGCAACCACAAATCTGTCTTCTGTTTTTATGAGTTTTATTTTGTTTTGTTTTGTTTTTCAGACTTCACATATAAGTGAGAGCATATGGTATTTGTCTTTCTATGACTTATTTTACTTAGTATATTACTCTTAAGGTTCATTCATGTTGCTGAAAACGGCAATATTCCCTGTTTTTAATGGCCGAATAATATATATCTCACATTTTATATATTTCTCATATATATTATATGTGCGTGTGTGTGTACAAACCATATTTTCTTTATCCATTCCTTCAGTGATGAGCAAGTAGGTTGTTTCCATGGCTTGGTTATTGTCAATAATTCTGCAGTGAATATAGGGTGCACATATCTTTTCAAGTTAGTGTTTTCATTTTCTTTGGACAAATACACAGAAGTATATGGTAGATCTCTTTTTAATTTTTTTAAAAGAAACTTCATACTGTTTTTCATAGTGGCTGCTCCAATTTACATTCCCACCAACAATGCAAAATGGTTCCATTTTCTACTTATTATTTCTTCTTTTTTTCAGTTTTTTATGCAATTTAATATAGTTTGTGGCTATTCATCATTATTTCACACTTCATTACTCTACTGTTTTTGTAGACTTTACTCCATGATTGAGTTTTTACAATACTGTCAGTGAAGATTCTTACATACATGAGTAAAC